>CM072801.1:115125714-115780714 GCA_037013495.1 Hippophae tibetana
TTTAGTAGATATCTCTAAGAAATATTTATAACTTGATAAAACGTAAAAGCAAAAAGTGCAAGGAACCTAAATTTTTTTTTTTTTTTAAATTTAAGCGAATGGACAGAATTTTTGAAACAAACGAATTTTATTTCATCTGAATTTTTATTACACGCAAACTAAAACAAAGGAAAATACAATAATGGGTGACCTCCCATACATGACTAAAATTTATCGTCTTCTAGTAAGACGTTGCTTGGAGATTGCAGAATGAAAAACTCAATGTCTCCTCTTCATTGAATTCATTTAAGTTTCAAATTAGTCTTTGCCTTTTTGCAAATGTTCAACTAACTGTTCAACTTGAACTTCCACCTTTTTGATAGAAGCTTCCATAGAGTCCAACCGTTGATTGGTTTTAGATTGATTATCCCTACAGACTTGAATAAAAGAATTCAAGTTGTCCTCCAGGGTTGGTTTATTGGGAATGCTTCTTGGAATAGGTGGGTGGAATTGCTGACCTGCCTGGTTTGAGCCTTGAGTGAAAGGAGGGTTGTTTTGCCTCCAAGAGAAATTTGGATGACTTCTCCACCCAGGATTATAGGTATTTGAGTTGGGATCAAACCTTGGTCTTTGTTGATATGCTCCCAACACATTAACCTGTTCAGGTCCAGTTGTATCTCCTTGATATGGACAGGCTTCAGTACCATGTCCCATGTTGCTGTACAAACCATATTGTTCATTATTGGTGTTGGTTTGTGTAGCGAGAAGGGCAACTTGCTTAGTCAGTTGAACAAGTTGTTGTTGAACTTCATTACTGGAGTCGATTTCATGAACTCCAGCTTTTCTCACTCGGGAGCTTTTCTGTTGGGAATTAGCACCCAACATCTCAAAGAGGTTATACGTCTCTGAGGCAGTTTTTTCTCCTATTGCTCCTCCTGCAGCGTTGTCGACAATGAACTGACATTGTTGTGTAAGTCCATCGTAAAAGAATTGGTTCTGCAACTGCAGGGGAAAGCTATGATGGGGACACTGAGTGAGAAACATCTTGAACCTATCCCAAGCTTCATGGAATGGTTCTCCATCCATCTGAGAGAAAGTAGCAATCTTTCCTCTCAACTCTGATGTTTTTTTATGGGAATAGAATTTTCCCATGAATTTATTGTAAATGTTACCCCATGTCATCAGAGAACCTGGGGGAAGTGACATCAACCAAGTTTTGGCCTTATCCTTTAATGTGTAGGGAAAACATCTCATCCTAAGTTGATCCTCGTTTAGAATACCGAGGGGGAATGTTTGGACCGTAGCATAGAAATCTCTCATAAAGGAAAGAGAATCTTCATTAGGTAACCCATAAAAGGAAGGAAGCATAGAAAAATGAATATTTTAAGGTCATAATTCCGAGCAGCCTCTCCCAACTGGATAGCGGCAGTTGTCGTGCCAATCACCGGTCTTGCAAACTCCTTCATCGTAGTTTCCCTAATATGTTGGTTTTCCTCCATTTCTTTTGGTTCTAGCAAAGGATTAAGACTTGGTTCTATGTTTGGCTCAAAAACAGGTTGATGGGTAGAATCCAGTTTTGTTGACACTTGTTTAAATTTATGAAAATTATTTACATATGGTGTAAGAGGGTTTCCTAAGGATCTCCTACCACGCATAGACTATTGTAAACGTAAATTTAAAACTCCTGTCAACAAAATAAAAAATTTAGAGAAAATTTACATGTTATTTAATACAAAGCACTAAACAAAACTAGTTAAACCCTAAAAAAAAACAAATTTTTTTTTTATCATTTTTTTTTATATTTTTTTTATTTTGTAACATAATTAGTATTAACCAAGAGTGCTCCCAGGAAAGAATGGTGGTGCAAACGGCTCCTTAAATACCATTCTCCTAGCCAGAGCAACGTTCCCAAGAAAGACTAGTGGCACAAAGGCTTTCAAGAACTAGTCTCCTAGACAGAACTCCCTTAGATTTTTACTTTTCATGTTATTTAGTTAATTAGGTATAAATTCAATTAATGTTTTTTTTTATGAACGGTAATTTTATTTTACTATTCACGCTATATTATTTCTTATTAACTTAAAATTTTTTTGAATTTTGAATTTTAAATTTTTTTTTTTTATTTATTTTTTTTTTTTTACTATTCATGAACGGTAATTTTATTTTACTATTCACGCTCTCTTATTTCTTACTAACTTAAAATTTTTGAATTTTAAAAAAAAATTTTATTTTTTTTTTACTATTCTTGAACGGTAAAATTTTTTACTTCAAATTTCAAATTTCTAAATTATTTTACAATTTTAAAAAAATTATTATTTTTTATTTTTATTTTTATTTTTTTATTTTTCAATTATTTTTATGAATTTTGAAATTTGATTATTATTAAAATGTCACAATTATTTACACCACAAAAATGTTTTTTAAAATTTTGATAAATAATTTAAAAACGCTATTCCTTCCCCGGCAACGGCGCCAAAAACTTGATGAACGAAAACCGGCATCGCCGATTCCCGCAAATACTTTGGTTTTAATATTTATAAAACTCTCGCAAGTGCACGAATCATTTCGAAGAAAATGATAAGTATACTCCCAAGGTCGATCTAAGGAAGGAATGTATGTGGTTTTTAATTTATTATTCAAACTTTTAAAAACGAAATTAAATCCTAAACATCATGTCACGATAGTTTGGTTTTTGTGTTCCTAATCTAATAACATAGAATAAACATATATACAGATTAATTAAATATAATCTAATAACATAAAAATAAACATAGATACAAATTCAATAAATAATTATCTAAAAATAAACATATATACAGATTCAATAAATATTCATGCAAATTTTTATCATTTATATTAGCGGAGTATTTATGGATATAATAACTAAATTAATTATGCTTGCTCATATTAACTAGGTTATTAAAGATATAAATTGATATTTTATTGATTCTCTCTTTTTTATATAAATACCACCTTTGGTGGGGTTAGATATTCTTTGTTAACTAAACAAATCAATTAACACCTATGGGTGGGGTTGATAACTAATATGCTTAATTAAATTAATTTCTTTTTCTAAGAGATTGAAAATGAACCATTTAAATGCCACCTTTGGTGGGGTTAGACAATTTAAACATTATTCAAGGTGTCCAAATTAAACCCAAGAATTTAATTATCCGAGTACTAACTTTCAAGTTTTAAAACCACTATTGAAAACATGTTGTCAATATATTTTCACATAATAATTCTTATAAAAACTTTTGAAATAGAGTTTCACTCTAACTACCGGGCGATTGTACCAACAAATAAAAGAGCACTACTCTAAATTAGACCGGATAACTAAACCTTAAAATCTAATTTTCGGGTTTAAGTTTGTAATGAAAAATAATATATTTCTCTCTAACATTCTTAATATAAAATCTTGAATAAAAATAAAATCAATTCATTTTAAAGATTTTTACCTATTTAATATTTCGCAAGCATAACAACGTCGTTATTACATCATTTTTACTAAACAGCTAGCATAGTTAAATTTAACCACAGACAAGTTGAATATAACATGTAAGAATAAAGCATAAAAATAACTGTAAAGAAAATAAAATCCTTACAGAACTTCGACGCTATTCCCGTTGCTAGAAAACCTCCGAGCGGAATTTGCACTTCCATATATTGAATCAAAAATCTAAATTATTACAAAAACATTACAAGTTCCTCTCAAAAAGAGAAGAACTCTAAACCTAAGAGAATTGAACTAAAAACTAAGAGAAAAACTAAGAAAAGCTTAGAAACTAAGAAAGAAACTAAGAGAAACTAAAAACTAAGAAATGAGAGAAAGAAAGAAGAGAGAAGTGAGTTTTGAAGGTGTGATTTGAAGTGAAGGGAAGGGGGGTATTTATAGGTGAGGATGGAGAGAAAAAATGAGTAAAAGAATGTTAAAAAAATATTAAAAAATGTAAAAACGCGTATTGGAATTGCTGATGTCATCAATGACGTCAGCATGACGTCACAGGGGCTGCTGCACGTGAAAAATGGGGCGAAAACGCGTTGGGCGCGCGGAGGGGGGCTGCTGGGCGCGCTGCGCGCAGCTCGGCGCGCGTGAACAGTGCCTGCGCGCTGCGCTGCGCGCAGCTGGGCATGCCAGCGCGCGCGGGCGCGCACGGCTGGGCTGCGGCGCGCGATTTCCGTCTTTTTGACATTTTTGACCTTTTTGTCCGATTTTTCCATGTTTGTTGACCTTTTCTCACTTATTTATTGATATATTTGTGATGTATTGCTTCAAATATTCCTCTTTGAGTCTTTACATTGCGTTTTTAAGCCAAAATACCTGAAAAACAATAAAAATACCCGTGATTCCGAAAAAGACAAATTTATATAAATATATGATAAAACATATAAATATATGTATTTTTAATCAATTAAGGTACATAAAATCATGGTTATTTTAGTGCTTTTTGAGCACTCATCAGTTACCTGGAATATAAACTCCTTAGTCTCTCAAAAGTGAGAAAGTATAAGTAATATCTAGATTTTATGGCTAAAATCTCCCCACATTATATACTAATGATGATTATTTATATTCATGAAATTTTTTAATAACTAGCATGCATCATGAATAATTATTTTTTTATAATAATATATTATAGTAGACTCCTACTCATTTATAAGTAGCCCACCTCCCACTCTTTTCTTACCTTCTAGTTGCATTATTTAAGACAATCATGCTGAAGAAATGAAGGTTTTAATTTATATGGAGAATTCAGATGTTACAAGGTTTAACTTAAAAACTTATTTAATTTATTGTCCATTATAATTTATGTCTAGGTAGATGAAGACCACTATGATTTAATGAATTCTAGTTAGTTTTATAAATGTTATGGATTTAAATTTATGAAATTATATAGAAAATTTGCCTTTTGAATTGAACATCATTAAAAGGTACCCAAATTATTTATAAAGAATTAATTTTGAAATGATTTTTAGTTGATTATTTAAGAAATTTTCTTTTAATATAATTCTCTTTACAAAATTCATGTATCCCTATTTTCGAGACATGACAATTTGGTATTAGAGCATGGTTATGATCTCCCAGGAATAAAATTATTTTCTAAAATTCATTTTTGTCTTAGCTTCCTATTTGTAGTACAATAGCCAATAAGGAAACATGTGCAAATTAATTGCACTAAGTAACGATTGAAATCGGGAAGAACCTAAAAGTGTAAGTAAAATTTACTACCACAAAGAATTGTAAAAAATCATTTTCTTTACTTCATGAAGTGTCAAATTTCAATAATGCTTCAAGATAGTTTCGATAGAAAGGACACATCATCTATCTTCAAAATGTGTTCGTATTAGCTGCTTTTGATTTTCTAGAGAAGTTGAACATCTTACAAACAATTCATTGAATTGAACCAACTATAGGAACAACTATCAATGTTCACTTTTTTCTAAGTCATAGGAGATTCCTCAATGAATTGTAGTAATCACTTATCAGATTAAATAAGTAGAACCAGAAACAAGACAAGATTTGAAGTTACCCTTCAAAGTCTTTACCAAATGATTGGACCTCGTACCATTAGTATTGCCATAAGATGATTCAAATCAAGTGTGATAATTTCTCAAAATGGATGGAAACAATGGATGAGGATCACATTTTACCCTAGCGTATAAAATAATTTTCCCAAGAAAGTAAGAAGATGGGTTGACAATTGCATAGAAATTTCAATAACCAAAATGACCTTTTGAAAAATAACCTTTTTGAACTTATCCATTGATTAAACAACCTTTTATAAAAAATCCTTCATAAGCCTATGATTGACAATAATCTATACGAGGAAATGATAAGGACTTAAGCATCACAACTCTAGGACAATTATCACAAAGAGCAAACCATCATGACATATAACAAGAGGAACTAGAAACCATTGATGATTGATACAATTTCACTATAAAACTTGTGGATATGAATTTTTTTGGACACTTATGCCACCCATTCTTTCATGTCCTTAAATCAATGCTCAATTTTAAATCTTATGAACCCTTTTACTTCGAATATTCTCCTTAAAAATCTCTTTTGTAAACCTTTATAAGTTTAATTTTATGACAAAAAGAGTGAACCTTACCAGTATTTTTCCTTAAGTACTATTAAAAAGGAAGGATCAGGAAAGTATAATTTTCCTAAAAATATTTAGAAGCAAATTTTGATGATAAAAAGAGCTTAACACGACTACCAATGGTGAATAAATATTGGAATATATTTTTGGAAGAATTATCTAGACTCTCCTAGCTCAAAAATGATTTTATAATCAAGTTGTATCCTAGAAACTATGCCAATGACTATCTCTCAAATGGCACCATTCAAGAAAGGAGTTAAGAAAATAGTTGGATGAATCATTAGCAAAAGGACTTGTTCAACCAAGATCACCACCTTGTTAACACCAGTCAAAAAGAAAGATGTAAGTCTTAATTTGCACATTGATTATTGTAAAAAAAAACATTAGATTAACAATTTTATCAACTCAAGGATGCAAGCTTTTAAAGCCAAGACCTCGGTGATTATAAGTTAGGACAATAGAATTTACCAAAACTACCTTCCAAGCTTAAAGCTAGCACTCTTGGAAAATAAGGAACTCATAAGAAGACTACTTTGAAATGATTAGAGATCAATGAATTTACCTAAAAAGTCATGAAAAGACAAATTTAGAGACCACAATATCCCCATGTAGTCTACTCAAAAAGGTTTCAATTTAAAGAACATGAAAATGTAATAACTCTATACGAGTCGAAGATGGGATCATTGATTTCATCAATAAATCATCAATTAACAAAGCATCACACATAGTGTTTACTAACATATGTAGAAAGAATTTTGACACACTTGAATGTTTACAAAGATATTGATGAAACAAGATTCATATCTAGGAAGTCTCCTAAAACTTGAAGCATCACTTGTTGTGAAAGACAAACTACGATTGCGTGAAGAAAGATAACAAAAATCTACACAATTTAAGGAAAATCGACCTCAAGAATTTCAAATATTAAATCAAGGTGAATCCATTGAGAATGTAGCAATCAACTTGCAATGGTAGCAATAGAAACACAACGTATAGATAATTTGATGACACAATCATCAGGTCTTAAGATAATAGAAATGAGCTAACAATTGTTACATTTTCAATGAAGATGTGGAAGAGTCATGAGTTTGGATGGACTTATGGATGAACTACCTTCAAGGATTGTGATTCCATTCTATGGTATATATCATCCAAATAAACAAAGCAAAGGGTACTCTTAAGTTAAAAGTTGGAGTTTTTGCACAAAAGATATTAGTAATGGATGAGATACTCAAACGATAGGATAGGTTAAAATTGCAAGATATTGGGAGACAAGTATTTCTATATATAACTTGGTGTATAACCTTGCAATGAAATGGCTTAATCTAACAATCCTAAATTTTGTGAAGCATGGTGAAGATTATTGGAAGGAGAAATGGTGGAAAGAAAGACTTTTGTTGTTAGAACATTTCACTTTCAATAGGAAGATAATGATTCCAGATTATGACTATTTAGAAACCATGGAACGTATAGGATTTATGGTACATACTAGAAGCATAAAAATCTGCCGTGATTTAAAAAGGATCTAATGGTAAAGAGGAATGAAGAAAAATATTGTATAGTTTGCAGCCAACTCCATGATATGTCAATAAGTAGAGGCATAGCATATGAAACCTGCAAGACTACTTCAACCACTTCCAATGCCAAAATGGAAATGGGACAAAATAACCATGGAATTTGAATAATGATTACCATATACTTCTCAAGGTCATGATTACATTTGGATGATGTTTGATCTTCTTATAAAGTCTACTTATTTCATTCCAATCAAAGATCAATACTCATTGAACATTTTGACTAAGTTGTACATTCAAAAGATTGTATGATTTCATGGCATGACAAAGTCGATTGTATCAAATTGAGATTCAAATTTTAACAACTATTTGTTTAGGTACATACAAGAGGCTTTGGGTACTAGAATATTACATAGCGTAGCTTGCCATACTAAAATTGATGGACAATTCAAAAGGATTATCCAAATGTTAGAAGACATGTTACGAGCCTATGTTATGGAATTCAAAGGAATCAAGAGTGAACAACTAATATTGGTTGAGTTTGCCTACAATAACAACTATCATGCCAGTATTCTGATGGCTCCTTATGAAGCCTTCCATGGACGATCATCTAGATCTTCAATGTGTTGGGTAGAATCCAAGGATTTCATTACATTAAGGATAGATTTTATTGAAGAAATAACTAAAAAGATTCACATCGCACAAGGAAAACTTCATGTAGCTCAAAGTCGATACAATAGTTATGCTAATCAATTGAACTTCGAAGTTAAAAATTTATAAATTATAGACGTAATTAACCTAGATAGGGTGAATAGGTTATTTTTAATTTTTATCAATTTATAATTTAATAACCTAAACAAAGCAGTCATGTATGCAATGACGTGTAATAATAAAGTGCAAAAATAAAAGAATAACACACGATATTTTTAGGTGGAAACAACATAGGCCACAACCATGACCTAAGAGGAAAACCAACGGACCACTGGACCACCTAACTTTCCACTATAAAAAAATGTTCAAGTACAAACTCAGTCTTATGCTACCCTCCTTAGGATATTGTCCCAATGTATCTTACTTACGAGCCTCTAGTCTATTTTCACAGTTTCTAATATTAGCATGAGTGGTTTCTAAACCAACATTCCAATAAGCTTCCCATGAATCAGATACGTTCCTGAATTAACTACCAACTGGTTAGCACAAAAATAGAAGTACCTATGTGTGTTCTAGAATGGATTTAATAATGAATAACCCTAACTAAATGACTCAAAATATAGGTCACTTAAATCAAATCAACTAAAAAATCCTAGAGTAAAAAGATCAAGCATAAGTTCAATAAAAGTAGCTTCTTTAAAGAATAATCAAATCAAATAATTATGATATGAAAAACACAATTATTTGATCAAACAATTTAAGAAGAAAAATAAAGAAGAAGCTATAAGAGCATATGATCAAAATATCATAAACTAATTAGGCTTATTAATCAATTAAACATAACCACCAATATTTGATAGATTAACTAAATAAAAAAGCCTAAAGAATTATGATCTTATATTTTAAAAACAAGAGAGAGAAATTAAGAAGAAGAGAATAATGCTCTTGTGTGATTTATTGAAACAATAAGCAATGAGTTTTATTTATAGGAAAAATGAAAACCCTTAATCCTATGTAATTGATAAATATATTTTATATTACCAATAGGATTAGTAATAATACTCACTAATTAATAATACTCCTATGTAATTGATAAATATATTTTCTATTACAAATAGGATTATTAACACTCACTAATTAAAAAGACGCATACTTAAAGAAGAGTTCTTTTAAAGTAAACTCATTAATTATGCATAACAAACTATGCATAAAAAATAAAAACATGGACGTAAAACACATTATTCTCTCTCCCTTTTTGACATACAAGAAGGACATAGTAGTAGAAAAACAATGAAGCTAAAATCCTCCTAAAGATATAACAATGTAAAAGTATAGTAATGGAGAAGTGCAATGTGCTTTAAACTCCCCCTAAGTTCTATGACTTTCTAACTTAGAAACCAATTAAAAAGTTAATAAATAAGAAGAAGATGTGAATGAGTAAAAATATGATTCTTTTTTATTTTCATAAATAGCCACATAAGGTATTAAACTCATTTAATCACAAATAAGCACACAACCAATTGAGAACTCATCTTTGTTTTCATGTTTTAACTCAATTTTTGATTATATATTGTATATATAAGCAAGTAGAGTAGAATAGTCACACCATGGAGTAAAAGTAGAGTAAAAGTAGTATATATGTTTAAACTCTACAAATATGTCAATTAAGTCATTTATGAGCAATCAAAAAAGACTCAAAAGAAAAAACAATATTACTTATCGTGTAAAATTATAATCGAGTCTTCAATCTCACAAAATAAAATATATCTACTAATAGAAGACTTAATATTTTTCCTTTATTTTATACATGAGATAAATTATATTATTTTTTTATTTTTTAACCTCTATTGGCTCTTTCTTTTTGTGCATTCCAAGTACAAGATTTATAAGCAATCGCTTTGTGCATAATCTTTTTTTTTTCACAACCCATAAACCTAGTATGAAAAATTTCACACTAGTTGTAGGGTAGCTCTCTCCGCTCACTGCGGTAGCTTCATACATCATAGTATGTAGCCCTCTCAATACTAGGTCCGTTCATATGATAAAATTTTAGAAAGCAAGAATTAAAAATCAACAAAATTTCACAATCAAGATTAGTTGAATTCCTAAAGTCTTTTAAGAGAATTCATAAACTTCAAGCATAGCATATATGTGTTTTGGTAAGCACTAAAATTACCATGCGAGCATGTTTACACACACCACGGAGTTGGTTTTTGTAGTTTGCATGCTAGGTGTAGTATTGGTTTTTGATGAGTAAGTGTGCAAGCAAGCCTACGTTTTTACTTGTGTTTGGTGATCATTTTGGGTACGAGTATTCATGAAAATAAATTGACAATTTTTGGAAAACAAATGTGAATTTTGGCACCTCAATATGACACCTCACCATGGACCTTGCCATAGGTGGTAGAAAGGTAGTGGTGCAGTTGGCCTTTGCTTTGGGAATTTTATAAACACCCCCCCCCCCTCCCAATTTCTTCATGTTTGGTATCCAAAAAAGATGTAGCAGAGCTCTGTCAAATTGACATCTCATCTTTCTATTTTTGGATCACTAATACCTTATGTGTTGTTTGGTATTAGTGATGCATGACTGTGTGAGCAAAACAATACTCATGAGTGGTGAGTACTTGAGATGGTGTTTGTGAGTGGATTGTATGTGAGTCGTGTGTCAATTGGAAGTTGTTGGATGCAACTAGTTATTTCTAAGAACCTCATTATGAGAGTGGGCTAAGTTAAAATTATTTGAGTTCTCACATCTTGGCTTGTGTGTCCATTGGTTGTTTATTGGATGTTCGAGTTTGTGAATGGTTATATTGATTCTTCACTTTACACATTATTGATCTTTGGTTTGTTTGATCACACCATATTGGGTGGTGTTAGTTTTGGAGGATAGTCGAGTCCGTGTGTCAAACAAGGTTTTCATGGTGACCATAAACAAGAGAAGAAATAGGTAGTTAGGGTAGGTATCCCGACTAATAAAATTATTTGTGTTTATACTTTTCTAACGAGTTGTATCTGCTTATTTTTATTAGTAGATTGGTTTCTACAAAATGGTTTCCCTAAGTAACCCAATGATATTACCACGTAGATAGGATTTTTTTGTGGGTTTATCTCATTATATCTAGTGTTTTGTATGGTTGAATGTATGGCTAGTATAATCAAAGTTTAAATGGAAATTGAAATTTAAACTCTTATTAGAAAGCTTGTAATATTTATCAGTGACTATCCATTTACTAAATTCTATATTTGTTGCTTTATGATACTGCATGTCTTTGATTATATGTATTGTAGCTATGTTTATCTTCCAATGATGTGCGTGTTTGAGTTGAGTCTTTAGAGAATCATTATCTCCTTAGCCATATTGTGTATCGGGTCTCGGAATCCTTCAATGGTGTTATGCATAATCAATATGTTTATTAATATAATCTCAATTCCTATCTTATATGTTCTAACATACTAGATGTAGACTCTGATTAGAAAGTACATTTGTTTTATACTGTAGCATGATTTTTTCCCTTTCTATGTAGCATCTTATAGCTTTCTAATCATTATGATGTATTAAATTAATATGCAACTAATTAATAGAAACTGTTACATATATTCTAATTTTTTGTTCTTCTTTATTATGTATTAACTTTCAATTTTAAGATTTGTATGGAGTTTCTTGATTACTACAATTGAATAATTAGTTAAATTCATTATTAATCAATTTACTTATTTGGGGACATGATCGCTTGATCAATATAATTAACTTACTTGTAATGAGAATTAATACTTATGATAATTATACCGAGAGTATGAGTTTAACATTGTTTCAATATGCTTATTGAAATTAAATGTTTTTGATAAATTGAATTTAGAGAGCTTATTTTAGGTTGTCTATTAAAAATAGTTTGAACTAAGAGCTTATTAATTCAATGAATAGGTAAGAAGAGGTGGATACTTTCGAGTTTATGAATTTCTCTAAATTGAGAGTTAGATATGCTTTTATGGATTTGCAATACATGCTAGTGGTAGAGAATAATCATGAAATCGTCTTCTAATCATATTTTCATCATAATCTTTAGAATTTATTTTTACTTTATTAAATTTTAGTTGATAGAATTAATTTTCGTTCCACAACAACAAAATTCCTTAGTTTCATAAATAAGAGTTGTTTTCTAAAATCTTCTATATAAAAGATCGTTACTTGCTATATAATAAACTATGATATTTTAAAAAAATTAAAGTAATATTTAAATTGAATGTTCATCTAAAAGCATCATTTTTAAAAAAAACTTGACACTATTTAAAACACACTAGTATACTTGATCATGTACAAGCGAAAAGTAATATAAGAACAATGGTTTCCGTACCCACGAAGATTGGTAACAATATATACTCCTAATTATTAGTAAGTTAATTAAAATTAGTAAAATGGAGATTTTTGTTGTTTTTGAATAAAATAATACAAAAATAAAATAAGTTGTAGAAGAATTATGGAGATATGTGATCATAGGACTATACTGACAACTATCCTATAATTTAATTAATCATATCATGAATGTAAATTAATTTCTTAAGTTCTAAATTATTTTCATAATTTAAAATCATTTTATATTTTCCAACTTAAGACATTTTATATTTTCTTATTGTGTCATTGATTAAAGGTTGGCTTATTAACCAACCTAAATCCTAAACAACCTAGAAGTATGCTTAATAGATTTAATTCATTATTGCGTTAAGATCTAAAAAGATGATAACTAAACTAGTTAAGATTAGAACAATTGTTTAACCTTTAACAAAGGTAATCAACCCTACTCGTGACAACAACCACAAAGTATTAATTCATACATACATAGTTTTGGCATTCAAACATAGAATTGAACACATCAAAAATTAAGAATTAAAACTAGAATTATCATCAAATTAAATTAATTAAATCATAGTCTAAGACATAAAATTTCCCCATAATCACATTATTAAATTAGCTAGATTCTATAAGAATCAATATTATTATTATAAAAACTAAAAAGAAAATGATTAAGAAAAGCTTATGAAGATCTCCAAAAGTTACCCTAGATATAGTTTTTGATCTTTCTTGTTCTTTGTAGCAATTGTTCTATTGATTTTGTTAAATATGATACTCTCTTTATTTTATGAGGTATTGTTTTACATTTATAAGAGTTAAAAATTCGAATAAGAATGTAAATAGAATTGTTGGTATTCTAGTAGAGATAAAATAAGTACGCACCAAGTGTTAAAACTTCAATGGGTATTACCTACAATGGTTTGCTAAATACATCAACTTTCTTTCTAAAATTAATCGACCTATTAAATAAAAATTATAAAAAATCCATAAAACCCCTAAAAATCCAAAACAAATCCAAAAATAACATTTTTTCAATAAATATTTTTAGCTCATTATAATAATAAAGTATATGTAAATTTAAAATAATTTATTTATAAAAATATATATAAAATAGCACTTATCAAACTTGGTTCTGTTGTCGGTAATAGATTTAATAAATCTTCTAATAATTGTTAGTTTTTATTTAGTTATTTTTTCTTCAAAACAAATTTCTTCATTTTTTAAATTTTTTATTATTATTATTAGTTTAGATTTTTCCTTTTCTTTTTTTATTTTTTTTTATTTTTTCTAACTTTTAATTTTTCATCTTTTATTTATTGTTTTAATTTTTAGGTTTAGGTTTAGGATTAGTTTTATTTTATTTTAGTTTTAGTTTTAATTTTTTTCTTTTTTTATAAACTAATTCTCTTGAAGTGTTAAATATTAGGAAAAAAGGTACACACATGAATGCAGCATATCCTACATATAATGAATTTCATACACCATATTTTTGAACATCAACAAAACAATTGAGACTATCCTAATGCTATGGGTGGATTTGAAAGCTAGAGGCCTAGTTATGATTCATATTCTAGCATGTATAATGTAGAATCATGGGATCATCAATACATAAGATATTCATACATGAATCCAATAAAGAACTTCGATATCATACCTGGCTTTCCATTTCCAATACAATAATCTACTCTAGCTGCTCAAGGTAAGTCTCTTAAAGATTTAGTAAATACCTTATTTGCTAACACTCTGGAATTTAAGCATGATATATAGGTTTTCATGAAAACACTCAAAACTCATTCAAAGAAACTCAAACTTCAATAAAAAAAACATTGAGACTCAAATTAGCCAATTAGTTACACTTATGGAAACACTAAAATCACAGGCAATTGTTAAGTTTCCCTCCCAAATAGATGTTAACTCTAGGGAGTTCATCAATTCCATTTGGAGAGTGGTAAGCAATTGAAGGAATCCTAAAGATCCCTTACAAATGATATATCCAAAGAATGGACTAGTGAGAAAGAAAAAAAGACTATTACCTACCAAGGATCTAATCTGGCACTAAATGTAGTATTCAAACTTTCATTTTTTACTGATGACCTTGCTTAATTTTTTTTAACAGGTTTGACAATTCAACGTAATAGAATCATGAAAAAGAAAATTTGGAGACATTTTTGAAGTGCAAATCTACATGCCTCTTATGGAATATATCAATGAGGAACCTTGGTATCAAAAATACCTTAGTAAAATTTGTCCTACGAATGAAAAGCTTAAAGATAACAAAGGGATATGTATAGGGAAAATGTGTTCAGTATGCTTCAAAAGAGACTACTACTAAGGTACAAGAATGTAAATAATGGATTGCTAGTGCGAAAGGTCAACATCACACACTTCAAGATCTTTGATGATGGTAGATGAAAAAAAATGGTAGAGTTTATCTAAAGACGTTAAATCAAGTGATTTGTGAGAAGAAACCCACCAAATTTATTTTATGTTCCTTTTTTACTTATTTTTACATTGTATGTGTGTGTATGGACGCTTACTTACATTGAGGACACTAAGAATTATGTGTGATAGATTGTTAACATGTCACTATTTTTATTTTTTATTATATGTTTTATTAATTCATACATATTTTAATATTAGTATGATTTAGGTAGCTTGATGCGTGGGTCTTCAAATGTTAGTCATGCATTGCACTTTAATAAAAGACTGAATATAATGGATATTTATACCTAATAGTAAAAATGATAAAAATAACATGTTTAATAAGAAAAAAGGAAAAAGTAATATGTTTAATAATTAAAATATTGTTTTAAAAAATAAGTATAATATATATATAAGCCACTCTTATTTTTTACTCTTGTAAAACTCTTATTTTATTATTATCTTTTAGTTTCTTTTATTAGTTTAGTTTGTAAAACCATTGCCAGCTAATCTGCCTATCAATTATAATCATAATTTCTATATTATCTTGGTATTGCTTTGTTTATTTACTCCCCAGATCTTTGGAGCACATTCTGGTATCAGAGCCAAGTGGGAGTTAAAACGTTAAAACTACAAATTATAGCACTCTTTATATTAACGTTATGATGTATAAATCTTGTTGAATTATATATTTGTCCCGTTATTGTCGTGGGTACATATGGTAGTAAGGCTCGAGGAGAGACAATAAATCCATATTTTCCAATTAAAGGGTGTAAAGTAGACCCGTATCTACCAGGATTTTATAGTAAAACTACAATAAGTACTATTTTCTTTAGAAAACTTTCTTCTTCTTCTTGATTTCACTATCAAAAGTAGACCCAAGAATATGGGTAGTAATGAATAAAACACTACTTAATATTTTATAAAAAATATTATTATAATTGATATATTTAAAATAAGAACTCTATTTTTGGCACATCTTCTTCTTCATCTATCACCAAAAATATAATCAATATTGAGGAAATCACTATTGGAGACTTTACAAAAAATATTGATAATTGGGAAATACCCAAAATCCAAAAAAGATCATATTTATAAAACCAATAAAATGAATATTTTTAAAACTAATTATTTGATTAAAATTGAGGAAAGAAATATTCAACTTTTTCACCTTTTGAAACTATTAACTTATTTTCAAAAGAATCTCTAAAACATCATATAAAAAAAGGTTACAAATATATCCATGTTGGTTTAGTCCAAGTAAGATTAAAACCACTAACTAAAGAAGGTCTTAACACCTCAATCTTAGCAGCTATTAAGGATGCTAGATTTAAAAAATTTGAGGATTCATTGTTAGGAATAGTCGAATAGAGTCTCTCTAAGGGTCCGATTTCTTTTGATCGTTATCCTAACTTTACAGTTTCCTTGAATGATAAAAACATCTTAAAATCTATATTTTACAAATCCAAACACACAACTATGATAGAATCGAAGGATCTATCTTAATTTCTTTGATTTTCAGAGTGCATTATAAAGCCATGATTTTTACATTTAACACAAAACACATATTTCATAGAAAAAAAGGAGAAACCCTTCTCCTAAAAACAGATATTTCTAAATCTAATAAAATTATTCCAAATCCCATAAGTTAAAAAAAATAACCTTTCCAAATGAGTGGCTCCTTGAAGGAGTGACTCAACCTGAGTCAGAAAACATATTATCCAAATAAAACACACAACTTAGAGATATAACCCAATTCTCTGATGGTAGTGTTAAAATTAGTTTTGAGATATCTATTAGCTCCAGGTACTCAAGCGCCTCCTCTTCTGAAACCCTAGAGATAAAAAGAGTGTCAAACTTACCCTCTGTCATGAACTTACCATACAAAACCCAACCTAGGTATTCTACTTCAGATATACCTACATCAAACCTTAGACATCTAGACTACAATACTTCTATGTCTCATCCAGTCTACACTAAAAACAAAAATAAACGATTCATCTCCTCAATCTCCAACAGTATCGGCTATAACAGAAAATATAGCCAATGAGCTAAACTTCTTGGAGAAGATGAGTTTGTAGTCGATAAAAAATATTTACATAATGAAATTTAGGCAGTGAATAACAAAGAAAAATTAAAATGGTTCTTCAAAAACTTTTTGAATACTCATAAAGTGATTCAAGAATTTTATAAATTTCTTCATGAACATAAAATCCATATTTTATTCTTTTATTGGTTTGAAATATATGCATCTAAAAAACAAATTTCATACCTTTCAAATCGGTCAAACCAGTTACTGTAAAAATGAAAGTTCCTATTTGGGAAACACCAAACGATGAAGTCAAGGTTGAACACCTTTCATTACGCCAAATAAACTTCCCTTATGGTAACCAAAAGATTGAAGCTTGTCCTCTTAAAAACCTAAGGAGGATGACACAACCAATATTAAAAACAAAGTTCTTCAAAATAATGTTACAAAAATCAACCTTAACATCTTAGGCAAACAGCTTACTAAGATAGAACATCATAATCAAAAATTTAACATTCCCTCTAGTTCAAGTAAAAAATTTGACCAAAAGATTGAAAACCCAAATTTTAAATTATTTTAGGTTTCTAAATCAATCCAAGAAGAAGTAAAATAAAATAAAACTGAGTTTTGTCAAGCTATAAGAGACCAAATGAGTAGGTAAGAACCCACTTACTCTAACACTAGCCCTATAGTTCTTGTCACCTCAAACCACAGCTTAGAGTATTAGTGTTTTACACCAAAATGCTACTACCTTTGACGAGGAAGCTTTTCAGGAACCGTCTCCTGAACTTTCAAAACTAAATTGGAAAACCCCAACACTTGTGTCCATAATACCTGTAAATCCAGACATAGGAACCCAACCAAACCAGATTATTCAGCCAAACTATAATACCTCATCCGTCTACAAATGGAATATTGATGGCATGACTAAATATCAAATCTTAAACTTATTACAACAAATGACTATGAAGTCAAATGCTTATAAAATCCAATTAGGAACATTAGATAAAATAGTTGTTGAACTTCTTATAGTTGGCTTCTCAGGCCAGCTAAAAGGATGATGTGATTTATATCTTACCAAGAAACAATAGTTGGAGATCTTAAATGCTAACCAAACTAGAGAGAATGGTGAACCCATTCTCGATTATCACGGAGAACCTATCCAAGATGCAATATCAACCCTTATTTTCACAATATCATTGCATTTTATGGGTGATTCCTCACATTTAAAATATAAAAACTCCAATCTTTTATCAACTCTTCGATGTAAAAAATTAAGTGACTTCCAATGGTATAAAACAACTTTACTTAGTAGGGTATTACTTAGGGAAGATTCTAACCAACCCTTTTGAAAAGAGAAGTTCCTTGTAGGACTTCCAACCCTTCTAGGAGAAAGTTAGAAATATAATAAGAGAAACCTTTGGAAATCATATAATACCATATGATCAACTCACTTACGGTGAATAGTTCAATTATACCCAAAAACAAGGATTTGAAATCTGCCAAGACTTGAAGTTACAAAAAAATCTAACATAAGAACTAAAAACTTCTAGAAAGGAACAAGGTTCTTTCTACCAACAATTTGATAATTCCCTTCCTAAAACTAAACATTGCGATGGAAATTGCAGTAGAAAACCTTCTTCTAAACCTTTCCAAAAACATAAAAGAACTTCTTTTAGAAAATTCCAAGAGGAAACCTTATAGAAAATCATATAAAAACAACTTCAAAAAACTACATAAAAAACCTGAAACTGCATTTCAAAACCAAAAAGATATTACTTGCTTTAAATGTGGCAAAAGATGTCACAGAAAATTTCTATAAACTTTCTAAAAAACTTCAAGAATTAGAACTTGAGGAAGAGACTTCGCAAAAAATCTCTACTCTCCTCGTTGAAACATCTTCTAAGTCTGAAGCATGGTTTGAAGACTCTTTGGATGTTGAAAACCCTCAAATTGATGAGTTAGTCACAACTGACTATGATTCTGATAAAACAAAATCCTTTAACATGCTCACCAAAGAACAACATCTTATCTATGACATTATTCAGCATATTAATGATCTTAACCTTCAAAAACAATATCTCGATCGTCTAACCAATTCTTTAGACGACAAACAAAAAGAAAAACCTTCAAAACTTCCTTCTACAAGTATAGGCCTATACAACCTAACTAAAATGCTTGATAGAAAGAAACAACATAAAAAGCCACAAGGGCATATCCAAGACCTTCAAGCATAAATTGAAACCATTAAACTAGAAATAAAAAAGCTTAAAGAAAAGCAAAAAAGAAGACTCTAAAACCATTAGATTTCCTTTTTTTTAGAAAAGCCTAAAACAAGAAACCTTAATATTATAAAAGCTAATTCCATTTATAATAACAAATGTTATGATAAATGGAAAACAAAGCGATATCCTATATTTAAAACAAGAAATTCAATTTTACAGGATTGAAAAAGAATTACAAATGGATCCTATAAAACAAAAAAATTCTGAATATCAAAACCTTTTTGAAAAAGTAGTTTGCTCATATTTACCAAATGCTTTTTGGAATAGAAAGAATCATATAGTATATTTGTCTTATGAACCAAACTTCAATGAAAAAGATATTCCAACAAAAGCTCGGCCAATTCAAATGAATGTCAAATTAGAACAATTTTCAGAGAAGAGATCCAAGATCTTGAGTCTAAAGGATTAATCACAAAATCCATATCACCTTCGAGTTGTACAGCTTTCTATGTCAATAAAGCATCTGAGATAGAAAGTGGAACTCCTCGTCTAGTGATAAACTATAAACCATTAAATATAGCTTTAAAATGGATTCAGTGTCCAATTCCTAATAAAAAAGATCGCCTACAAAAATTGCATGCTTTATGCATATTTTCAAAATTTGATATGAAGTTAGGAATTTGGCAAATAAAGATTGAGCCAAAACACCGATATAAAACAGCATTCAAATTTCCATTTGGACAATACGAATGGAATGTAATGCCTTTCAATCTTAAAAATGCACCTTCTGAGTTTCAAAGGATTATGAATGATATTTTAATCCATACTCATAACTCTTCCTTGTGTATATCGACGATGTACTCATATTCTCAAAATATATTGAAAAAAATTTTAAACACCTTAAAACATTCTCCAATTTTATTAAAAAGAGTGGTCTAGTTTTGTCTTCAAAAATATCTCTCTATTCCAAACCCGAGTTAGGTTCTTAGGACATTTCATGTCTCAAGGAACTATTACTCCGATAGAAAAATCCTTAGAATTTATGTATAATAAAAGCCACCTCTAGAGATTTCTATGAAGCTTAAATTATGTGTTAGATTTATATCCAAACATAAATCGCTTAGAAAAACCACTTCATAATAGGCATAGAAAACATCTTGAGCCTTAGACAGATGAACACACCAAAATAGTTCAAAAAATTAAAACCCAAGTATTAGACATACCCTGCCTACACTTAGCAGACCCAAACCTGCCTAAAGTAGTAGAAACTGATGTCAGCGACATTGGTTATAGTGGTATCTTAAAACAAACCCAGAGGGAGAAAGAGCTAATAGTTCAATACACCTCTAGTCATTAGAATGATTGTCAAAAACATTATTCCACAATTTAAAAAGAAAATTTATCAATATTTTTATGCATAACCAAATTTCAATCGGATTTATCAAATCAAAAGTTTTTATTAAGGATTGCTTGTAAATCTGCAAAAGAAAGTTTGCAAAAAGATGTTCAAAATATTGCTTCAAAACAGATAAAATCAAACATGTCTCGAATAAGAGGCAAAAGGAAAGACAAACCACCTATAAAACCAACCTCTTCTAAGTCCATTATTACCTGGTCAAAAACCATTGAATACGAAGAGCCCAAACCAAACTTAAAACCCAAAATATGTCCCTCATTGAAACTCCAAAACTTTTTAAAACCTTCAAAAATTCCCTTTAGAAGATAGAAGATCAAAAACAGTCAGAGGTTCCAGCCTCTACAAATAAAATCTCCAAAATTGAAATAAAATAAGAGGAATTTTCTTCCAAAATTATTCTTGAACAAGGATAATCATCTTCCTCCAATATAATCTCTATAACAAAGAAAAGAGAGTTGCCCTCTCAAAAAATATTTACAAAATCATTTGAGTATATTTTAAAACAAGTTTCTCATACTATTATCACAATTGAATCGGGATTATATGACAAGAATCCTTATGTTTTTTTGATAAAAAAATTTGGGGAAAATTGGTTCTATAAACCATGGAACCTAACCAAAACTCTAGAATACTATCAAGGTATTTTGGAACTCATAGGATCTGCATAATTCAAATATTTTCATCACCAAGACCAAACAAACCCTTCATACTCCACTTGCAAAATCCTTAAAGTCTTGTCTCTAATATAATGGAATCTAGATTTTTCAAAATTCAAAACCTTCCTAACTAACCTGAGAACCACCCACTATCACTAAAAACCTATAATTACTAGGACTATGAACAGACCTAATTTAACACCTTCCTCATTCAAAACCAAAACCATACACATTAATGGTTGTTTTATTTCAATAATAAAACCATAGAATGCCTTCTTGGTTCGTCCATTGGTGGAAGCTTTTCGAATCATCTCCTAAAATCCTTAACCCAGAGGTCCAAGAAAGCTATGATATTTTTAAAACCACCTTCAAACCAACAAAGGTTAAACAAAGGTTCCTAGTTCTATGCATCTTTTCCACAAAATTCTACCTTCTATGGGTATGCCAATGGTTCCCCGAACCAATAAATGACTTGAGCTAGTAATTACAAAGAAAAGATATAAAATAAAATGGTGGACTTCCTTCAATGTCCCCAAGAACATTCTAAAACCTTCCAAACAACAATGGCTAGATAAAAATGGATATAGAATGGTTAAATATGTAGCCCAACCAACACAAAACAGGTTTATGGCCCGAAAGGCTCATACTAATGCATTACTTGTTACAGCTAAAACAGAAGAAGAATATTTGGAAATTATGCAACTCCTCTTAAAATCTAAAATAGAATCTTCCAACAAAACCTCTAGTGTCTCTACATCAGAAAACTCTGAGCCCCTTGTGGATCTCGCAGACGACAATGAATGACTATCTAAGGATTTTCCCTCCAGTAAAATAAAAAAACCCATGTAAAATGTCCTTTAGGCTTTATCATTATGTTTCTTGGTCTCGAAGCCCATATGATGTATAATTATGTAAAATATAAAAGGCCCATATAAACGACCCATGTACTAGGTAAAATGTAAAGCCCAACATTGCAGCAACGACATAAAGAAATGTCCAACACTATAGCATTGACAGAAAAACAAAACAACAATAGTAAAATGATAGACAAGACATTATTTACCAACAGTGAATAAAGTGGCAAACAAGGTACTGCTGACTAGGGGTGTCCATGGTTCGGTCCAATTTTTTCTATAAAAAATTTAACCAAATCGAACCGTTCATATTACTCAGACTGGACCGGACCGTTTGAAACAGTTTTAAGAAATAAAAACCGAACCGGACCATTTGATTTATAAAACAATTTAGTCCGATTTGGTCCGATTTTTTTATAATTTAATGAAAATTAATGTGAACTTTTTAATATATTATTAAACCGGTCCGGTTCGGTTCAAACGGTTTAAAATTAGTACAAATCATAACAGACCGTTCGATTAGTAAAACCGTTCGATTTGGTCCAATCCAGTTCGATTTGGTCCACATTAGGAATATTATATATATATATATATATTAGAAAAATTAAAATAATATTAAATCTTTAAGGTTTAAGATTTGATGTTTAAAGTTTAAGATTAAGACTTAAAATTTAATGTTTACTATTTAAGATTTAATGTTTAAAGTTTAAAATTTACAATTTAAGATCAATAAAAGAGTATTATTGATAAACCAATATTTTTTATTTAAAATATACATTCTAATTACTAATTATATTTTTATCTATTTTACACGTTATAAATAATATCTATATCAATCCCAAACTTATTATAAATAATATCTATATCAATCCCAAACTTACTGTAATAGCTGCAAGGGTATGGTGTGTAGACTAAACCTAGTCTAACATTTTGGGCCTAAGGATAATTAATAATGGGTTTGTCCAAACTTATTCCATACTTTTGACTACGATTGTTGTGATAAACAAATGTAAAAGGGGTTGGATTTATTTAGGGAGTACATTTTAATCACAAAAATAATTGTTACGACAGAAATTGTAGAGCGTCTTTTCTTTCTTCTACTGGTCAGCTTCACAAGCTAACATATGATTATATATCAAAAGCTCATGGGTATGAAAATATAATTTCAAAATTTTTAATGACAGTTACAAAATAAAATCCCAAATGATTTGACAAAAACGAACCAAGGCATATCTACAAAGAATGAGCAAATTTTGGCTTTCTAGCATCTGAGATGTATCAAAAATTACATAAATTATATAAACCATCGTAGACAAGCAAGCAGACTTGTGATTCAGTATTCAAGAGCAGCTAGTTGCTAGCTCTCTTTACACAATTAGCATGAACCAGCCAACTAGGGCAGGACAAAGTAGATTATATTTATAAACATTGTTGGTAAAACCAAAACTAACATGTTATTGGTAATATGGATCAAACCTGTAAAACTAAAATATCTGCCACCACCGAAACATTTGAGCTAGAACGTCTTGAAGAGTCAAACATCCATTTCCCTCTCCACTCATATTTACATATGTCAGCCTAAAAATAATAGCCATTGTCTTTGTGATTAGGTGCATCCTTGCAAAGAATTGAACGTACTTCCATAATCGATCTTGGGGGCTCTAGGTCTTTCTCTTGTAGGGCATTGCCTAATAGTTGCTGCATCTGTGAAGCAAATGTATCATCTAAAATCTGCATATGAGCATATTCCATATTAGAGGAAAATAAACATAGCCCCAAAACAAAATGATAGAAGGATAAAGGAAGAAACAGTAGAGAAGTTAAATCCATGGAAGATTACAAACAGCCAGATGAATCAGAGTTCCTCACCAGTGACATCGTGGCCACTGGATTTTGCCTCTCCAAAAAAAAAGCAATGAACATATTCATTTGGGATCGGATGAAGCAATTAAAAATGAATAATTTGTTTGGTTGGAGAGAATAAATTTCAAGTTTAAATTATTTTGCATTTTTTGGCCTACTTAAATGGCTTTCAAAACGTTCAATTGGACCCATCCACATTCCGTAAAAAAATTATTCAGTTGTCTGTAACTCTGCAATAAATTCTAGGTGCTGAAAAAGCTAGAAATAAGCTACTTCTCCCAAAGTATTACTTCTCTTAAAAAGAATTAACAGTGCTTAAACCTTTAGAAGTACTCTTCCATTTGAAACCATTTTCAGACCAAACTTTAGAATTTCTCTTAGCTTTTCATCACAGGGTTGCCACTTTAAGGAACTGATGAACAAACTTCACAATTAATATTCCATTATGGCAAAGAATATGACCTCGTGATTTCTTATTTAGTACCAGAATCAAAGTTGCCAAGATATACTGGATCAGTTCATCACATCAATTTTAATTGATATTCATATGAAGAATATTATGAAGGTTGACCCTAGTTTTGTTTTACATAATGAAACCTTGCAAGATGACGCATCATTTTGCTATAATTAAAATATGCAGTTCTACTACTTACAGATACAGCAATTCGTGAACCCTTGTACCATGACCTGTTCTCTTTCCTGTTCTCCAAGAAACTCAGAACATCCTGTGGCAGAACTCAAATCAGATATGGAAAAGTTCTGAATTCTAAAAATTTATTTACTCTAATAGGAGATAGAGGCAAGCATCTCACCTGTCCCATCCGATCCCAATAACCTCGGCATATTGCAATGAAAACATGGGTCTCAAAGATTGTATGAAGGTGATTTATAGTGTTTGTTAGCTGCTCTTTCAGTGGCTGCATTCTACTTTTAACATCAGATTCTACGACTGTTTCCTTTGAATCTTGGAGAATCTTTTTAAGCTTTGTTGCACTTTGTAACTTAGACTGCAAAAAAGAAAAGATAATCAAGTACATTTCGATAAAATGAACAATAGAAAATTTAAACTTGTTAACTAGTAATTATATGACGATAAGAAAAGATGACTAGGCTGCCAATACAAAATTTATGTGGATCTAAATAATATGTTGACCAAGTGATTTTGATATATTCCTTTACTTTTGGAATATAGTCATATTACCAATTAATTGAATTCAAAATGAAATGTACACATAACACAAAAAAGCTCCTACAGAACGATACTTACATTCTCTGAAAGTTTTTCCATGACTGCTTGCAAATAATTTCTAAATTTCGTCCTCAACATGACTGTTACTTCACTCAGGCGCTCCCCAGGAATTGCGTTCCCACCATCAGGGATGCAGGAGCCCCAAGATTTAAATTTAGCTTCTATCGTGGGACGTAGGACATCAAGTATCCTCTTCAAAGAATTCAGCAGAATCCCAAGCTGAAATGCAGCAGCAGCAAAATTTCATTCCTCAAAAGAAAGCAAAATGCAGAGGAAGTAAAAAAAAAGGTATGAGATATACAACAAACCTCATCAGGCACTGTGTAGGGGCAAACAGATCGTTTGGCAAGTTTCTGAACATACTTGAGACCAAACTTCTTAGGTGTCAAATTCTCCTTCAATGGTGATAAAACATCTGCATACTGCTTGTCTAAAGCTTCCACTACTGCCTTCTCAATGTCAGCAATAGCCTTTTTTTTTTGGTTGTCAAAACATCAGAATATTCAACAAAATCAGTATATATCCCTTTCTTTCTTAAAACTAAATTTTATCACAAAATATAGAAAAGAAACAGTTAATACATCTGCATAGTGCTTGTCTAAAGCTTCCACTACTGCCTTCTCAATGTCAGCAATAGCCTTTTTTTTTTTTTTTTTTTGTTGTCAAAACATCAGAATATTCAACAAAATCAGTATATATCCCTTTCTTTCTTAAAACTAAATTTTATCACAGAACATAGAAAAGAAACAGTTAAAGTTGTGAAAAGAAAAATTCATATTATGTTATAGACTTGTAGCAATAAAAAAACATCTTAAGCAAAAACAATTATGCAAATCTTAAATCAGAAAAGATGAAAATGTTATAGCACGATGGCAAAAGGAAAAATGATCCTTTGTTTTAAGACAGAAGCAACTAACAAATAGCAGTTCTCTGATGTAGTACTACTAGCTAAACTCTAAAAAGGGGAAGGGGGAAGTGTTCTTCTGAGACAAAGTGGATTTGTATTTGCCAGCTTTTATCATGCTTCAAAGTCAGGTCAAGTACAAGAGTTGTTTAAGAACATGGATGACAAAAGGAAAAATGATCCTTTGTTTTAAGACAGAAGCAAATAGCAGTTCTCTGATGTAGTACTACTAGCTAAACTCTAAAAAGGGGGAGGGGGAAGTGTTCTTCTGAGACAAAGTGGATTTGTATTTTCCAGCTTTTATCATGCTTCAACGTCAGGTCAAGTACAAGAGTTGTTTAAGAACATGGCAATTGTCAGAAGAACCAAATTATACATGTTTCTACAGAACCACCAAAAAGTTAACGATACAACTAGATGCATGTTACTCTAGAGCCACGAGAAAACTTAAAGATAGCCAGAGAAAAAAAATTAGAGATAATAATGCAAGTTGGCATACGTTCTCTAAAACAATAGTATACTCTGGCCATCGGCATATAATGACTTCGTAGTTGCTCAATGTCTCCCGCAATTTATCATACATGTCATCAACAAAAGGAGTGGTGGAATGTTGCGTTCTAACTCCGGACCATTTCACCTGCAAGTGTATTAATCTTTAGACAACCTCGTTAAGCATGAAAATGCAACATTCATTCTAAGAGAGATATCCTCCAACATGAATGAAAAAAGTGGACAAAAAGCATTTAACAATATCCTCCAACATGAATGAAAAAAGTGGACAAAAAGCATCCAAAGAGATATATAGTAATGAAAGAAATTCCTGTTAAAGCGCTCATTTGTAGAATAGAAGACTCAAGACTAGAACTTTAAATCATGATGAGTGAATGTGTTAACACAGGTTAAACAGCTGTCTGTACCTTATCCAGTTTGCATGAATCAAGCAAAAACTTGCGCTTATCTTGAATCCATAACATGATATAAATGTGGAACAATTCTTTGGCATCAACTCCACCTTTGATTGGGCTGAAGGAAAAAAAATGGATATGAGGTTTAAACATGTTGCATTAACACTAACTACTATTTCTTCTCAGTTCTGTCCAGTTTCAGCTTCCATACAAGTGAGTGCCAAAGAAGTTGCAAGAGAACTAATAATACCTGATGTTCCAGCCAGAAAGATCCCTCTGAAAATCCGCAGTTGCAATAACAAGTTCTGCAACTGGAGGAGAAGGACCTGTTGGAGGGCAGGCAATGAGAAAAGCACGTAATCTACTGCAAAGGTCAGTGCTGCATATGGATGAAGATAGATTTGGAAGGTCTATGAAACTGCAAGGCCCAAAAATTAAGATATTATTACTTGCTGGACATCATAGAGTCAAACAAACAATAAATAATCTTTATCTTCTGGGAAGAGAAGTGAAATCTATAATCAGAAAACTAACATGAAAGCATCTTCATTTGCTGTTCAGAAGGAAAAATTACAATTTTCACTATATGTAATTACAATTTCAGAATTACATCCTGAAATTCAAAATGCATGTGGATAAAAATATCATAGCTACAGAAATTAAAAACTTGAAAAATCATATGTTGGCCCTTCTAATACAAATGTAGAAACACGAGCACAAAATACCTTGGAAGAATATGTTGGTTATGGATCTCAATATCAGTAAGAATTTCATTCCTTGTGTTCATGCATAGAGATTTCATCTTTTGATAGGCAATGGACATATTCATGGAATCCATCAAAGTTCCATCATTGTTGTTGGTGATGTATTCATCTGTCTCACTCAAGTGCCTTCTTGATCTCTTTCTTGCAGCAACCTGATAAGAAAATCCCAATTAGATAAATACGCATAACAAACATTAGAAATCAAAGGTAAAGTAACAAACAATTCCTAATACCTGGAAATAGTGGCATAAAGAACTCTGTGCCTCAGGAGACAAGATATCATGAAGGAGAGTGTAAAGTTTGACCGCAGGTTCCAATGCTGGAGCTGCAAGTCCAGTTGCAGGTTTAAAAACCTCCATAATACCCGACAGTGATAATTCATCCAATGATTTATAATTCTCAAATACTAGAGCAACTATCTGTTCTATTTGATCCTTAGTTTCTCCTAAGATCCGATTCTGCAGGGAAATTTGCAGTTTTATCAAATTATGCTTTCAGAGATATGGCAAGGAGCTAAAGAGTCTAGGAAAAGAAAGGGACCAGAGGGAAAAAAACCAAGTGTCAAAATTGCACATTGAAGCTGATATGATAACATCACTGGTGAAAATGAAATACCAGTGACAACAAAACCACAAATGCTTTTTAAGTGTAACAATTGAAATCTACCTCTTGATGACTCAATGTGCTCTTGCTGCGGCCGTTCAAAAGAACAGGCATCAACAACTCATATACCAACATTAGGCAATCAGCTGTAGGTGTGGCCACATCCATAACATAGGAAAGGTATCTGTTGATATTGCACATAGAAAACATGGTAATATGCATGGAAACAAACAAAAAAAATCTCAATTTATGAGCTGTACAGTTTATCCCAATCACATCATACTACCTCAGCTTGGTGTAGACATCAGAAACACCATAATATGAAGCAAACTCTGTTAAGAGCCATTTCCATGGACCATGCAGTAATAAATTCCTCTGTTGAAAATTCTGAACCTTCATAGCAACTTCTAAGGCTAAATCATAGGCAACTGTTTCTGCAACAGATCCACACTGAGCAGAAGAAGAAAAAAATAAAAATAAAAGTTGTCAATAAACTACTTTCTAATGTCAAATATCATTAAGATCCATATTACTTGTAGAAATAATAATAAGTTGCCATTATCCAGGCATAATCTAATTCCAAACAGTAAAGAAAAGCAGGGTCACAATACCCAAGATTCACTATCTTCACATAGCTAACATCCAACATGTAAAAAAGATAACATTTAATTGAAGAATATGCCTGTTAATTTCGTAAGACAATAGGAGAAAATAAAAAAAATGCAGTAACATTTTACCATGCAATCAGAAGAGTCTAGCAATCCCATTAAAACTGCCATATGCAAGAAATACAAGTTTGTATATCTTATGCAGATAAAATAAGTTGAAATCGGACAAGAATATGGCGTTGAAAAGCAGTAAACAAATCAATTGCATTTTGAACTCTAGATACGTTTAGGCTTTTAGAATTGTGTACAGCGGCTAGCTCACCATTAAAACTGATGGATAAGAAGATTCAGGCTTTCTAGTAAATTTAAATGACAGAAATTCCTATAGGTTCTTAAAGTTTGTAGTCATAAGTGTCAAAGGTGTAACCATGGCACTCATGACAACTTTCGAGTCATCGAAAATGGACTATTTTATCCTCCAACAGCTACTGTTTATGACACAATAGTACATAATAAGAAAAAAGGGGGCCAAATTGTACAGAGCTACTTTTTTTTTGGGCCATCACATTCATAAAAAAAACTCACTTTGAGATTACTGTTATCATCATAACTCGTTGAATAAGCTATATAAAGCTGCATCTTGCCTACAAGCTCATGATCTGGTTCACGATAAACTGACCACCAGCGTAGTTTGTCAGCCTGCACAGTGCACTAATGTAAGTATTTAACCAAATCAATTTTAACTAAGAGATTTTAATGTAAGAGAACAAGAAAATATTACTGGATCATCAGCAACAGTTGCAACTTGAATAAGAGCACGACCGAAATGTTTCCCCTTGGAATCTTGAATTCCAACTATTAGATCATCTCCTAAACTATCTGGAAAGCTGTAGGGTTGTCAGCATCTTATATAACAGGTTTAGGAAGGCGGGGAAGAATTGAGACAGGAGGGGGGACATACAAGACATGAGTTTCATTAGATCCAGCATTCATCCTGATAGCATCTTCTTCTGATGAACTCTTCAGTCTCAGGAAGCAAGAATATGTTTCTGGTGACATAAGGCGAAAAAGAAAAAAAGAAATAAGCTTTAAGCAACTCAGGTGTACATGTCAAAACAACATTAATGCAGAAAATAAATGGATGATGCCACATCATAAGCAGCCATGACTTCCTTTGCAAATAATAAATGTCATCATTAAGAAATGCTTGGATCATATGCATGCGCAAATCGAGAAAGTGCTCAGCTCACACAAAATGTGAAAAGAAAGAACGGTGTCCATCAGCCCATGAAAGAGGAAGCAAATTTGACACTAAGAAGTCTGAATGAACAAAATTAAAAGCCTACAAAGTTCAGAACAGTAAGTGCTAAAAACTACCCTAAATTTATATAAAGTATTAAAATTATAAAACCTTCCACATAAAATAGAACTAAACATACCAAATGGGGAGGAAAACAGAAAAAATATTAGTAGATTTTAAAAAAAATGAAAAAAAAAAGATGTAGAAGAAGAAGAAACTGTATTCCCATTTATGTTTGAACTATTTAATTTGTCTAGCAGAAACAAGTTAAATAATGAAGCCATGAATGTTTGGATGAAGTTTATGAAATATGCCCCCATATGTAGTAGTAGTTGACTTGTTCATGCTTCAGAGTTTCATTTCACATCAGCAGAAAATCCATTTTGTACATCTAAACGTTGTAAAAAGTGAGGGAGAAAATTGCAATATACTATACCTTGTACAACTTCATACGATGACGAACTGTTCCTTAAAGTTGAAACGCCATTTTTAAGAAGTCCGGAGACTTGTTTGATGTACTGAGTACTGGCATGCACATAAGCCAAGCTCTGACGCCTAAGAGAACTGTCTACAGGCATCCGAGGTATGACCCGGATCTTTCGAAGTGCTTGCCATCCAGAAGTGAGTGTTGATTGCAAGTTGGAGAAGCTGTATTTTATAGTTTCCATCTTAATCAATGGCCCTAAAGAGGACATACTGCATCCAGTAGGTGGGTCTAGGGACATTCTCACTTTACGCACTGCAAAAATAAAAAAATTTAGAAGTCTTGCAAAAACTGTGCATTGTGATATTTGAAAGGTAACATGCAATTCTACCTTGCACTTTCATCTTGCCAACAACTTTTTTCGGTTTTGGAGCAGCTTTCTCGCCAGCAAGCTCAGAAGTCTGCTTTGCAAGCAACTCTTCCTCTGATTGCAGAAGCACTTGTCGCAAACTACATCCGGGAAGAAGACTTTAGACATCTTATGAGCAATGCGAAAAGTAAAGGAACCCTTTCAAGCAATTTAAATACACAATATTTAATAGGGCAAAATGTTAGTACTCCAATTAGACTTGTTCATTATATTCTAAAATATGTCCCACCACATGGAACCTACAGCAAAGACCACGCATAAGGGTATTGTGAATCTGAGGCAGTATTCTATGAGTAACAATGTCTGTTTGGAAACAGAAAAGGAAGATCACATAACAGTAAGCAAGATATAGCCATACAGCTATACACACAATGAACCATTTCAAAAATAAACATATAATTCATCCAGGGCTTTCACTCTAATAAATAATAAAATAATAAAGCCAATCTAAATGAATGGTATGGAAAGAAAAAAAAAGGCAATGAGGATGAACTCACCCAAAAGCATCCCGTAGCAAAGCACATTCATTCTCCAAGAACATAGGGGCTTCCACGCATTCCATTGCCCAAGCATGAAGACACAAACGCACACAAGCATCATATGAAATAACAGCATGCCATGGTCCTAGGGCACTAATTGATCACAAGAAAACACATGCAATTAATCAATAAAATAAATGGAGGAAATGACAATCTGTTACCATCCTTAATCCAGAAAAAATATGATTTTGGTCATAAATACCTTGCATGAAATGTTGGAAGGCGAGCTGAGGACGTTGACATAGGAACATCTGAACCAGAAGCAACCCTATGAACAAATAGAATAATCCTGATTAATTTATTTGTTCCAATGAAAATTCGTATAATGTGCCATTAAAATGCATAGATAAAATATAATCCATGAATCTAATATACCTTAAATGGTCAGACTTCCCATTCCCAATGCTATCCCCTGGCTTTATACTAGGAACAGTCTTTATTTCAGATGAATGTTTTACATGAACTGAACTGTATACCCCAGATGCTGGACTTTTTTCAGCAGCTGGTTTGATTTCTTCAGCAGAACCATGAAAAGGTGGTGCACTTGGAATATCATCATCTTCAGCAAACTTTCTTGAATGCAAACCCTGAAATTTGGCAACAGCTCCACAATTCAAAAGGTGAGATACAATCTCGGTTGTGCAGAACTTCACCTCTATCATCAAGACAGTGTGTGTGTGCTGCATATGTAGGTATGCACTACACTCTTAACTAACATATGTTTAAACACTAAACAAATTCTAGGTTCATTGTCCCCAAATATCTAAAAAACTATCCTGTTATTTCAAATTTAACATCTCAATCAATACAAACCTTTCTAGTAGCATTTTCGGTATTAACTGTAGATGTCACACTTGAAGCATATCCGTCCATTACTCTATTTCTTATCACATTACCATTGTTGCTTCCTCCTACTTGAGTGGTTGAAAACTCAGAACTAGCAGCCGAATCGTCAGACTCATCCTCAGTATAGCCATTCTGTCTAACCAGGTACCTCCCAGCACTCCTAATCTCAGCAGCATTTTTGGGTCTCCCCACCAATATTTCTAGCGATGAACCAACATCTGAACAACTGCAATCGCTGCCATAATGACAGTCTCTCTTTGGTAAGTTTCCATATCTATGAGTAGTACCATTAGGTATTCTACTGTTTTGTGGGGACGAGTCAAGTGAATATCTTCCTCCATAAATTCCCACTTCGGAATCAGTTGACATGTCATTGTCTGAACCCGACCCAGAATCATCAACATCGCCATGAATCGTTCTAGATACTGGAATGGCATTAGTAGGCAAGTGCCCACTTCGGAATTTTGAGGTAGGAGGGAGTCCAAATCCCCTGCCGCCACCACTAGGGATATTGGAAACAGGATCAATTCGGATTCTGAGATTTGAACCCGACATTGGAACTTCCTTCTGCTTAAGACCAAAACCCAAAAAAATAAAAATAAAATAAAAAATCAACTTAAACCAATCGCAAGAAAAGTAACGAAAACCCAGATTCAATGCACGAGAACAAAACAAAAACACTAAAAGAAAAAATTGCAAAGCTGACCTCTCTTACCCATCGAAGAGCACTTCGGTCAAGACCTTCAGTGAACATGTTCTCGACGGTCTCTGTTCGCTTATACCCAAAATCAAAATTCAGAAACCCAAAAACAAAAATCCAGACGAAAGATAACAAAGGAAAGAGAAAAACTTACAAATGCTAAACCCACTGTTAGACGAACAGTCACTCACATGGTAGTAAAGGCACTGGATTTCACCTCCTAAACCCAGCTTTATACAGTGTCAATCTTAATTTTAGGAAACAAACACAAATCTAAACTGATTTGAGTAGTTTCAAAGCAAATCGACTGGTAAAATATCAGTAAAACTTTCTCAGTTGAGCTTCTGAGAAAACCCAATTTTTTTTCTCTGCTGTTGAACGTCTGTATAGTTGTCTCACAAGCTTATATGTTTTACTAATGCTTGTTTTCCAATTTTTCTTCCTTTTCACATATTACGAATTTTAAAATCTTCTTAAACGTCCACATCTTCTTAAATTTTCCAACCAAACAACAAAGACGGTGGAGAGTTTTACCTTTCTTTTTTTTTTCTCTTTCCAAAATAATAATATATTCCGGGGAAAACTGAAGGCACAAAAAGGGTGACGTGAAGTAAATTGCTCAATACGACGTCGTAATGCTAATTAATAATTTGATTATTGCATGTGATTAAGGGAGATTATTAGTATTATTAATTAACGGGTCCCGATATTAAAGCACACGTAGCTGGAAAATAGATAGCACTAACGGGTAGTACACGTCAGCTTTTAAGAGCTCCTCCCTTCTTTTGTTTGTTACGATAATGTTTTTCTTTTATAAAATATTTGGTTTTTAATATTTTATAATTTCTTTTATTTATTAAGTAAAAAAAAGAGAGAAAAATACCGCCGAACGTTGCAAGTGAAGACACTTTACACTAATGTTCTCGCTAAAAATCCATTCACATGTTGTTTCCGGTCCCACTATATAGAACCATGCTCGCACTTTTCTTCCTTTTTTGCTAGGACCAAGAAATGTCTAAATTACCCACTCTAGAAACTATGTATAGCGTATATAGATTGTTATAGGAAAATATAGTTGTTTAAGGGTTGAAATGGTAAAAGCATAAAAGAGGATCTTGCATTCGAATTTTTTTGAATTTTATTGTGCTTGATTTTGGCTTTATTAGGGTGGTTGATTTTGTTCATTTTGCAGGGATACTTATTTATTAAGTAATCAGATTGAAGTGAGTCTTACATAATTAACATTGCCCGAATGCCGACCAAACAAGCCCTAGAATTAGAAAGAGATAAAAGAGGGAAAGAAAGCACTCTACATGAAAATAGATGTTAAATGAATTAAATAGCTTAATTAGACTAATTCAAAAACTTTTTTATTATTATATTTGTTAATTATTGTTAGGATTATTTTGATTTTCGGATAGAGAAATTAAAGTAATTGATTGAATATATGAATTTTTTAAAAGATACATCTATTTTATAGTACAGATAAATTGTTGATTAAACAACTAATAGTATAAAAAACAGATTAAATAATATAATTAAATTATAATTATAATTTGAGTAAAATATTAGATCATTATAAAATAAAAAGTGTATTCATAAGATTCCTAAATTAATAAATTAACTACACATAATTATGTCCAAAAAACTCATATTTTTCATAAAAAAAATACATAAATTTTGATAAATAAAATAATAGAAGAAGAAATACAATCAATCTCTTGAATTGTAGTACCAATCTCCATTTGAATTTTTCTGTATTTTCTCTCTTTTTAGCTCCAAAAATTAATCAAAATTATGCTAATGGTAGCTCATTAGGGTTTATAGGGTGATTATGGGCTTAAATATTGATCAAGTGCAATCTAGACCATCGGATTAGCTTCAGATTAAGTTTTGAGATCAAACAAGCAAAAATCAACAACACTAACCAATCATAGCGTGACACATGGCACAAGGAATATACTAGGAAAATTAGTGTGCAATGCATGGCAAGGGAGACCAATCTAAGTCAACTCATGCTGAGTCAGTGCCACGCGACGCAACATGATTCACGATAACGGATGGCATGGCATATGGGTGAAATGATTGGACGAGTAAAGTAATGACATGTGGCGTGAAGGTTTGATCGAGCTCCAAACTCAGATTGAACGTCGTGCTAACACGTAACGTGTAATTCATCACTCCTCACACACGAGAATTTATGATTCGTTGTCCCTACTTATATAGCGTCTGCATGGCTTGCCCAGTCAACTCTTCTACTTGTATGGTAGGCCACGTGGCAACTTATGATTGACCCTATGTTAAAAAATCCAAAAATTATATTTTCATCCATTTTAACTAAAAGTTTATATTTTAATATTTTTAGCCCCAAAATACTATTTTTAAAATAAAATAAGTAAATATAAGTAATAAAGTGCACTAAAGACTCTACTTTTATAAAGTCATCAAAGCTCGGTGTGGATTTGGAAATGCCCGAATTTAATGAAACCTAAGTCCTAAAACAGAACCTAATAGACCCGAGGAGGGTGTACATGTTTGTGAAGTAGGAAAAAGGTATAAATGTGGCCCTTCTTGAGAATGAGAAGAATTGGAAAGAATATTTCTTCTATGTCTCAGGTCGGTGGGAATCTCCAACCAATGACACCAGGTTGATTAGAAGCACTTGCAGCGATACTAAGGTCATGATAAGGAACATGGGTTCCTTCATCACAGCCTTAACATTGGATACAAAGCAATGTTTGGTTGATATCCAAAACTATCTATCAAAGAAGACCCCATGGAAGCATCTATTAAATACCCTACACTTTGTTGCATACGTGTTGATGAGGTATGGTTTAGTGGATCCCCCTCCCAGGATTATCTATAAGCCTCGAGCTCTTCCCAAGCACAAGACCCCTCTAACAGATTATGGGGGTAGGTTTGAGGTGGTCCTTGACGATGGTGAACTAGCACCTTGCCTTTTATTTTTGCAGATACTATATAGTTCGACACTGATGCTTGATAGGTGCTTAAAAGCACTAAAATTACCATGATTTAATGTACTTTAATTGATTAAATAGATTTATATTTGTATGATTTTATCATATTTTTATATAAATTTGTCTTTTCGGAATCATGAGTATTTTTATTGTTTTTTCAAATATTTTTGTTCAAAAATAACTTAAAGACTCGAAGAAAAATACTAGAGGTAATACATCACAAATATGTTGAGGAAAAATGAGGGAAAGTCAAAAAAGTATAAAAATTGGACAAAATGGGTCATACGCACACACACGCACAACCAGCACATATTCGTGCTTATCCCGCGTGCGCCTACATGAGCCAATGCCTGTTTGTTGCAAATCTTGCCCCCAAACATATGCCAACATGTCCAAACGCGTCCAAAATCAGTTTTTGAGATATTTTTCCACTTTTTTTGGCATTTTCCTCATTCATAAAAGGACTGTCTCCCCCATTGTAAAAATCATCCCAAAAATCTCTCTCTAGTTCTTAGTTTTACAGTTCTTCTTTTTTATAGTTATGCTTTTATAGATTTTTAGTTTTTGATTCAATAAACAAAAATACAAATCCATTAAGAGGTTTTCCAGCAACAAAATGAGCATCAAAGTTCTGTAATGATTCTTTTGAGGTATAATTTTAAAATGAATTTTTTATAGTTATTTTTTATGTTTTATTCTTATATGTTATGTTTAATTTGTCTGTGATTAAATTTAACATGACTAACTATTTGTAAATATGATATAATAATAATGTTGTTATGCTTGTGAAATATTAAATATGTAAAGCATCTCTATAAAATAAATTGATTTTGTTTTTACTCAAGATTTTATATTAAGGATATTAAAAAGAAATATATTATTTTTCATTACAAACTTAAATTTGAAAATTAGATTTTAATGTTTAATTATCTGGTCTGATTTAGAGTAGTGCTCTTTTATTTGTTTGCACAATCGTCCGGTAGTTAGAATGAAGTTTTATTTCAATTTTTTTATAATAACAACTATTCAACAATGTATTGACAACATATTTTAAGTAATAGTTTTAAAACTTGAAAGTTAGTACACGGATAATTAAATTCTTAGATTTAATTTGGACACCTTGAATAAGTTTAAAATGTCTAATATCATGAAATATGACATTTATATGATTCATTTTCAATATCATAGAAAAAAAGGAATTAATTTAATTATCAACTTCACCCATAGGTGTTAATTGATTTGTTTAATTAACAAATAATATCTAACCTCACCAAAGGTTCATATAAAAAAAAGAGAATCAATAAATATATATTTATATCTTTAATAACTAAATAATTTGAGCAATCATAATTAACTTAATTATTATATTCATAAATACTCCACTTTTATGAATGATAAAAAATTGCATAATTATTTATTAAATCATATCTATATTTTTTTTATTAGATTAGGAAACACAAAAATCAAAATATCGTAAAAGGATGTTTAGGATTTAATTTAATTTTTAAAAGTTTGAATAATAAATTAAAAACCACATATATTCCTTCCTTAGATCGACCTTAGGAGTATACTTTTCATTTTCTATAAAATGATTTGTGCATTTGCGATAGTTTTACAAATATAAAATCAAAGTATCTGTAAGATCGATATTGCTAACCCGATACCGGTGTTGTTACTTCTTTAAATTTTTAGCTCCGTTGTCGAGAAAGGAATATTGTTTTTAAATTATTTATCAAAATTTTGAAAACTTTTTGTGTTATAATTGTGATTTTTTTATTATTTATTTTGTGTTAAAATAAATTTAAATCTAATTTTTAATTATAAAATATAAAATATTTAAACTTTAATTTATTTAATTATTTTATTTTCTAAATTTTTTTAAAAAAACTAACTGTTTAATAGCATGAAAAATAAAGATCTAAGAGAATTTTGTTTAAGAGACAAGTTCTTAGAAACCTTTGTGCCACTATTTTTCTTGGGAAAGTTACTTTGTCTAGGAAGATGGGTTTTAAGGAGGCTTTTGATCACCACACATGAAGTGTATGCAATGAATACACAAGTTTACCTATCGCAACAAGTAATATTATGATAAGAAAATATCGTTCCCATAGAGATTATTTTATTAGAAACTAATTTTTAAAACTAAAAATAATAAAACTTAATTTTTTTGGTGTTTTTATATTTTAAGAAAGCAAAATTAAAATAACTAAAAGTAAATAGCAATAATTAATTACATCAGTTTTGGAAATTAAGGAAATATATGGGAAAATATCTAGAAATACTTAATCCTCCAATTTTCTAAATATGCGAATCGGTAAAATCCCCCCAAAATAATTATCAATTAACTACATGATCAATTGAATCTAACCTAACATGTATTCCTCTCTCAAGTAAGCTACACACCATAAAATAATTAATTTAATCGCACTCTCATGCTAATTAAATTGCATATTACTCATTAAGTTCATCAATTATGGATCACATACATAAAATCATACATCTCTACCTAAAAACTATACATGTTATTTAATCAAGACAAATAATTAAATCTTTCTCTTAAATCTATTTAATTGTCTTTATAGATAAATTGTTGGTTAAACAATTAATAGTATGCAAATCAGATTAAATAATATAATTAAATTATAATTATAATTGGGGTAAAATATTAAATCATCACATGGTATAAATTGGGTTCATAAGATCCCTACATTAATAAATTAATTACACATGATTGTGTTCATGAAGCTCATATTTTTCATAAAGTAAGACATAAAAATTGATAAAGAAAAGAATCGAAGAAGAAATATAATCAATCTCTTGAATTATAGAATTAATCTCATCTTGAATCTCCACTAAAATCGTGTCTTCTCTTCAATATTTCTGTATCTTTCTCTCTTTTTAGCTCCAAAAATTGACCAAAATTATGCTAATGGAGGCCACTTAGGGTTTATATGGTTATTATGGGCTTAAATATTGCTCAGGTACGATCTAGACCGTCATATCAACTTTAGATCAAGGGCTACGATCAAAATAAGCAAAATAGACAACACAAGCCAATCACAATATGACACGTGGCATCAGGGATTTACTGGGTGAATCAGGGAGCAACGTGTGGTAGAGGAGACTGGTCAGAGTCAATTCTTGTTAAGTCAATGACACATGGCATGACGTGATTTGCGAAAATGGATGGCATGGCGTATGGGTGGAACTTGCAAAGCAATGACGTACGACACGTGGCAACATGATTTGACCAAGCCCAAGCTCGGATTGAACATCTTGCTGACACATGGCATATGTTTCGTCCTCCTTACACGCAACGTAACGTGATTCGCTCTCTGTGCTTATGTGGAATCTATATGGCTTGCCCAGTCAGCTTTCATGCTTACATGGCAGCTCCTAATTGGCCTTGCGTTAAAAATTCATAAAAAATTCCAAAAATTATATTTTTATCCCTTTTCACTAAAAAGTTTTTATTTTAATATTTTTTATCCCAAAAATACTATTTATTAAATAAAACAAGTAAATATTAAGTAAAAAAGTGTACTAATGACTCTACTTTCATAGAGTCATCACACTTCCAAACTTAACTCTTTGTTTGTCCTTAAGCAAAGCCAAGTATAAATAAATAAAATAACTTAGGTAATATATTCAAAAATATACTTCTATTTGTACATGCATATTTAACGAAAATTATCCCTTTCAAAAGTCATATAATCTTATGATAAAAAGGTTCACATATTCATCAATCAACATTCCATCAATACAAGGATATGCAAGGTTTTTGAAAAATTAATTTGTGTGTGTGTGTTGCACATGATATCATCCAATACACTTATGAAATCAACCTATATGAGTATGCTAATCAATTCAATCTTAGAGCAAGTCTCATAAGTCTATTTTTCACATCCTTCTCCACTAATATAAATATGCACTTAGCTTAAGATCAATAAGGGTTTTACATGCTTGTAATATAAGGCTTAGGTGGGGGTTGATAAATGAAGACATTTAAGCTCTTTCCACACCTTAGCTTTTTTTTTCTTTCCATCATGAACTTTTTAACTGCAATTGAGTTTTTACTTGATATTTTGGTGCACCCTTTTTTGACATTCTTTTTTTTTCACATCCTTTTTTTTTTGTAACTTCACTACACCCTCAAACTTATTATCAATTCTATTTTCATTTTCTTTAGAGGGATAATTGTGTTGTGAGTTATGCTTCTTCTTCTTTCTTATAGGGTGCATTACATTTCACCTTATGATATAGCATAACACATGATTGCATTTTTTTCTTTTCATAAAAGCTAAAGGTAATACTTATTAGTTAGGCATTAAATATGACTTAAAGATATGAAAGGTTATTTGTTAAGCTCAAATATGCGACTAAAGATATTAAAAATGGTTAGCTTGAAAGGCTCAATCGATCCAGATAAGGCCTAAATATTTTCTCTTACTAAATACTATTTAGAATTTCGCCTTAAGGGATGATCAAATATATGCTAAAACTTGATAGATCTCATCAACTTGTATAACTCACTGCAAATTTTCTCAATAATCACATTAAAATCAATAATGAATATGTGCATAAAAATTTGAATCAATCTAATCAAAACTAGCAAGCATATCACATGATTAATGTAAATATCTTAACAAATTTGATACATTCCTTATCCTAGTCATGAAAACCAATTTTTATCATTGAGTTCATATATTTCATATCAAGCATACATGAATTTATTTTCCATATATTTATCAATTTCTACCCAAATCATAATTAAAAACATCATAAAAAATTCCCTTAAAATTTAAAATGCATACTAAATACTAATATAGAAACTGAAGTTCCCTCTCCCAAACATACATTACACATTGTCCCCAATGTGCACATATAAATATGAAAAAGTAAAAGAAAAGAAAACTCCCTTAATCATGGCACACCACATTTGTCATTGAAATGTTCATTCTTGTTGCACTATTGCTCTCCACATTTATTCACCAACAAAAAAACAATAAAAATTTAAATAAAATAACGTTGGGTTTCCTCCCAACCAGCATCACGCTTAACATCCTTGACTAGACGGTCCTATCAAGTCCTAAGGCACATCCCTTTGTATCCATTTACTTTTGAGTTTGCCTAGAAACAGCTTAAGTCTTGATTTGTTCAATAATACTTTATGTTTTGGCTAACAAACCAGTGCTCAATTCTCTTCTCATACCATATTTTTGTTTTCCTTTTGAACTTCTTGGCATTCTTATAAGCACTTCACTGTCACTCATCCAATTTATGTATTTCTAATACCTTTTTCACCTCTTCATTGGACTCTTTCACTTTCATACTTGACTGGGGATATGAGGGTAAAAGTATGGAGTCTAAACTTGGTGGCTCTTCAAGTGATGGTTTGAGTTTAGATCCTATCTCAAAATTTTCCATAATCACCTTTGATATATATCTAAAAGGCGCATCCTCCAAAAAGTTCACATAGTCTACAATGTCAACCTTCGATGTCATACTTTCAAAGTTGAAAAATATTGAGTTATTTTCTGGTGAGTTTATGTCCCTGTTCATAGCATCATGTGTAGTAGTCTTAAGTGTGGGCGACTCAACAGATTTTTTAAGTTGTCCCCACATTCAGTAACATTTATCCTTAAACATTCATTAGCATTATCAACATCAAGGGGTTCAGATTCTTTAAAAACTTTAAATATTACTTGTTCATCTTGCACTCTCATTGTAAGTTCACCTTTTGTACATTAATGAGTGTTTTTCCGGTTATTAAGAATGGACAACCAAGTATGATAGGAATGCCACAGTCCTCTTCCATGTCTAGCACAATGAAGTTCACTGGAAAGATGAATTTGTCTACTTTTACTAGCAAATCTTCTATCACACCCCAAGGTTTCTTATTTGATCTATCTACCATTTGTAATGTTACTAAAGTGAGTTTGGATTTACCAACCCCTAATCTCTTGAAGACCGATAATGGCATGAGGTTAATGCTAGAACCCATGTCATATAGTACCTTGCCAAAACAGATGTTCCCAATAGTGCAAGGGATGTCAAAACTACCTGGATCTTTCAGTTTTTGTGGTAGATTTCTATTAAGGATTACATTACAACCTTCAATCAAGGTTATTGTTTCATGATCTCTAAGCCTCCTTTTCTTTTATAGTATATCCTTCATGAATTTGGCATAAGATGGCATTTGTTCAAGTGTCTATACAAATGGTATGTTTATATGCAACTTCTTGAAGACTTCTATACATTTTGAAAACTGTGTATCTAACTTTTGATTTTGTAGTCTTTGAGGGAAAGGAATAGTGGGTTTGTAAAAGTTGTTTTTTTGGCTAAATTATTTCCTTTTTAGTGCTCTTTTTATCCACTAGTTCCTCCTCATCCTTTTTAATTTCATGTTTCTCCTCATCCTTTTCTATCTTATGTTCTTATTCTAAAGTTTTACCACTCCTCAAGGCAATGGTATTTCACTGGTGTTTACCTTCTCTTTTTTGGTTTACAATTGTATTACTTGGAAGGTTTCCTTGAGGCCTTTAACTTATAGCCTAAGCAAGTTTCCCCATTTGGTTATCTAAATTTCGAATTGAAGCCTCTTGAGTTGACACTTTTGTATTAAATGATTGGATGAAGTCTTTCATCATCCCATGACTTCTTCTCTTGGGCTTAGGATTGTTGTGATTGTTGAAAACTAGCTGGTGGAAATGATTTATGGTTGAATTGATTACCATTTTGACTGTAGTTATTATTCCCAGAGAAATTTGGATGTTGTCTCCATCCTAGGTTATATGTGTTTAAGTATGGATTATTGTTTTGATTCATATTACCCACATAACATATCGATTTAGGATTATTTGGACAATTATCAAATAAATGAGCTCCTCCATAAAACACACATGATACTCCTGAATCTTGGACCTGGTTTAGACTCGTTGGCGAGTTTTGAGTTTTCAAAAGATTAACCAAAGATGAAACTTGAGCTATAAGTGTTGTGATATCATTTACCTTATGCACTCTGGCTACTCTTCTTGTGACTATCTTTTTGTCCATTGGCCATTGATAATTATTGCTAGCCATTTTCTCAAGTAAATCATAAGCTTGATTATAAAATTTGGCTAGCAAAGCTCCATTAGCAGATGCATAAACAATACTTCTTGTGTGAGCATTGAAACCATTATAAAAAGTCTCCATTTGAATCCAAGAAGGAATACCATGATGAGAAAATTTCCTTAGCAATTGCTTGAATCTTTCTCATGCTTCATATAGAGTTTCTTCTTCGTGTTATTGGTACGTAGGATGTAATTTCATTCCTAAGCTTGGAATTCTTTGTTGGTGGGAAGTATTTCATCAAGAATTTCTCTACCAAACCATTCCAAGTTGTAATGGAATCAGGTGGCAAAGAGTTTAGCCAAACTCAAGCATGGTCTCGCGAAGAGTAAGAGAATAATCTAAGCCTAAATGCCTCATCGGTCACACCACTGAACTTAAATGAATGTACAAATTCAATAAACAATCTGAGATGAAGACGAGGATCCTCTACTAGTAATCCGTTAAATTGTCCAATTGTTTGTAGCATTTGAAACATCACTGGCTTTAACTCAAACTGATTAGCTTAAATGTTTGACCTTGTAATACTTGGATTCAACCCTTTCAACGTAGGTATTGCATATTCATTCATAGTTTTATCTCTATCATCTAACAAAAGCACTTGATTGTTCAAGTTTAGCTCATTATTGTTTATTTCTAATAGATTAGCCATATATTTCTCTTGGTTGACTTGTTTTCTAATTCACCTCAAAAAAATGTTCAATTTCAAGATCTAAAGGTAATATTTCTCCTTCATTAACTCTGCTCATACAATAGACTCAATTATGTTTCTACAATACTAAATGAGATGTCTAAATAAAAACTAAATTAAAAATAAAATAAAATAAAATATAAACAACAAAATAAATAAATTAGAGTTAAAGAATAAATAAATAAATAAATAAATAAGTTAGTAAAAGAAAATAAGTAAATTAAAATTAAAATAGAGAAAAATAACTAATAATAAAAAAATAATAACAGATTTAATTAATTTCTAATATTTATAACCACAGACGAAGTGTATGTAATGAATACGCATGCATACATATTGTAACAAGTAATATAATGATAAAAAAATATCGTTCACAATGGAGATTATTTTATTAGAAACTAATTTTTAAAACTAAAAATAATAAAAATCAATTTTTTTAGTGTTTTTTTTTATTTTAAGAAAAGAAAATTAAGATAACTAAAAGTAAATAACAATAATTAATTAAATCAGTTTTGATAACTAAGAATATATATGAGAAAATATCTAGGAATACTTAATCCCCCAATTTTCTAAATATGTGAATCGGTAAAATTCCCCCAAAATAATTATCAATTAACTATATGATCAATTGAATCTAACCTAACATGTATTCCTCTCTCAAGTAAACTACACACCATATAGTAATTAATTTAATCACACTCTCATGCCAATTAAATTGCATACTACTCATTAAGTTCATCAATTATGGATCACATAAGAATCGTACATCTCTGCCTAGAAACTATGCATGTTATTTAATCAAGACAAACGATTAAATAATTCTCTCAAATCAATTTAATTGAATCTATAGATAAATTGTTGGTCAAACAATTAATAGCATGCAAATCAGATTAATTGGGGTAAAATATTAAATCATCTCAGGGTGAAAATTGGGTTCATAAGATCTCTATATTAATAAATTAACTACACATGATTGTGTTCATAAAGCTCATATTTCTTATAAAGAAAAACATAAAAATTGATAAAGAAAAGAGTCGAAGAAGAAATACAATCAATCTCTTGAATTGTAGAATTAATCTCATCTTGAATCTCTACCAAAATCATGTCTTCTCTTCAATTTTTCTCTCTTTTTAGCTCCAAAAATTGACCAAAATTATGCTAATGAAGGCCACTTAGGGTTTATGTGGTTATTAGGGGCTTAAATATTGCTTAGGTACGATCTAGACCATCAGATCAGTTTTAGATCAAGGGCTACGATCAAAGCAAGCAAAATAGATAGCACCAGCCAATCACAGCACGACACATGGCATTGAGAATTTACTAGGCGAATCAGGGAGTGACTCGTGGTAGGGGAGACCGGTCAGAGTCAATGCTCGTTGAGTCAACGACATATGGTGCGATGTGATTCGCGAAAACGGATGGTGTGGTGCATGGGTGAAATGCATGGAGCAATGGTGTAAGGACACATGGCAATGCGGTTTGACCAAGTGGTAGGCCACGTGGCAGCTCCTGATTGGTCTTGCGTTAAAAATTCATAAAAAATCTATAAAATTACCAAAAAAATCCAAAAATTATACTTGTACCTCTTTTCACTAAAAAATTTATATTTTAATATTTTTGACCTCAAAAATACTATTTGTTGAATAAAACAAGTAAATATTAAGTAAAAAAGTGAACTAATGACTACTTTCATAGAGTCATTAGTTATGCCCCACCATTCTTTCTTAGAGCACTCTTGGTTAATACTAACACTACGCCAAAGGAGAATATTAAAGTCAGTTAAGTGAACCGAATATGATGTTATAATTAGAACCATGTCTTCTACCCATTCTTCTCATAAATAATCAAAAATTTGCATATCATAGCTCGACTTGTTCCAACCAAAGAACTACATTTATTTAAATTCAAAATAAGAATGTAATATCATCAATTTACAAAAAATAACTTATATATTTTAAAAGAGTATATTGGAATCAAACTAGTATTTTTAATGCTATAATGAGCTCTAAATGTGAAGTCAAGTGTAACTCCAATTTGTTACTTGGGTTGGTTGAGTTTTGCTGCCCATAAACTAATACTTTTGTATTTCCTTGGGGTGAAACAACAATTACTCTTGAAGATATGATGATTCTTGGTGGTTTTCCTATACTTGGCTTACCAGTGACTACCATGATGTTGTCATAACAAGGAACTTGGAAAGAGATATGAGATGGAGTTTGGGCAAAAAATAGGCCCATATAAGAATTCATTCTCCTAAATACATAAGCAAATAAGCATCCATCAAACAAGCTGCCCAAACTTCAGAGATAGAGGAATAGAGAAATGAAATCATTATAAAAATTACCATGATGTTGTCATAAATTATTCAAGATAATCATATTCTTCTATTGATTCTTCTTGTGATGTGATGAGTGCTCAAAAAGCGCTAAAATTACCATGATTTTATACACATTAATTGATTATATATATATATATATATATATATATGATTTTATCATATATTTATATATATTTGTCTTTTAGGAATCACCGGTATTTTTATTGTTTTTCAGGTATTTTCACTTTAAAACGTAACTTAAAGACTCAAAGAGGAATATTGGAGGCAATACATCACAAATATATTCATAAAATAAATGAGAAAACTCAACAAATATGGAAAAATTGGACAAAATGGGTCAAAAATGTCAAAAAGGAGGAAATCGTGCCGCCCACCGCGCGCGCCAGATCTCTCTTCCGCGCGTGCCCCTGCTCCTGTTTATGCGTGCCTGCGCCTAGCCTGCTGCCATCTGCGTGCCTGCACCCAGCCTGCTCCCATCTACGCACGCCGCTACCCATCTGTGCCTCATCTGCGCACGTAGCCGCCCCCACATTAGCATTATGTCATCAAATGACATCATTATTCACTACTCCGCATTTCCATCATTTTTTATCATTTTTCACCCACTTTTTCTTCCCATCCTCACCTATAAATACCCTCATTCTCTTCATAACTAAACACACCTCAAAACACATCTTCTCTTCTCTTTCTTTCTCTCATTTCTTAGTTTTTTTAGTTTTTCTAGTTTTTTTAAGTTTTTAGCTTTTATTAGTTAGTTTTTCTTAGTTTTAGTGTTCTTCTCTTTTTGAGAAGAACTAGTTATGTTTTTGTAATTTATTTGCTTTTCGATTCAATAAATGGGAGTGCAAATTCCGTTTGGAGGTTTTTCAACAAGGGGAATAACAACAAAGTACTGTAAAGATTTTATTTTCTTTACAGTTTTTTTTATGCTTTATTCTTACATGTTATATTTAATTTGTCTATGATTAAATTTAACTTTGCTAGCTGTTTTTAAACATGATATAATAATAACGTTGTTATGCTTGCGAAATATTAAATAGGTAAAAATCTCTAAAATGAATTGATTTTATTTTTATTCAAGATTTTATATTAAGAATGTTAGAGAGAAATATATTATTTTTCATTACAAACTTAAATCTGAAAATTAGATTTTAAGGTTTAGTTATCCGGTTTGATTTAGAGTAGTGCTCTTTTATTTGTTGGTACAATTGCCTGGTAGTTAGAGTGAAGCTTTATTTCAAAAGTTTTTATAAGAATTATTATCTGAAAATGTATTGATAACATGTTTTCATTAGTTGTTTTAAAACTTGAAAGTTAGTACTCGGATAATTAAATTCTTAGGTTTAATTTGGAAACCTTGAATAAAGTTTAAACTGTCTAACCCCACCAAAGGTGGCATTTAAATGGTTCATTTTCAATCTCTTAGAAAAGAAAAAAAGAATTAATTTAATTAACCAAATTGGTTATCAACCCCACACATAGGTGTTAATTAATTTGTTTAGTTAACAAAGAACATCTAACCACACCAAAGGTGGTATTCATATAAAAAGAGAGAATCAATAAATATCAATTTATATCTTTAATAACCTAAATATATGAGCAAGCATAATTAAATTAGTTATTATATCCATAAATACTCCACTATTATAAATGATAAAATTTGCATAAATGTTTATTGAATCTTTATCTATGTTTATTTTTATGTTATTAGATTAGAAACACAAAAACCCAAATATTGTGACAGAATGTTTAGGATTTCATTTTTAAAAGTTTGAATAATAAATTAAAAACCACATATATTTCTTCCTTAGATCGACCTTGGGAGTATAATTATCATTTTCTACGAAATAATTAGTGCACTTGCGAGAGTTTTATAAATATAAAACCAAAATATTGATTTTCAAATTTTTCTGTACTTAAAACTAAGGGTATGCTTGAGGGTTTTAGATAACCCACATCTAGGTTCAAATCAAATAATTAAGGCATCGAAACACAATTGTACCTAGATCAAACAAAGCAACTAACTCCTTAGATTGTAATTAAAACTTTAAAATTTTAGAGATAGTTTCAGATTTTTTTTTTGTTTTTTTAAAGTATAATATCTAAGTTAAAATAACATAATCAATATTAACTAAGAGTTCTCCCAGGAAAGAACAGTGGAGCAAAGGCTCCTTAAAAGCCATCCTCCTAGACAGAGCAACGTTCACAAGAAAGACTAATGATATAAAGGCTTTCAAGAACTAGTTTCCTAGACAGAACTCCCTTAGATCTTTACATTTCATGTTATTAAAATTAAGTTAATTAAGTTAAGTTAAGTTAATTAAGTTAAGTTAAGTAAAAATTTAAGTTAATTAAGTTAGTAAAAACCTAAGTTAATTAAGTTAAATGAAAATTAAGATAAAACATAGTTAAAGAAAAAAAATAATAAATTAAAAATTAATCAAAATAAAATATAATATAATATAATAAAATAAAATTGAAAAAGGTAAAAGAAAATAAAATAAAAAAAAAATTTATTTTGTTTATTAAAAAAAATTAAAAGTTCTATGGTATGCCCAAAAGCATCGTCAAGCTTCTTTTCCCAATCTTTTCTATTAGTGTTGACTGTCTTCTCAAGGATATTCGTGATTTCTTGATTTGAAATTTTAGCTTGGCCATTAGTTTGAGGATGGTAGGCAAGTGCTATCTTGTGTTTCACACCATATTTAGATAAAAGGTTGTCAAATAACTTGTTGCAAAAATAGGTCCCTTCATTACTAATAATAGCTCGTGGAGTGCCAAATCTTGTGAATATGTTATTAAGCATAAATTTGAGCACTACCTTTCCATCATTTGTTGTTGCAGCAATTGCCTCCATCCACTTTGTCACATAATCAACTTCTAACAAGATATAATCAAGGCCAAAAGTAGGAGGAAAAGATACCATAAAATCAATTCCTCAAACATCAAGTAACTCAACCTCTAAGATATTTTTTGATGGCAGCTCATGACACTGATAATTGTATATTATATAGTTATTTTATCTATTTTATTAATTATAATTGCTATATTCTTAATATTTTTAGTTAATTTTAATGTAATAAATCAATATTTACTGTTAGTTTTTTAAGGAATATATTTTAAAGAAAATTATAGAATTTGTATTGAAAAGGACTTAATTGCAAACAATAAAAGCTGAAAATATAATTTAAATTAAAAATGGGCTTGAATGAAAATATCAAAAGTTTAAAAGTTAATTTGAATTAAATTGGAAGGACAAAATGCAATTAAATAAACTGTTTTTCTGGGTAGGAAAAGGACAACCACACACGCCATTTGTAATGCACATCACACACCGTCCGATCAGGTAATCAACAATAACGATCAGGTGTGTGTGACACAGATGTGACATAGGCGATTGGACGTGTTTCCTGGATTGCACACTACTCGGTGTGCAGGGTGGGACCCATGTGTCTGCATAAGAAAGTTTCCCGTGCGACGCGGTCCATACAACATGAGTGCGTCATCCCATTCCAACGAATCAGAAGATGGCATGTGTCTCGATTATTCTTTCAGCAAATCAGATGCTAACACGTGGCATGAGATGGTTAAAACAAAAATGTAGAATCGATGCATGCTTTTCTAGTTGGTTTTGTGGGACCCACGTGTCTTGCTTACAATATTCCCGTGCGACGTGGTCCACGTGTATCCTGTCCTCACCACCAATTAAAAGCTACCACGTGTCTTGATTATTCTTTCAACCTATCAGATGCTGACATATGGCATGCGTGAATTGAAATGAAAACGCAAAAACGGCGCACGCTTGTCTCCCACGCGTATTTAAATATTATTTTCGATATAATGTTTTGTTTCCCACATATGTATTAATTATTATTTTCGATGTAATATTTGTCTCCCACGTTAATTTTCTTTTTGTTGTTCTTAATCTAATATTCCTTAAATATTTTAGTATTTTCGTTTTGTAAATTTAATTTTTCTTATTAAGTAATTTAATTTTTCTAGGGTTGCATTTTAGCTAAATTTATGAAGCTTGAATAAATTATTTTTGAAAGATTTATGAGATTTTTAAGTTTTTTATTCTATTTGCGCTTAATGCTTTTGATTATTGGAAAAGTTATCAATTTATCTGTGGCACCTAAATAAACTTGGAAGAGGCATTTTTGTGTATATTTCTTGTGTTTAGGATAACATGTATGATGAAAGGAGAGGAACATTCTTTATTGTATGTGCAATTATTTGAGAACTTTGAACGTAATGAATCTTGGTGAATTTAATTCTCATAGGAATATAGTGAATTTATTTTAGCAAGATGTGTCTATTTGTTATCGGAAGAGACATATGAATAAAATTAGTAGTTCTTTATTGAAAAATTAAATTCAAAAATATAAATAAAGAGAAAATAATATGATTCTAGTGGACTACTTTGGTGAAACTACAATCCTAGAATTTTCTTATTTATTGTTATAAAAAAATCATTTTAGTTAAACATCGTCAAACTTTTCGATTGTTTGAATAAAATCAGAGTGAAATAATTTTAGTACTTGACAAACTGTAGTGATAAATCTACGTGGGAGCGATAATTTTACTTATCAATTTTATTACTTGTGACTGTGTATACTTGTATGTTTTCATGTACTCTTAAAGAGACAACAAGTTTTTGGCACCATTGCCAGGGATTTGTTTTACTATTTTTTGTTGATATTAATACCAATCAATCTGATTTTAGTTAAAAAAAAATTCTTTATGCCTATTGTTACTTGCTTAGGTATATTTTTCAATTTTCTTGTAAGTTGAGATTTTGTATTTGACGCACAATATCTGAACTTCCTTTAAATTTTTTTTTTGGAAAAGTCAAGCTGATGACTTTAAATCAAGCGCTTCTTGGGAGGCAACCAATGTGTTTTAATTTTCTATTTTTCTTATTTAGTTTAACATGTTTTAGTTTTTATATTTCTTTATATTGCTATTTAATTTTTTGTAGGTGCAAATTGGAGGAAATGAAGCTATTTTTGGATTTCAATCTTACAAACCAAACCATGAAGTTTCTTTAAACCCATCTCATTTGTTCTTTAACTTTCACACATTGAGGACAATGTGCATATTAAGTTTGTGGGTGGTAGAGAGATTGAACTTAGTTGAAATATTTTCTGGGTATTGTTGCTTGTGAAGCTTTTTGATTGAATATATTTTGCTTTTTATGGTGATTTATTTTTATTTCTTCGGTTTAAATAATGCATAGCTCCTTGAAAAATTTGAATATTGTCTAAGTTTGTGTATAATTTTTGCGTATGTTTCATTTTTACAAGAATATATATTTATGAGCACTAGTATTGATGTTTGAGTTGTTATGCTAATTTAGAGAAGGTTTATGTGAGTATGCAATTCAATTGATATTTTTGGTGTCACCGTTGATAATTGTATTTTATATAGCTATTTCCATCTATTTTATTAATTATAATTGATATGTTCTTGACATTTTTGGTTAATTTTAGTTAAATAAATTAATATTTACTACTTATGTGTTAAGGAATATATTTTTAAGAAAATTAAATATTTTGAATCAAAACCATACTTAATTGCAAATTTATGTCCAAAAATATAATTTCAAATAAAAGAGTTCTTAATTGCAATTTATAAAAGTCTAAAATATAATTTAAATTAAAATCGGGCTTAATTTTAATTATTAAAAGTTTAAAAGTTAATTTAATTTAGAAAATGGCTTAATTGTAATTAAAGAAAGTTTAAAATGTAATTTCAATTAAATTGGAGGGTTAAAATGCAATTAATAAAATTTATTTTTCTGCATAGGAGACAAGAAGACCACGCGCCATCATCCACACGCGCAACGTGAGCCATCGATTCAGACAAGAAACGGTTAGGATGAACACATGTCTTTCAAACCCAACCAAAGTGAATGGGTGCAGGTTTTCTGTATCACGTGGCTCGGTGCGCCAAGTAGGGCTCACCTGTCGCGCAGCCCGTTGTCTAGGGTGGGACCCACTTGTCTTACGCATTTGCCAAGGCATTATTTCGTGCGGCCGATTCACATACGCCTGTTTATACCACCAATTAAAAGATGCCACGTGTCCCACCATTCCTTGCAGCCAATCATGTGTTGACATGTGGCAAGTTTCGGTGAATGTGAAAACGCAGAATTTCTAGCACACGTTTCCTACTATCCCTCACGTTTCACGCCGCTTATCCCGTGCGACAATACTGTGTGCGCCCGTCCTTAATATCCAATGATATTCTGCCATGTGTCCCACTTTAGCTTTCCACGAATCATATCGTGACACGTGGCAACCCGAATTGAAAAAGAAACCTGAGACGCGCACGTTTCCAATTTGGCGTTTTTGATCATTTTTGTCCCCCACTGATGAGTGCTCAAAAAGCACTAAAATAACCATGATTTTATGTACATTAATTGAGTAAAAATACATATATTTATATGTTTTATCATATATTTATATAAATTTGTCTTTTTCGGGATCACGGGTATTTTTATTGTTTTTCAGGTATTTTGGCTTAAAAACGCAATTTAAACACTCAAAGAGAAATACTTGAAGCAATACATCACAAATATATTAATAAATAAGTGGGAAAAGGTCAACAAACATGGAAAAATTGGACAAAATGGGTCGAAAAGGTCAAAAATTTCAAAAAGACGAAAATCGCGCCCCGCAGCCCAGCCGCGCGCGGGCACTGTTCACGCGCGCGTGCGCAGCGCCCAACAGCCCCCCACCGCGCGCCCAACGCCTTTTCGCCCCATTTTTCACGTGCAGCCGCCCCCGTGACGTCATGTTGACGTCATTAATGACCTCAGCATTTCCATTACGTGTTTTTACATTTTTTAATATTTTTTTAACATTTTTTTACTCATTTTTTCTCTCCATCCTCACCTATAAATACCCCCCTTCCCTTCACTTCAAATTACACCTTCAAAACCTCCAAATACATTCTTTTCTCTCTTTCTTTCTCTCTTTTCTTAGATTTTTAGTTTTTCTTAGTTTTTCTTATGTTTTCTTAGTTTTTAGCTTTTCTTAGTTAATTTCTCTTAGATTTAGAGTTCTTCCCTTTTTGGGAAGAACTAGTTATGTTTTTGTAATATTTTAGCTCTTTGATTCAATAAATGGGAGTGCAAATTCCGTTTGGAGTTTTTCCAGCAACGGGAATAGCGTCGAAGTTCTGTAAGGATTTTATTTTCTTTACAGTTATTTTTTATGCTTTATTCTTACATGTTATATTTAATTTGTCTGTGATTAAATTTAACTGTGCTGGCTGTTTATAATCATGATGTAATAATAACGTTGTTATGCTTGCGAAATATTAAATAGGTAAAAATCTCTAAAATGAATTGATTTTATTTTTATTCATGATTTTATATTAAGAATGTTAGAGAGAAATATATTATTTTTCATTACAAACTTAAACCTGAAAATTAAATTTTAAGGTTTAGTTATCCGGTCTGATTTAGAGTAGTGCTCTTTTATTTGATGGTACAATCGCCCGGTAGTTAGAGAGAAGCTCTATTTCAAAAGTTTTTATTAGAATTATTATCTGAAAATGTATTGACGACATGTTTTTAGTAGTGGTTTTAAAACTTGAAAGTTAGTACTCAGATAACTAAATTCTTAGGTTTAATTTGGACACCTTGAATAAAGTTTAAACTATCTAACCCCACCAAAGGTGGCATTTAAATGGTTCATTTTCAATCTCTTAGAAAAAGGAATTAATTTAATTAGGCAAATTAGTTATCAACCCCACCCATAGGTGTTAATTGATTTGTTTAGTTAACAAAGAATATCTAACCCCACCAAAGGTGGTATTCATACAAAAAAGGGAGAATCAATAAATATCAATTCATATCTTTAATAACCTAGATAATATGAGCAAGCATAATTAATTTAGTTATTATATCCATAAATACTCCGCTAATATAAATGATAAAAATTTGCATGAATATTTATTGAATTTGTATATATGTTTATTTTTAGATAATTATTTATTGAATTTGTATCTATGTTTATTTTTATGTTATTAGATTATATTTAATTAATCTGTATATATGTTTATTTTATGTTATTAGATTAGGAACACAAAAACCAAACTATCGTGACAGGATGTTTAGGATTTAATTTCGTTTTTAAAAGTTTGAATAATAAATTAAAAACCACATACATTCCTTCCTTAGATCGACCTTGGGAGTATACTTATCATTTTCTACGAAATGATTCGTGCACTTGCGAGAGTTTTATAAATATTAAAACCAAAGTATTGGCAAGAATCGACGATGTCGGTTTTTGGTCATCAAGTTTTTGGCGCCGTTGCCGAGGATTTGGTCATCAAGTTTTTGGCGCCGTTGCCGGGGATGGCATCAAGCTCATCAAGTTTTTGGCGCCGTTGCCGGGGATTTGGTCATCAAGTTTTTGGCGCCGTTACCGGGGATTTGGTCATCAAGTTTTTGGCGCCGTTGCCGGGGAAGGAATAACGGTTTTTAAATTATTTATTAAAATTTTAAAAACATTTTTGTGCTGTAAATAATTGTGATTTTTTTTAACAATAATCAAATTTCAAAATTCATAAGAAATAAAAAATAAAAAAATAATTTAAAAAATAAAAAAATAATTTTTTTTTTATTGTAAAATAATTTAGAAATTTGAAATTTGAAGTAAAATTTTTTTACTGTTCATGAATAGTAAAAAAAATAATTTAAAACTTAAAAACATAAAAAATTTTAAGATAAAAAATAGTATAGTGTAAATAGTCAAATAAAATTACCGTTCATGAATAGTAAAAAAAACAAAAAAAAAATTCAAAAATTTTAATTTGAAATAAATAAATAAAATTTATAGTGTAGATAGTAAAATAAAATTACAAATCATGAATAGTAAAAAAAAAATTTGAAAAAAAAATAAAAATAAAAAAATTTAATTTTTAATTTTCATTTAATTTTAAGTTTTTATTTAAAATCTTAACTTTATTTTATTTTATTTTATTTTATTTCAATTTTAATTTTATTTATTTTTATTTTTATCATTTATTTTTATTTTATTATTATTATTTTTTCTTTAACTATTTTTTTTTCTCTTAATTTTTATTTAACTTAATTAACTTAGATTTTTCATTAACTTAATTAACTTAGATTTTTTTTTTACTTAATTAACTTAGATTTTTAACTTAGCTTTTTAATTAACTTAACTTAATTAACTTAAACTTTTTAATTAACTTTGATTAACTTACTTTTTTTTTAATTAATTTAGATTTTTTTTAAAACTTAACCAACTTAGCTTTTTAATTAACTTAACTTAATTAACTTAGATTTTCTTTTACTTAATTAACTTAAATTTTTACTTAATATAACTTAATTAACTTAACTTTAATAACATGAAAAGTAAAGATCTAAGGGAGTTCTGTCTAGGAGACTAGTTCCTGGATGCCTTTGTGCCACTAGTCTTTCCTGGGAACGTTGTTCTGTCTAGGAGGATGGTTTTTAAGGAGCCTTTGCCCCACCATTCTTTCCTGGGAACACTCTTGATTAATACTGATTATGTTATTTTAACTTAAAAAAAAATTCTGAAACTATCTCCAAAATTTTAAAGTTTTAATTACAATCTCAAGAGTTAGTTTCTTTGCTTGATCTAGGTACAATTGTGTTATGATGCCTTAATTATTTGATTGGCACCTAGATGTGGGTTATCTAAAACCCTCAAGCATGCCCTTAGTTTTTGGTACAGAAAAATTTAAAAATCAATAGGGCATGTTTGAAACAGTATAGGTAGACAACCTTGTCTTACTTGTAGGTATGATTGACTCAATGATGAGGGGACATTGAGTTTACTTTAAATGCAATCCCCAAGTTACGTCTTGCTAAGACATTAAACTAAGCGCTGGATGGGAGGCAACCCATCATTTTAGGTAATTTTCTGTTATTTATTTTATTTACTTAATTTGATTGTTCATTTTAGTTTAATAATTTTAAAATTGTTAAAACTAAAAATATTTGTTGAGATGTTAGAAGTTCACAGCGATCTGTCTGTACACACTTTAATGATGAATATGATGGATGCACCTGCATTTCTTCATTACTACTTACACATTCTCAAGAAATAGGTAATCTTTCTCCTCTTTTCTCTTTATCTTTAATTTGCAGTTGTTACATTGAGGACAATGTAAGTTCTAGGTTGGGGGTGGTGAAAAGTTACCATGCTTAATAAATAATAAAAAAATAAAAATTCTCACAAAAATTCATCATTTCTTTAAATCAAATTTAAGTAAATAGTTAAGTCTTTGGTACTGTTAGATTAATTTTTGAAAACATATCATGAAATATTTTGTAATTATTTTTGATAATTAGTTAGTTTTTGTCATAACTAGTATTTCTTGATAAAATGTGGAAATTATATTAAACCCAAAATCGGTGTTTATGAATTTTTTTTAGTGGAGACTACCCTTGTGAGATATAATTTGAGCCTAATTTCTTTTATTCATAGTGAAATATATATTTTTTCTACTCCAAACACATTTCTAATTTATTCAAATGATTAGATGATCTCTATAGGTATTAGTATTGAATGTATGAATTTTTTCTCATCTTAATAGAGTATCATATATTTTTTATTATTATTTTTGTTTAGATTAAATGATTTGAGTAGAAATTGATAGTATATGCTTATATCTCATTCATGCATGACTGCTACAAAAAAACAAAAAAAAGACATATATGGGGTTACCTAAACCAAGATCAAACAGAAAAGCCACAAAATTAACCACTCATCAAATTCCAAAAAAAAAAATGTACAATCTGTACATGGGTTGACTCTCTAAAATATACATATATTAAAAAAAAAATAGAGAGATAAAAAATATAGTATCATCTACATACTATGACCCACATTGCCTACAAAGTTGTGAGTAAAGGCTAAATACAAAAGAAAGATATAGGAAGTAATTCCCTAAAAAGTCATTGCAAATTCTTCATTTGTAAAAAGCATATATCTTGAAATTATTTCTTAATGAGTTTGATTTATGCATGAAAATAATTTTTATATATGATATCTTTATAATTTATACATTCGATTCCTTTCATGAGATCAATGTTAAAATAACACTTTGAGCCTTTATTCTTTATACATATGCGAACATATTAGTTCATTTCTATACATCAACTCTTTCGCATATAAATTAGTATGAGTGTTTGAACCCATAGGATTCAGTGCTTTGAGAGTATTGACTTGTGAGGAATAGAGTCGAAGCGAATTCTCATTCATGACACTGAAATTGGGTAAAATTAAATTGATACATTTTTGAAATGAAATATGAAAATGATTTTCGACTAATTATTATAATAAAATCATGATTGTTTAAAGAGATTAAAATAACTTATGCTTGAGATTTTAATTATGATCTTAAAGGAGATTAAAAAGTATGAGATATTTTTGTGATATGTTTTTTTCTTTTATTCTTAAATTAATTTTTGATTGTGTTGTGATTGTTTTTATAATTTCTTTTTATTTAGTTCAATGTTTGTGGGTATCATTACTGAAAACCCTCACGAGACTCAAACTCGTCCACTAGGGCAACCTAGGGGTTTAACGGCTTGTTGCATAGGCTAAATGCAACCGTTTCAATCCACGAAAGTGATTTAGGATAGTTTAATTTTTAGTTTTTATCGCTTCTCTTGCTAAGGGACTAGCAAGAAGCTGGTTGGGGGTTGTGATGAGTGCTCAAAAAGCACTAAAATAACCATGATTTTATGTACATTAATTGAGTAAAAATACATATATTTATATGTTTTATCATATATTTATATAAATTTGTCTTTTTCGGGATCACGGGTATTTTTATTGTTTTTCAGGTATTTTGGCTTAAAAACGCAATTTAAAGACTCAAAGAGGAATACTAGAAGCAATACATCACAAATATATTAATAAATAAGTGGGAAAAGGTCAACAAACATGGAAAAATTGGACAAAATGGGTCGAAAAGGTCAAAAATGTCAAAAAGACGGAAATCGCGCCCCTCAGCCCAGCCGCGTGCGCAGCCCAGCGCCCCAGCCCGCGCGCCCCAACGCCCCATGCCGCACGCGCTGGCCTACCCATCCGCGCGCGCGCGCAGCGCCCAGCAGCCCCCCTCCGCGCGCCCAACGCCTTTTTGCCCCATTTTTCATGTGCAGCCGCCCCCGTGACGTCATGCTGACGTCATTAATGACCTCAGCATTTCCATTATGTGTTTTTACATTTTTTAATATTTTTTAACATTTTTTTACTCATTTTTTCTCTCCATCCTCACCTATAAATACCCCCTTCCCTTCACTTCAAATTACACCTTCAAAACCTCCAAATACATTCTTTTCTCTCTTTCTTTCTCTCTTTTCTTAGATTTTTAGTTTTTCTTATGTTTTCTTAGTTTTTAGCTTTTCTTAGTTAATTTCTCTTAGATTTAGAGTTCTTCCCTTTTTGAGAAGAACTAGTTATGTTTTTGTAATATTTTAGCTCTTTGATTCAATAAATGGGAGTGCAAATTCCGCTTGGATTTTTTCCAGCAACGGGAATAGCGTCGAAGTTCTGTAAGGATTTTATTTTCTTTACAGTTATTTTTTATGCTTTATTCTTACATGTTATATTTAATTTGTCTGTGATTAAATTTAACTGTGCTGGCTGTTTATAATCATGATGTAATAATAACGTTGTTATGCTTGCGAAATATTAAATAAGTAAAAATCTCTAAAATGAATTGATTTTATTTTTATTCATGATTTTATATTAAGAATGTTAGAGAGAAATATATTATTTTTCATTACAAACTTAAACCTGAAAATTAGATTTTAAGGTTTTGTTATCCGATCTGATTTAGAGTAGTGCTCTTTTATTTGATGGTACAATCGCCCGGTAGTTAGAGAGAAGCTCTATTTCAAAATTTTTTATAAGAATTATTATCTGAAAATGTATTGACGACATGTTTTCAGTAGTGGTTTTAAAACTTGAAAGTTAGTACTCGGATAACTAAATTCTTAGGTTTAATTTGGACACCTTGAATAAAGTTTAAACTGTCTAACCCCACCAAAGGTGGCATTTAAATGGTTCATTTTCAATCTCTTAGAAAAAGGAATTAATTTAATTAGGCAAATTAGTTATCAACCCCACTCATAGGTGTTAATTGATTTGTTTAGTTAACAAAGAATATCTAACCCCACCAAAGGTGGTATTCATACAAAATAGGGAGAATCAATAAATATCAATTCATATGTTTAATAACCTAGATAATATGAGCAAGCATAATTAATTTAGTTATTATATCCATAAATACTCCGCTAATATAAATGATAAAAATTTGCATGAATATTTATTGAATCTGTATATATGTTTATTTTTAGATAATTATTTATTGAATTTGTATCTATGTTTATTTTTATGTTATTAGATTATATTTAATTAATCTGTATATATGTTTATTTTATGTTATTAGATTAGGAACACAAAAACCAAACTATCGTGACAGGATGTTTAGGATTTAATTTCGTTTTTAAAAGTTTGAATAATAAATTAAAAACCACATACATTCCTTCCTTAGATCGACCTTGGGAGTATACTTATCATTTTCTACGAAATGATTCGTGCACTTGCGAGAGTTTTATAAATATTAAAACCAAAGTATTGGCAAGAATCGACGATGTCGGTTTTCGCTCATCACCCACGCCTATTATTTAATCATTTTCTCCATACCTGTTTGTCCCACACGTGTAAAAAAATATATTTTTAAATATATTTTTTTAGAAATTTGATGTTATAAATAGGGGTTATTATGATAGAGTTTGGGAGTTTTTTAGTTTTGGAAATTTTTGGAGAGTTTGGGTTATGGACAGTGGTACACGCAAAAGCCATTTTTGGCTTCTGTTGTGTTCTGCGTGTGCTAAATATTTTAGGAGAAAGATGTTTTAATTTTCTTTGTGTTTTTCATCTAATATTCCTTAACTGGTGTAATTTTAATTTTAATTTATGAAGTAATTTAATTTTTCTAGGGTTGCGTTTTATCTAAATTTATGAAGCTTTAATTTAATTATTTTTGAAAGATTTATAAGACTTTTAATTTGTTTATTCTATTTGTTCTTAATGCTTTTGATTATTCGAGGATTTATAAAATGATTAGTGACACTTAAATAAACTTGAAAGAGGCATTTTTGTGTATATTGCTCGTGTTTAGGGTAACATGTATGATGAAAGGAGAGCAACTTTCTTTATTGTATATGCAATTATTGGAGAACTTTGAACGTAATGAATCTTGGTGAATTTAATTCTCATAGGAATATAGTGAATTAATTTAGCGAGGTATGTCTATACGGAGCTCGAAAGAGATGTATGGATAAAATTAGAAGTTTTCGGTTGACAAATTAAATGTACTATAAAAATATAAATCAAGAGAAAATAATATGATTTGAGTTGATTAATTTGGTGAAAAACTGCAATCCTAGATTTCTTTTATTTTGTTACAAAACTCTTTATTTAACTTCTTCCAATTAATGATTGTTTTGGATAAAATCAGAGCGTAATAATTTTAGTACTCAACAAACTGTAGTGACAAATCTCCGTGGGAATGATACTCTACTTATCAAATTTTATTACTTGTGACCGTGTATACTTGCACGATTTTATGTTCTCCCAAAAGAGACAACAACAGTTCTTAGAATTTGTTTGATTTTCTCTCGAGGTGAAATTTTAGATAACACTTAACTAAGAAAATGATTTAGGCCATCTTTGGATCGTTTGAGCCTTTCTATCAACCTTCACATGTTTTATCCATAATATACCCCTTTTGAGCTTCGAAGTTTATATATATATTTTTATCTCCTTTCAAAAGCCTAGTAAAATATATATATGTATAGATATATCAATTTTTCTTATCTCACTAACATGTGACCATTTTTAGTAAATTTCTAAAGCTTATTTCGACGGTCAACTGGATACATTCTTTTTCATCAATTTACACAATAGTATGCAATTTAACAAAACAAGAAAGTATTAAAACCAATTATTTTAATATTACACAGGTTAATATAAGTCTTTCGATCTCTATACTTACCTATGCTGAAATATTCCAAATCTATCCTATAATTTTCTCTTTCGATAGCAAATCACAAGATCAAAATCATCTAATTAATGACTGGTTAATTAGAAGTAATAAACTCAGAATAAATCAAACAAACATGAAGAGAACTAAGTAAGACTAACATGGAAAAGTAAACATAGTTCATAATTAGATTATATCATTTTCCTAGAATAAATAAACTTTTGCTAAAAATTAAATTCAACATAAACGAATTCACCATAATTTGTTTGAGAAGAATTCAGAGGAAAATGAACACTCCTCTAATCTGCTTTAGTACGCCTTCTCAATCCAACATTTATCTCTCCATCTTTTTTTTGTTTTTTGTTTTTTTTCTTTTCGTTTCCAACACTCCTTTATTTCTAGTGCCTCTCTCTTTTCTCCATCACTTTCAGCGGTTTTTTCCAGCTTTTGTGTGTGCCTCCCTGCCTTTATATTTTTCAGCACCTCTATTTTGTTTCAGCGATTTCCTTTTTTTAGCTTTCATTTTTCTATTTAATAGCTTCCTTTTTTTCTATTTTCACGTTTTCTCTTTTTTTAGCTTTTGTTTTGTTTTAGCAAATCTTCATTTTAAATTTGATTTCAATAAATCTTCATTTTCTTCAAATCTATAATAAAATTTAAATAATAATAATGAAGTCTAAAATCAATAAAAAATAAATAAAATTAGACTAAAGTTTAATATTGAGAAGTGATAAATTATGCCAAATTATACAAGTCATCAATCCACGGCCTGCTCAAGATGGCATTGTAATGAGTTTGGACATCAAGAATCACAAAATTAGTCATCACTTGGGCCCTTTTGCCATGCTGCTATTGAATCCTAGCAAAGGTAGTTTTGTCCTTATAATGTTAGTCTCCTTTACCACTATGGCTCTTGCGATAGACAGGAAAATAAGATCCACTGAGCTTCTCGTGCCAATCATGATCTGGTATACATCATAGGATCCAATTCTCAAAGTGATCACTAAGGGGTCTTCATGATGGGACGAGGTCTTGTCCTCCTCAGTGAAAATGATCTTTATAGAAGACCTCGCCTTTTCTAAGGTTTATATATGTGAGGCATGATGTAGCTCATTGGAAACCCTTTTGCATGAGTTGTTTGAGATGCCACTGACTCCAGGCCTTCCATGTATGGTATGGATAGTTTTGATGTTAGGCTTGTTATAGGGATCTCTCCTATTGTTTGCTAGAATGGGCAATTTCGGCTCCTCTAGCCTATTTTGTTTACTCATCTTTCACCATTTCCTTGTATATGGTCCTTCAAATACCCTCTGGACTATAGCTCCTCTATTTCTTTTATGAGCTATTTTTAGTCCTTTGTCTCATGACCCACATCTTTGTGAAACATGCACCATTTATTTGTATCCTTAAGAGGATACTTCATTTTTGGAGGGCATCTGACATTCAACTCTTCTTCCATTCTTAATACAGCCTGAGATAAATTCAATCTTAATAGGGACCCTTTAAAAGGTGAGAGTGATCTCCCTTAAGGCCCTCTATTGTTAGACCATTGTCTACTTTCTCTGTTGTTTGGCGCAAAACGCTTTTTTCTGTAAGTCCCATTACCTTGATTACCCTTGTTAGGGCTTATCCTCCTATTTTATTTCTCTAGAGCGACCTCTAGATCAGCTCAATGGCCTTTGATGATGAATAAATCTCTTTCGAGATTGAAAAATTTCCTTGCCTCTCTATATGCTTCCTCTAAAGTACAAGGAACTGTCTTAGTAAGCTTTACGAATAGGTTAGAATTGTTTAGTAGACCACATCTAAAGGCTTCTATAGCGATAGAGAGAGGATAGTCAAAGATTTCTAATTTTCCTCCCTGAATCGTTTCATATACTCCTTGGTAGACTCACCCCTCTCTTGAATAATTGAGAAGCAGTGGTGTAACTCCTTCCTTAGAGGTTTGTTATAGGCATAATTGGAAAACAGTGAGAAAGATGTTATGGTGCGGGGTGCTAGGTTATTAAACCACTTTTGGACACCATCATAGAGGGTAGCAGCGAATAGTTTACACATCATGGCATCTCTTTTTACATGCGTGAGACTCATAGGGGCCATGGCCGTCTTGAAATGTTGTACGTAAGTGACAGGGTATTTAGTTTCCAGGTAATCAAGGTACTTGGGAGCATTGAACTTGGCTAGTGGTTCATCATTTTCTATTTCATTAGAGAATGAGGAGACATAAAGTTGCTCACAGTCCCTATCCATATTATTGGTGGCCTTTCCCTTATCATGCCTTTCATTGGCCACTTTCAACGCCTAGTATTTCCTTTTATTAGCTTCCACTAATGCCTAAAACCATGCCTCCCATTTTTTCCTTTCCTATAACCACGACTCATTGCTAGGTCTCGCCGAGCTGGAAAGAGGGTTCCCTTCAACTTCTTGTTTGCCCTGATTTGGCTCTAGCATGACGCGTTCTTGCCTATCTTTGTTGATTAGGCTCGAGGATTGATCTTGAAAGACTCCCCCACCAGATTGTGAAAATAGGGACCAATTTTCCTATCGGATATCCTTGAGCTTTCTTCTTAACTTGAGGAGTTGACTGGCCAACTCTTGTTGAGTGCTAGTCTCTACTCCATTCTCGTTATGGATGTACGAGATGTTTTTCATTGCTGCTACGGCCTCCTTATTTGTTATTCTTAATCGTCCTTCACCACGTGTTCCTACCATGGTTATAAGTAACAGGTGATGCTCAGTCTCTTAAATATCTCTCATAATTTGGGATGAATCCTAAGGTATGAGGTCAAAAGCTAAAGCTCGACCTAAAAAACTGAGCCCTATAATGGGTGCCAAAATATCAGGATTGGTCTAATTTTCAAAGAAAGAACTTAGAGAGAAGTCAGAGTAATTGGTTGAATGTGTGGATTCCTTAAGAGATCCATCTATTTATAAAATATTATAAGTATAGATGTCGATTACATAGGATATACACATACGAGTGATTTCAGAGGGGTACAAATGATAAAAAGTGATACATTTTATTGTTTAAGGTCGACCATAGCTCGAGTTGGTGGTCGATTCTATAGGTATCATAGGTTCTCTCGGAAGGGTTTCTCTTTTGTTGGTGTGTTGTGAGCACGACATCAAGTAGGTCATCTGGGATGACTTATCTTACGGCTCAAGCTATTGACTAGATTTGAGTTGTTAGATGGCAATATGGTTTCCTTGGACGAGTTTCTCTTTTTTTGGTATGTTGTGAGCACGACGTCAAGTAGGTCATCTAGGATGACTTATCTTATGACTTAGGTTATTGACTAGATTCGAGATGTTAGATAAACCCAACTTTAAGTCAGTCCATATATTCAAACAATTATCATATTTTATTTAAAATAAATGATAAATTTAACACCATTAAGGATATTATTTGTTTTATTCTCTTATTGGATTAATTTAATTCAAAATCATTAAATTTATAGTAACATAAATAGTTTAACTGTAGTAATGCTCGTTGTTGTTAGTTTGTTTACATTACTGTGATAAACTTTGTAATTGAAGTTTTTTTTTTTTATCTTTTTACTAAAAATCATTTAAAAAATAAAAAATCAAATTAAACATATACTCTTAAATTTATATTTATTACTTCTTATCTATCATATTAATAATAAGTTACATGCATTAAAGCATACCTTATCATTATTGTTACTTAAATTTAATGATAAATGATAACTGTATTTTATATAGTTATTTTCATCTATTTTATTAATTATAATTGCTATGTTCTTGACATTTTTAGTTAATTTTAACGAAATTAATTAATATTTAATGTTTATTTTTTAAGTAATATATTTTTAAGAAAATTAAATAATTTGGATCGAAAAAGGACTTAATTGTAGATAATAAATGTCTAAAAATATAATTTAAATGAAAAGAGTGTTTACTTGCGATTAACAAAAGTATAAAAATTAATTTAAATTATTAAAATAGCTTAATTGTAATTAACAAAAGTTTAAAAATTAAATTTAATTAAATTGGAGGGCTAAACTACAATTAAGGAAATTAATATTTTCTACTCAGGAAAGAAGACCATGCACACCTATTGTACATGTGCGATGTCCATCGTCAGATAAGGAAATGAAAGGCTACGATGAGTCGCGTGAGACCAGACGTGACAAAAGAGAGTGGACACGGGTATTCGTGTGCACATTGCTCGACACTGAGTGGGGCCCACCTGTCGCGTAGGCCGGCGTGTCGGGTGGGACCCACGTGTCTCGCGTGCGTTGATCCCGTGCGGCACAATCATGTGCAATCTATCCCTCCAACCATTTAAAGCCTGCCACGTGTCCCAATATTTCTTGCAGCTAATCAAGTGATGACACATGGCATGTTTTTGATGAACACAAAAACGTAGAATCAATCACGCTTTCCAACAGTTGTCCCCCACATGTCTCGGTGCCATTTTTCCCGTGTGACATATTCTGCGTGCTCTCGTTCCTCCCAACAATTAAAGTCTGCCACGTGTCCCACTATTTCTTGCAACGAGTCATACATTGACACATGGGACACAGTTTGAATTAAAAAGAAATCAGAAATTGCGCACACTGTTGCACGATAAATATTCTTCCACGCTTGTCTTTTTGTTGTCCCCTACTATTTACACGTTGTTGTAATAAAAAATATTTTTTTGATGTATTTTTTAGCTATAAATAGGGAATTTATTGCTAGAAAAAGAAGTTTGATTATGGGGTTCGTTTTTGGGAGACTTGGATTGTGGAACACGTAGAAGCTATTTTTGGCTTCTGTTGTGTTGTGCGTGTGCCAGAAAATTTAGAAGCAGAAATGTTTTAATTTTCTTTGTGTTCTTAAGTGATATTCCTTAAATGTTGTAGTTGTAATTTTTATTTATGAAGTAATTTAATTTTTCTAAGGTTGTGTTTTATCTAAATTTGTGAAGCTTGAGTTTAATTATTTTTGAAAGATTTATAAGACTTTTAATTTGTTTATTCTATTTGTGCTTAATGCTTTTTATTATTGGAAAATTTATCAAATGATCCATGACACTTAAATAAACTTGGAAGAGGCATTTTTGTGTATATTGCTCATGGATAGAATAACATATATATATGAAGGATAATAATATACCTTTATCGTATGTGTGTCCATTTGAGAACTTAGAACGTAATAAATCTTGGTGAATTTAATTCTCATAGGAATATAGTGAATTAATTTAGCGAGGTGTGTCTGTACGGAGCTCGGAAGAGATGTATGGATAAAATTAGAAGTTTTCGGTTGACAAATTGAATTTACTAAAAAAATATAAATCAAGAGAAAATAATATGATTCGAGTGGATTAATTTGGTGAAAAACTGCAATCTTAGAATTCTTTTATTTTGTTATAAAACTCTTTTCTTAACTTGTTCCAATTAACGATTGTTTTGGATAAAATCAGAGTGAAACAATTTTAGTACTTAACAAACCGTAGTGACAAATCTCTGTGGGAAAGATACTTTATTTATCAAATTTTATTACTTGTGATCGTGTATAATTGCACGTTTTATGTTCTCCTAAAAGAAACAACAATAAAGTATAATAAATATTTATTAATTTTGAGAATAGTTTAACATATATAAATACTTAACAAAAGATGTAGCAATTAACACATCGGCTAATTTGGTACCCAATCTCGATAGAATTAGTCCACACATATTAATTTTATGTAATATCATAATTAATTTATTGTGATAAATTTAATATCCTAGCTCTTTCAATTCTGTCGTATAAATATTTTTATATAGCAAAAAATTTATCAAATTGAGTGAATTAGAGAAAAAATAATTATCAAATTATTTAAATTGATACTTGAAAACTAACTCAATGAATGTGTTGATTTATAAATATTTAAGTTGAGATTATTATTAATTATATCTTTCTTAAAATTCTTAATGCAGGCCTGGTCAACCTTCGGCTCAACTCACTTAGATTTAGTTTAAGATGGGTGATCTAAGTATGAAAAAATATTAATAACGGTTTGCATCTTCTTTACCAACATTTTTTACTTTCAATAAAATCAAAGATAGACATTTAATTTTAACAGATACTAATAATCATTTAATGATATTTTTATAATATCTTTAATATTAAAGGATATCAAAGATAAATTTTTTATTTTCCATATTTTTTAACACTAAATAATCAATTATATTAAATTAATAAAATAAAAATAAAATATATACAATAAATTAATTTTTTATACTTATTTCAAATGATTACACGTCACAGAGTTGTTAACTTTTATTTTTGAAAAACAACAAAAATATTACTCTATAAAATTTGTATCTAAAAATAGCACACTCATTGGAGCCAATTTATATATTTAAAAAAATTAATACTTAATTTTCCATTAAACATCGTTTAAACAAAATTATTAGCATTTAGATCTAGTCAATATTGAACTCTTTTTATTGGATCTCTTTTATATTATTGTGATGCTATTTGTGTTCTTATAAATTTTTGAGGTGTTATTTTAATTTTCTTTAATTCTTTTATTTTCTAAAATGGTTAAAAATTAATTTTAATTACATTTAATAACTTATTACTCTCAATGTAACGATAAAAAAATAAAACTTTAAAACTAAAATTAATAATAAAATTAAAATAATTTATAAAGTTTAAAAACGTTAAAAATAAATCATAAAAAATTAATATATATGGATTAATTGATTCGATAAATTATACCTATCTCATTTTATATTAAATTATTCAATTATTATAAACATATAGTTTATTTGTTGAATGAAAAATATTTTTTTAATTATATACATGGGTATTTTAATAATTTAGAAAAAATTGAAAAAATATGTCAATGAAAAAGTTAAAGGTGTTATTAATTTCTGAGCATTTGAGAAGAAAATGCAAATTAATCTCAAGAGCATTTTTGGTATGTTGATACCTAAGTAAGTTTGATTAAGTCAGCTCACTGATGAGTTGTGTGAATAATTCATGATATGGCTTATTTACAACAGTAAGAAATAAAAATATTTAAAATATGTTAAAAAAAATATTATAAATGTTATATTTTTATGAAATAAAATAAAAATATCATCTTTAATTGTATTATTCAATAGGGAATTTCAATTTTTATTGTAAAAAATACGAATGTTGTACTAATGGAATATTTTACTTAAAAATTGAATGCTCTATAGCTTCTAAAATAGAAATTATTATATCATTAGCAAAAACTACTATGACAACATGTCTACTCTATTTAATAAGTTGACAAAGATTAAATGTACTCGTGATGTGTTTATGAGATATTTTGTTTAACTCATCATATTATCAGATAAACTCTAAATATGCTCAATTACTCGTTTGATAACACTAACTATGACTAAATAAAATAAAATTATGATGAATTACATAATAATCGTACATTCAAAGTTCTCTTTTTTTTTTTTACTTCCATCATATTTTTTAATCACAATAATTACTATTAATTAAAAAAAAAGGAAAAAAAAGCTACTATATAGGTGCCAAACTCAGTCAGCAATTCTTATTTTAATTACTAATACAAAACGAATTTATAAAATCATATATATTTTATCAATTTTATAATATTGATAATATAAAACGAATTTACAAATCATATATATATTTTATAAATTTATAAAATACACGCAATGACAATAATTTTACTATTTATTTAATATTTTAATAATTTTTATTACAAAAGTTACATGTTAGCTGCACATTGGGCACATATTTCATTAATAATAGGTAATTAAAGTCATTTAATTTTTTTTTTTTGTACCAAAACAAAGTTTAAGGGGAGAGGGGTTTTTTTCTTTTTGACATTTTGTTACCGATAGCAATAACCAATCGCCACTGCACATCCCTCTGTTGCCACAACTCTCTCTTGTTCTTTTTTTTTTCCCTCTCTCTTTAGTTGCTACACTGCTACCACAATTTTTATATTAGACATTTTTTGTATAATATATATTTTTAAAAATAAAAAATAAACTGGAATACATTTAAGAAAGTTACAGCCCAACTTGTTTCATCTCTAGCTAAGAACTTGAGACCTCTCTTGTTTCGTCTTATTGGGTTGGGCAAAGGAAGGGCCAACTAACTTAATATTAAGATTTGTTTTATAAAAAAAAATTAATCTTATAATATCTCTTGTTCCTAAAACTTCTTTCTTAGATTAATAATAAAAAAATAACTTGAAGAATCAATTAAAAAAAACTTGCTGAACAATGAGGTATGAGCCATAAACAAAAGAATTGAATTAGTTTGATAATAACATTCTTTATTGTTTTTTATTTGTTTTAAAAATATTTTTCATGGTGTAATATATTGGATAGTCTTTAAATAAACACAATGGCTGACACTTAAAAGCTGAGAAAAGGGGAAGCTCAATAGACACAATAGCAATTATTTTTCATACATAACAATCTTATCTTTTCTATTCTTTTCCTTTAAAAATTGCTATTAATACCTCTTTAATTGCCAAAATCGGTTGCCGACATGATTCACATCAAACTTTTCTTCTCGAAGAATCTTAAGTTGGTCTACTATTCTTGCTGATGATATCATTCCAATTTTAAAAAAATAATAATGATTAATAGGATTTCTTTTATGCCAATCTATTATGGAACTAAAATATCTAAAAAATACTAGACGATCATTTGCTTTTACTATTTTTCTAAAACTTTTAATGATATTTTTAACAATTTTAGGAAAATAAACTAATTTCATTAAATTATTGCTTGGGTAAGTATTTTCAATCAACACACAATAAAATAATTAGTAGATAAGTTTTGGATTTGTTCCATCAATAATACCGAATCCGCTACATGTGATTGGTTTTCTTCTTGATATATGGACTTTTTTGTTGTGAAAAATTTCATAATTTCAAGTTAATATGTTCTCGACTTTTTGCTAAGTTATAAAGATTTAGCTATTGATCTAAGTTTATGTTTATTTATCTTTCCTTTTCTTTCTTAGGGATAAGAAATTTATCATCTATTTCCCTTAAGGTTATTGGTCTTGGTACCTTTCCTAGCATTGTAATTTTTCCTTTTTCACCTGTTGGTTTTTGAGTGCTTGTGCATAGTTTCCTTATAAGCTGGCTCCTATATCATTGAGTATAATAAGCTTAGGGGTTTTGTAATTGGCAAACCTTCCTCCTGCTTCAATTCTACTAGTGAATGCCATGTGTGTTACATTGAAAAATCCAGTTATTGTTTTTTATTTTCTTTGGATTATGTCTTATATATTCTTGAAGTTGGTCTTGTAGATAGCATAATGTTTTTTTTTCTCAATTCTTTACTTTGAGATCTTCCTCATCTGTAATTTTAGAATATAAATTTTTTAAGAAGTTATTCTTTTCTTTTTTGTTTAGTTATGAGGTTTTATCTTATTCCTTTGAGAATTTAATCTATTTATTTGTTCGAGAATTAGATTCTTCTTATTTGTCACATATGAGTATTTTTTTAGGTATAAAATCTCTAGTTGATCTTTTATAAATCTTAATTACTTTTCTTTGATCTTAATTTCTATGTTAAGATTGTCCATCTTTCCTACAATTGTAAAAATTGTTAATGGGGCTAATTCACTAATTAAAGCATCAACTAAACTATTCTTTTTTGGTAGATATTCAACATCAAATTTGTACTGGTTGAACCACTATTGTTATCGCATTAATCTCCTACGATGGTACTTTTCAAAAATATCCAAAAAAATTATATATTATATGTTCTAACAATAAATCTTAAGGATATTACACATTTAACAAACTTCTTTATTGTCTTTTTTATAGTTAAATATTTCTTTTCATTACTATAGTAGTTCAATTCAGCTCATTGGAAATCTCCTTAAGTAAACCTACAAAAATATTAATCCTTGTCATATATTCTTGCCTTTAATATGGCTCCACAATATTCATGTGAAACATCTATTTTCATTATTTTTTTGTCATTTGGTCTTAAATGGTAAAGTGTTGATAATTTGTCTTACATGTCATTTTACTTTTTCTATGTACTGAGTGCTTGATTAATCCATTTTCAGATATAATCTTTCTTAATTTTGTCTTATAAATGTTTTCTCATTTATGTTAATTTCCTAATATATACTTTCACATATGTCAAAAATCATAAAAACCTTTCTAATTAGTTTTTTTAGTGATGATAATGAAAAATCCTTGTATATTATTTAGCACATGAGGTTGAAGGTGGTGTTTTCCATCCTCTATTTTAATACCTAAATACTTGGTCTTTTGTTGAGGTAATACTGCATTTTTTCTCAAATAATATTATTCTTTTTTTCTTATATTTTGTTAAAAAAATTAGGATTTTTATTATGTCAAGATAATGTAGGTTGGTATTATGAGTAAAAACTAATATATCATGAATATAGACACAACAAAATGGGTGGAACTCTTTAAATGTTGTCCATATATGTTTGAAATACTCTTACACTACTACAAAATGTGGTATTTAAGTCGAGATTTAAAGTCAATTTTTGGAGAAAACCAACTTGTAATGAATTTTAAGTCGGTTCATTGAAAAACCGACTTAAAACAAGTAGATTATAGTATTGGTTGACACGTAGGACCTACGCTACACGTAGGACATAGCGACAGTTCTACATGTCATCTAATGCTACACGTTGATAGCGTTGGTTGACACGTAGAACCGTCGTTACGTCCTACGTGTAGCGTCGGTCCTACGTGTCAACCGACACTACACACATTTTTATTTTCCTTTTTTCTTCTTTCTCCCCCATCTAGAACGTATTTCCCACTGCTGTGTAATTAATTCAAAACCAAACCAACTGACACTCCTCCACTCTTTCTCATTTTTGGTCACCTCCTATCACCAATTCCAGCGCCGTTTAGTGTGTTTTTTCCCTCTCTAATTTCTCTTCTAAATCCCCTATTTTTTGAGCAAAATACTCAAAAAATTTATATCCATTTTCTCACTTACAAAACACCATTTTTTCTTCATTTCCTTCATTTTATCACTTCATTTACTCTCTAAGTATTTCTATGAATCCTACTCATTTATTATTCATATTTCTTTATTTTTTGTATATTATGTGTTATTATTTATGTGTATAAATTCATGAATATTCGTGAGTCCTATGTGATTTAACATAAATGTCTGTGTTTACAATCATATAAAAATTTAACACGTAGATGAGTTTTGTAATTACAGAAATATAATTTTTTTTGTTATTTGCACAATATAAATATTCACGCAATACAATTTACATCTATTACAAGTCCAGAACCTTAATTTAGCTCTCTGAATAACTAATAGATATCTCATATTCAATTCCAATAATAAACTCTATATCTCTAAACATTTTATAATCACAAAATTAAAAAAATGGGAATTGTTTTTAAAGACGTACGACTAAAATCTGCTAATTGTACTGATTTTGATGAGAACCAGAAATGATTTTGTTCCCTTTAATGTAATTACGAGAATATAACTCATCTAAGTGTTAAATTTTGGTTTTTTTAAATAGTATAGTTATTTAAAAAAATATTAATCATCACAAAATTGTTATATAAATTATGTTGTATATATCTTAAATTTGAAATCAATTCAAATGATGTGGTATATTATTATTAGTAATTACAATCAATCTCATATAATAATTTATGTGTATATATTTGTTATATTTGGTTTTTATGTATTTATTTTTATATGATGTTTTGATAGATATTCTAATAATTAAGGAATTTATATATAATAATATCTGAAATATATTGGTTGGATACATATTTAATATGCTTAATTTCATTAATAAAAAATGGACAAATCTTGGATATCAAAGTGTAGAATTGAGCAAGACTACATTTTTGGAGTTAGTTTCTTGGAATTTGCTTATAGAAATAGTAATAATGAAATTAGTATGATTCGATGCTTATGTGTTAAATGTAAAAATGAGTGATTTCATGATGTTGACAAGGTTAAGTATTACCTTATCCGTAGTGGTATTATTTTGAGTTATAAATATTAGTATTATCATGGAGAAAATATTGATAATACTCATGAAAAAGTGATAAATAAGAATATGAGTGGATTATATACATCTTATCATAATGTATAAACATAAAATATGTTTCATGGTGAAGATGATCTCGAAACCTTTAAAAAACTTCTAGAAGATGCTGAAAAACTGTTGTATCTAGAATGCAAGAAATACACTAAAATATTGGGATTAGTTTGTTTGTACAATGTGAAGGCAAAAAATTGCCATCTTCAATGTATGAAGTGAAGAAATCTCTTAGTCGATTTGGCATGAAATATCATAAGATTCATGCTTCTCCAAATGATTGCATTCTTTATAAAAAAGAATATAAGACATTAGATGATTGTTCGATGTGTAAAGAATCGAGATGGAAGTATGCTACAAATGAGAAAATATGTAAGAAAGGCGTGCCCACAAAGGTTCTTTGATACTTTACTCCGATTCTTCACTTTCAAAGGTTGTTCAAAAGTAAAGAGGCATAAAGATGTTGACTTGGCATTCAGATAATTGATCTGACGATGGGGTTCTACGTCATCCTTGTGATTCTCCAAATTGGAAAGTAGTAGATATAGCTATTAGCTAGTAATTATTGTAACATACAACCTTCCTCCCTGGTTGTGTATGAAAAGAAAATTCATGATGTTAACATTATTGCTCCCAGAATGAAAACAACCCGGAGTTGATATTGATGTATATTTGTAGCTTCTGATAGATGATTTAAAGATGTTGTGGAATGATGGTGTAAATGTTTACGATGCACATAAAGAAGAAAAATTTAACATGAGGGGGGGGGGTCCTTTTATGGACAATTAATGATTTTCCTAGTTATGAGAACTTATAAGGACATGCAACAAAAGGTTATATGAAATGCTTTATTTGTGGTGATGGAATTTATGTAACTTATCTTGTTCACAGATGAAAGATGTCTTATAAAAGATATAGAAGATTTTTGCCATCTGGACACAAGTTTAGATACCAAAAGAAACTATTCGATGGTGAAGAAGATCATGATCCTACACCCCGAACTTTGCAAGGTGTTGAGATATCAAGGAAATTGAATGGTATGACATTCAAATGACATGGAAAGATGAAAAAAGAATACTCACTGATGGAAGGAAACGAAATAGGTCAACTAATAAAAGGGGTGAAAAGGAAAATGTTACTCAATCAGTAGATCATGGTTGTTGGAATAAAAAATCAATATTTTGGGAATTACCTTATTGGAAAGACCTACACATTCGTCATATCTTAGACTACATGCACATTGAGAAAAAATGTATGTGAGAGCTTAATTGGTACTTTACTTAATATACCTGGAAAGACAAAGGACCGAATTAAAGCAAGACTAGATTTAAAGAAACTAGGCATACAACTTGAATTGGCACCAAGGGTGGAAAATGATAAGAATCAAACACACTTGCCACCAACATCATATACAATGTCAACAAAAGAGAAGGATGTATTTTGTAAATGTTTGGCAGGGGTGAAAGTTCCTAATGGTTACTCATCCAACTTAAGAAATTTTGTGTCTATCACCGGTAAGAAACTTTATGGATTAAAATCACATAACTGTCATATCTTAATGCAATAGTTATTACCAGTTGCTATTACATCATTTCAAAACATGTTTGATTATCAATAATTCATCTTTGTTCATTCTTCAATACAATATGCAAGAAATCTATATCAATTGGCGAGTTAAACTCTTTACAGAAAGATGTTGTAGAGAATTTGTGTATACCATTATGATGCTTTAAAAGATGATGACATACTTGATACATTATCCAATATTAGTCATTTCTCAAACAAATTTACTAATTTATGTGATGATCTAGTTCATGACGATGATTCTTCATCATGGAAAATAATGTACACTTGTTTTTTCTAGGTTCCACAACAAAATTATGGAGTCATATATGGTTACTATGTCATGAAGTTTATGAGTGAAATCATCACAAATATCAACATTCCAATTAAAGATATGGTAATCTATCTACCAATATACCTTTTTAACATATATAAGTTATTTTTTGTGAATTCATGATATTACATTCTTATTTTGAATTTAAATATATGTAGTTCTTTGGTTGGAACAAGTCACGTTATGACCTACAAAGTTTTGATGATTTACGAGAGGAATGGGCAGAACACATTGTTCAAATTATATCATCACAAGAGGAATTAGGAGAAGATTATGGTGATGTTGAATAGCATATAACAACATCATGATAATTTTTATAATGCTTTAATTTCTCTATTTCTGTGTCTGAAGTTTGGGTAGCTTGTTTGATGGATGTTTATGTGCTCATGTATTTGGGGGAATGGATTGTTATATGGACTATTTTTTCCCAAAATTCATCTACTCTCTTGCCTAATTCCCTAGTATGACAACATCATGGTAGTCATTGGCCAGCCAAGGACAGGAAAACCACAAAGAATCGGAGTTACACTTGACTTCATATTTAGAGCTCATGATAGCATTAAAAATACCAACTTGATTCTAGATAGCTTCATATTTATAGACAAAAGATTAATACAATGCTAATATGATTTTGAAGGGATGAGGTTATTATTATATCACTCTGGTGTCAATGTGGTAATCTCTTTTACTAATATTTTAACATATATAAGTTATTTTTTGTGAATTCATGATATTATATTCTTATTTTGAATTTAATTATATATAGTTCTTTGGTTGGAACAAGTTGTGCTATGATATGCAATTTTTTGATGAATTGTGAGAAGAATGGACAAAACACATGGTTGAAATTATAACATCACAAGAAAAATCTGATGATCTTTAGTAACATAGGACAACACCATGGTAGTTTTTATAATACTTTAATTTCTCTATTGTTGTGTCTCTAAAGTTTGGGTTGCTTGTTTGATGGATGTTTATGTGCTCATGTATTTAGGGGAATGAATTATTATATGTGCGATTTTTTTTTTGCCCAAACTCCATCTCATCTCTTTTGCCTAGTTTCCTGGTCACTATGTTGGTGATTCTAAACAAAGCAAGCTTACTCTCCTTGAAATAAAGTGGGAATATCACAAAATCCATGGCAAAAAAGACGACATTATTTATTTGTAATTTAAGTTATATATATTGTATATAAATTATGTTTTTGTAATAAATTTAATTCTCAAGTAATTAATTAATATTTAATTTTTCAATTATTTGTATTATTTAAACTTTTTTAAATAAATTTTAGTTTTTATGCTATTATGTGATCAAATACAGGTTTTGAGTATAGTAGAAAATGAGTAGAATGTATAAAAAATACATAATTTAAAGTCAGTTCACACGTTGAACCAACTTTAAATTTTAAGTCTAAGCATTTAAAGTCGGTTCACCTAACCGACTTTAATGCATGATTTTGGCGTAGTGTTAGTGCTTGTTTTAATCTAAATGGCACAACAATCCATTAAAATTGTCCTTATGGATAACTAAAGGTTGTTAATAATTGAGATTATTTATCTAATCTGATTTACCAAAATCAACTTTTGCAATCAAAACTAGAAAAATATTTCTTTCCTTTGATCTAATAATCTTCTTTTTTAGGGATAAAGTATCTATAATCTATTTTTTATTTATTTAATGATTTAAAATTTATCACCATTCTTTTCTTTCCCCGTCTTTTCTCCATTTCTTTTTCAACTAAAAATCATGAGCTTACATGTGGACTCATACTGTGTCAATTACTTCTAGTTTCAAAAGTTATTTATGTGTCATTCTACACTCTGTATCTATGTGTTGGATTTCTGTGTATAAAATATAGTGCATGTTTATTTTTACTCAATGCTTTCTCTTCCTTTTTGTAAGGTTGGTTACTATGGATTAGTAATGCACACACACATATAGTTAGGAACATTTTATTTGAAAACATTTTTTTCACACACTAATGTGTTAGTCATTTTAGTATGCATGATAGGTTGAGAATGGTGGATTTTGGTTCATTTTGGGTATAGGTATTCGTGAATTTTACTCACTATTTTTTAAAACAAAAAAATATATTTTTTCTGGGTGGCCGACTATGTGCTATGAATACCCCCTTATTAATTGTTTAATCAATTAAAAAATTCTATCTAAACTCTACCAAAATTTTTGATAATTTTGAATTCCATTTTTACTACTGTGTTACGATATTATCAATACATTTGAAATAGTATAAAATAGTGAGGTAGACTATTTTTTACTAAATTTTGATAATCTCATTGTAAGTGTGAGCTAAGTTAAATTCTTTGAGTTATTATATCTCTTGTTGTGTGCAGTAAAAGATATGTTGTTTTGAGTTTGAAGGATTTCCTCAAGATTATGAGTAGTTATACTTCTTGTTACTAATTTGTGGTTACTGATCACACCACATTATGTGGTGTTGGTTGTGGAGGAGAGTCAGGTTCATAATTCAAACCATGTCGTTGCGAAAGCAGTAAGCCAGAGCAACAATAGGTAGTTCAAATAGAGGTTCCGACTGATAAAGGTAATAGTGGTTTATTTATTTTAAAGTTGTAACTATTTTATTACTAAGTGGATTGTTTGTTGTTGAGTGGTTTCCTTAAGAAACTCGAGGATGTTACCACATACATATTGTCTCTATGTGGGTTTATCTTATTAAATCATTTTTATACATGGTCCATTATTGTGCTAGTACAATATGAATTTATGGTGTGTACGTTCCAATATACTATAGCTTAAACTTTGATTAGAAAACGTTTACTATTTTGAAATTTTTTGTTCATTATATAATATTTATTGCAAAGAATTGTCTCCTTATATGATATTATATTATGTGTGCTTCTGCTATATTATCTACTTAAGTTTTACATTTCTATTTGTATGAGTTAGGGTTGAGTCATTAAGGAGACTACATCTCCTTACCATAGTAGTATATTGGGTCGTGAACACTTTCAATTGGTATCAAAGCAATTGCATCATTTTTGGGCTTAACCGCTCTAGTGTTGATTCTTTTAACTCACTTTTCATACACACACTTTCTCTCCAATGGATTCAGGAGAAGGAGATAATATAGGTTGAACACCGTTCTTCTTGTGATCCCAAGGAGATCGTTTGTGGTCCCTTATTGAGAATAGTTGGACATATCCAATGAAAATCCTACCTGATAATACTATGATTCCAAATCCAATGATGGAATGGACTAAGGAAGAATCTAAGATGTCAAAATGAAATCGTAAGGGACCGTATGCTATCATCAAGGCTGTGACACCTGATGAATTTAGACAAATTATGAAGGTACATTTTCCGTTAAGAGATCCAGAATGCTAAAGTTAAATAGAGACTTTAAGCTATGAATTATCCAAAAAGATGAGACTTTTGATAAGTTTTATACACGATTCTCAAACATTGTAAATTTTTTATACAACTTGGATGGACTCATCAGCGAAGAAAAATTGAACAAAAAGATCATTGACAATCTACCATTAGGTTTCATGCTAAAGTTATAGTACTTGAGTTAATGTAAAAACCTGGTGAACAAGCATGCTATAAAAGCTAAGGCTCTTGTTTTGGACATTAGTAGTAGTGAACTATACATGCCACTAATTTTCTAGCCTTCGTTATCCTCCAATTATTGCCTAAGATATTCAAGAGGTTACAGTTGATGATGACGAAGATGAGCAAGATTAATTGCTCGATTCCTACAATGCTCCACTATTTAAGCATATTAAGTATGAAAAAGCTAATAATAAGGCTATGGAGAGCCTTGGTGAAAATGAATGCAATATTAGCGTATTGAAGAAACTCTAAAAGAAAGGAAGTCCTCAATTGATGGTTAATAACATGATCTCACAAATAGGTGTAAGGTCATTAAAAATAAATATGGTGATTAAAATTTTAATGCAAATAATGAGAAAGTTAAGAAGCTTGAGGAAAATATAAAGGTTCCTACTTTAGAAAATGATGCTCAAATTTTGTCAATCATGAACCCACTCATAATCAGAAGAATGAAGTTGAACAATTAAAAAGGTATATTATTGTCCTTGAGAGCACAATGGAATATCTTTCTTACTCACTTATGGAAAAGGAAGCCAATATTGAATAACTCGCTTAGAAAAAAAGAAAGATAGGACTATTGTCCTTGAGAGCGCAAAGGAATATTTGGCTTACTCATTTAAGAAAAAGAAGTTGAGATTGAACAACTGCACAAGAAATTTGGAATTCTTAATAATTCTTCTTCTTAACTTGACTCCTTCCTTAAGGAAAAAGGAAGAGTTGATTAAAGCTTTGAGGGATAAATTAAGTGTTATGAGAAGTAAATGGCCCATCTAAAATGGGTTCTACTAAGTTTATCAAAGATTATAATCAAGAACCAAAGCTGAAGACTACTACCACCACCCGAGACTTAAGTCTATTGTGTCTTTTCACCCAAATTCCTCTAGTAAGGTGGACCTTTACTAGAGAAATTTGGCTTCCATTGAAGAAAGTTAAGGCTAGTCCTTCCCATTGCTCTAGTGATGGTCTATTGCCTCTACCTATTGTTATTACTAGTTGTCTCCATTGTAGTGAACTTGGATATTTGAAACCACACTATGGGAAATTGACTTCTCATCCTCGTGTGAAATTTAATATGAGAGCTTCTTCTTCTCCTTTACATACTACTTCTTGGAGTCAAGAATCCATATTCTCTAACTCCATTATTTGTGTTTGTTATCTTTGTGGCACTACTAGCCATCTTACTGGGCAGTGCACTAGATATGTGAGAAGTACTTCTCAAAGTTCTCCACCTCGTTCACCCCATCTTCTACTAAAGTTGGTAGCTACTATGGCCCATTTGACCATCTCCAAGTATGTTGAATTATAAACCATAGGCACTATATAGAAAGAAATAAGTCAGCTTCAAAAAGTCTACCTAGTAGGGTATATATGGATAACTCGACAGAATTTTCCAGAAATGATAAACCAATCAAACCTATCATATACTCTGCATGCACACATGACATAAAGACCATTTCCTAAATCATTTGCTCCTCAAAGATTCTTTAAATGGAGGGATGTTGTTTGATCACTATTTTTGGGTGATCTGTTTGGGATTGAGATGTTAATATCTTTTCTCTCTTATGATTGTAGTCTTTATTTGTGTGAATTTTGTATTAGCTTGTTTTCCTTTACTACTTTAATAAAAATAAAAAATATTGTGATTGTCGTGTTGGAGCTCTCTTTTTCTTCTCAAAATAATACTGCAATTTCTTTGTCCAACTATGTTTTTTGCATGTGAAAAGAACCTTTGGGATGGACTAATGATTTTTTAAGTTTGAGATGCTTTTGACTTGAATTGAATTGTGGTTGTTTTGACTTATACATTCCTTAAGCATTTATATGGCAAAATTCTTCTAATTGAATTTAAGAAAAAAAATTTATCTTACGCATACTATACCTTTGTGAATTTGTATGGATATTTTAAGAAGTTTGTGTGAATTTATTGCTTAGATGATTTGTATATTTTCAACAAGCTCTAGAATCTACTTTAGTGTACCTTGAGGCAAAATCATAGGTGTTGTTTGAATAGAAAGAGGATTTAGTCCTTCCATGAACATTTAAGCCTTTCAAGCCACCAATATTTACTTTTCCTTAGTTTCTCCTTTTGAGCCATTATGTTATACTTCATTTCCTTGCACATAGAGGCTTAACTCAAATGATAAATCCCACTTACCTTACACACTCTTAGTTGAGACTCAATTATGTTATTGGTTGAGATTATATGATTTTCAATATTGAAAGAGATTCTAAGTTTGGGATTATCAATTAATAACATAATTAAAGTATAACATAATAGATATTTTCCCTCTTGTTTGAAAATTTATTGGTTGTAGTCTATTTTCCCTCTTGTTTGAAAATTTAAAAAAAGGGAGAAGGAAGAGGGAAGAAAAAGAAGGAAAAAGAAAAAAGAAAAGGAAAAAAATGGAAGGGTATCAGTGAATAAAAATTAAGAAATAAATGAAAGAGATTCTAAGTTTTGGATTATCAATATTTTAAAATTGTTAAGTAAAAGAGAAAAACCTAATTTTAAAGGTTTATTGCTTATGATTATATGATCATTACTTAAAATATATGTTTAGGTCATCTAAAAGTGTACTTAAGCTTATACATGTCTCTTCTTATAATGTGGACCCTCTAGGCAAATAACCCTAGGAACCCACAAAATCAAAGGAATAAGAACAATTGAATTGATAAGACATGTTGAATATTATCAAATTAGAACCCTAAGGAAACAAAGTCCTTAAACTCCAATCTAGAGATGCCACAAAGGATGATCACTCCCTTTGATAAGTCGAATTCAAGCATTCAATCAAGAACACAAGAAGGAAAAGCAAAAGCTTTCTGAAATATATTTTTCATTAATGATATTCATTCCTCTAAATGACAAGGCTTCTATGTTTTATATACAACCCTTATGAAAAAAACGCTAATTCAAACCAAAGATAAACACTAGGTGCAATTCAACCTTAATAGGCCTATTTAGTTGTGATTTGGGTCTAATCCATCTTTAAAGAATAAAAGGCTAAAAGAATTATGATAAATAATACATAAAAAACTCATAATTAACTAAAACAAAAGTAGCTAAACATAAAAGTCCCATTATGAACTAAAACAGATAAAATTGTTTCTTAAATATTCCTTGCATCCAATTTGATATTCCAAATGTATCCCTTATGTAAAATCTTGAGAATATTTATAGGATCTTGATAATATTGGTCAACACTTGGAACATCAACTTGATTTGCATCTTGATCTCCATTATTCCCCTCCTATTCGAAAAGATTTGTCCTCAAATGTTATCTTGTAAGTAGGTCGATTTGGTATTGCAGATTCAGGTCTGAAGTCTATTTGATGTTGCATGACTTGCAAAGGATGTAATCCATGGGGAATCTGTTCTGGAGATAAGTCAAATTCAAGCATTCAATCAAGAACACAAGAAGGAAAAGAAAAAGCTTTCTAAAATATATTTTTCATTAATGATATTCATTCCTCTAAATGACAAGGCTTCTATGTTTTATATACAACCCTTATAACAAAAACACCATTTCAAACCAAAGATAAACACTAGGTGAAATTCAACCTTAATAGGCCTATTTAGTTGTGAGTTGGGCCTAATCCATCTTTAAAGAATAAAAGGCTAAATCATTATGATAAATAATACATAAAAAGCCCATAATTAACTAAAATAGAAGTAGTTAAACATAAAAGTCCCATTATTAACTAAAATAGATAAAATTGTTTCTTAAATATTCCTTGCATCCAATTTGATATTCCAAATGTATCCCTTGTGTAAAATCTTGAGAATATTTATAGGATCTTGATAATATTGGTTAGCACTTGGGAACATCAACTTGATTCGCATCTTGATCTCCATTATTCCCCTCTTATTCGAAAAGATTTGTCCTTAAATGTTATCTTGTAAGCAGATCGATTTGTCCTCAAATGTTATCCTTGTACATAGGTACAAGTACTTGTTGTCTTGCCATCATTTCACTTTTAATCTTTTTTTTTTTAGAAAATGCACTCATTCCTTTATTTTTTCCTCCTTGCTCACTTTGCTCTCCTTTTTTCTCACCTTTCTCACTTTTTGGCTCACTTTTATCTCTTTTTTGCTCACTTTTCTCTTTTTTTTTCTCACTTTCCTCTCCTTTGTGCTCACTTTTATCTCTTTTGTGCTCTAAAAAAAATCAAATAATCCATAATTTTCCAAGCAAAAAATGAGTAGTATACATTGGTGCCACATCACAAAGAACCTCATCCTCATACTTTCCAATTAAAAAAGGAACCTAAACTTGTTTTTTGATATTCAATTCTTCACAATCATTCAGCCATTGTAGCTTGTATGTGTTGGGATGATTTTTCCATTTCAACTTTTATACTAACAAAATACTAGAAACATTAGTATAGCTCCCACTATCAATAATAACCGTACATACCTTATCCTTCACATAGCATCTTGTGTGAAAATATTCTCACATTGCTCCTCATCACCTTTATTCTTGGGATGTATATTCAAGGCTCTTCTTGTGACAAGTAAATCTCCATGCACAGGTTGTTCCACTTTAATATTAGAACAATCCTCCATTAGTAGTATCTCATCGTCACTTGAATTGTCACTTTTGACTTCTCCATTTGTTTGTACATCCATAACCTTTTTATCCTATTTATAACATGTTCTCCTCTCCACATTGTAATTAGCTTCTCCTTTCTGAAACTCATGTCTTCTATGTCTTCTCCTATGTAATTTAGAATTGGGAGAGAATTCTAAATCATCGGGAGAGAATTCTAAACCATCCAAACTATCTTTCACCCTCTTAAATTGGTCATTAAAAATCTTGAGGAAGAATCTCAAGTCAACCTCTTGTGGTTCTTCTACTTCCTTACTCATGTTTTCAATCTTTAAAATAAAATGAAATAAAAAAAGTAGTGCTCCTCATACACTCCCTTGTGTGTTTGCTTTCAAATCAGATTGTTATCACTCCTCTTGTTTTTAACACTATTTTGGTCTCTCTCTATCTCTTTTAACTATTTTGGCCTCCTTTTATTTTACACTATTTTGGCCTATTTTTTATCTCTCTTTCCTTTTGCCACTCAAAGCTCAAGCCAACCTTCTTTTGTATTCTTAAAAAAATCAAAGAATTTAACTAGTCTTTAGAAGTAATCGACTTATTGGTAACAATCTCAAAAATTAGAAATTTTAAAAAAATAATGACAAAGGATGACAAAAAGAAAGTCCAAATAGGACTCTAAAGACCCAAAAAAGAATCTTTTCAAGATCATGAAAATATTTAATTTCATAATTTAAAAACTTAATTGAGGATAGAAAGAAAGTCTAAAGAGGATTCTAAAGAAAGAATCTTGACCACAATATGACTCTTTTTTTAAATTAGACTTGGACAACAAGTTTGATGATTCCCTAGAATGAAATAAACAAAACTAGAACAAAATAAAAGAAAATCAATTTCAACAAGAACAAGAAAACTCAGCAAGAAAAACAACAATTGAAATCTTGAACAATCTACTACTTTTTTCTACTTGTTTTTCTTTTATTTTGACTGCTACTTTTGCTGCTTTGAATAGAAATCACAAAAAACAAATTGTACCCCTAATGAATGAGAAAAAAACAACATAAAAGGTACAAAAAAACTTCAACCCATTAATAAGTGATCTAAATGATAGAATTTGGGGTTGAAAATGGCATGGAACAAAATGAGCTTCAATTTGATATATTATAATAGTTATTTCGATACCCAAGTCAAAAGTTATGGCCGTTTAAAGTTAAAATTTTGATTTATCAATTTTCTTTAGAAACTATGAACAACATCGCTCTTCTTTTTTTTTTCTCTTTTTTTAAAAAACAAAGATGGATTGAACACAGAATTAAAGAATAAAAAATTAAGGAACAAGAAAAAGATACAAAGAATTCAAAGAGAACTATGAAACGAAATCCAAAGACGAAAAAAATGACAACGAAATTGTAAGAAAACACAAAACTTGAAGGAAAAATTTGTTTTTTGAAAGTCAATGAAAATCAAAAATCCAAAGACAAAAACATAGAAAACAAAATTGAAAGAAAACTAAAAGACTTGGATGGATTTTTTTTTGTTTTTAAATCAAGAACTCAAACAAAGATAGATGAAGATAGATAGCCTGTTTTTAGTAACCAAGGCTCTGATACCAAATGATATGGACCATCTAGGCGAATAACCCTAGGAACCCACAGACTCAAAGGAATAGGAACGATGGAATTTCTAAGAATGTGTTGAAGATGATCATATTAGAACCCTAATGAAACAAAGTCCTTAAAACCCCAATCTTGAGATGCCATAAAGGATGATCACTTCCTTTGATAAGTCGAATTCAAGATTTCAATCGAGAACACAGGAAGGAAAAGAAAAAGCTTTCTGAAATATGCCTTTCATTATTGTGCTAGTATAATCTGAGTTTAAGGTATATATGTTATAACATATTGTAACCTAAACTCTAATTAGAAAGGGTTTACTATTTTCCTATTTTCTATTCATGATATAATATATGTTGTGAAAAGTTGTCTATTTATCTAATATTATATTATGTGTGCTTCTACTGCAGTATATGCTTAAGTGTTTACTTTTCTTTTTATGTAAGTTAGAAATGAGTCATTAAGGAGTCTATATCTTCTTACCCTAGTAGTGTAAAGTTGTGTACTCTTTCATTATTGAATTTGTGTACTAAATTCTTCTCAATCTTCTTGAGTGTAGACCATAGGTTTCACTTTTATAACCTTATTAGGGTCTTTTAGCTTTATACTTGTTACGATTTCAAGCTTATTAATATTTTTATCTAAAGGATTTTCGGAACTTATTATCATAAGTAACTTTCTTATTTCCAGTAACCTCTTATCTTTTTGTATTTATTTTAAGAGATTATTTCCATATTTTTAAATTCTAGATCAACATCTAGTAATTTTTCTTTCTATGTTATATTTCCTAAATTTTGTCTTTGTTTTTGGTACATCTTAGTACGTTTTCGCTTTTTATGTTATTCAATAAACTTTTCTGGTAGCATATTTAGGCATTTATAACCTTGGAAATGTATATTGTTTCTCCTTCTAATGTGGTTAAACTTATCCAATCTGAATATTTAGCAAATGGCTAATATAAATTTAAGAAATTATTTCCCATCAAGAAATCTACTCTTGTTTCTTGTTGATATATAATAGGAATATAAAGTTTTTATCTTTTTATTATAATATCAATACCTTTTATAACCTTGTTATGGTTAGTTGTTATATTATTTTCTATTCTTAATGTCAATTCCTTTAGGATTGTAGTTCAAAGTTATTATGGAAATACATATTAGCTCGCTACACACATACTAGCTCTAGTATTTATGTAGGCATGTAAATGGTATATATTATATCCCTTAAATTTACATCTTATTTTTATGTAAATACTATTAGGATTAGTTATGCCATATAGATCATTCATCCTTAGATATTTCCTTTGAATATGTTTTTTCTTCTTTAGTTTAACTCATTAAGTGTATTGATTTTGTTTCATCAATATCTGATTCTTCTATGGGTTCTAACTCCATCTTATATGTTTGTTTTAGTAACTTTAAAATTTTCTTATATTAATTTTTATGTATTAACCTATTAGGGCATTCCTTGGCATAATGGCCTTTCCCATTTTTATGATTTTATCATATTTTTATATAAAATTATCTTTTCAGAATCACAGGTATTTTTTATTATTTTTCAAGTATTTTAGTTCAAAAATAACTCAAAGACTCGAAGAAAAAAATACTGGAGGCAATACATCACAAATATATTGAGAAAATAAATGAGGAAAAGTAAAAAAGATGGAAAAATTAGACAAAATGGGTTAAAAAGGTCAAAAATGTCAATAAGGCAAACATCGCATGTGCAGTCGCCCAGCCACGCCGAGAAACGCACACAATGCGCCCAATCCCGTGCACACCATCGCGCATAGTCTCCCATCGCGTCAAGTTCCACACGTACCATCTGATCCATGTCAAGTCGCACACCGAGTCCTGTGCCGTGTCACGTGCGCACCTACTCACTGGTCGTCGTGTCCGGCGCGCACCAACTGCCTGTTTGCCACACCGATAACCCGTTTGGCGAGATTTTCATGTGCTAACTTGTCCAAACGTGCCCAAACTCAAATTTTAAAATAATTCCCCCTATAAAAGGTCCATCTTCCCCCGTTCCAAAACACACAATAATTTTCGAAGCTCTTTCTCTCTCTAGAAAGTTTTTTATTTTTAAAGTTATTCTCTTTTTGAGAGGAACTAGTTATGATTTTATAAATTTTTAGTTTTTGATTCAATAAGCAGATATGAAAATCCGTTTGGAGATTTTCCAGTAACAGAATTAACATCAAACTATTGTAAGGATTCTTTAAGGTATTATTTTAATAGATTCTTTATAGTTATCATTTTATGTTTTATTCTTATATGTTATATTTAATGTTTCTGTGATTAAATTTAACATGACTCGCTATTTGTAAATATGATATAATTATAATATTGTTATGCTTCCAAAATATTAAATAGGTAAAACACTTTTATAAAATAAATTGATTTTGTTTTTATTCAAGATTTTATATTAATGATATTAGAGAGAAATACATTATTTTTCATTACAAACTTAAATCTGAAAATTATATTTTAAGGTTTAATTATTCGGTCTAATTTAGAGTAGTGCTCTTTTTTTGTTGGTACAATCGTACGGTAGTTAGAGTGAAACTCTATTTCAAAAGTTTTTTTTATAAGAACTATTATTCGAAAATGTATTGAGGACATATTGTGAGTATTGGTTTTAAAACTTAAAAGTTAGTACTTGAAAAATTAAATTCTTAGATTTAATTTGGACACCTTGAATAAAGTCTAATTATTTGACTCTGCCTAAAGTTGTGATTAGATGGTTTGCTATTTTCTTAGAAATAAAGCTATAATTTAATATTTAATTAATTAATAGGCCCCGTCTAAGGATATTAGTTAGTAAATATTAAACAAAAGAATTTGGGCCCTACCTAAGGACACTTTCATACCAAAAAGAGAAAATAAAAAATATTAATTTATATCTTTAATAACCTAAATAATACTAGCAAACATAATTAACTTAATTATTATATCATTAAATACTCCACTATTATGAATGATAAAATTTGTATTATTGTTTATTGAATTTATATCTATGTTTATATTTATTTTCATGTTATTAGATTAGAAAACAAACCAAACCAAAATATTGTGACATAATGTTTATGGTTTAATTTTGTTTTTACGATTTTGAATAATAAATTAAAAACCACAAAAATTCATTTCTTAGATCGACCTTGGGAGTATCTTTATCATTCTCTATAAAATGATTCGTGCACTTGCGAGAGTTTTATAAATAATAAAACCATAAAAGGGTAACTTTCGTAAGATCGGTATTTGTAATGCTGGTCTTGCGATTTCATTATCATCCATCACCAGTACATATCAAAAATCTGCAAGTTTTCTTGCCTTATGGATAACAATTTTTTTATGAAGTTTTCTTCTTCTAAAATATATTTTCTTATAAGGTTCTTGATTATATATTTTCTTATATTTAAAAAAGTCATGTTTTTGAATTTATATTTCTTGAATCTTATATTTTTTATATTTTTGTTTGTAAAGTTTTATATTACTTCCATACTTTCTTGGCATCTGGAAATCATTATTGTCACCCTCAGAAATAAGCCAAAAATATTGTATAAAATGTCCAAATTCCTTACCTTGTGATTTATCTTCTCTACTATATAAATTGTACAAAAGAATTATATACATGAAAAGAACTACATATATGCTAATATTATCCCTATACAATCTATCAAATATTAAGCTAAATAAAATAACCATAAATAAAGGAAAAACAATATGGGAACAAATCTCGAAATAAATGGAAATAAATATTGAAACAAATCTCGAAATAAATGGAAATATTAATTATGGACAACAAAGTTGTCCATTGATACCCTCCTTTGAATTGATACGGGTTGATCAACAAGCAACAATTTTATACTTAGGAAGCAATATTGATGATGAGTGAAAGCCTTGGTAAAGATATTGACAATTTATAGTTCAATAGAAATGTGTAGAAGAGTGATAACACAAGCTTTAAAAGCTTCATAGATAGAGTGACAGTTGACTTTAATATGCTTTGTGTGCTCATGATAGATAGGATTGTTCATGATCTGAATAGCACTTGTATTATCATCATGTAAAGGTGTAGGATTAGTCTCAAAGAATTACCTACATGAAATAATAAGCCACTGGCAAAAGTGTCCTGAATATAGTGTACAATCCTACGAAAAGTAGCCAAATGAAAATGACGAGGAGTTTGAAGAAATTGGATGAGTTACTATATAGCAAAATAAATATTTGGTCTAGTAATTTGAGATAGATAAGGCTACCCACCAATTTTTGATATAAATTAGGATCAACAAGTAAGTCACCCTTCTCTTTGCAAAGCTTGACATTTAATTTCATATGAGTATCAACAGAATTAGCTTCTTGTAGTCCAATTGTAGCCACCAAATCAATAGTATACTTATGTTTATTTAGTAAAACATCAAAGGGATCACGATGCACCTCAAGACCAAGAAAATACGTGAGAGACCCAAGATCTTTCATATGAAAGGATTTTGAGAGATGGGTCTTGAGTTGGACAAGTAAAGTAGAATCAGAACCAATGATCAAAATATCATCAATATAAACCAAAAGGAAAAAAATACCAATGTTTGTGTTTTGAAGAAACAATGAAGTGTCATATTTACTCTACTTGAAGGAAAGTTGTAATAAAGTGGTTTGAAATTTATCAAACTAGGCCCGCAGAGCTTGTTTGAGACCATGAAAAGAGCAACAAAGTTTACACACATTGGAGGTCAAAGAGGGAAGAAATCCTAAGGGTGGCTTCATATAAATACACTCTTTAAGATCTCTATGAAGGAAAGCATTCCTAACATCAATCTGATGTAGTGTCCAATCATATAAAAGCAGTAAGAGCTAGGATCATTCGAACAGTAGTCATCTCAGCCACAAGAGCCAAGGTCTCCTCATAATTGACACCTTATTCCTAATTGTTCCCAAGGATAACAAGTCGAGCTTTATAATGATCCAAACTTCCATCAGAGCAAACCTTGACTGAGTAAGCCCATTTACAACCCAAAGGAACTATAGTGGAAGGACAAGGCTCATTGTCCTAGGTGTGATTGGCCTCTAAAGCGGTAATTTCTTCCTACATAGAATTTCCAGAAGAAAACCCATACCTATCCAAGGGTATAGATACCCGAGAAGAGTGATGTACCATAAGCTCTATAGGTGCTATAATTAACTTATTCCAATGCATATTAGGATCTTATATCGTGTGAGTCATTGGAAAAGACAGTGGGTGATGATGTGATGTAGGATCATAGCAAATATTCACCACTAAAATCTATGCATAATATCTTAATATTCGTAGAAAATTGATTTTCAACATACCCAAAAATTCAATGAAAGTATGAAAAACCTCAAGTTTAGAGCGCAAAAAATAAACCCAAGTGAATCTACTATGATCATCAATGAAAGTCATATAGTATTTAAATTTTTCATGTGAACTAACTAGGGAAGGTCCCCAAACATCACTATGGATAAGATCAAAGTAATGAGAAACTCTACTAGCATGTAAAGGAAATGGAAAAGTTTTGATTTTACCAAGTTGACAAGAATCACACTCAAGAGATAAAGAAGAATGTTCTTTCTTACCAAGAAAGCTTGGGTTTAATACATGAGATAAGAATTGAGTAGTAGGATGGAATGACTACCATGTTGAAACATGGCAATCATATGTTCCAAATGAAAATGATAAGCATTATTATCTTTATGATAAACCTTCTTCAAATAATTCCACATGGATTGAGTGGAGCTATGAGCCAGCAAGTTGGTGATGATATGTGACTCTACCAAACCAAAAAGCCAAGACATGATTCGAGCATCAAGCACAGCCCAAGAAAAAAACACACACGAATTCCTTGGATTTTTCAGTGTCGGATGTTGGTGCAACATCCGTGCTATTAATATGGTCCTAAATTTCTTTTCCCTTGAGGAAAAGTTCAAATTAAAATCCCAGGTAGAGTAATTTTTGCCTGTAAACTTGACACACACTGATGTAGTGTCCATTGCAAATAAATGGAACTTGAGACAAAGTAAAAAATATCCAAAAAAATAAGGAACCAATAGAAGAACCTTAAATAGAGATTGCCGAATGACACCACTTCAATAGAAAATACCCAAAAAATGCCCAAAAAATGCACACAAAAATGTCAATGAAGATTTCCTTAAAAATAGAATATCGAAAAAATGAATGGTGACATCAATGCTTGAGACACCATAGTGAAAAGGTTTTGAGATGTGCTGTCGAGACTTAGAAGACACCGACACATAAAACCAAAAAGAGAAAATGATTCACATCGGTAATACCAAAACCAAGTGAAGAGAGAAAAATAATTTCAACCATGCTTATACCGTGTAAAAAATAAGTCAAAAATGTTGTATGAAATAACCGAATTGCTCACCTTGTGATTTCTCTTCTCTATTATATAAATTGTACAAAATAATTATATACATGTAAAAAAACTACATATCTACTAATATTATCCCTATATAATCTATCAAATATTAAGCTAATTAAAATAACCCTAAATCAAGAAAACAAATATGAAAAAAAAACTCAAAATAAATGTAAATAAATATAGGAAACAAATATGGAAACAAATCTCCAAATAAATGGAAATAAATATGGACAACAAAGCTATCTGTTGACAGTCACAACAAATTTTAAAATTTTCTTTAGCATAATTATATTAATTTCTTCTTTGGCATTATAGAAATATTTAAGCTTTCGATTTTTTTATTCTTCCTTCTAAAGTATCTGGTAGTGTTAAATTATTTTTATTTCTCCAATTTTCTTCTACAGTTTTGTATAAAGTTCCTCGTAATATTAGATAAAATATTTCCTTAAATTGTTGTTGTGTTTTAAGTATCTTGTGATAATACATTTCATAGTCACATATAAACGAATCTATATAGCACATATCACATATTACCATATAGCCTCATTTATTTATAGTTCATTTTTTATAGTTGATGAGTGATTAAAAAAAGCTAAAATTATCGTATACTTTCATTGATTAAATAGATTTATATTTGTATGATTTTAACAGATTTTATATAAATTTGTATCTTCGGAATCATGGGTATTTATATTATTTTTCAAGTATTTTTGCTTCAAAAAATAATTTGAAAACTTGAAGAAAAATACTAGAAGTAATCTATCACAATATTAAGTATAGTATTCATTTATTATACAAATAGGTGAGAAACAAATGAAGAAAAGTTAAAAAAATGGAAAAATGGACAAAACTGCCAAGTAAGCACACGTCTGCGCACAACAAGCACACTCCCACATCGAGTCCCGCACGTAGCCAGCACACTCCAGCACTCGTCTACTAAACTGCACGCGTATGTCACACCGAGTCCAACTCGTTCCTACGCCAGCCAATGCTCGTCTGCCGCATATCCCACTACAAATCTCTCCCCACATGCGTGCAAGCCTATCCAAACATGTCCAAAATTAATTTTTGAGATATTTTACCACTTTTGTTTCCTTTCCTCACCTATAAAAGGACTTTTCCTCAACTCTTCTCTCTCTAGTTTGTTGTCTATAGAAAGCTTCCTTTTTTTTTAGTTTTTTTTGTTTTTTTTTGTTTTAAAGTTTTTATCTTTTTGAGAAGAATTAGGTATGATTTTGTAAATTTCTAGTTTTTGATTCAATAAATGGAAATTCAAATCCGTTTGGATTTGATGTATAATTTTAAAATGAAAATTCCATAAAGTTATTTTTATGTTTTATTCTTAATGTTATATTTAATTTGTTTGTAATTAAATTTAATAAGGTTGACTATTTGTAAATATGATATAATAATAACATTGTTATGCTTGCATAATATTAAATAGGTAAAACATTTTTATAATAAATTGATTTCGTTTTTATTCAAGATTTTATATTAAGGATGTTAGTGAGAAATATATATTTTTTATTACAAACTTAAATCTGAAAATTAGATTTTAAGATTTGATTATCCGGTCTGATATAGAATAGTTCCCTTTTATTTGTTGGCACAATCGCCTGGTAGTTAGAGTGAAGATATTTTTCAAAACGTTTTATAAGAACTATTATTTGAAAATGTATTGACAACATATTTTTAGTAATGGTTTTAAAACTTGAAATTTAGTACTCGGATAATTAAATTCTTAGGTTTAATTTGAACACCTTGACTCAAGGTTAAAGTGTCTAACCCCATCAAATGTGGCATTTAAATGGTTCATTTTCAATCTCTTAGAAAAAAAGAAATTAATTATCGATCTCATTCATAGGTGTTAATTGATTTGTTTAATTTACAAAAAACATATAATCTCATCAAATGTGATATTTATATAAAAATTGGGAGAAACACACTGCTATGAATGATATTTATATAATCTCATCAAATTTGATATTTATATCACCTAAATAATATGAGCAATTATAATTAACTTAATTATTCTATCCATAAATACTCCACTGCTATGAATTATAACAATTTGTATAATTGTTTGTTCAATCCATATCTATGTTTTTTTATGTTATTAGATTAATAAACACACAAAATCAAAATATTGTGATAGGATGTTTAGGATTTAATTTTGTTTTTAAAAGTTTGAATAATAAATTTAAAACCACATATATTCCTTCCTTAGATCGAGCTTAGGACTATACTTGTCATTTTCTTTAAAATAATTCGTGTACTTACGAGACTTTTACAAATATAAAACCAAAATATCTACGAAATCTATATCACTAACTCGATGTCAGTTTTGTCTCATCGAATTTTTGGCACCGTTGTCTAGGAAGAATAACGTTTTTAAATTATTTATCAAAATTTTAAAAAATATATGTGATGTAGATATTTTGATTTTGATTTTTAGAATTTATTTGAAATCAAAAATCAAATAAAAAATCTAAAAATATATATTAGATTTGAATATTAAGTTCGTAAACATAAAATAAAAAAACATATATAAGATGGAATTTAAATTAATATATAAATTATTTATCACACATAAAAAAAATTATAAATAAAAGATATTAGTTTTAAATTCAAATTTAAATCTTTCAAAAAAATAAAAATCTAAAACTTTTGAATAAATCTTTTTGATTAACGTCCATAAAAATTAATAATAAATCTTAAATTTAAATTAATTTAATTTAATTATTAAATTTTAAAAAATCTAAACAAATTGTAAATAAAAATTTTAAAATTAAAAATTAAAAAAAATCAAAAGCTACTGTTCCAGATAATGTTCCGTGAACAATAAATTTTAAATTAAAATTAAAAAAAATCAAAAATCAAAATCTACTATTCCAGATACTGTTTTGTTAACATTAAATCAAAAAATTAATTTTTTTAAAAAATTAGAGTTTAATTTATTTAATTATTTTATTTTCTAAAAAAATTAAAAAATAATAATTGTGTAATAGCATGAAAAGTAAAGATCTAAGAAGTTTTGTCTAGGAGACTAGTTTTTGGAAACATTTGTGCCACTAGTCCTTCCAAGGAACGTTGTTCTTATTAGAATAATGGTTTTTAAGGTGTCTTTGTCTCACCATTCTTTCCTGTGAACACTTTTGGTTAATACTAATTATGTTATTTTAACTTAGAGATTAACTTAACTTGCTTGTTTAGTATTTTTGTATTAAATAGTATGTATATTTTCTCTAAATTTTTATATAGTTATTATTCTTTTCCTTTTTAATTAACATGTGTTTTTAAATTTACACTTTCACTAGTCTGTGCATGGTTGGAGATCCTTATCCTTCTCACACCATACATAAATAATATTCATAAATTTAAACAATTGTACATATGTGGGAAACCACCATGAAGGAATTTTCACGGCCATTAATTGGCACAAAAATTGGCTTTACCCAATTGGTTGAGACTGCTCGAAATTATGACTTGAAAAACATTCATTTTTCCATGTTTCCTTCATTCTATAGAATGCCTAGTGAAGATTGTCTTTTCTTCATCAGGAACTTCTATGCCACAGTTCAAACTTTCCCCTCAGTATTCTAAATGAGGATTAGCTTAGAATGAGGTATTTTCTCTACACCTTGAAGGACAAGGCCAAAGCTTTGTTGATATCACTCCCTCTAGGTTCTCTGATGATCTGGGAGAATGTTTACAATAAATTCGCGAGAGAATTGTATTCCTACCAAAAAACATCAAAACTGAGAGCAAATATTGTCACTTTCTCTCAAATGGAATGAGACCATGCTATGAAGCTGATGAGCAGAACCGGCATCGCCGATCCTACCAATACTTTGGTTTTATATTTATAAAACTCTCGCAAGTGCACGAATCATTTCGTAGAAAATGATAAGTATACTCCCAATGTTGATCTAAGGAAGGAAAGTATATAGTTTTTAATTTATTATTCAAACTTTTAAAAACGAAATTAAATCCTAAACATCCTGTCACGATATTTTGGGGTTTTGTGTTTTTAATCTATTGACATAAAAATAAACATAGATAGAAACTCAATAAACATTGATGCAAATATTATCAGTTAAAATAGTGGAGTATTTATGGATATAATAACTAAGTTAATTATGCTTGCTCATATTATTTAGGTTATTAAAGATATAAATTGATATTTATTGATTCTCTCTTTTTATATGAATACCACCTTTGGTGGGATTAGATATTCTTTGTTAACTAAATAAATCAATTAACACTTATGGGTGGGGTTGATAACTAATTTGGTTAATTATATTAATTCTTTTTTCTAAGAGATTGAAAATGAACCATTTAAATGCCACCTTTGGTGGGGTTAGACAGTTTAAATTTTATTCAAGGTTTCCAAATTAAACCTAAGAATTTAGTTATCCGAGTACTAACTTTCAAGTTTTAAAACCACTACTGAAAACACGTTGTCAATACATTTTTAGATAATAATTCTTATAAAAACTTTTGAAATAGAGCTTCACTCTAACTACCGGGAGATTGTACCAACAAATAAAAGAACACTACTCTAAATCAGACCGGATAACTAAACCTTAAAATCTAATTTTCAGATTTAAGTTTGTAATGAAAAATAATATATTTCTCTCTAACATTCTTAATATAAAATCTTGAATAGAAATAAAATCAATTCATTTTAGAGATTTTTACCTATTTAATATTTCGCAAGCATAACAACGTTATTATTATATCATGTTTACAAATAGCCAATAATGTTAAATTTAATCGCAGACAAATTAAATATAACATATAAGAATAAAACATAAAAAATAACTGTAAAGAAAATAAAATCCTTACAGTACTTTGATGCTATTCATGTTGCTGGAAAACCTCCAAATGGAATTTACAATCTCATTTATTGAATCAAAAAGCAAATAAATTACAAAAACATAATTAGTTCTTCTAAAAAATAGAAGAACTCTAAAACTAAGAAAAACTAACTAAGAAAAGCTAAAAACTAAGAAAAACTTAAAAACTAAGAAATGAGAGAAAGAAAAAGAAGAGAAGATGTGTTTTGAGGTGTGCTTAGTTATGAAGAGAATGAGGGTATTTATAGGTGAGGAAAGGAATAAAAAGTGGGCGAAAAAATGATTAAAAATGATGGAAACACGTAGTAGGTGAAGATGACGTTAGTTGACGTAAACGGGTAGGTGGCGCACGCGGATTGGGGCATAGATGGGCAATGGTGCGGCTGGGCGGCTGCATGCACGATTTCCTCCTTTTTGACACTTTTGACCTTTTTGACCCATTTTGTCCATTTTTTCCATATTTGTTGACTTTTCCTCATTTATTTTTTAATATATTTGTGATGTATTGCCTTCAGTATTCCTCTTTGAGTCTTTAAGTTACGTTTTTAAGTGAAAATATATGAAAAACAATAAAAATACCCGTGATTCCGAAAAAGACAAATTTATATAAATATATGATAAAATCATATAAATATATCTATTTTTAATCAATTAATGTGCATAAAATCATGGTAATTTTAGTGCTTTTTGAGCACCCATCATAACCCCCAACCAGCTTCTTGCTTGTCCCTTAGCAAGAGAAGCGATAAAAACTAAAAATTAAACTATCCTAAATCACTTCCGTGGATTGACACGGTTGCATTTAGCCTATGCAACAAGCCTTTAAACCCCTAGGTTGCCCTAGTGGATGAGTTTGAGTCTCGTGAGAGTTTTCAATAATGATACCCACAAACATTGAACTAAATGTAAAAATTAAAAGAAATAATAAAAACAATCAACTTATAAACTAAAATTACAACAAAATCAAAAATTAACTTTTAAGAATAAAAGAAAACAACATATCACAAAAATGTCTCATACTTTTTAATCTCCTTTAAGATCATAATTAAAATCTCAAGCATAAGTTATTTTAATTTCTTTAAACAATCATGATTTATTATAATAATTAGTCGAAAATTATTTTCATATTTTATGTCAAAAATGTATCAATTTAATTTCACCCAATTTCAGTTTCAAGAATCTGAATTCGCTTCGACTCTATTCCTTACTTGTCAATACTCTCAAAACATTGAATCCTATGGTTTCAAACACTCATACTAATTTATATGCGAAAGAGTTGATGTATAGAAATGAACTAATATGTTCGCATATGTATAGAGAATAAAGGTTCAAAGTGTTATTTTAACATTTATCTCATGAATGGAATCAAATGCATAAATTATAAAGATATCATATATAAAAATTATTTTCATGCATAAATCAAACTCATTAAGAAAGAATTCCAAGATATATGCCTTTTACAAATGAAGAAAGTGCAATGACTTTTTAGGGAATTACTTCCTATATCTTTCTTTTTTATTAACCTGTACTCACAACTTTGTAGGCAATGTGGGTCAGAGTATGTAGATTATACTATATATTCTTTACCTCTCTATTTTTCCTTTTTTTTTCTTCTGAAGATTGTATTTTTGCAATATATATATATATTTTTAGAGTCAACCCATGTACAGATTGTACATTTTTTTAGGATTTTGGTGAGTGGTTAATTTTGTGGCTTTTCTGTTTGATTTTGGTTTAGGTCACCCCATATATGTCTTTTTTTATAACATTCATGCACTAATGAGATAAAAGCATATACTATCAATTTCTACTTGAATCATTTAATCTAAGTAAAAATAATAATAAAAATATACGACGCTATATTAAGATGAGAAAAAAAATTCATACATTCAATGCTAATACCTATAGAGATCATCTAAAAATTTGAAGAAATAAGAAATGTGTTTGGAGTAGAAAAAATATATATTTCACTCTGAATAAAGGAAATTAGGCTCAAATTATATCTCACAAAGGTAGTCTCCACTAAAAAAAATTCATAAACACCGATTTTGGGTTTAATATAATTTCCACATCTTATCAAGAAATACTAGTTATGACAAAAACTAACTAATTACCAAAAACAATTACAAAATATTTCATGATATGTTTTCAAAAATTAATCTAACAGTACAAAAGACTTAACTATTTACTTAAATTTGATTTAAAGAAATGATAATTTTTTGTGGGATAGGTTGAAAATGTTTCTCAGTCAATTCTCCCACCATAACTTTCCCCTACAGTTACAGAACCAATTCTTTTATGATGGGCTTACGCAGCAATACTAATTCATTGTCGACAATGCTGTTAGAGGAGCTATGGGAGATAAGATAGCCTTAGAGACGTACAACCTCTTTGAGATGTTGGGTGCGAATTCCCAACAAAACAATCATGAGTGGGAAGAGCTGAAGTTCATGAAATTGATTCCAGCAATGAAGTTCAACGACAACTTGTTTAGTTGACCAAGCAAGTTACCACTCTCACTACGCAAATCAACACTAACAATGAAAATTGTAGTTTGTATAGCAACATAGGACATGGTACTGAAGCCTGTCCATATCGAGGAGAAGGACCAGTTGGACCTGATTAGGTTAATGTTTTGGGAGCATATCAATAGAGACCAAGATTAGACCCCAATTTAATACCTACAATCATAGGTGAAGAAATCATCCCAACTTCTCTCCGAGGTAAAATAACCCACATTTCACCCAAAGCACAAATCTGCCAAGCCAGCAATTCCAGTAGCCCATTCCAAGAAGCCTTCCCCATGAACCAAACTTGGAGGATAACTTGAATTCTTTTATTCAAGTTTGCAAAGATAAGTAGTTTACAACCAATCAATGGCTGGACTCTGTGTAAGCTTCTATAAAAAATGGATGTCCAAGTGAAACAATTAGTTGAGCATTTGAAAAAACAAAGCAAAGACTAATTGAATGGTTAAATTGGATCAAATAAATTTAATGAAGAGGAGACATTAAGTTTTTCATTCTAAAATCTCCGAGCAACGTCTTATTAGAAGATGATAAATTTTAGTCCAAAGTGGAGGTCACCCATTATTGTATTTTCCTTTCTTTTAGTTTGTTTTTTTTTGTTTTTTTAAGAATGTGTGTAAAACAATTCCAATGATATAAAAAAATTCATTTGTTTCAAAAATTGTGTCCATTCTTTAAATTTAGCATTACAAAAAATATTTAACTTAGGTTCCGTGTGTTTTATTTTCTTTAAGCCTATACATTTTGTCAACTAATAAATATTTCTTAGAGACTTATACTATTTTTCAATTTAGGAGCTAGATGTTGATACGCAAGAGGAGAAGGATGAATTTCAACTACAAGTAGCCATGGGAGATGCTGGAGATATGTAGAAAATGATGAAGGGCTATGCAACGTCAATCATTGGCAATGCAACTTCCAGCATACAATTGCAAGAGGCTAAAATGAACTATGAATTGAAAAATATTCATTATTCTTTGTTGCCTTCTTTTTACGGTATCCCTAATGAAGATCATTTGCATTTCATTAGAGAATTCTATGCTATTGTCCAAACTTTTCCATTACAAAGAATTGATGTAAGACCAGCTTAGGATGAGATGTTTTTCTTACACCCTCAAGGATAAAGCTTGGTTATGATTCATTACTCTACAATTGCGTTCTCTAACAACTTGGGAGGCAATTTATGAATTTTTTTTGGGTAGGTTATATTGTCATCAAAAGATTGTTGATCTAAGGACGAAGATAGCAACGTTTTCTCAAATGGATGACAAGCCATTTCTTAAAGCTTGGGAAAGAATCAAACTCCTTTTCATTCAATTCCCTTATCATAGCTTTCCTTTGTAGCTATAGAACCAATTCTTTTAGGATGGATTGAAATTGTAAGTCAATACATGGTTGATAATGCTATTGGAGGAGCTATGAGAGAAAAGATCGCAGAGAAAACCTATAGTCTCTATAAGCTATTAGGTTCTAATTCCCAATAAAGAAGTACTAGAAAAAGGATAGCATGAGTCAATGAAGTTGGCTTTGGTAATGAAATGAACTTGAAACTTGCTGAATTGACTAAGCTATTGGGCATGATGCTCGTAATTGTTCATATACTTATGATTCTAGTATGTATGCCATGGAGGAAATCAATTCCGTTCAAAGGTATCATCTAAACACCTATAACCATCCTAACCATCATTGGACACCAAACAAATACCAAGCCTACACCCAATGTCAAAAACTAAGGCCAAATAAAAATCACCCTTACCCACCAAAACAATCTTTTAAGCCAACCTTAGTGGATAGCTTGAATTCTTTTACTCAAGTTAGTCACGACAACCACTTGATGAATAATCAAAGGTTGAGCATCATGGAGGCTTCAGTTAAAAGGATTGAAGCTAAAGTTTGAAAACTTGCTGAACAAATGCAAAGGTAAGAACCAGGAAAGTGTCCCAGTCAACCCAAAGTTGTAGGGTAGTCAATACTAGTTTACCTAAAATCTCTAAAGATCTATCTTATAGTTCATGTAACAAATAAGGTGAAATTATAATCTCACAAAAAGGAGAGACAAGTGCTAAACATGACAAACCATTGGAAAAACTCATTGGGGATTCATATTACATCCCCAAAATTCAAAAGACAACATAACCACGATAGTTGTAAGTACCTTTTCCACACTAGTTGAAAGAATCCAAACAATATAAGAAATTGTATGATCATTTTAATATGCTTTCTAAAGTAAATATTAATTTACCATTATTAGAAGTGATCATGAATGTTCCCTCCTATGATAAGTTTTTCAAAGAGTTAAAAACTAAGAAAAGGTGGTATGAACTTAATAAGCGAGTAGTAATATCAGAAATTTCTAGTGTTGTACTTAAGTACCAACTTCCCCCTAAGTTTAAAGACCTTGAAAGTTTTATCATAAACATAACTATAGGAGATAGAAAGATTGCTAAAGCAATGCTTTATTTAGGTGCTAGTATAAACTTGATACCCTACTCTATATTCTTACAACTTAATTTAGGATATTTAAAACCCACAACTATGTCCCTTCAACTTGTTGATAGATCTTTTAAGTATCCAAAGGGAATAGTTGAGGATATGCTAGTATAGGTAGACAAACAAATAATACTAGTTGACTTTGTGGTTCTGGATATGTAATAAAATCCAACCTTGGACAAAGAGAATACAATACTACTTGGTAGCCCATTTATGGAAACTACCAACATATTGATGTCCAAGATGGATGTTGTCTCTTTTGGAGAGCATAAAATGTGCAAGCATACACGGTCACAAGTAATAAAATTTGATAAGTAAGTTATCGTTCCCATGGAGATTTGTTACTACAGTTTGTTGAGTACTAAAATTATCTCTCTCTGATTTTATCCAAAACGATCGTTGATTTGTAAAAAGTTTAAGAAAAAGGTTTAATAACAAAATAAAAGAAATCTAGGATTGCAGTTTTTCACCAAATTAATCAACTCAAATCATATTATTTTCTTTTGATTTATATTTTTAGTACATTTAATTTGTAAACCGAAAACTTTTAATTTTATCCATACATCTCTTCTAAGCTCCGTATAAACACACCTCGTTAAATTAATTCACTATATTCCTATGAGAATTAAATTCACCAAGATTCATAACGTTTTAAGTTTTCAAATGGCCACACATACAATTAGGGTATATTCCTATCCTTCATCATACATGTCATTCTATCTATGAGCAATATACACAAAAATACCTCTTCCAAGTTTATTTAAGTGTCACGGATCATTTGATAAAATTCGTAAATAATCAAAAGCATTAAGCACAAAATAGAATAAACAAATCGGACGTCTTATAAATCGTTCAAAAATAATAAAAATCAAAGCTTCATAAATTTAGATAAAATGCAACCCTAGAAAAATTAAATTACTTCATAAAATTAAATTAAAATTACAGCAGTTTAAGGAAAATAAGATGAAGAACAAAGAAAATTAAACCATTTTGTATCGTAAATATTTGGCACATGTAGAACACAACAGAAGCCAAAAATGGCTTCTACGTGTTCCACAGTCCACCCCCGAATGCAACTAAAAATCTCAAACTCAAAACTCCCAAAACTCTTTAACTCTATCATAATATCCCCTATTTATAACATCAAATTTCTAAAAAAAATACATTTAAAAATATTTTTTTTAATACGCGGGGGACAGATAGGTGTGGTGAAAATAATAAAATAATATATGTGGGGGGACAAAATGTATAGAAAATGAAAAACTGGTATCAAAAACGCAAACTAGGAACATGCGCGTCTCTGTTCTTTTTTTCAATTCACGTTGCCACATGTCGCGATATGATTCGCTGAAATTTAAAAAGTGGGACACGTGGCAGCATATCACTGGCTATCAAGGACGTGCACACGTGGAAATGTCGTATGGGATTAGAGGCGCGAGAACGTGGGAGACAACAACTACAATGCGTGCGTGATCCTGTGCTTTCGCGCTCACCGTAACATGCCACGTGTTAGAACATGATTGGCTGCAAGATAAAGTGGGACACGTGGCAGCTTGTGATTCATAGTATAACCCGGCACATGTGGATCGACTGCACGGGAAAAGAGGCATGCGAACGTAGGGGACAGCAGCTGGAACGCGTCAGACACATGGATCCCACCTTGCACACCGGCATGCGCGGTAGGTAGGCCCCACTCGTGCACCGAGCCACGTGATAAAAGAAACCCTACTTCCACTCTCTTTGGTCGAGTTTGAATGACACGCGCGTATCCTAACCGTTTATTCTTTGATCTGATGACGTACATTGCGCGCGTGGATGGCGGCACGTGGTCTTCTTCTCTCCTGCGCAGAAAAATAACTTTAATTAATTACATTTTGACCCACAAATTTAATTCAAATTACATTTTAAACTTTCTTTAATTACAATTAAGCCCTTTTCTAATTTAAATTAAATTTTAAACTTTTAATAATTAAAATTAAGCACAATTTAAATTTAAATTATATTTTCGACTTTTATAAATTGCAATTAAGAACTCATTTATTTGAAATTATATTTTTGGACATAAATTTTCAATTAAGTACGTTTTCCATTCAAATTAATTAATTTTCTTAAATATATATTCCTTAAAAATAAATAGCAAATACTAATTTATTAAACTAAACTTAACTAAAAATGTGAAGAACATAACAATTATAATTAATAAAATAGATGAAAATAACTATATAAAATACAATTATCAATGGAAATTCGAAAATGACTGTCTTAGGAGAGACTATTCATTTTAAATTTTTTGATTCTTCATTTTTTCCTTCTATTTCTGCCATCGATGAAATATTCAATGTTGACCCTTTGGATAATCTTTTCCAAAGCACCATTTCCTGAATCAAAATGGAAGACAAACTTGAAACTATTTTTACACTTGAAGAGGTCGAAGAAGATTTAGATGAGGAAACTAAGGGGTACCTTGAACAACTAGATAGTGATGAACTAATGACAAAATCTAGTACATTTTTAAATCTACTTGAACTTGAACTCAAAGACTTACCTAAGCACTTAAAATATGGGTTTTGGTCAAGGTTGAAGAAATTATCGTTGGATAAGTTTCTCCTCCCTCCATAAACACATATATCTTGAAATGTTTGCTGAATGAGTTTGATTAATGTATGAAAATAATATATATGATATCTTTATAATTTATACATTAAATTCCTTTCATGAGATCAAAATTATACACTATTTTGAGCCTTTCTTCTTTTTTAAGTATGCAGACTTATTAGTTCAATTCTAAACATAAATTCTATTTTAATACGCCCTAGTATGAGTGCTTGAACCCATAGAATTCAATGAATTGAGAGTATTTACTTTTGAGGAGTAGAGTCAAAGCGAATTCGGGTTCCTAACATTGAAATTGGGTGAAGTAAAAACGAAACATTTTTTATTAAACTATGAAAGTGATTTTTAACTAATTATTGTAGTAAATCATGAATGTTTAAGTAATTTGCCTAATTTGTGCTTAAAGGTTTTAATTATAAAACTTCAATGAAATTTTTCGCATTTTATTTTACATTTTTATTTTTGTTTTATTTTAAAGATTGTTTTATTAGTTTAATGTTTGTGGGTATAAATACTGAAAACCTTCATGAGACCTAGGGGTTTAAATGATTGTTGTATACGCTAAATGCAACCGTTTCAATCCATGGAAGAGATTTAGGATAATTTAACTTTTAATTTTTAGCGCTTCTCTTGAAAAGAGACTAGTAAGAAACTAATTGGGAGTTGCGATGAGTGCTTAAAAAGCATTAAAATTATAATGATTTAATGTACTTTAATTGATTAAATAGATTTATATTTTTATGATTTTATCAAATTTTATATAAATTTGTATTTTGAAATCACGGGTATTTATATTATTTTTTAGGTATTTTCTCTTAAAAAAAATAATTTAAAGACTCAAAGAAAAATATTGGAAGAAATACATCACAATATTTAAACTATTGTATTCATTTATTATATAAATAAGTGAGAAAAAATGATGAAAAGTAAAAAAAATGGAAAAAATAGAAAAATGGATAAAATCACCTAGTCAGTACACGCCAGCGCACGTCTACCAAGTTGTGTGATCATGTCATGCTGAGTCCCGTGCCGGCCAGTGCCTATCTACCACAAATTATACACACGTCAGGGCTCATCCATCCATAAATCTCACCCCACACACTTGTCATCCTGTCCAAACACGTCCAAACCCACTTTTCCTCACATATAAAGGACCCACTTCCCCAATCTCAAAACACAATTTCTCAACTCTTTTCTCTCTCTAGATTTGTCTCTATAGAAAGCTTTGTTTTTTTTAATTGTTTTTGTTTTAAAATTCTTATCTTTTTGTGAAGAACTAGTTATGCTTTTTGTAAATTTCTAGTTTTTGATTCAATATATAGAATACAAATCCTTTTGGAGGTTTTCCAACAACGGAACTTGTATGAAAGTTCTATAAAGATTCTTTTTTGATATAATTTTAAAATAAATTATTTACAGTTATTTTTATGTTTAATTCTTATATGTTATATTTAATTTGTCTGTGATTAAATTTAACATGACTAGTTGTTTGTAAATATGATATAATAATAATGTTATGCTTGCGAAATATTAAATAGGTAAAACATTTCTATAAAATAAATTGATTTTGTTTTTATTCAAGATTTTATATTAAGGATGTTAGAGAAAAATATATTATTTTTTATTATAAACTTAAATCTGAAAATTAAATTTTAAGATTTAATTATCTGATCTAATTTAGAGTATTTCCTTTTTATTTGTTCATACAATCGCCCGGTAGTTAGAGTGAAGCTCTTTTTCAAATTTTTTTATAAGAATTATTCTTTGAAAATGTATTGACAACATATTTTCAATAATGGTTTTGAAACATGAAATTTAGTACCTAGATAATTAAATTCTTAGGTTTAATTTGGACACCTTGAATAAAGTTTATACTATCTAACCCAGCCAAAAGTGGCATTTAAATGTTTCATTTTCAATCCCTTAGAATAAAGGAATTAATTTAATTAACCAAATTAATTATCGATCCTACCCATAGGTGTTAATATATTTGTTTAATTAACAAATAATGTCTAACCCCGCCAAAGGTAGTATTTATATAGAAAGGAAGAATCAATAAATATCAATTTTTATCTTTAATAACCTAAATAATATGAGCAAGCATAATTAACTTAATTATTCTATCCATAAATACTCCAATGTTATAAATGATAAAGTTTTGCATAATATTTTATTGAATCCATATCTATGTTTATATTTTTATGTTACTAGATTAGGAAGCACAAAAAATCAAAATATCGTGACAGGATATTTAAGATTTAATTTTGTTTTTAAAAGTTTGATTAATATATTAAAAACCACATATATTCATTTTTTAGATCGACCTTAAGAGTATACTTTTCAGTTTCTATAAAATGATTCATGCACTTGTGAGAGTTTTTCAAATATAAAATCAATGTATCTATAAAATTGGTATTACTAACCCGATGCCGGTTTTCTCTCATCAATAATACGGTTCCCTTTACCATCTCCTATGTATTCTTTATATATTTAATTATATAAACATTGTATTCCTATTAAAGAATCTCCTTGCATCTTAAGATTTATTTCATCTAGTAGATTACTAAACCATACTTTAACATTTTCAATCATTTATGGTTTGATAATACTCTATAAATTGATAGGTTTTTACTAGTAGTTTCAGATGTTTGGATTACTATCCTCATTAGACTAGCCCATTCATAAAATGTCTTTTTTCTATCCCTAATACAATCTAGGGTTAGAAAGTCAATTTTATTATTATTTTTGTGAAGTTTGTATTATGGTGGTATAGATCCTCTAGTACCCTTTTTTACTGTTGCCTTATCTTATCTAGAGGATTAGATTATTTTGGTCTTTGTCTATTCTTTTAAATTCCGTAAGGATTAGAAGTTTCTCCAGGAATTATAGGGGGCATTATTGTGTTTCTTTCCAAAATAATTTTGAAATTTTATAGTTCATATTTTTTTCACTAACAACTATCATAGCATCTTCTTCCCTATTAGAGCATATTTTATCTTCATAATGTTTTCTTCATTCCTCATCTATTAATGTTAATAGACTTACTAATTTTCCAATATCCTTATTTTTAAGATTTATAATTGTTCTTCTAATTATTTTCTGTATTTCATTAAGTTGGAACTATAAATTTTTCCTCATTTTTTCCGATTATAAACGATCATTTCATTAGATATTTTGGGTGAGACTTCTTTCAATCCTCCTAATGGATCTCTTTTTGGAATGTCTAGTTATAATATTTTATCACAATTTTTTTTATTTCTCTAAAAATTTCTTCTTGGGTTTCATTTATATTTTGTATTACTCTTTTCTTTCGGCTAAAAGAATTAAGATTTTCATTATAGATTTCTGGGTATTTTATATGCTTATTAAGGTACCATTATTTTCGAATTTTATTTCTTGTTATCTACCTTTTAATATTTTGAGATATTTTTCCTCAATAGTGCATCAAATTTCTCTTTACTCTCCTATTACTTTATGGATAAAATTTTGAACTTCTTTAATTTATTATTTTCATTATTTTATTTCTTCTTCTTCGCATTATTGTTTACTAATTTTTGCTTGATCATTTGTAAATTCAATTCGTGATACATTAGCCTTTCTTGTTTATTGATTGACACAAATTGTTTGCAATGAATACACAAGTATATGTATTACAATAAGTAATATAATAATAATAATAAAATATCATTCTCATGGAGATTATATTATTAGAAACTAAATTTTAAAACTAAAAAGTAAAGATTAATTTATTTTACATTTTTATGTATTAAGAAAGTAAAATTAAAAGAACTAAAAATAAATAGCAGTAATTATTTAACTCAGAATTGGTAGCTGAGAAGGTATATGATAAAATATCAAGAAATACTTAATTCTCTAGTTTTCTAAACATGTTAATCACTAAAATCTTTTTCAATATAAGTACCAATTAATTACACGATCAATTGAATCTAACCTAGCATGTATTCCTCTATCAAGTAAACTACATGTCTTATAGTAATTAACATAATCACACTCTCATGTCAATTAAATTGTATACAAACCATTAATTTCATCAATTATGGATTACATACATCTTTGCCTAAAAACTATGCATATTATTTAATCAAGACAAACAATTAAATAATTCTCTGAAATCTATTTAACTGTTTTTATAGATCAATTGTTGGCTAAACAATTAATAACATAAAAATTAGATTAAATGATATAATTAAATTGAAATCATAATTGGGGTAAAATATTATACCATTATATATAGAAAATTGGGTTCTTAAGGCCCCTAAATTAATAAATTAGTTAAACATAATTTTATTCATAAAATCATATTTTTCATAAAAAAAAAGACATAAAAATTGACAAATAAAGGAGAAGAATAAATACAATCAATCTCTAGAATTATATTACTATTCTCCTCTAGAATCTCCACCAAAATTGCATCTTCTTTGAATTGTTTTTATATTTTTCTCTCTTCTTGGCCCCAAAAAGGATTAAAAAAATACATGTTATTTCGACTGATTAGGATTTTTGAGGTAATTAAGGAGTTAAATTAGGCTCATATGGAATTTGAAATATCATATCACCTTCATATTAAGTGGTGAGATGAAAATAGGGAAAATTAATAAAGTTGGTCAGTAGAAATGTGACATGTGCCATAGGGGAAGACAAGACCAATTAGTGAATAAAGTGTGGTAGGATTGACTAGTTGTACTCAACACGTGCTGAGTTAGCACCACATGGCCTACTTTGATGTGCAAAAACAAATTACGTGGTGCATCCGTGAAAAGAATGGACGAATCATGTGATGAATGATCACCACACAAATTGTGTGTGCAATGAATACGCAAGTATACATAGCGCAACAAGTAATATAATGATAAGAAAATATCGTTCCCACGGAGATTATTTTATTATAAACTAATTTTTAAAACTAAAAAAATAAAATCATTTTTTTTTGTATTTTATATTTGAAGGAAGGAATATTAAAATAACTAAAAGTAAATAGCAATAATTAATTAAATCAGTGTTGCTAACTAAAAAATATATGAGAAAATATCTAGGAATACTTAATCCCCCAATTTTCTGAACATGTCAATCGCTAAAATCTCTCCAATATAATTATCAATTAATTTACATAATCAATTGAATCTAACCTAATATGTATTCCTCTCTCAAGTAAACTACACAACATATAGTAATTAATTTAATCACACTCTCATTCCAATTAAGTTGCATACTACTCATTAAGTTCAACAATTATGGATCACATACATAACAATCATACATCTCTGCCTAGAAACTATGCATGTTATTTAATCAAGACAAATAATTAAAAATTCTCTCAAATCTATTTAATTGTCTCTATAGATAAATTGTTAGCCAAACAATTAATAACATAGAAATAAGATTAAATAATATAATTAAATTGATATTATAATTGGGGAAATATTAAATCATCACATGGTGAAAATTGGGTTCATAAGATCCTTAGATTAATAAAATAAATACACATAATTGTGTTCATAAAGCTAATATTTTTCATAAAAAAAGAAATAAAATTTATAAATAAAATAGTAGAAGAAGAAATAGAATCAATCTCTTGAATTGTAGTGTTAATCTTCTCTTGAATCTCCACCAAAATTGTGCCCCCTCTTGAATTTTTCTGTATTTTTCTCTCTTTTTAGCTCCAAATATTTAACAAAATTATGCTAATGATGGCCCCTTTGGGTTTATGGGGTGATTAGGTGCTTAAATATAGCTTAGGTGCAATCTAAATCATCAGATCAGCTTTAGATCAAGGGTTGTGATCAAAACAAGCAAAATTGACTACGCTAGCTAGGGGTGTCCATGGTCCGGTCCAGTCCGGTTTTACCTAAAAAAAATTTAACCAAACTGGACCGTTCATATTACTCAGACTGGACGGGACCAGACCATTTGAAATAGTTTTAAGAAATAAAAACCGGACTGGACCGTTTGATTTATTAAACGGTTCGGTCCGGTTTGGTTCCCAGTTTTTTCTGATTTTTTTATAATTTAATGAAGAATAATGTGAAATTTTTAATATATTATTAAACCGGTCTGGTCCGGTTCGAACGATTTAAAATTAGTACAAACCGGACCGGACCGTTTGATTAGTAAAACCGTTCAGTTTGGTCCAGTCCGGTCCGATTTATGAACACCCCTATCCCCAACTAATCACAACGTGACATGTGGCACAAGGAATTCACTGGGCGAATCAGAGTGTGATGCATGGTAGAGGATACCGATCAAAGTAAATGCTTGCTGAGTTAGTGTCAAGCTATGTAGAATATAGTGGTGCACAGGTGGAACATAAAGTGCAATCATGTGGCAACACGTGGCAATGCAGGTTGACCGATCTTCGTACATGGATTGCACATCGTGTTGAAATGTGGCGCGTGGTTTATCCTACTCACATGGAGTGTAACATGATTTTTTGTCCCTACTTGCATGGAATCCGTGTGGCTTACCCATTCTACTTGCGTGGTAAGCCATGTGGCAAATCTTGATTGGCCTTGCATTAAAAGTTCATTAAAAATTCAGAAAAATTTCAAAAATTATATTTTTACCCTTTTTCACAAAAAGTTTATATTTTAATATTTTTGGCCCCAAATTATTATTTATTGAATCAAAAAATTAAATATTAAGTAAAAAAGTGCGCTAATGAATTTACTTTTATAAAGTCATCACACCCCCAAACTTAACTCTTTGTTTATCCTCAAGTAAAACTAAGTATAACTAAATAAAATAACATGTGTAGTATATTCATATATACTTCTATTAGTACATTCATATTTCAAAAAAGTTATCCCTCTCAAAAGTCGTACAATCCTATGATAAAGAGGTTCACAAATTCATCAATCAACGTTCCATCAATACAAGGATATGCATGGTTTTTGACAAATTGATTCGTGCATGCGTGTTACACATGATATCATCTAATGCACTCATGAAATCAACCTATATGAGCATGCTAATCAATTCAATCTTAGATTAAGTCTCATAAGTCTATTTTTCACATCCCTTTCCACTAATATAAATATGCATTTAGCTCAAGATAAATAAGGACTTTACATGGTTTTAATGTAAGGCTTTTGTGGAGGGTCAATAAATGAAGACACTTAGGCTCTTTCCACACCTTAACTTTTTTTCTTCATCATGCACTTTTTAATTGCAATTGAGTTTATACTTGATATTTTAGTGCACTATCTTTTGTCATTCTTTTCATATTCGTGTATTCCATATCTCTTTTCTCTTTTTTGTTTTGGTAAGTTCACAATACCCTCAAACTTATTTTCAATTTTATTTTCTCTTTCTTTAGAGGGATAATTGTGTTATGAGTTTTGCTTCTTCTTTTTTCTTTTTTTATAGGGTGCATTATATTTCACCTTACTCTATAGCATAACACATGATTGCAAATTTTTTTCTTTTCATACAAGCTAAATGTGCAAGGATAAAGGTAATGCTTATTAGTTAGGCATAAATTGTGGCTTAAAGATATGAAAGGTTCTTGGTTAGGCTTAAATGGGTGAATACAGATATTAACAATGGTTAGCTTAAAAGGCTTAATCGATCCAAATAAGACCTAAATCATTTCTCTTGCTAAATACTATTTATGATTTCGCCTTAAAGGATGATCAAATAAATTCTAAAACTTGGTAGATCTCATCAACTCACACAACTCACACAACTCACTACAAATTCTCTTTCAATAAGAACACCAAAATCAATCATGAACATGTGCATAAAAATTTGAATCAATCCAGTCAAAACTAGCAAGCATATCACATGATTAATGTAAGTATCTTAACAAATATGTTACATTCTATATCCTAGTCATGACAACCAATTTTTACCATTGACTTCATATGTTTCATATCAAGCATGCATACATTTAGTTTCCTTATATTTATCAATTTCTACCCAAATCATGATTACAACATAAAAACAAATCCCTAAAAAATTTAAAATGCATAGTAAAAGAAAAATGTAGAGAATGTAGTTCCCTCCCCCAAACTTAAATTACACATTGTCCTCAAGGTGTACATATAAATATGAAAAAGTAAAAGAAAGAAAATTCTCGTAGTCATGGCACACCACATCTGTCATTGAAATGCTTAATCTTGTTGTGTCATTGCTCTCCATATTTATTCACCTATAAAACAAAAACGATAAAAAATACAAGTAAAATAATGTTGGGTTACCTCCCAACCAGTGTCACGTTTAACTTCCTTGACTAGATGATCATATCAACTCCTAACTTACATCCCTTTGTGTCCACTTACTTTTGAGTTTTCCTGGAAACAGTTTGAGTCTTGATTTTTCAATAATACCTTATAGCTCAGGTGCAACCTAGACCATCATATCAGCTTCATGTTAAGGGTTGAGATCAAAACAAGAAAAACTGAGAGTGCCAGCTAATCACAACACGAGACATGGCACAAGGAATTCACTAGACGAATCAAAGTACGACGGGTGGTAGGGGAGACTGATCAGATTCAATGCTCATTGAGTTAGTGCCATATGGCGTTATGTGATTCACGAAAATGGATGGCATGGTACACGGGTGGAACGTAGGGAGCAATCCAATGGTGACATGTGGTAGTACGGGTTGACCAATCTCCAAACTCTGATTGAAAATCGTGCTAATAAGTGGCACGCAGTTTGTCCTCGTCACACAAGACGTAATGTGATTCATAATCCCTACTTGTATGGCATCCACATGGCTTACCTAGTCAGCTCCTCTGCTTACGTGACAGATCCTGATTGGTCCTACATTAAAAATTCATAAAAAATCCAGAACAATTCTAAAAAAATCCCAAAAAATTTCAAAAATACTATTTATTGAATAAAACAAGTAAATATTAAGTAAAAAAGTGCGCTAATGACTCTACTTTCAAAGATTCATCAATGACGTGTGGCATGCCTATTGACCATCCGATGAACTCGAAATGAATGTTGTGTCCACACGTGGCATGAGCTACATCATCCATTACATGCAATGTGCTTCAATTATCCATCTTTACTTGAGTGTCATCCACATGATGAGTCTGTTTAGCTCCTCTACTTGTGTGGCATCTATATGGCATCATTTTATTGGTCTTGCTTTAAACATTCAAAAAAATCCATAAAAGTTTTAAAAAATTCCTGAAAATATATTTTCACCCCTTTTCACTAGAAAGTTCATACTTTAATATTTTTAACCACAAAAGTACTAGTTTTTGAATATAATAAGCAAATATTAAGAAAAAAAATGCACTGATGACTATACTTTCATAGAGTCATGACACCTCCAAACTTAACTCTTTGTTTGTCCTCAATTTTCACTCCTTTTCACTAGAAAGTTCATACTTTAATATTTTTAACCCCAAAAGTACTAGTTTTTGAATATAATAAGCAAATATTAAGAAAAAAATGCACTGATGACTATACTTTCATAGAGTCATGACACCTCCAAACTTAACTCTTTGTTTATCCTCAAGTATAGTCAAATCTAACTAAATAAACTGACACAAGCAATATATTAGTAAATATATATCTATTAATACATGTATATTTGGTGAAAAAATTCCCCTCAAATATTAATTAACTAATGTTCCATCAATACAAGGATATGCAAGGTTTTTGATGAATTCATGTGTGTGTTGCACATGATATCATCCGATGCACTCATAAAGTTAATATATATAAGCATACAAATCAATTCAAGAGGGAAAATTGTATTATGAGTTTTTTTATAAGGTGCATTACATTTCACCTTACTCTATAGCATAACACATGATTGCATTTTTTTTCTTTTCATACAAGCTAAAGGTGCAAGGATAAAGGTAATGCTTAATTGTTAGGTACAAAATGTGATTTAAAGATATGAAAGGTTCTTAATTAGGCTCAAATGAGTTACTAAAAATATTAATAATGGTTAGCTTGAAAGGCTCAATCCATTCAAATAAGGCCTAAATCATCTCTCTTGCTAAATACTATTGAAAGTTTTGCCTCAAGGGATGATCAAATAGATTCTAAAATATGGTAGATCTCATCAACTATCATAACTTACTAAAAATTATCTCTCAATAAGAACACTAAATTCAATCATGAACATGTGCATAAATATTTGAATCAATCAAATCAAAACTAGTAAGCATATGACATGATTGTTGTGTGTTTTACAACACACAAAAAACGTGCAAGCATACACGGTCACAAGTAATAAAATTTGATAAGTAAGTTATCGTTCCCACGGAGATTTGTTACTATAGTTTGTTGAGTACTAAAATTATATCTCTCTGATTTTATCCAAAACGCTCGTTGATTGTAACAAATTTAAGAAAACAGTTAAATAACAAAATAAAAGAAATCTAGGATTGCAATTTTTCACCAAATTAATCAACTCAAATCATTTTATTTTCTTTTGATTTATATTTTTTAGTACATTTAATTTGTCAACCAAAAACTTCTAATTTTACTCATACATCTCTTCCGAGCTCCGTACAAACACACCTCGTTAAATTAATTCACTACATTCCTATGAGAATTAAATTCACCGAGATTCATTACGTTTTAAGTTTTCAAATGATCACACATACAATTAGGGTATATTCCTATCCTTCATCATACATGTCATTCTATTTACGAGCAATATACACACAAATGCCTCTGCCAAGTTTATTCATGTACCATGGATCGTTTCGATAAGATTCGTAAATAATCAAAAAGCATTAAGCAAAAAATAGAACAAACAAATCGAACGTCTTATAAATCTATCAAAAATAATTAAAATAAAAGCTTCATAAATTAAGATCAAATCCAACCCTAGAAAAATTAAATTACTTCATAAATTTAAAATAAAAATTACAACAGATTCAGAAAAATAAGATGAAGAAGATAGAAAATTAAAACAACACCTAGAACAAATATTTGGCACACGTAGAACACAACAAAAGCCAAAAAATGGCTTCTGCGTGTTCTGCCGTCCAAAACCGAGCACCACAAGAAAATTAAACTCTACCCAAAACTCCAAAAAAAAAACTATTATCTTATCTCCTATTTATAGCTAAAAATAATACATCTAAAATATTACATTTTTTATTTTATTTTTTTATAAAAACGCGTAATAATTTTGTATCGAAAAACAAAAATCACGCGTATCGATTTTAGATATCGAAAATATTAATTAATTCACGCGTGAGACAGGGTGCCGATTCTGCATTTTTTAAATTCATTATGCATGCCACGTGTCAGTGTCTGATTCGCTGAAAGGAATTAATGCGGACACGTGGCAGCTTTTGATTGGCTACGGGAGACAACGGCTACACGCAAGCGTGATCCTGCGCTTTCGCGCTCATCATAACATGACACGTGTCATAACATGATTGGCTTAAAAATAGAGTAGGACACGTGGCAATTTCTGATTCGTTGAAAGGATCCAGACGAACACGTGGCATCTTCTGATTCGTTGAAAATTTGGTTGCACGTAGAGATCAGCGCACGGGATTAGATTCGCGCGTTCGTGGGGGACAGTGGCTGGATGCGTCAGACATGTGGGTCCCACCTGCACGCCGGCCTGCGCGGTAGGTGGGCCCCACTGGGGCGCCGAGCCACTTGAAAGAATCTACACACATGCGATTTGGTCGGGAGTGATCTGGACGCGTGCATCGTAGGCATTTCTTCTTTGATCGGACGGTCCACGTTTGGCGCATGGTTCTCTCATCTGCGCAAAAACTTAAACTGTATTAATTGCATTTTGACCCACAAATTTATTTCAAATTACATTTTCAACTTTCTTTAATTACAGTTTAGCCCTTTTCTAATTTAAATTAAAATTTTAAACTTTTAATAATTAAAATTAAGCCCGATTTTAATTTAAATTATATTTTTGACTTTTATAAATTGTAATTAAGAACTCTATTATTTGAAATTATATTTTTAGACATAAATTTGCAATTAATTAATTTTTTCGATACAAATTATTTAATTTTATTAAAATATATAAAAAACAGTAAATACTAATTTATTAAACTAAAATTAACTAAAAACATTAAAAACATAGCAATTACAATTAATAAAATAGGTGAAAATAACAATATAAAATACAGTTATCAATGATTAATGTAAGTATCTTAACGGATATGTTACATTCTTTATCCTAGTCATGACAACCAATTTTTATCATTGAGTTCATATATTTCATATTAAGCATGCATGCATTTAGTTTTAATATATTTATCAATTTCTATCCAAATCTAGATTAAAAACATCCTAAAAATAAAAAATAAAAAAATTTCCTAAAACTTGAAAATGCATACTAAATATCAAAGTAGAGAATTAAGTTCCTTCCCCTAAACTTAAATTTCACATTGTCTCCAATATACATATATAAATATGAAAAAGTAAAAGAAAAGAAAAATCCCTTAATGCTAGCACACCACATCTATCATTGAAGCTGCTCAATCTTGTTGCAACATTGCTTTTTATATCTATTCACCTATAAAAAATATATATATAAGTAAAACAACACTGGGTTACCTCCCAACCAGCGCCACATTTTAACATGTTTGACTAGATGATCATATCAAGTCGTAAGGTACACCCCTCTGTGTCTATTCACTATTGAGTTTACCCGAAAACAATTTGAGTCTTAACTTGTTCGATAATACTTTATGTTCTTGTTTAAAAACATGGTGCTCAAGTCTCTTATCATGCCATTTTTGTTTTACTTTTTGGCATTCTTATAAGCACTAACCCGTAGTGTATCTAATTTATGTATTTGTAGCATCTTTTTCACCTATCTATTGGACTCTTCTGCTTGTCCACTTGATTAGGGATGTTAGGGTAAAAGTGTAATCTCTAGATTTTATGGCCCTTCAATAGATGGTTTAAGCTTAGTTACTTTCTCAAAACTCCCCACTACAACATTGGGTATACACATGGGAAATGTAGCCTCCAAATAGTTCACACAATCAACAATACCAATCATATATTTCATACTTTCAAAATTAAAACAGATTGAGTTGTTTCTTGTTGAGTTTACTTCATTGTTTAAAACAACATGTGTAACAATCTTAAGTGTAGGTGACATAATAGATTATTTTAAGTTATCATTATGATTAGTAACATCTATCCTAAAGAATTCATTAGCATTATCAATATTAAGAGGTTTAAAGGCTTCAAAAACTTTAAATGTTACTTGTTCATCTTACACTCTCATTGTAAGCTCACCTTTTTGTACATCAATGAGTGCTCTTTGAGGGAAAGGAGTAGTGGGTTTATAGAGGTTGCTTTTCTTTGGCTGAATTATTTCCTTTTCAGTGCTCTCTTTATCCACTAGTTCCTCCCCATCCTTGTTAATTTCATGTTCCTCCTCATCCTTTTGAGTCTCATAATCCTCCTCTAAAGTTTTACCACTCCTCAAGGTTATGGCATTGTAATGCATTATACCTTATCTTCTTGGGTATATAATTGTGTCACTTGAAAGGTTACCTTGAGGCCTTTGACCTATGGCCTAGACAAGTTACCCCATTTGCACTTTTGAATTTCAAATTGAAGTCTCTTGATTGGACACCTTTGTATTTACCAACTAGATGAAGTCTTTCATCGTCCCCATTAAAGCATTTATATTGTCCTCAGTATGTGGCTTTTTCTCTTGGACTTAAGATTGTTGTGGTTGTTGAAAACCAGGTGGTGGAAATGATTGATGGTTGAATTAATTAGCACTATAGTTCTTGTTATTACTCCAAGATAAATTTCAATGTTGTCTCTATCCTCGATCATATATGTTGGAGTATGGATTATTGTTTAGGTTCACATTACCCATATAGAATGCTAATTCAAGATTATTTGGACAATTATCAAACAAATGGGCACCACTAAAAAAGACACAAGACACCCCTGAATCTTCAGCCACACCATTGAATTTGAATGAATCTCCAACTTCAATGAATAATCTGAGACATAAATAAGAATCCTTTGTTGGTAAGCTGTTGAATTGTCCAACTGTTTGTAATATTTGAAACATCATTGGCTTTAATTCAAACTGATTAGCTTGAATGTTTGGCTTGTAATACTTGAATTCAATCCTTCCAATATAGGGTAATGCATATTCATTCATAACTCTAACCCTATCATCTAATGAAGGTATATAGTTGTTCAAATTTAACTCCTCATTATTTATTTATAATGAATTAACCATTTCTTCCACTTGGGTGACAACATGTTGTTTTCTTATTGATCTCAAATACGCTCGATTTCGATATCTAAAGGTAAAATTTCTCTTGTACACACTTTATTCTCTCAATTTTCTAAACTTGTGAATTACTAAAATCCTCATAATTAAATTACCAATAAATTACATGATCAATTGAATCTAACCTAGCATGTATTCCTCTATCAAATAAAATATCATCATATAGTAATCAACCTAATCACACACTCATGTCAATTAAATTACATACTACTCATTAAGTTCATCAATTATAAATCATATACATAAGAATCATCTCTACCTAGAAACTATACGTGTTATTTAATAAAGATAAAAAATTAAATAATTCTCTCAAATTTATTTGATTGTCTCTATAGATCAATTGTTGGCTAAATAATTAATAGTATAAAAATTAGATTATAATTAAATTGAAATCAAAATTGGGGTAAAATTTTAGATTATCACATGTAGAAAATGTTGTTCGTTATATCTCTAGATTAATAAATTTTCTAGATATGATTTTGTTCATAAAGCTTATATTTTTTATAAAGAAAGACATAAAAATTGATAAAGAAAGGAGAAGAAGAATAAATACAATTAATCTCTTAAATTATAGCACCATTCTCCTCTTCAACCTCTACCAAAATTATATCTTCTTTTGAATTTTTTTCTATATTATTATCTCTTCTTAGCTCCAAAAAAGATACAAAAATATGTTATTTTTTGCTCATTTGGGGTTTTAGGATAATTAGGGGGTGAAATTAGGCTCAGATAGAATCTAGATCGTCAAATCAACTTTAGATCAAAGGTTGTGATGAAAAAAGTTAAAATTAATAGCACTGACAGTAGAAATATGACATATGGCATTGGGGAAGACGAGACCAATTAACGCACAATGCATGGTGGGGTTGACTAGGAGTGGTCAACACGCACTCAGTCAGCACCAAGAGGCATGCTATGATATATGGATACAAATTGTGTGGCGCCCCGGTGGAGATAATAGAAAAATCATGTGATGACGTGTGGCACACCCCTTGACCACACTACTAACTCGAAATGAACGTCTTGCTGACACGTGACATGGGCTGCATCACCCAGTACATACAACATGCTTCGATTATCCCTCTTTACTTGCGTGGTGTCCATATGGCATGTCTGTCAACTGCCTTGCTTGCATGGCATCCTTATGGCATCTTCTAGTTGGTCCTACATAAAAAAATTCATGAAAAATCCAAAAACAATTCTAGAAAATTCTAAAAAAAAAATCATCTCTTTTATCTAGAAAGTTTAAATTTTAATATTTTTAACCCTAAAAGTACTATTTATTGAATAAAATGAGCAAATATTAAGTAAAAAAGTGCACTAGTGACTCTACTTTCATAAAGTCATCATTTGTATAAGAGGCTTTTCTTTTATGTCTAGATTCCATTCTTCTAGTATATCAAAATCTGTTAGTTTATCTGATTTTATTATGCATCCTATTTCCAAAATGTGTTATCCATTTCAAATTTTGTCCATATATTGAACTATTATGATTATTTCTTAGTAAATAACCTAATGTGCAGTGTATTCAAAATAGGTGGCTTTCATTTTTTATTAAATTTTCTCTTTTAAATTCATATGCTAAGTTTAGTATTGATTTATATTTTTATCATTAATATTAATAGTAAACCTAAGATATGCTATAAATTTTAATTTTTAATATCCTAAGTTTTCCTGAATCATTCCTAATAATAGATCTTTTCAATTTATTATTCTATTGTTTAATAAGAATAATTTTATGCATATATCAATTTCTTCTCTAAAATGTATTTTTATTAATATTTGGATTTCTCCTAAATGATTATATCCGATATTCTTTGTCTTTCTGGGGAATTTGGGATATTTTTTTCTATAATGGTTTCCTTGTTGATTAATGATATGTTATACCTTATACCTTTTTTTGCATTCATGATTGTATACTCATTTCCTTATTATTTACTCCATAATAAACTATATCTTTTTTATATATTTTTCTTATTCTTGGGAAGATGATTTTTTAAATCCATCTCATTCCTTAAGATTTAGTTTGATTTTTGAATTTCTTCAAATTTATTTTTGCTAAGTATCATTTATTGTAAGAAAATCTTAAAATACCTTGCATTTCTATTTCCATTGGATCTTAGTTTTCTATTATTTTAGTCATATTTAGACATTTATAAAAGATTACAATTAAATTTTAGGATATTTATCTAAAATTTCCTTGAGGTTTACCATATCTTCACTTATGCCCTTGAGCTATAATGCCTATAAAATTTATGGTTAATACCATTGATGCCCCTAAATCTAATGATGTTAATTTTTCCATTCATATTATATTAATATTCCTATGGCTCTAATACCAAAATGGGGTCTAGTTGTTTAACGTTAGTTCTTAATTTCTGTAATTTTTAAAGATAATTTAATTTTTTTATTTTTTTAGTTCCTGTAATTATTAAAGATAATTTAATTTTTATATTTTCCTTATTATAATATTGTGTTATTTCTATCTTCATCTTTTTGTTTATGAGTATTATAATTTGATATAAATAATTATTTAAACACATTCAAGATCTTTAATTGGCTTAAAGAGTTATAATTATTATACTTGAATTTAATGGTTCTACCACGGCCTTCCCTTCTGTTCGTTTTCTCTTGTTATGTCGATTATGCCTCAACTTTTCTCAAATCTTAATATCCTCCTGATAATAGTGAGCCTTTTGCATCCTAACATAGGTGGTGTCCAATTTAGACTTGACAGAAAATAGTAACTAGACTCCATTTTATTCATAATATAATAATTATTACAAACTTAAGGCCAACTAAGAACCTTGAAGGAATTCTTAGCTACTCATAATTATTAGGTACATAATTACTGGTTGGGATTTCTAAATAGAGCGGGTTATTATGCTAGAGGTTGTGTATTTTTTTTCTGAGGTGTGTGTTATGGTTTTTTTTCCTTTGTCCTTAAATGAAAATAAGGCTTCCTTTTTATAGAACAAGGAATACATATTTACAAGATAGGAATTACTATTTTATCCTTCCTTTAATAATTCATCTACTTTAATGCTTTAAATATCATCCATAGCTTTTTCCTTGGCACATGCTACTGACTAAAGATGTAGGTCTACATCTTTATTTTTTCTTTGTCGTTTTCTACCAATAGTTCCTCCTCTTTATTCTTCCTTATCATTTTCTATCGATAGTCCTTTAGATGACGTTGATGACGACACAACTTCATCTTCTCAGTCTTTGATGTAATAAATACATCTTTGATCTTTGATGGCTTTTCTTGCATAGAAGTAGAATACCTTCTTTCTTTCTTGACCAATTTACAGATTTTTGATGTTAAAATTTGTCTCATGTTTGATGATTTTTTCACCATCCTCTTCTAAAATAATCATGCTACTATGAGAAGTGATGATGACTTTACTAGTTGAGTAATTTACTTTGATCTCAGTAGAGTTATCAATTTTCCTGAGTTAATGGTAAATCTGACTCCACATTTGACCTCTTAATACATAGAGTTTTTCTGTATTGAATTCCTTTTTTCTAGAAGCGCCCTTGGTTTAGAAACTTCTCTGTTTGTGTTGGAAATCCCTAGCTTGATAAAGTGGTAGGGACTAATACATTCTTACTTATTCTAGTCCATTAGTGAACTAAAATATCTGAGATAAATAGGCTTGTCACCTGCTCTTATCTTCTGCCTAAAGTTCTTGGTCACTTTTTTTGAAAATTTATAGGAAATAATTTAAATCAAGTAAATTAATTTCTGGATATATGTTTTCTATTAGTCCTACATGGAAAGCTTTGTTAACAAATATTGGATCAGCTTTTTCCAAAATATTGAATTTACTTCCAGTTGGGAATTCCTTTTCTGTAGTGTAGAACTTCATATCTTCAATGTGTTCCTGGGTAGATTTTCTAGCCAAGTTGTATAAGCTCAACCATCATGGTTTGCTAAGATCTCTATATTGGTCCTTTTCATCTTCAATGACTAATGAATTTCTAGGAGATGTTTTCCTGAATTGCAATGAATGCCTTATTGTCTTTGATATCTCTAGGAGAGATACTTTTCTAAATAGTATTGTAGTTCTTACTATTTTTCGTAGGGTTGTCAACTTGCTTGGTGTTGCTAGTTATTGTTGTAGTGTTGTAGAGTAATTCATTACTATCACCTCTGGAGTTATTAGTTTTTGTACCTTGTAATTGGCATAACTGCCTTCAGTCTCTATTCTATTGGTGAAGGCTCTACGAGTTACTCTACTAAATCCTAAAATAGCTTCTTTTTAAATCAACAAATATTCTCATGCTTTAGTTTCTTTTTAATTCATAAATAAAACTCAAGCTCAAGTTCATTCAATATTTCAAGGGATCAAGATCTATCATGCAATGAAGTTACACATCACAAATTCGTGCCCCATTACTAGAAACATATCAATATTGATTACCCCAAATATAGTGTTAAGAATCTAAATTCACTTCAACTTTATTCCTCACAAGATACACTTTTAATATCACACTACTCATATGAGTTCAGGCACTCAAAATGATATATACGAACATTAAGTTATGTAAATAAGAAAGAAAAAATGTTCACATATTTTTATAGCAAGAAAGACTCAAATGTGTATAACATGGATCTCATGAAAGGAATCAAGTGCTAAGAGTTAAAAGATATCATACATCAATCAAAATGTTTAAACAATAAATACTAAATATGTGCTTATAGATGAATGGACATACATTTGAATCCAAGGGGTTACTTCATACTATTTTGGTAATAACTACATCACTACTTTCAAGAATTCAGAGTTATAGTATTTAGTTATACTATTTTTTCTCTCTTTTTATTTTCTTCTCTTTTTTTTAGAGAATACAGCCATGTATATATATGTCTTATGATGAGTTGCTAATATAGTTTCTTTTTTCAAAGGGAACCCCACCCTATCTGTATCATTTTTTTAACTAGAAGTCAAGCATAAAATTAAGATAGACACACACTTTCAATTACTATGCAAGTCATTTAATCAAGGAATAAAAATAAGTAAATAATAATTTATTAAATGTTTAAAATCCTAACATTTTTATGGGATAAATACTAATTACTACGCAAGTCACAACTATGCTTCTTGCCCATTTATGGGGTCTCTTGTACATCTAAAATTTCCAAATCTATAGGTATTATAAGCTTATCTACCTATACCATTAAGTCCTCTATCATGCTCTTTATTTATATTATCGAACTATCTACTAATTGTATGGACATAGTTGTGGTATAATGAATAAGGCATTACATTAATACTTGTGCCTAGATCTAACATAACTTTTATCTCCTTTTTTTTTATCACCAATGGTGATTTAGACATTAAAGCTTCTAGAATGCTTAGAGGTAACTTGAAATTCACTTGTGTTCCCTACATCATTAGATAAATAATTAGGAAATTTAGGAAATTCATTATTTAGAAACTTACCATTACGAAGAGCTTAAGGCCTATAGATCAATATGAATTAAATCTAGAATAGGTTTTGCATCTAAATTTGAATTTCTGAAAAGCATGTGATATTCCAAATGGGCAAGAATAACCAAATTTATTTCCTTTATTTTGGAATTGAAATTATTTTGTTTTAAAAATTAAAACATTGTTCTATTAAATGGATGGCCTAACCTCCCATGCCATTCATTTTCTTTCAAGAATTTAAAGGAATTGACAACTGACTTTAGACTTGACATATTTGCATAAAGAGAAACAACTTGAGAAATAGAATGAAATTTTGATTTTGAGATTGGCTATTAATGGAGATAGCTTTAAGCTTGTACAGACCTTTTTCAGACTTTCCTTGTAGGATCACCAATCTGATTAGCTTGTCCTACACAAAGTACTAAAGTAGTTAAAATCAACACATACTACAATAACAGTCACCAATAAGATGAACTTAATAAATTATTTGTGATGTTAGGTAATGATACATAATTATTGCATACAAATTTTGTATGATTTATAAAATAGCTTTCAAGTACATGAATCATTTATAGAAAATGATAAGTATATACTTACAAAGTCGGTCTAAAGAGGAATTATATTTTTTTAAATAATTCAACAAATTCCTAAAACAAAAATAAAAACCTAAACATCATGTCACAATTTTTTGGTTTGAAGATCTAAATTATTAACATAAAGATAGAGATAGATTCAACAAACATTTAGGCAATTAAACATATATCATGCAGTGAAAAATTTATGGGATATATTAGTTAGTTAATTATGGTTACTCAATATTAAGTAGGTCATTAAAAATATGAATTAAGATTGTTGATTCTCTCTTATATATACTAGGATATTAATTAGGTCTAGCATTTAGTAATAATTGAAACCACTTACTACCTTCAATTTTTTCTAGCAATTAATTTTAATTAAATTATGTTTCTTTACTAAGAGATTAATGAACCATTCAGTTATTATCTTCGGTCGAGTCTAACAATTTAAACTTTCATCAAGGTGTCTAAGTTAGGTTTATGATTTAAGTATCTCAAAATTAACTTTCATATTTAAAACTACTATGAACGATATGTCGTCAATATATCTTTCAATATTAATTATTCTAAAAAATCCTTGAAATAGGGTATGCATTAAATAGTAAAATCTAATATCCAACAGTATTACTCTAAACCAGATTTAGATAATTAAATTCTAAATCTAACTCTCTTCTTTATTATGAAAAATACTTGGTCGGTATATTTTTAATTTACAAACTTTGTTTTAATCTTGATGAAGAAATAAAACTTAATTCATTTCACAAGGGTAGCAACATTAATAATATCCCATATTATTTATAGCTAGAGATGTATATTTTAAAAAATGATCAATAAATTAAGCATATAGCATGTAAAATAACACATGAAGATAATCTGAAAAAATTACATTTACATATACCTCAATAGAATCTTAGAATTATTTCTGCTCTAGAAAACCTCCAAACATAATTTCCAAGAGAAATTATTCAATTGAATCTAAAACTATTACTTAAACAAAAAAATTTCAATTTTCAAATGAGAGAAAAACTTTAAACTAAATAAAGGAAGAGCTAAGAAAGATTAAAAGACTAATAAATTAGCTTAAGGATGACGCTATGGGATATGGATTATAATGTAAATATGTTCCTTGATGGCTTGCATAATTTGGCATAATTTATCACTTCTCAACTTTAAAATTTAGTCTAATTTTGTTTATTTTTATTTATTTTAGACTTCATTATTATTATTTAAATTTTATTGAAGATAATGAAGATCCAAAATTTTAGAAGCATATCATCTAATGACTCTCAAATTTAAATGAAGATTTATTTAAATTAGATTTAAATTAATATATATATATATATATAGAAATAAAAAGGAGAGGAAAATAGAGGACCGCTAGTGAAAAAAAAAAGAAAAAAAGAAAAACAATAAAGAGCACAGGGAAAGGTTATATATATATATATATATATATATATATAAAGAGAGACACAACAATATAAGGGAGGCCTCAAGACAGAAACAAGAAAAATAGAGTGAAGCGCAATAGAAAAATAAGAAAGTAGATTTTTTTGCAAGTTAATTTTCTTCCAGTTTGTCTCAAAAACTTTTTGTGAATTCATTTATGTTAAATTTAATTTTTTGCATGAACTAATTTTTTTTTATTTTAAGAAAAAGTTGAAATTTAATTTTGAACTATGCTTGATTTTCTATGTTAATTTGAATTATTTCTCTTCATATTTGTCTGATTTATTCTGAGTTTAATGCTTCTAATTAATTAGACGATTTTAATCTTGTGATTTATTATCGAAAGAGGGAATTATAGGATATATCTTAAATATTTCCGCATAAGGAAATATAGAGATCGAAAGACTTGTATAAACCTATAATGTAGCATTATGAATTTTCTTTTCATACAAAACTATGGAGGAAGATTTTATGTTACCCTAATTATTGACCAACAACTATATTTGTTGCTAAGGAAATCGTGTAGTTTAATTTCATCAATAGTAAAGGCAAGACGAAGATTGCATGGATCTTATGCAAATTAAGGGGATAAATTATCTAATACTTTTCAATTTGAAGAATCGAAAGAATGATGTAACATCCCATCATCAGATCAATTCTTTGAATGAATGTCAACATCTTTAATGTCTCTTTACTTTTGAACAACCTTTGAAAGAGAAGAATCGGAGGAAAGTACCTAAGAACCTTTACTAGTATGACTTCCTTAGGTATTATCTCATTTATAGCATGCTTCTATCTCAATTCTGTACACACCAGGCAATCAACTAATGTCTTATATTCTTTCTTATAAAGAATGCAATCATTTAGACAAGCATGAATCTTATGATGTTCCATGGCAAATCGACTAAGAAATTTCTTCACCTCATACATTTAAGATGGCAACTCATTTCCCTTAAGAAACATATCTATTAGTACATTTAGCAAATCTATAAATCCCTTGTTCGAACAATCATTTTTTACCTTCACATTATACAAATAAACCAATCCTGACATTTTAGTGTATTTCTTACAATCTGGATACGACTTTTTGGCATCTTCCAAAAGTTTTTAAAGGTTTCGGGCTCATCCTCATCTAGTTCATCTTTTACAGCATGAAACATATTTTCTATTTGTACATTATGTATGAAATTCCTATTCCGATAAGATATATATAATCCACTTACATCCTTATTTATCTCTTTTCTATGAGTATCATCAATATTTTCTCCATAATAATACTAACATTTATAACTCAAAAGAATCCCACTACAAATAAGATGATACTTAGCCTCATTAACAACATGAAATTTCTCATTTTTACATTTAATACATGGACATCGAATCATATTAATTTCATTATTATTATTTCTACGAAAAAATTCCAATAAAGTTTTTAACTCCAAAACTAGAATCATGCTCAATTCTACACTTTGACATACAATTTTTTTCCATTTTTTATTAATGACATTAAACATATTAAATATATACCCAATATATATAAATAAAGTTTTTAACTTCAAAAATATAATCGTGCTCAATTTTACACTTTGACATACAAATTTTTTCCACTTTCTATTAATGGTGTTAAATGTATTAAATATATACCCAATATATATAAATATATTAATCAATTATACATTTTAGAATTTATTATACAAAGTTTATAAACTATTAGAATGTCAATCCAACATCATATGAAAATAAATACATATAATTCAAACAATTAATAAGTTCATTATATCATTAACAATATCTAATATTATTTAATACATCTAATAATAAGTTCAAAAAAATTTAAATTTAAAATAAATTAATATATATATATAACATGAAATACAACCTACATAACACCAAAATATATATACATAATTAATAACACAAAGTATACATAAAAATAAATAAAATTACAAAAATTAAATAAAAATAGAAAACATTAATAATAAGAGTAAAATAACCCATAAAAATACCCACAAAAATCACACAAGTGAGAAAATGAAGGAAAAATGTGTATGGTAAATGAGAAAGTATAAGAAAATGGGTAAGAAAATATTAAGTGTTAAGCTAAAAAAAATGATGAATCTATATCAGTAGGTAAAGGGCAACAAAATCCAACTGACAACACCATAAATAGTGGTCAAAATGGACTAAAATGGTTGAAAATATCACACGCATGTTAGAGAGTAAGAGAGAAAATAAGGGAAAGTAGTAAGAACTATCGGGGGAAGAGAAAGAAGAAGAAAAGGGAAAAAAAGTTAGTTAATGTCGATTCTATGTGTCAACCGACACTACACGTGACTCATCAATCTTACATGTTAACTGATACTAGATGTGACGTCGAGTCAATTTTGTGCATCAACTGACACAACTCCCTGTGTAGTGTCGATTGACATGGAGAATCGACGTTACATTTAGCATTGGTTGACATGTACAACCGACTCTAATTTTCACATGTGGCATAGTGTTGGTTGACATGCACAACCGACTCTAATTTTCACATGTGGCATCAGTTGTACACATCAATTAACTCTATTTTTTGAACTTTTTTAGTATTTGTTTTTTAATTTTAAGTTCTTTTAAAGTTAGTTTTTAATTTGAATCGACTATAAATTTTAAGTCGGTTTATAAACATATTGACTTATAATTCATTATAAGTCGGGTTTTTTTAAATGACTTTAAATCGACTTAAATACTCTTTATTGTAATAGTAAAATTTAAACTCGTTAATTTGAAATTCTCTCCTATAACTTTTTCATGATAATAAAAGTAATCACAACATAAATAATAATACAAAATATCAAAAACCTTATCTTCCTAGGGTAGAAGTTGAACCTAATCCAACCATTAACCAACTTGAATGATTAAGCATAAATGTTACTCGTCTTCTGATGACCAATTAAACCATGCTCCAAGAAATACAATAAGCATAACATAACCATATCAACATCAACCTTCTCGTTCTCAAAGTTAAACCTTCTCAAGATGCTTCTTCTTCTTACTCTTAACACCATTTGTATTCCCATGTTTTAAAGCTTTGAATACCTTTTTCTTTAAAATCGACTTCTTCTTCAAAGGCAACTTCTTCTTAGAAATCAACTTATTCAAATGAGTTGACTTATTATTCTTTAAATTGTTAATCAAAAACTCCAAATGATCATACCTCTTACAATTAGAAAAGTACTTATCAATAAATGAGTTCTTAGAACTACCCTCATTCAAAATAATTTATCTTCTGAAATAGAACAAGAGTCCTTCTTATAAACACTTGAAGGATGACTAACATGTATGCCATTGATAATAGAAAATTCAAATTTAGAAAACCGTAGGACCTTCTCTTTAAACCAAAACCACAATTCAAATACGTCCTCACATGGATGACACTTCCTAAGAAGAACTTGATGTTTGATGTACTAACTACCGACTCCATGAGCTGGAAGGAACATCTAAAAAATAACTGAAACATGAGAACTGAAACAAGTGTAAAGCTCATAATCAAACAATTTAAACCTAATAGTTTGAATTGCTGAAAAAGGTTGCAAATTACAACCAATCCAAATATGAAAACTATTAGGATCCGTAAGCACAGGCTCAAACTCATATTCATGCTCATCAAAATCACCCTATCAAGACAAAAAGAAAAAAAAATTAAACCAAGTGTACAAATATAATTAATATAAATGTATGGTACACAAACTAAATACAATTACATATATTATGTACACAAATACACAATGTACACAAATTATGTAGAAGAAACCACAGTAATAGAATAATATGTACACAAATAGAAAATGAACATATACTATCTACAAGAATATAGACTATTATAAACCCAAATACACAGCTAATTACATACATTATGTACAAGAATAAAAATATACATATACTATTTACAAAAAATCCAAAATATAAATATAACATATAATAGGTACACGAATAAAAGTATACATATACTATTTACGAAAATCCAAAATGAAAATTTAATGTGTACATTAATAGAGATTATACATATATTAAGTATGCTTACAATTTTTACACAAATATAAAAATATTACCAATAGAAACAAATGATGAACAACATAATAGAGAAAAAAAAAAGAAAATAGAAAATAGAATAAGAACAAAAAAAACAAGAAAATGAAATATGAAGTAGAACAAATTTACCTTAGAGAAAGAAGTAGATTTTACTTCTTAAATCTTGAATGACATACAGAAGAAAATGAATCCAAAGAGCTCTTACTCATTGTATAGTACCAAAAGCAAAACAAAAAAGAGGAAAAAAGAAGAAGAAATTAAAACATGTATGAAAACTACCTTTTAGACTTGGTATTAACATAGGAACTGATGAAACCGAAGAAACCTAAAAATAAAAATCATGAAAATTAAACACTAAAAAAAAGAAAAAAAATAGGAAAAGCAATGAATAACAACAAACACACTAAAATTATTTTAGACATATGGACTTACCTAGTGCATGGTCCATTCAATTTCTCAAGCCTAGTCAACAGTCGGAGTTATAAGACGAGGCATCCTAAATGACCCCTGCTTTCTAAACGCAATAGCAAGAAAGAGACCAGTCTAAGGAAACCGTGGTGCCTATAGAGTTGACCACCACCTCGAGATAAGGTTGACCTCAAACCACAAAATGTGGTACTTTTCACCATTTGTGTTCCTCTAACATCCATGTATTTATACATACTATGTAATCAACACCTATATGTATAATATTCTATAAATAGGTAGACCTCTTAAGGAATACACACATTATACTAATTTATCTAACTTCTCTCTAAGTTCACTCTCTATAAATTGGATCATACTAAACATTTTGTCACCCATCGTGGGGCTCAAATTCTGAAGTTGAACTTAAGTTTCTAACCTCACATTTTTTGGGATTCACTCCTAGCTTTGAGAGAATCTTGGGAAATCAAATGTATTCCCTTCACAAGCTACTCCTAAAAGTCGCAATCACCTTTTCCATATCATCATGGTATGAACCCGTGTTGAAGGACGATTGAGACTAGTCAATGAGGTAGCAATGGCAACATAAGGAAACGCCTCACTAACCCTTAATGAGATGAGAAAAGAGGCTAACCTTCACCAAGAGTTAGCTTGCCAACTTCTCGAGTTAAGAAGAGAGCTTGAAGAACCAGAAGATAAAACATGTCGTTGCACTCTCAGTCAAGAGGAGGAACCTTTGATGACTGAGTCGTTGAACCGATCGACAAAAGAAAACCAGGGCGCATCCAGCCCAAACCTAACCAAGTTGAACAAGAAGTGGAAGGGAACCATTTTTCTAGCTCGGTAAGACTTAGAGATGAACAATGGATTCAAGAAAGAAAAAGTTGGGAGGCACGATTTCGATTACTAAAAGAGGACAACAAAAAACAAGATCAATCCTTTAGGGCGGCCAACAAGAGACATGAGAAAGGTAGAACGCTCGAGAAGAAAACGGGAGGAGAAGGTGATTCGATTTATATATAACTCCATAATTTGTCGATTCAGCCTACCCAATGAGCTTATCATTGATAACGGGAGGCAATTTATAGGTTGTAACATCAAAGAGTTCACCCTCAAGTACAACGTTAAGATGTGCCACTTAATGCCATATTATCCTATGCTAATGGTCAAGCATAATCTTCCATCAAGTTAATTATCAACCTACTAATGAAAAGGTTGGAGAGTGCAAAAGAAAGATGGCTTGAAGAGTCGTCTGGTACATTATGGGCTGTTAGGACTAGCCCTCGAAAAAATATTAACGAGACCTCATTTTCCCTGGTCTATGAGACTGAAGTAGTAATACCAACTAAAGTTACACACTTACTACTAGGTCGATCCTGATAAAGGAATAGAACACAGTAAGTAGAATAATTGAACTGACCCTCGCCAAAGAGAAAAATGGATTAATCTTTAAGAAAGATGATCTAGTAGAAAAGAAAAGTATTAGATTATTACAACAAGGTTGTGCGTTTCAAAGAATTTTCCATTGGTGATTGGGTTATCAAAAAGGTCCTCCCTAACAAGAAGGAATGGATGGCCGGTAAAATGGGTGCTATATGGGAAGGACCTTACCAAATAACTAAAACAACACTAGGAGGGCTTACTTGTAAAGAAACATTGACCAAGTTGAGGGTGGCGGCAACTGAAATGCCAGACACTTAAATAAATATTACTTCTGATGTATCTCATTTTAATACTCTCATTTACCATCATTTTATGTATACTTATGAAGAAACTTCCTTCAACAAATGGTTTTCTTCTAGAAGCCTTGTACTATTACAGGTCAAGGGCAACTCATATCGATTAAGAACTAGGTAGAGGGCCCTAACACTTGCAAAAAACTCATGAATTATTCACCTCGGTCAAGAACAAGGTTGGCGCTCTAACATTCAAGGAAGAGCTAAGCATATCGATCAAGAACCAGGTAGAGCTCCCTTTTCCACTGTTACAGGTCACGGGTAGATCACCTCGGTTAAGAACCAAGTAAAGTGCCTTGACACTTGCAAACAAATCACGAGTTGTTCACCTCAGTCAGGAACCAGGTAGAGCTTCATGAGAGCTTAAAAAGCACTAAAATTACCATGATTAATGTACTTTAATTGATTAAATAGATTTATATTTGTATAAATTTATCAAATTTTTATACAAATTTGTCTTTTTGGAATCACAATTATTTTTATTATTTTTTGGGTGTTTTCATTAAAAAAAAATAACTTAAAGACTCAAAAAGAAATACTAGAGGTAATACATCATAAATATGTTAAGAAAAAAATGAGAAAAAATAAAAAAATTGGAAAAATTGGACAAAATGGGTCAAAAATATCAAAAATGTCCAAATGTCGAGTCCTGCGCATTCTTCGTGCACAACCAACATATGCCCAGAACATGGCAGCACATGCACACAACTAGCACACTTCTACACGCAACAAACACACGCCCATGCACAACTAGCACACCCCTGAGCACAACCAACACATACCCAGGCCTATCCTACGCACGGCAACGCCCATCTGCCGCAAATCTTGCTCCTCACACACTTCCAGTCTATCCAAACACGTTCAAAATCAAATTTTGAGATATTTTTCCACTTTTTGTGGAATTTTCTTCATCTATAAAATGACCATCTCCTCATTGTAAAAATCATCCCTCAAATCCCTAAAAATATCTTCTCTTTCTCTCTCTAACTTTCTCTCTCTAGAAATTTTTTTTTGTTTTTGTAGTTTTAAAGCTCTTTTCTTTTTAAGAAGAACTAACTATGTTTTTGTAAATTTCTAGTTTTTTTTATTCAATAAACAAAAATGCAAATCCGTTTGGAGGTTTTCCAAAAATGGAATTAGAATCAAAGTTTTATAAGGGTTCTTTTGAGATATAATTTTAAAATGAATTATTTATAGTTATTTTTATGTTTTATTCTTATATGTTATATTTAATTTTTGTGTAATTAAATTTAATATGGTTGGCTATTTGTAAATATGATATAATAATAACATTGTTATGCTTGCGAATTATTAAATAAGTAAAACATTTCTATAAACTAAATTGATTTTATTTTTATTCAAAATTTTATATTAAGAATGTTAGAGAGAAATATATTATTTTTCATTACAAACTTAAATATGAAAATTAGATTATAAGGTTTAATTATCTAGTCTGCTTTATAGTAATGTTCTTTTATTTATTAGTACAATCGCTCGATAGTTAGAGTGAAACTCTATTTCAAAAGTTTTTATAGAAACTATTATTCAAAAATGTATTGACAACATATTTTTAGTAATGGTTTTAAAACATGAAAGTTAGTACTTGGATAATTAAATTATTAGGTTTAATTTGGACACCTTGAATAAAATTTAAAATATTTAACTCTACCAAATGTGGCATTTAAATGGTTTATTTACAATCTCTTAGAAAAAAATTAATTTAATTAACCAATTTAATTATCAACCACACTCATAGATGTTAATTGATTTTTTTAATTAATAAAAAATATCTAACCCTACCAAAGGTGATATTCATATATAAAAAAAGAGAATCAACAAATATCAATTTATATCTTTAGTAACCTAAATAATATGAGCAAACATAATTAACTTAATTATTATATCCACAAATACTCAACTGTTATTAATGATAAAAATTTGCATAATTGTTTATTGAATCTATATTTATGTTTATTTTTTTATGTTATTAGATTAGGAAACAGAAAAATCAAAATATTGTGACATGATGTTTAGGATTTAATTTCATTTTTAAAACTTTGAATAATAAATTAAAAACCATATATATTCCTTATTTATATCAATCTTGGGAGTATACTTGTTATTTTCTATAAAATGATTTGCACTTGCAAGGTTTTTACAAATATAAAAACAAAGTATCTACAAGATCGATATTGCTAACCCGATGTCGGTCTTGTTTTCATCAAGTTTTTAGGACAATTGTGGGGGCTTTGATTTTGTTCATCAAGTTTTTGGCACCGTTGTTGGGGACTTGATTTTGTTCATCAAAGCTCCATCTTTCACAGTTAAAGGTTAAGGGTAAATCACCTCGGTTAAGAACCAAGTAGATTGCCCCCAACACTTACAAAGCTTGCTCCCTAATAAACAACAAGAATGCACATGGAAAAATGCAACGGTTGAGCATTACAAATAAATTTAATTAAAAAAAAATTTCTTGTTCAAACCCACAATGCTTTTATTATTACATAACTCGGTCTCCCAGAATAGTTATAAAAGCTTCAAGCGTTTAGACACCCGATTGGTATCCAGGTCATCTGTCTCCTCTACCAGAGGTAATAACTCGGCTTGAATCTTGGTAATTTTCTCATGAGCATTGGTCATTAGCTTAGGAGGGGTCGAGTTCAACGTGAGCATAGAACGTTCCAGTTCTTCAGCAACTCTTATCACCTTAAGGGAAAACCCCTTAAATCGCTTCATGTAAAAATTAGTCCAATAAGACTCCTTATCCACAAGGGTAGTCATTTTGGTTGTGGTCTCTCTCTCCAAAGCTCAAGTCTGAGATAACTACAACTTACAAGAAATGAGCTCATATTCGGTCTTTTCATGAAGCTTTAGCTTAACCTTGAGTCTTGATAGCTTGATTTTCAATGCTTACACCTCGGTTTTAAGTCTCACATTTTTTTTATTTCAACGCTCAAGCTAAATTCCTATTAGCACGATCAGATCCCATCATCTTTGAGCAAAAAAGATGGAGAAGTAGTTGAAAAATGTTTAAGTAAAGTTGTCTGAATTCAACAATGCCTCTAACCCCTTTTTATAGGGGATAGTGTCTAAAAGATTTTAAATGATACATGTCCTAAAAATAGGGAGGTAGGTCAACATCATAAATAGATACAAAAAAATGATGATATAAACACACTTCAAATAATCAACACAGTTCCCAAAATTAGGTTGATTTTCATTAATGATTGAAAAGAAAAATTACAAGATATAGCTCGCAACCACAAAAGCATAAGTGGTGTCGAACACAAAAAAGGGAGGGAAGACTTAAAATATATTTGTGCCACGAAGTCATCACCACACCAACGGTCCACGACCTCACCCTCTACACCAGTCACCTCGGTACCATCGCCACTATCACTCGAGTTTGAATCATGCTCCTTATCTCCACTTGGGGACTTGGTGGGCTCGTATTGAGGAGTGACCGAAATGTCTAAAATTTGGTAATAATAATCACCCAGTCTCTCTTCTTGGCCTCCTTTTTAAAAGAGTCTATTGCCATCCCATACCTAATTTCCACGCTTAAGGTGAGCTGTTCAACCATAGCACTAAGCTTGTGCTTAGACTTTTCATTAGCCTCATCGAGCTCGGCTACCTTGTGATTACTAGCCTTGAGGTCAACCTCAGCCTTTTCCTTCACCTTCTCTAGCTCAACTACATGACTCATATATTCATTTAACTCAGATGCAACCTTGGTCAATTTATCTAACTTATCTATGGCATTGCCTTCCCATTTTAAGGCCTTAGTCGGCAACATTGCATACTTGGACCAAGTTAAGGCGTGCTTCTCTTTCTCCTAAGCAAGTTCACGCTTCAAGCTTTCTACGCCTCAAGTCTTGTTCAACCCAAAGAGCAAGAGCGCCTAAAACATTCAGATGACATGGGTTCAAACATCACAAATATACATTTACAATAAATCTTAGCATGTATAGAAAGAAGATAAAGGCTTATCTGGTACATCAAGCGAATGATCACAACCTCATAACTCATGTCGTCGAGATGTTCCTCGTGCATCAAAACATGAAGATGAAGCACATAATGCTTTAGCTACTATGGTACCATGTTCTAACACAAAGCCACCCCATCCACATCGCTCGTTAGATCATTGAATATGTTTTTCCCTTTTTGGGAATCCCTTACAAGCTAAGCAGATGCTAGGGGAGCCGAGTTAGGAGGAGGAAAGGTATGTCGGCCTGGGAAGGTTGATAAGAGCTCAAAGATGTTTAGCAGCTCAAGCTTAAGCGCGGGATCATCCTCTGAGGAGCCTCATTCTTAAGTCGAGCTAGGAAAGCATCAGCATTAAACTCTATAGTATCTACAAAAACAAGAAGGGAAGAGGTGTAAGTATAATGAGGTCATGCCAATAAAAAAAAAGAGAAAAGGAAATCAATGTTCAAGTCTAAGGGCTAGTTCACCATCGTTAGGAACCACCTCAAACCTAACCCCATAATCTGTGGGAGAGGTCCTATGCTTGGAAGGAGCTTGAGGATTACGAATAATTCTAAGAGGGGGCTCCACAGAACCATGCCTCATCAACTTATATGCAACAAAGTGCGAGGTATTTCGTAGATGCCTACATGGGGTCTTCTTAGATATATAGTTATGGATATCAACCAAACATTTCTTTGCATCCAACGCCAAGGTCATGATGAAGGAACCCATGTTCCTTATCAAGACCTTAGTATCATTCTAGGTGCTCCTAATCAACCTGGTGTCATTGATTAGAGATTCCCATTGACCTCAGACATGGAATAAATATTCCTTCTAGTTATTCTCATTCTCAAGAAGGGCGACATTTATACCTCTGTCTTGCTTCACAGATATGTACACCCTCCTCGGTTCTGTTGAGTTATGTATTAGGACATAGGCTTCATTAAACTCGAAAATTTCCAAAACCACACCGAGCTCCTGGAATATCACTATGAGGTAGAGGAGATACCTCCAGCCATTGGGCATTAGCTAACCCGACGTGAGTTGAGTCCTTGCCAAAAACTTTCTTATAAGAGGATACATAGGAAACCTTAATTCCAACCATAGAGCCTTCTTATGAAAAACCATCCACCCAGTTGGAGGTTGGTCATTGTCACGGGCTCCCTCCGGTGGGATCATTATTTGAACCAAGGAGGGGATGTCGTAGGTTTTTCTTAACCTCTCTTTATCCTAGGGTGCTAGCCCATTGGTGTTAATCTTGGCTGACCAACCCTTTGTGCGACCTGTAGGTTCCCCAGACCCTAGGTTCCTTGTTTTCTTCCTCAACGTCTTATTCACTGATATTTGAGTCTAGGGCACATTCAACCTAATGGTCGAATAGCTTGAGGGTGGGTGGTGGAGGTATAGGGATGACGTAGAGACTGACTAGCATCATCGAAGAAACTTGTCCTAGAAGACCCCGAGTCATCACTGGTGTTGGGGTACTTGGGGCTATCCCAAAAGCCCAAGTCCAAAGTCTCTTCTCTATTTCATAGTGTCTGTAAAATAACACAAAACATAAAAAGAGGGGTAAGGCACAAGATAAAGAGATTACCTAGGCTTGAGTTGAATGTAAAAGAAAATGATTCTTTATAAAACCGACCTAAAAAGAAGATGAGAGATAAGTGTTAGTCTCGAAAGAACTTATACTCTAGAAACCCGAGCAAATAGGCTATGTGCCAAGCTAAGTTTCTTACCACCAAATTAAAAATCTTTTGATGGCTAGAGTTGATGCAATAGAGCATTTTTTTCTCTTACTTTTTGTCTAATGTGTAGAAAACGATGAAAAGTCTCTACACAAGCACCTCTTTATATATAGGCCCCCGTTTTTCTCTCTTCAATAAACCAATATGCGTTTATTAGGGGAGCTGAACAGTTCGTATCCGCTGCCAGAGAATTACTCTTCCACCTCAGTCCAAAATTCGAGTTGAAAGAGTAGAGGGACTAGATGTTTGGACATATGGACCAAACTAGTGCCTGGTCCATTCAAATGCTCAAGCCTAGTCAACAACCCGAGCCATAAGACAAGGCATCCCAAATGATCCCGTGCTCACAATGCACCAGCAAGAAAGAGACCGGTCTGAGGAAACCATGTTGCCTATAGGGTTGACCACCAACTCGAGATAAGGTCAACCACTAACCCGAGTTAAGGTCGACCTCAAACCATGAAATGTGGTACTTTTCACCATTTGTATCCCTCTGACATCCATGTATGTATACACATTATGTAATCGACACATGTACGTATAATTATTTATAAATATATAAAATTCTTAAGGAATGCACACATACAACCAATTGCTCTAACTTCTCTCTAAGTTCTCTTTCTGAAAATTAGATCGTCTCAAACAAAATTAATAACAAAAATGAAAAAAAGAAATGTAAACCGAATACGAAAAACAAAAATGAAGACAAAACACTAACAATCAACCTAAAAAATGACAAAAAGCTAAAAACAAAAAAAATTGCTAAAATAGCACACAAAATAAAGAAAATAGCCAAAAATTACAAACTCTTCAAATACTCCACGAAGACCATGATTTCAAGCTCAAAAAAAAGAAGATTGACCAAAACGAAGAGCATAACACACAAAACGAAGAAAAATGGCTCAAAACAACATATGAAATGCAGAATCAAACGCGAATCAAGTTCAAAACTAGAATCAAGCGTGAATCGAGTTGAGGACTAGAGAGAGAATAACAAATAGAGAGAGCCTAAAAGAAAACTAATGACAGTGGAAAATCTAATAAAATACAAGGGTAAAATAGTAATTTCACTAACAAAAATGATTTTTTTGGGCACCCCACAACTTCAGCCGAAAATAGTAATTTTACCGGCAAACGGTCCTTAAAAGGCTCCTAAAATGAGGTCTTGCACTCGAAATTATATTTTTAACAAGGGGTCACTCGATTAACAGAAATATTAAACCCATCTATTGGAGAAACTTCCAATCAAAGTCACTTCAACAAACATAGGTGGTAATGATGGAGGTCACATACAAATTGAGTAAGACAGTAAATTAGCACTTTCTTCGACCAAAAGCTTCTTGGAGAAACGTCCGATCAAAGTCACTTCAAATATCTTCTAAAATATGAGGAAGAACTTTCAAATATTTTCAATAATATGAAAATTTTAATTATATTTGTTTATAAGCTACATATTCCTTAAAGTTTGTATTCTTAAGTAATTATCAAAATAATTTTTTTAAAACTAATTTTAATGTCTCACATAAATTCAAATAAACTTAAAATTTAATATAGTTGAATATACAGATAGACTAATTAAAAAACACCAAAAATAACACAACAGTTTTTCAAGAAAAATAAAACAACTTGTTAGGACTCGATATCTTTTTAACCAAAAGATACCTATATGAATCCATATTTTTAAAATATTACAATAACATCTCTCCATTATATTTAAAGTATATAAATAGTTTAAATTTATATTTTAAATTGACGATTTCATAGTATGTCTGATATATGTGATATATGTAAAGATTAATTAGATAGTTTGATACTTCAATATTACTCCTATTAAACAAAAGATATATACGTAGAGTCATATTTTTATAATATTGTATTAGTAGTTTCTAAATTTAAATTTAAGTCAATAATGATCTAAAATTAGATTAAAATGAAAATTTTAACATAAGTCATATACATGTACAAAAAATTGATAAACTTGGCTTAAAAGTTTTTTCTCACCATAAATAACCTCCCAATCTTCAACATCCCTATCAATTTTTGCATGAGTATTAGGAGTGTTCGCGGTCCAGTCCGGTCTGATTTTGAGTAAAAAAAATTAACCAAATTGGACCGTTTATAATGCTCAAACCGAACCAGATCGGACCGTTTGACTATCAAAAATGTTGTAACCAAATGGTTTAGTCCAATTTGATTAACGGTTTAGAACGGTTAATAATACATAAATACGATACATATAATCTAATAGGATAAAGTCAAATATGATGTTCATCAATCATCATACATAAATAGATATCATTGTTAAATACATAAATACATAAATAAATACACAAACTGTTATTAAAATCCAAAAGTAAAACAGATTAGACATGAAGAAATGAAGTCTCAATATTTCATTTACACAGAATTTTTACCCATTATTAATCATCAATGATCAATGTAGTGTCTTTAATGAAATCTATAATAAAATAAAATCATATATGATTAGATAATAATATATAAAAAATAAAATTAGAAATAATTTTTAAGTCTTGCAATTACCTAAATCAACATCTTCATAAATCTCTAAGTTATCATTGTATTTTGATAAGACGACATAGTCATTAATGGAGGAATGAAACCAATTTTGACTACATACTAATGCCTCTACCATTTTAGGATTCAAAAAACTCTTAAATGGATCAATAAACTCATGTAAATCATCATCACCTATATATAGAATATAGATTAGTACATATTCCTAATATATTAAAATATTAACTTTTGTACTTAATCAAAAATCCTTTCAAAACTAAAATAACTAAATGTTCTTAGTTATAAACAATATGTTGGAAATAAGGGTGTCCATTTATACTAAAATTCAAATCCCAAATATTTTGCATACTAATTAGATCAAGTCAATCCATACTAATTAGATCAAGACGGACATATTATGATATAAACAGGACAAAAACATTATCTATTTTATTATAAACAGATCGAAACAAACGTAATTATATGCAATTCTGTAACTTAAATAACACATTATATTTTCTACCAGTAAAGAACATGTATGTTAATACTGGCTAAAATCATAAATCATATAATATTTTCTGCTTGATATTTTATTTGAAATTAGGAGAAAAAAACATGAAAAAAACATGTTATTTTAATCACAATCATGATTGAGGCTTAAAGAATGAATAAAATATTAGTAATGTTGAGAATGTGTAATTTATATTGAAACTGAAAATGATATTTATTATCATTTTTAATAAAATGATTGAAACTAATAATTCAAAGCAATATCAGAAATAGACAAACACGATGTAATGGTAATTTTGGCACGCACGGCTAGTGAAGGAGAGAAACATAATTTGGGGGTGTCCAAAAACCCTATCATAAACTCAAAAAAAATCCTATCAGAAACTCATTTGAGGAAGCATTTCAGAAACTCAAAAAAATCCTATCATAAACTCAAAAAAACTGTATCATAAACTAAAAAAAACAATCCTATCAGAAACTCAAAAAAACCGTATCATAAACAAACAAAAAATTCCTATCAGAAACTCATTTGAGGAAGCATTTTAGAAACTCAAAAAAACTATCATTAACTCAAAATAATCCTATGAGAAACTAAAAAAAAGCTTGACAACCAATCCAAAATACAGCAATGTCTTGTACACAAAATTGTACTGAGAATGTTTAGAGAAGTTACACGAAACAGTTCGTCCATAAACTCAAACATATATCAGTCAGCTTACCACATACCTATTTTTTCCATGGATGACAGGACGTGAGGAGAGGTGATTGGCTGGTGGTAGAGGAGACACGAACATGGTTGGGTGGTTGGGTGCTACTGGAGGCAACGACGGTTGGCTTAGGCTAGGGTTTTTTTTAGTCTGGCTCTCACAAAGACACAAACGCACGACTGTTGAACATGAATTAGTGTTAGGGATGGGTAACACAATTTCATAAAATATATCTATATATATATATATATCGTAACGGTTAATTAATTTTTTTAATTATTTATGAAAATCGGTCCGACCGGTTTATAATTGTTATAATCGGAGCATACCGTTTGAAAATCGGTTTTACTTAATGCAAATTGGACCAAACCATTTTAATTATGAAACTATTCGGTTTGGTCTGATTTGGACCGGTTTTCGGTTTAAACCGATCCAGCTCGGTTTATGGACACCCCTAATGAGTATCACATCACATGATTTTATCACATAGTGCCAAAATATTAAAATCTTTCTTTTTTACAATCGTATCATTTATATGTCATATCATATATACTACATCTTCTCTGATTTACTAGATTTCTCTCTCTATTATTTAGTATGTCATGTGTTAGTTCTCAGTTTTTCTCCTGTTCTTCAATGTTCATCTTTTGTTTGGTCTTCCTTATATTTTGCTTTAAATAACTTTATGAGAAAACTGAGTTATGTTTTTCAAGCTTATGTACTTGAGTCTATTTTTTCCTCTATATTTGTTGTTCATTGTGGTTTTACAAGTACATTTCTTTGTTATATAAATTATTTACATGTTTTTAGGACCCTTGGCTTATATGCATTGTTGTGACAAGACTAATAAATTTAGTCGACAATATTCTTGATGGTTTGAGTTATTCACCCTTTCTAAGCATGTCACTTGTCTTTGGTTTTGAAACATGAGTCTTCTCATATGTTTGGATGTTCTAGTATAAAATAAAAATCATAAGTTTTTATTGCAAATTCATCTATTCCTTTTCTGATTTTTCTCACAAAACAATCATCTTCAACATGATTTGATTCTTTTAAGAATTTTCAAAGCACTCTATCAAATTTTCGTGATTTCATTTGTTTTTGGGGGTACAATTAATTTTTTTTTTTGGTTAATAAGGTTTTAGTGAACCTTTTATTTTTTTAGTTATTTTAGAGACAAATTTGACCTTAATGTTTTACTCATGTATGTGACACGTACTTAAATTCTCAATTAAATCATAATTTTGGATCACAAATGTATCTAAAATCAAATGGCGAGCTACTAGTATACTATTATGAAAATATGAGTCTACATGCGTACCATTTATTAAATAGAGATACTATTAAAGTATCAAACCTTCTTAATGACACAATTATCTTTCACTTATATCATATGTGCCAAGTAAATTTTGAAATCCTCAATTTAAAACATAAAATTAAATCATTTATGTACCTTAAAATAAATGAAAATATTATTTTACTACTTTAAAAACATATATTCATATGAATACCTTTTAATTAAAAAACATTACCATTGATCTAGGAAACTCATTATTTTACTATGAAAGAACTTAAGTAGAACTATCTACCACAAATAAAATAATATCATAATTTACGTGTAGCTTATCATTTGATAGTGTTAAAGTATAAAATTAAGAAAATAATAAAAATAGTATTTTTAAAACTTGTAACCACACAAATAATACTCTTTTATATCCACCTCATACATTTTTACTATTAAAGAAATATGATATATTATTTTATATTGAATTCCGTCCAATTAAACGTCATTCAAATTGAACTATGGTTAATTACATATGTTCAATAACGACATCCAATTATACCACATTCAATGTTATTGGGGTGCTATTTTGTTGTTACAAGTTTGGAAAAAAAATAAAATAACACCTTTAGCATTTGCAATCACAAAAATAACACTACTTATGTCAAACTTATACATTTTTACTATTAAAAAAAGTCTGACACATAATTTCATATTGAACGCTCTCTAATATGATGCCGTTTAAATTAAACTATGATCATTTTGACACATTCAATGTTGAACATCGTCTAATTATATCCCGCTAAATATTATTGTTATGTTATTTTCATTGTTATAAATTTATGGATATTATTTTTTTAATTTTTTTTAAGTTTTAAATGTGTTTTTTTTTTTTGCTTTTTAAGTAACCATAGGTGCTTCTTCTCATAGTCTACACGATTTTAGGGCAGCCAAATAGGGTTTTCTAACACCATTTTAAGATCATAATCTAATTTAAATCTTTATTCTTAATTTGGTAATCATATCCAATCATTCATGTTTTCACTATTTCTTGATTTTTTTCATCATTTTTGCCTTCATTTTTTGACCAATTGTTTTGATAACCTTTTATCTTCCTCTTAGAATAGAGAAATAATTTGATTGCTTTAAGGCTACTACCTTTTCATCTCTTCTTGACATTGATTCATTAACATAGTTATCCATTTCATTTGATGCTACTATGCATGTTGTTAGCCCCAAAATAAACCTTCTATCTTCGTCACTCATATTTGTTGTTTCTAGATTCTCACATCTTAAAACCTTATCTTTATAGCCATATCCAACTTATCACTCCATTTAGCCATTATCTTTATACCGGAGGAAGATGAAACGATACTTTCATTTGCAAAAAACTCCTGATATCTCTAAGATAATTTTGAATCCTATGTCTCAATTGAAGTGTTCAACTAGCAACAATACTATGTGTATTATTCCATTGCTTTTTGCCACCCAAAATTCATTCGGAAAAAAAAATTTCTACTGTTATTCCTCTTAGCTCTTAATCTTCTTTCTCATGGCATCTAAAGTAAAGTTTCTCTACAAAGAGATTGTGGACTTAGTTGAGCAAACCAAACAACTCACCTATAAACTACTGAAAATTGAACTTGATGAAGACCCAAAAAAAGCCATTCTTTCATCTTCTATCATGCTAATAGGAAAAGTCTTAGCAAAAAAATTGTCAAGAAACACTAGATGGTATTGGTTTTCCATAAAGCTTAGGACATGAAAATGGAGCCATTAGTGGTTACCAAGGACTACAAAAATAATGTTTTCTCTTACATGTTATCATCTATTGAAGAAAGAGATATAGTTTCGGAGAAACAAATTTGGCATGACAATGGTTCACTTAATGAGACCATACAAGAAATTGGGTTTGATTCTACAACGTTCTGGGTCCAAGCTCATAGATTGCACTTTGTTGGTATGTGACTTGTGAATGTTGAAAATTTTGCCAACCTCATTGGGACTCTTGTCCAAATCAATTCCAATGAAGAAAAGAAATTGATTAACAAGAATTACCTTAGATTCAAAGTTAAGCTAAATGTGCATGAACCTCTACTCCTTGGATGTAAAATCCCTCGATGTATCCATGCAAACAATTAACCTAATAAGCCAAACTCTAAGTTAAATTCAAATATGAAAGATTGCCATAATTTTGTTTCCACTATGGGATTCTTGATCACTTCACAAGTTAATCTAGTCTTCAAACTGCAATGAGAAGCTAAGTTAATGAGTCTAATCTAGCTCCCATCTTTGGATAATGGCTTCGAGCATACTATGAAATTCAATCTCATATGTCACACTTTTGGTATATGAAAATCTTGAATTACACCTTTAGATCCTCTCTCAAACGCTTTTCTTTTCCCATATCCATCCACATAGGTCCTTCCAAAAGTAGAACTATCTCTTCTATACATATCATTCAGATGATCCCAACTCACCACTCTGAAAAGAGAGATAGCACTTTCTCTGAATTAACCAATATATAGGAAATATTTTATGATAAAGCAAATAAACTTAATTTTGAAGTTCAAGAACTCATCCAAATGTTTCAAATACTTGATTTGATCAACTTTGCTATATCTTCCCACAGTTGGTATTTTGAAGGTAGTGATACTATAATGAATATAAATATGATGTTTAAAATGCTATTGAAAACCAATGGTATTGAAATACATTTCAACATAAACAAAGACAATTTTATCTTTGAAACAACTACAATTTTTAATGTTACACAGGAAGTTCATAGTGGAGGGTTTATGGATACCTAAGATACTAGTATTCAAGTTATAGGCAAAAATTTCAAGTTCAAATGAATTTCTATCAAACCAATTTACTTAAACACCCTTCTAAGCCTAAAAACCAAAATAACCTTACCTTCCATATTGACACTAATCCTTTTGTTGTTGTTTTGAGGAAACCATTGAGAAATGTCAATTCAGCTACTAAGGCTCAACCTAGTGCAACTAAAAATAAGGGAGCCAACAAATTATTCACTAAGAGAAAGGCCAATAATTATTTACTAAAAGAAACCAAGAAAGTAGTGGTGGGTGAAACTAATGACAGAAGATCAATTTCTAATTCTGATTCTTTAATTTTCTTAAATGACTAAGTTATGACTATGCTAAGATTAAAATAGTTGAAGGAAAAAAAACAAGCTACTACTTTTTCTAGTAAAAATTCCATGGGTAGAGAGGCAACCCTCAACTTGCCCCCTAAAGAGCTATGATAGCCCAAAGTAGGAACTACCAAGGTCTTCTTAGACCTCGTGCTAAGATAGCATTGCGCTATATAGTTCAAAGGAACAAATCAGATGTGGTCTAGCTGATGGAGTCCAAGCTCAATGTAGATGCCTTTCATTCTCTGCAACATCTTTTGGGTTTTTGACATGCTTTCATAATACCAATGGTTAATCGTGGTTAGGTTATTGTTTGTTTCAGAATCGTAGCTTAGATTTTAATATTTTATTTGATAGAGATAGCATTTTAGTTTATAAAACTACTAATCCTTTAAAATACAATGAAAAATCATTTTGTGTTATGTGTGTATTCCTCCTTACGACTTTAACAAACTCCAAACATGATAGAATCAGTTCAACTTTTTACTCTTCATTCATCAACCATAGGTTTTAATTGGTGATCTCAATGACATAACTTCACAAGAAGAAACATAAGATTGTCTTCCTTTCCTTTACCATGCCATAATTTGCTCACTTCATTCATATCACAAACAAGGGCAATTGATTTAAGAAACTTTGGTGAAAAATATACCAAGTGTAATAATAGAGCTAAAAATGACAGAATCCATCAAAAACTTGACAAAGTTATTACTTCACCAAATTGGATTCAATCCTTTCCAAAAGAAATTGTTATAAATCTACCTGAGTTCACTTTTGATCATAATCTCATCCTGTTAAAATTCAATGGACTTTGGGAACCTTTCCGAATGAGGCCTTTCAAGTTCATACAGATATAGTTTTGGAATTCTTCCTATTTAGATTTTATCCAAGAACAATGGAATATGGATCAAAATTTCTTTTGCTTTGATCTCACATAGAAATTTGGTCATCTCTCCAAGCAGCTCACTTAGTGGAGCAAACTTCACTTCAGTTTCATTTAAGAGCCTTGAGTCACAATTAAAGTTTATTCAATCATGCCGTCAAAACAATGTGCAGATGCAACTTGGAAAAATTCTTGTAAGAACATATCAATGAAATATTGGAGAGATAAGAGATAATATGAAACATAAATCTAGAGAATTATGGCTTCATAAGGATGATAGGATTTCATTGTTTTGAGAAGAAGACAAAATTTTATTCCTTTATTAAAGCTTGATGAAGGTTCCGCAGTTTGGAAAAGGGATAACATTGGGACAACTTTTTATGGATTTCTATGCAAATCTCTTCTCAACTCAAGATCCTACCATACCTAAAGAAATTGAAGAGTTGTTTCCTTCTGTTATTTTTGAAGAATATAATGATTTTATTGCGAGTATCCTCTTCCTTCAAAAATAAAAGAAGTATTTGGGATATGCATCCTTTAAGCCCTTGATCCATATGGGTCTTTTTTCTTTTTTACAAAAGAGTTGGTATATAATAAGAGATCAAGTTATTTTAGTGGTTCAAAATTTTTTCATTAAAGGGAAGTTACTTTGATTTCCAAAGTTAAATGTAGCTCAGAATGTTTCTGACTATAGATCAATCAGTTTGTGTAATGTAAGTTATATGACCATAGCTAGAATCCTGGTCAAAAGATTAAAAAACTATCTTAAAGATCACATTTACACATATCAAGCATCTTTTATTGCTGGTAGATGGATTGTAGAAAAAAATTTACTTGCTTAGGAAACTACTTTGACTATATGACTAAAAACCATAGGTAAAAGAGAACTTATGGGATTAAACTAGATATGATGAAAGCTTATGATATGGCTGAATGAAATTTTTTAAAGAGAATCTTAAACTGCATAGGGGTTCTCAAAAAAAGGTGTATTGTCATATATACCAATGTATCTTTACAATATCTTCTCCTTATTGATCAATGGATCACATTTTTGAAATTTATGTCCACAAAAGAGTTTAAGACAAAAGTGATTCTCTATCTCTTTATCTTTTTTCAATAGTCTCATAATGCCTCTCAATCTGATCATCAAAGTATAAAATCAAAAAATATATATGGAATCAAATTGGCTGGAGGAGCTCCTTCTATTTCCCACATTCTTTATGTTGATGACATTGTACTTATTATTAGAGTAAAAATCAAAGAGTCCATTGCCATTATAGGTATTTTAAGCAAGTATTGCTCTTGATCTAGTCAAAGTATAAATTTATAAAAGTTTGCAACCTTCGTTTCAAAAAATACTCCTTCTAACTACCGAAATCAAATATATACCAACATCCAGATTAATAAAACTAAAGTAGTTATAAAATACTTAGGGTATTCTTTACCCATCGGTAGAAGTCAAAAATTGGAGTTTAATAAGCTATTGAAAGACTCAAGACTAGACTGAACAACTAGAAATCAAAATTGTTATCTTAAATAGGTAAAAAAAAATTGATCAATTCTGTTCTACAAACTACTCCCATTTATTCCATAAGCACCTTCAAATTGCCAGCTAGTTTTTGTGAAACTACAGACTCGCCGATTAAAAGGTTTTGGTGGAAAAGCAATACAAACTCTTAACACTTTTTTACTCTTATTAATTCAAATTTAATTTGCAAGCCAAAATTATTTGGAGGTCTATACTTGTGAAAAAGTGAAGATTTCAATAAAATCATGCTTTCCAAAGCTACTTGAGAGTCGGTGATCTAAATTGATGAACGTTGGGTTAAAGTCTTTTCAAAGAAAGATTTAAAACACAATTCTTTTCTTGCTTTCAACAAAAAAACAAAAAGACTCTAATATTTCAAAATGACTATTATGAACTTAGATATTTTAATTAAAAAGATATTTTAATTAAAGGAAGTTATTAGTAACTAAAAGAACACAATTCTAGTCTTTGGAATGATCCTTGGATACCAGAACTACCACAACAACTACTTCCTTAAGGTTGGTCGAAAAAAGGGATTCATACACAAATTTACAACAAGTGAACTATGTTTTTGATATTTGTTTTTTGGAACAGTAACTAATTTTGGGATAATCAAAATTTTTTTACTCTATTTGGACAAGATATCACATCCTATATCCTAAAACTTAAATATCATGAATTTGAATACTTGATAAGTTTTTTGGTATAGAATGAGTAAACAATAATTTTATGTTAAGAATACTTATAAAGTTTTAGCCTATAATAGAATCCAAAATCCTTATTTTATTCTTTGGAGAAAAAATTAAAAAGCCAAAAGACACTAAAATCTTCTTTGAAGAATAGCTAACCACTATTTAAGTACAAAAAATAAACTTAATTTTTTTTCATGAATTTTAAAGATTTGTATTGTTCTAAAAAATGTTGAACATCTTTTTTTACTCATGGTGGTTTAATTGTAAATGAAATATTATTTAAAATTTTATTAAAAAAATGGATATTATATCATATTTATATTTTATTTTAAATCTTCCCTCAAAATGGTTATCAACGATGATAGATAAAAGAAAAAAAATACTCTCATTACACTAAATATAATTTAGCAGATTTGATGGTTGAAAAATGAGGTAACGTAATAAATATAATATTATTGATCATCTATTTCAAATTCACAGAGTTTTCTAGAAAATTGATAGATTCTTTATAGATAAAGAAATGAGGCTGAGAAATATTGCACGAAGATTCTTATATTACCCCCGGCTCATAGAAACCTCCACCTCAAAATGCCAATAAAATCAACTTTGATGTAACTTGGTTTCGAGTATCTGAGTAAACTTTCTATATTATTTGTGCTATGGAAATTTGAAAACTCAACATGTAGACACATAATTCGATCACTCGAGATCTTAGGATATTCATTCTTTGTCGATCATCACATACGAGTTCCATTCCGAGGACAACAATGAAATAGATTTATTTATTCTTTAATGTTGGAAAAAAAAAAGTGTTATTTTTTAAAATTTCCTATAAACTTTTACAAAAACTTTCGGGCCGATTCGCCAAAACAAATAGCCAAATTTTGCTAACCCGTTATACTCCACTACCCATGCCCAACCATCGACTTCCGCTTGATAAGATCACTGAACGGTGAGACGTCGACGAAGCTCTAAAATTTCTCTGGTGGTTTTCGTCGAACAATGCTCGTGCATTCTATCCACTTGCCTCGGCTGTGCCGGATAACTTGAGGTCAGTTTCTATTCAATAATAATATTCTAAAGCTTCTTTGGTTTTCTGCTCTAATTTTATGCAAATTGGTACACGTAAAGGTTGATCCTTTCTATTAGTTATTTCTTTTTTGTTTCCTTTTTTTTTTCCCATCTTTCTGCCTCAATTTTTATTTGATACTATACTATGTCTGTTCTTTCTCTGGAGGAGTGAAATAGAGTAAGAGTTTTTGTCATTAAGTAGAACTTCAATTTCGTTTTCTATGTCTATTAATCAGGGTATATATGCTCACTTCTTTCACGAATCTAAGTAACTCTACCTTCTTCTTCTTCTTCTTCTTCTTCTTCTTTTTCTTTTAGGTTAGAAGTCTTTTGTGGTGTGATATCCACATTATGATTCAGTACTAATTTTAAATAATTAAAAAGAAGAGAAATGTTAATATCACCCAAATTTGCATCCATTATTGGTTTCAAACTACTTACTCATGACACATGGTAGAATTATTTTGGAAATGAAGAAATAATTCATTTTTCTGGATAATTGAAGAAATAATTCATTTTTCTGGATAATTGAAGAAATAATTCATTTTTCTGTATAATTGTTCCCCGTGTCTTGAATAAGTAATATGCGTGCAAAAGGATGCATAAATTTATGTGTACTAAATATTCCTCTAAAAAGAATACCAAACCATGTATCCTTCCTACATCTTTTACCAACGTCGGCAAGAAATTAATTGAAAGGTCTCCGAAGGTGCAGAAGACATGGTTGATGAAAAGGACAATCCTTCTCTTATACAGGAAGACGAGTGTTCTTCTAAGTATTTTTTGGCTGGCCTTTGGCTTCTATTGGTGGGGTTATGCGTAGGATATCTATTTGGGGATGTTCTTATGACGGGAGTGAGGGAGGGTACTTTCAAGCACGCAAATGGCATGGATATATTTGTACCTTATTGTCAGTATCTTCATGGTCTGTTTGTCTTTAGAGACTATTCTTTTTGTTTGTTTTACCTGCCTTTCATTTTGTTTTGGAAAGTGTTTCCTGCAGTTATGTCTACCCATGTATGGGCATGCACAAGTAGTGCCTGAAAAGGCCGTCTCGATCAGGTTTAATGATCACCAAGTGATCCTAATTAGACTATTATTTACTGATCATCTGGTTGGTTACATGTTATTGATTAGAAGATCTCAATGTAGACCATATTCTGCTTATTCTTCAACAAAATTACAATTTGTTTTTCATGGTAAAACTATGCCTGTCTGGTTTTACGGTCCTGCACAGACTGGACCATGGAGTCCACTAGGTGATAAAGAAAAATGAGGCACAAATTGCCTGAATTTGTGATCATTCATTCATCACCATAGTTCATGGGTATCCCCTTACTATCACTTTTATGTTCTTTGCTTTAATTACTTTATGCATCGTGTATGTTAATCCTTTATTCAATTGTTATTACTCTTCGAAGATGATACTGCTTGGACATTGAATGGCATGTCCTTTCTGAACATTTGTTGCTTTTATTTATTTATTAAAACAATAATAGAGAAGATTTTCCTCACATAAATATATTATCTCCTATAGGCTATAATCGTGCACGAAGTGAACCACGGGTACTCTATCCTTCAGTCACTCATAAAAAGGGAAAAAGTCCGCTTTCATAAGCAAGTGTGGCACCTGTTGGATTATAAGTCGTTTTTACCGTTAAAAGAACTGCCTTAAAAGTGGATTGACTCTTGCTTCGCCGGCGAGCGGGACTCCTAAGAAAATGTGCTATTCGGAAGTTCTTCTTCTCTGTATTTCAAGTAAAGTAGAAAAGAAGAAGTCCTTCACTGTTATTATGTAACACATCAATCCTCCCTATAACAGAAAAGACAGGAATTGGTACTGGCACACTGAACCGAGAACGTCCTACTGCTTTGACTCACTCCCCTTAGCATAGTATAAGTATAGGTAAAATGGGTAGACTCAAATCGATCTATCTTCTATGTTCTTTCCTCCCCTGATCTCCTAATAAGCATTGAACACTTTCTATATCCGAGAATTTATATCCTTACTTCGTTCACTTTCTAACTTTACCTTGACTCGACTTCTTCTGTCAGAGACCAATCTTGAACTAGCGGTGACCGGATTTAATAAAACACCTTTTGGCGGAGCTTTCTTGATCCACTAGACTACTAATAGAAGAATAAGTTCACTTTTCTTTCTATATTCTTAGATAATAAGATCTCCCACTCAAAGAAAGAGGAAAGGTTGGTTGGCGGCTATTCCTGATCTTCGGGAGCTGCTATAAGTAGCCATGTAGGCAACTTAACCTGGAAAGGCTTTCATCGGCCTTTGGTACCTAGAGACTTTCAATCCCCAATTCCCCTCGTACAAAGGAAGAGTTTTCTATCGACTATTTTCCTAGTTTCAGACTCGAAAAAGAAAGATAAGTACACGGGATGAAAGAAAGGACAAATGCCACAGAAAGAATAGCAGCTGCAAGAGATTCGACAGTTGGGATTCGGGATTAACCTAACCTGATTATATCCAGAGGTGTAATCATGCCTTCCCCAACTCAGCACCACCATGTCAAGTTGACATCATTTCCACACTTAGACAATACCTCCTAGATGCTCAATGCACTTAAATCTTTAATTTTTCCTTCAAGCAATCACACACCTCCCTCCTCCTAGTCCCAAACCTCTAAAATAGAATTGAGGCAGAAATAGGAAAATAAACCAGCAAAATAAACTAACTAGAAAGGAAATAAACCAACAGCAGTGTGTCACCTTTCAATCAGCTTATCAAGTGGAGGCTGATGGTGGGGCCTGGGTATAACAGAATAGTTATAAGACAATGTCACAGCATGCTTTTCCATTGACATATTTTAGTTTATTTTGTTGGTTTATTTTCCTATTTCTGCCTCAATTCTATTTTATATTAGACTATATATGTTCTTTCTTTGTTGAAAAAGTCTTACCTAGGATTTGGAGATGAAGATAAAATTGTTAAAGAGTGGAACCTAGGACTATTAGTAAGTAATAAAACTAGACATTTAGTTCTGAAAGTTGATGTTTGAATTTGAATAAAATAGTTTACTACAAATTTCTCACTCTCTTGGGCATGTGTTTGGAACTGATGAGTTTTTCTGTTTTAGTGTGTCTTCAACATCTTCTTCAGATGGCAAGGCCTTGTAAAAATAAGGCAATTTTCTTCAACAAATTTAGAGCTTCTTTTGCTCAGCATTGTGAGTTCTCCTTCTCAACTTCAACCTCATCATCTTCTTCAATTCCTCGATTCTCTCCCCTTCATTTTTCAAATTCAGAAGTCGCTTCTCACAAATCAGACCCTCCAGCAGAAGCTACAACTACTACGAAGGAAGCTCAGAAGAAAACCAAATATATTTCTCACGAAACTGCTATAAACTTAATCAAACATGAGAGAGATCCCCAACATGCCTTGGAAATATTCAACATGGTATCAAGTCAGAAGGGCTTTAACCAAAACAATGCTACGTACTCAATCATCCTTCATAAGCTTGCTCTGTCCAAGAAGTTTCAGGCTGTTGATGCAATTCTTCGTCAAATGACATACGAGACCTGCAAATTTCATGAGGGTATATTCCTGAATCTCATGAAGCATTTTTCAAAGTCCTCTTTGCATGAGAGAGTGCTTGATATGTTTCATGCTATCCAACTAATTGTCCGGGAAAAGCCCTCTCTCAAAGCTATCAGTACTTGTCTCAATCTCCTTGTTGAATCAAATCAGGTTGATTTGGCCCGCAATTTTCTTATGCATTCGATGAAGAATCTTAACTTAAGGCCAAATACCTGTATTTTCAACATATTAATTAAGCACCACTGCAGGAATGGGGATCTCGAATCTGCCTTTGAGGTTGTGAATGAAATGAAGAAGTTAAAAATTTCTCATCCTAATTTGATCACGTACTCAACTCTTATAGCTGGTCTTTGTGAAAGAGGAAGACTTAAAGAAGCAATCGAACTTTTCGAGAAAATGATATCAGAGGATCATCTATCTCCCGATGCTCTAACATACAATATTTTGATAGATGGGTTTTGCCGTGGGGGAAAGGTTGATCAGGCGAGGAAAATAACGGAATTTATGAAGTGCAATGGATGTATTCCTAATATATACAATTACACAGCACTCATGAATGGTTTCAGTAAGGAGGGGAGGCTTGAGGAAGCCAAGGAGACTTTTGGTTTAATGAAGAGTTGTGGTTTGAAACCTGATACTGTTGGCTACACTGCGCTAATGAATTGCTTATGTAGGGCTAGAAGAATAGACGAAGCTATAGAGTTGCTCGAAGAGATGAAAGGGCAAGGAGGTTGCAAGATTGATGTTGTGACTTACAATGTGTTGTTCGGTGGATTATGTAGAGCAGATAGGTTTGAGGAGGCTCTTGATATGCTGGAAAAACTTCCTTATGATGGTACGTACTTAAACAAGGGAAGTTATAGGATTGTGTTAAATTTCTTATGTCAAAAAGGTGAACTAAAAAAGGCTACATACTTGTTGGGTCTGATGCTAGGTAGAGGGTATGTCCCTCATTATGCAACTTCAAATGAGATGATTGTTCGCCTTTGTTCTGCTGGAATTGTAGATGATGTAGTTAGTGCTTTGTTTGGATTGATAGATATGGGGTTCAAACCTGAGCATGACTCTTGGACTCTATTGGTTGAATTGGTTTGCAAAGAAAGGAAGTTGTTTTTTGCATTTGAACTACTTGATGAGTTGGCTATTACTGACCCATCTTTAAACAGAAGAGTTTCAGAGGCAACGGAAACTTTAAATCATTGGTATGAGAAAAGAGCAGATGCAGATACTGTTAATTCTAGCAAGAGAGATGGTATTTACAATGCTTTTTATTCTCTTTTTCAACCCTGACCTATATGGGTATTTCTCTTGTAAGATGCAATTTGTCTTCTGTCTGTCCGAGATGGTAGAACTTGGAAGGGCAAGGCTTATATAAGACAGAAAAAAGGGAGCCTCAGTATGGCTGCATTCTTGACCAAAATGGTCATTACTTGAGTGGGAGATTAAAAATGAAATTTTTTAGGATGTCGTCGATATTATCACAATAATGTCTCTTTTTTACATATTTTGATATTAAAACGTGATATCTATATCTTTTGATCAAATTGTTGCAAAATTGTTGAGAATGTAGTTAAAATATCACTTAAATGTTGTTGTCTAAATATTTTTTTGGTTAAAATGTCCTGAATATTGTCGTTAACTTCTTATTTCTGTGTAATCATTTTAATTCATTTTTTTTCTTTTTTAGATTGAGAATATATTTTTTTTTTTGTAACATGTTTGTTATACAAATGAGTACTTTTAATAATAAATAATCAATAAAATTTATTTATTTATTATATTTATAATTAGATAGTTATTTAATTATTTTAAATTTTTTAAATACTTATTTTATAATATTTGGTAAAAATTAATATATATTTTATTATATAATATTTTAATTAATTGATCAACTTATTGATTAATATAAATATTTTATGTATTTAAAATAATTATATTAAATAAAAAATTAGTTTAAAATATAAATAATTAATTGTTTTGATATTTTGTAAAGTTTTTCCATGTTTTTGGTAGTTTATATAGTTTTCGTTATTTTATTTTAAGTTTTTATCCATAACAATAATATCTTTAAAATTTTCATAAAAATTATATTTTGAAATCTTTACTATATCGATATTTCGATGCACTGATAGCTTTGAGTTTTCTACAAACTGAACGAAGCAACGTGTATACTAAACGACTTATTTAAAATAGCTTTGAATTTGCAGGTTGGTTATGGAGTACCTGAAAATGGATTATGTGAAGTTCTGTAAGATTTTAAAATAGAGGTCAGAGGCAGTTTATAAAGTGTTATAGAAGTTCTTCCCTCCACTTTCTTTGGAGAAAATCTTTGGACTGGTTTTATAATGAGTACTATTTTTAAATTATGTTTTTGAAGTTAGTTTTCTATTTTAGTTCATTTAGAACAAAATAATTAAAACATGTTTCATAAAAAAATTATGTTTTTTTTATTCTCTTTATGTAAGTGAAACGTTAATTAATAAAAAGAAAGTTAATTTGGAATATGATTTTAATTTTTTTTAAGTTTTGAAAATAATAAAAAGTATAAAAATATAATTGAGTTATAACTTCATTTTGAAATGGTTTAATGGTATAAAATAGCTTGTTTTTATGAATAGAATTTTATTTTTAATATCTATTCCACGCCTTGAATACACATTTATACGATTTAAAAAAAAATTAATGTTTAAATATATTTTTTATATAACAAAAAAAATATGTTTTTAAGGGTTAAAATATAAACTAAGTTACATAAAAACCGAAGATTTTTGAATTTAAAAATAAAATTAATTATTAAATAACGTTAATTTTGAAACTTTATTATAAAAATAACATCTACAAATATAAATGATTACAAATCATGCACTTAAGTAAACCTGGGCTACTAACATCATAAGCCATTGTGCGGTAGATTTGGCAGTTAAGGTGTAACCACGTGTCATTTATTTTTCTATTTCAGACTTTGGGTTGTATTATTACGTATACTCTTATTCTCAAAACACTAAAAAAAATAACTTAATTTTATGTTTTAAATTAAAAGTTTCATCATAAAGATAATTGTATCATTTAAAAAGTTTAATCTTTAACAATAATCTTATTTTACAATATATATATATATATATTTATATATGAACCCATAATTTCATTATGTTGTACTAATAGTGTACATATTTAATTTTAGATACACTTGTAATCTAAAATTAAGATTTAATTAAAAATTTCACAATGTGTCACAAATATGGACAAAAAGTAAAAAATAATTTAACTTTAAAATAATTATTGAATAAAATATTTTTGTTAAAAGTAATTAATCAAAAAATTAGTTGAACCTAACATGTAAATGAAATCATAAAAAGATGAGAGAGAGTCTTAAAAAAAACTCTAAAGAAATTGAATAATGTTGAAGATGATGGTATTCTTAGAAAAATTAGACGAAAATGGATGACTTTACGATTAAAACTTAAGATTTTTATTTAATAATAAAACATCTAAGTAGAGAAGAAGACTCAATTCTAAAACAAGAAAGCATAAACATTCTTAGAAAGAATGAACAACTCAAACCAACAAGAATGTTAACTAAATATGTAAGTCTAGTCGCATTAATTCATGTAATTCAAGAGTCCTAAGTACATGTAAATAATCTATATAACATAAAAATATATTGACAAAGCATAACAATTAAGCAACAATTACAAAGAAAAAAAAAAGATAACACTAAGTACCTAAGCTTGGAAATCACTAATCATTAATCACATAAAAAAAAGCAAAAGATAAGAAAGGAGCATGCAAAGATGAATACTAAAGAATATGAGAAAAATTGAGAACAAAAAACATATTAGGTAAATGAGAGAACAATTTAGTAAATTAAAAGAGATACGACCTATATGATATGACATATATGACATGAAGCAAAAAGAAATATCATAATACTTCAGTACTACATAATAAAATCATGTGACATGATACTCATGCAAAACGTTGTAGAAGAAATGGTGGGTTGAAGACTAAAATGTGGTTCGTTGGTAAGAAATAGCTCTAAAGACGAATTTGTCCTTAAATTTTTGCCCATGTGTGTAATAAATGTTAAAATGCCCAATTAAAACTTAATTTTAGACCATTGATAGAAATCAAATGTAAGAACTGCTTGTATACTGCTATAAAAATATGTGTTCACATATATATCTTTTGTTAAATGATGGTATTAATAAAGTACCAAATCCTTTTGAATAATACAATTACCTTTTGCTTATAACACATACGAGAAATATGTGATAAAATTCGTAATTTAAAACATAAATTAGATCATTTATGTACCTTAAAATAAATGAAATATTACTATTATATTACTTTAAAAATATGGGTCAATATGGATGCATTTTGGTTAAAAGTGAACTACTAAATAAAAGTGAAAATTTGTGCAATAACTCGATTGATTGAATCGAGAATTGAAGAATATGAATCAAACATGAATTGAATTAAATTTGAATCAACTTTGAGGTAGCTCAAATAACTTGAAAAAATAGGAATGAGTTGGTGCTGGGTTGAGCCATGTAGCCAGCCCATTAGCACGAAATAAAATAAAAGTCAATTTTTTTTTAAAACTATGTTAAGGTAAAACAAATTTTCATTTCTTTAAATCTTTTTTATAGCTGAAGAGTACAAACTCAACATCATATAATCTTGCTATAAGTATTGTTTTAAATGGTTGAGTATTTCATTTCAATCTAATTGTTACAAAATATATTAGTGCATTACATTAATTGTTGGTATTTGTTGTATAAATAGGACCAAAAAATATATACTATGTATGTTAAGTAGATCATTATCAAACTTTTATTTTTCTTAACCCAATCAAAATTTTACAAAATAATAAGTCAAATGAATAATATTTTTACTCTATTGAATTTTCTATATATTTAGTACCCATAAATTTAATTTTAAATATGAATATCCTTAAAGAGATTATTTTGATGTTATGATATGTAAATAACTCTATTAGAACTTGTGTCTTGATAATATATAATACATTTTAGGGGTGTCCAACGGTCCGATCCGGTCCGATTTTGGTTAAAAAACTTTAACCGGATCGGACCGTTTATATTACTCGGACCGGACCGTTTGAAACGGTTTTCAGTAATAAAAACCGGACCGGACCGGACCGTTTGATTTATAAAAAGGTTCGGTTCGATTTGGTTCAATTTTTTATACATTTAATAAAGAATAATGTAAATTTTTTAATATATTATTAAACCGGTCCGGTCCGGTTTAAACGGTTTAAAATTAGTACAAATTGGACCGGACCGTTTGATTTATAAAACCGTTCGATCCGGTCCGATTTGGTCTGGTTTTACGGTTTGGTCTGATCCGGTCCGGTTTATGGACAATCCTAATACATTTTGATTGAACTTTAATGATATTATGCATAGTTTTTTATTTTAAAAAATACCAATTAATAAAAAAATATATAATTTTATTAATTTAAATTAAATATTATTCAAATTAAAATTGTACCAATTAAAGTGGATTAATTTAAATCAACTCAAACTAACACAACTTTTTTAATTATCACCCTTACAATTAAGGTAGTAACCCAAACTTTGTATCAAGCTAGGATTTTCTTAAATTTTCTTTTTTCCCCCCTCCGAGAAAATGTCAAGTCTAAAATTTCAACAATTTAAGAATAAATCTTGTTTTCTATTTGATAAAAATCAAATCTTTCAAATTTATTACAAATAAACCTGCATTGTGTATTATAAAGACGTTGTCCATATTTTTTTAATGTCTAATTGCATCTCATGCCATAAAGTTATGGTTCAAGCCTTTAAAGTTTGGTACACAAAACTTCTTTTTTTTTTCTTTCCTAAAAGGCTAAAAGTACCCAACACAAGTTTATTTCAATTTCCAAATAGCTTTAAAATCATGGCGTTGTAATATTCTTTTTTATATTCAATTAAAATTAATCATTTTAAAAATAAAAAATAAAATTTTATATAGTCGTATAAAAGATTTAAATAAGTTTTAATTATAAATATATGAATAATTTTATTTTATTTAAAAATAAAATTAAAACGATAACTCAAAAATTAATAATTCTTTTTTTATAAATTAACACAATCTTCATCGATGAAGGCTAGTCAATCTCCGTTAACAGCCTATTACTTTAGTCAAGTATTAATCAACCCATTCATCACAAATCAATCACCATCGTTCTCATCGGATTAATAACATTTTGGCTTAAATTAGTCAAAATTTAACTTTATTATTCATTAAATGCGGATAGACGAATAAGATTTAATGTTACAAATATTGTTTATGAAAATAAATAGTTTTATTATTGTTCGGAGATAATTTAAGTATCTAATTTTAGTGATTTTTAGTCAGAAATGAGAAATTGCATTGTTTGAATATTTGTCTCCTCCTCTCTTCATTTAAGGGGTATATATATAGGTATATTTATGTACATAGTGGGGTGCGTATTAGCGACCTAGTTACTACAAACTAGTATACAAAATTAAGATCATTCGTTACAAGTATTTACAAATAAAGGAAGGGTATTTATATACAGGTCGTTCATGGATGATGACCTTGATATCAAGGATATCGTAACTTTACCAAGTCTTGTCATCCCAAACCTCGCTGTTTGATGACGAGATGCTTTGTAGACTGGGTTGGCATGCTTTTCCAAGTTCATTGGGCACAAGCCTTGTGGAGCTAGCTTTATATCCTCGCTTTATCCTAGCAGAGTACCTATACTCATAAGGTCGCATGTCCGTTACATATTTAATACCAAACATTAACTCCCCCATTCTCTTTAATTGAGAAATCAAGAGAATAAACTGGTCGCATATTCCTCGTATAAATAACGACCACTACTATTGCAAATTTGTATTGTTTTACGATGTTATTTTTATTATTTTTATCTTTAGTGAGACCTTTCAGCTTCTTGTTTTCCTTTTATAAATAGTAGGAGAATATACTTACTTTTTACCTATTTTTAACTAAGTTTATCGCTCAGGGGATTTTAGGTCATTGATTATTTAGGTCATTTTATTCTTTCAGAAGGTCGGTCAGGAATTTTTTGGGTCCTCTTAGTTCGTGTATTTAACGTCGTTTGCTGGGATTCAAGTCGTTGTTACATCATTTACTCCTTGATTTTGATACGAACTTCTCTTTCTAGGTATTTATTCATCCTTTTTCTTAATGTCGCGTAAGGGGAAAAAAGTGATATCTTTAAAGGGAGATCTTTCTGAAAATCTTTCAAAAAATATTTCATCCCGTCATATTCCTTCGAGGTCGTTATCAACTAAACGACCTAAAATGACAAAGAGTAGTGGTAATAGGGCTTCCCCGAGAATTGTTAAGGAAAGGGTTCTTGCTTTTCCTGCTTCCTCAGGGTCTAAAGTGGTGTCTACCTCATCCTCATGGGGTTCAATTCCTGTAATCAGGATTCCTGTGTCTACATCTACCAAGGTACCTCGCCCAAAAAAGAAAAAGGGAAAATAAGGGCGAGCCTACGCATAGAATCAAAATAAACATCAAATTGAAAAGATGCCTAGTGTTTTAACAGTTAAAGATTTGGAAACAATTAGACAAACATACGACATACCAGCCCGGGTAGGGTTAATGCCAGTACCCCCACATTTATGTGATGCCGATGATCCACCACCGGGGTGATGGGTGATACATTTAGCGGCCTTTAAGATAGGGTTACGTTGCCCCTTTCCCAAATTGGTGGCCCATGCTTTGAGCACCTTTGATATTAATTTTGCACAGATAAATCCAAATGGGTGGCAAACTCTTTTATGTCTTTCTGTAATAGTTGGAGAACATGGCATAGACTTGGAAAATGATGAATTAAGATGTTTATACTGTTTAAAAAGGAACGGGTTAGATAGAGGGAGGGCGTATATATCTTGCATTATAGGTCACGGGTTGCATCTCAGATTGCCCGATAGCACCTCCGGATGGAAAGATAAATATTTTATATTACTGGAGATATTTGGGATGATGGGGTGAATTTTCCAATTCGACATACCTGGAACCCTAATTTTAACACTTCATAACCTCGGGCTAGCGAGTTTATGAGTAAACTGGATATTAGTGGTAAAGAAAAAATGAGGCAGATTGAACTACAAAATACCTCAAATGAAGGTTACCATGATATCCTGTCTATAGTTCATTTAAAGAAGTCCGAGGTATGGCGAGGTTATACAAATGAATAACAAGGTCACTATTTTAGTATATATTTTGTTTATGTTTGTATTTGCATAGTTGGTAAATTTGACTAATGTATATATATCTTACAAGGATGGATTATTCACACGTTGATCTAGGAGATCTTATTGACACTTTAGATGTACAAGAGCTAGCTCCTAGGTATTCGCATCTTGTACGCATGACCCTATCACCTACAAAAGAGGACCCTACCCTAGAAAATGTAATTCCTTCAACTAATTTGGATAACCTGAGCTTGATATCACCTTGTGAACCAAAATCGTCAAAAAAAGGAAGGTTGGGGAATACGCTCCTAGAATGGAGGCAATGGATATGGATGACTTTGAGTTCAATGAGGTCATTTTGAAAGACGTTGTTTTGGAGACTCCTATTACTTATTTTAACGAGGGGATTTTTGAACGAACAGAGCTTAAACGAGATCTGTATCATCATTTTGGAATAGAGATTGAAAGGGCGCAGGTGAGAGCAACTCGTAAGAGCGAAGGGGGAACACATGGGGAACTAATTGCAGATCATTTATTGGAGGTATAGAAACGTATTAATTTCATTCCGTATCTGTGATATGCAATTTTGATTACATTGTTTTAACTCATGTCGTTTGTAGGCAGTGTGTTTGGCTAGAGAAGTTGAGCTATCATTACGAGGTTATAAACGCAAAGTACAAGCTAGTCGGTTACAAATAGCCAAATACGAGAAATTGGTAAAAGACAAGGATGTCCTGATTTCTAATAAGGATACAAAAATTTTAAATTTAGAGAACGAAGTGGTCGATAAAGTGGATAAATTAAGAAAAGCAGACACGTACTATTTCGAGAAGGGTAAGGCCGTTAAACATTTTGAAAATCTAGCCAAAGAGGTCGATGAAAAGAACCTTGCGCTTCAAGAGTAAATTTCTACTATGTTGATGAGTGCTCAAAAAGCACTAAAATTACCATGATTTTATGCACATTAATTGATTAAAAATATATATATTTATATGATTTTATCATATATTTATATATATTTGTCTTTTTGGAATCACAGGTATATTTATTATTTTTCAGGTATTTTTGCTTAAAAACATAACTTAAAGACTCAAAGAGGAATATTGGAGGCAATACATTCCAAATATATTCAAAAATAAATGAGGAAAAGTTAAAAAATATGAAAAATTGGAAAAATGGGTCAAAAATGTCAAAAAGGAGAAATCGCGCACGTAGCCGCGCCGGCCAACGCGCGCAGCGCACCCATCAGCGCCCAGTCCCGCACGTGCTTGCTCTCCAATCCGCGCGCATTCCTTCTACTTTCCACGCGTGCCTGTGCGCGCCCCTGCTCCTATCCACGCAAACTTGTGCACACCCCTGCTCCTGTTCGTGTGCGCCACTGCCCATCTATGCTCTAATCCGCGTACGCCACCTACCTGCTGACGTCAGTTGACGTCATCTTCACCTACTACGCATTTCCTCCATTTTTAATCATTTTTTCACCCACTTTTTATTCCTTTCCTCACCTATAAATACCTCCATTCTCTTCACTTCAAAGCACACCTCAAAACACATCTTCTCTTCTCTTTCTTTCTATCATTTCTTAGTTTTTAAGTTTTTCTTAGTTTTTAGCTTTTCTTAGTTAGTTTTTCTTAGTTTTAGAGTTCTTCTGTTTTGGAGAAGAACTAGTTATGTTTTTGTAATTTATTTGTTTTTCGATTCAATAAATGGGAGTGCAAATTCTGTTTGGAGGTTTTCCAACAACTGGAATAGCAATAAAGTAGTGTAAGGATTTTATTTTCTTTATAGTTATTTTTTATGCTTTATTCTTACATGTTATATTTAATTTGTGTGTGATTAAATTTAACTTTGCTGGCTGTTTGTAAACTTGATATAATAATAACGTGGTTATGCTTGCGAAATATTAAATAGGTAAAAATCTCTAAAATGAATTGATTTTATTTTTATTCAAGATTTATATTAAGATGTTAGAGAGAAATATATTATTTTTCATTACAAACTTAAATCTGAAAATTAGATTTTAAGGTTTAATTATCCGGTCTGATTTAGAGTAGTGCTCTTTTATTTGTTGGTACAATCGCCCGGTAGTTAGAGTGAAGCTCTATTTCAAAAGTTTTTATAAGAATTATTATCTGAAAATGTATTGACAACATGTTTTCAGTAGTGATTTTAAAACTTGAAAGTTAATACTCGGATAAATAAATTCTTAGGTTTAATTTGGACACCTTGAATAAAGTTCAAACTGTCTAACCCCACCAAAGGTGACATTTAAATGGTTTATTTTCAATCTCTTAGAAAAAAGAATTAATTTAATTAACCAAATTAGTTATCCCCACTCATAGGTGTTAATTGATTTGTTTAGTTAACAAAGAATATCTAACCCTACCAAAGGTGGTATTCATATAAAAAAGAGAGAATCAATAAATATCAATTTATATCTTTAATAACCTAAATAATATGAGTAAGTATAATTAACTTAGTTATTATATCCATAAATACTCCACTATTATAAATGATAAAATTTGCATAAATGTTTGTTGAATTTTTATCTATGTTTATTTTTATGTTATTAGATTAGAAACACAAAAACCCAAAATATCGTGACATGATGTTTAAGATTTAATTTCGTTTTTAAAAGTTTGAATAATAAATTAAAAACCACATATATTCCTTCCTTAGATCGACCTTGGGAGTATATTTATCATTTTCTACGAAATGATTCGTGCACTTGCGAGAGTTTTATAAATATAAAACCAAAGTATTGGTAGGATCGGCGATGCCGATTCTACTCATCATATGTCGACTCAAGTTAGTTCGTTATCCACATTAGTAGATACATTAAGAGTGGAATGTACCAAGGCTTACTGTAGTGGTGCGAGCTTTGTAATAAATAACCTCAAACTGCATGCTGAAAAACTAGGGTTGAATGTGCCTTATGTGACATTGATACGAGATTTTTAGAGCAACAGGCCAAAAACACCTAGGGTTGCCACACGCAAGGTTCACCTCGAGATACTGCGGCCATCTCAAGTCATCAACGTGATTGGGTAGTAGTGGAAGATGCTACTCCGTGAAAGGTTTTATATGTTGTTTTTTTGAAGTTTTATATAAAAGAAATTTGGAACTTGAACTCATTTAATTTTAAATGTTGTATTTATTTATATATATATTTGTTAGGTTTGAAATTTATATATTTATACTGTGTCAGTGTGGTATGTATAATTGAGAGGATTTAAGGTCGTGTTGATCTGAATTTTATTTAACTAAGTGAGCAGACAACTGCTAAGAAGTAACCACAGCTCGTTTAACATAATGGATTATAGTAGAGTAAATTTGGATGATTTGTTTGAAACAATGGGGTTATTACCAACTAATAAAGTACTTCCTATAGTAGGAGAGTGAGCTATTTTTGCTCAAGATGGAAAAATAAGTTCAACCTTAGTTACTATACCTGCGTCACCTGATGTAAGAAAGCAAGATGTTTCCCCTACTCATAGCGAGAAGGTTAATCAAATTCCTCAAAAGGTCGCGAAAGGGAAAATGAAGGAAATACGCAGTACAATTGTTAGGCCGTCTGTGTCTTTTATAAACGAGGTGTGTATTGAAAATTCGACGCTTGATGAGGTATCCATTTTAAAGGATATTAAGTTTTTACAGAGTATATACCCTCCCCCGAAAGAAAGAGGTGATTCAAGCGGGGTGGAGAAGCTTTTCAAAGAAGGTATGTTTAACACACCTCGTGTGCAAGAAGAATTATATCATCATTTTGGGGTACCTGAAGACCGTCCTTCTATTTACACAGCCCGCAAGAGAGAGGGTGGGCCTGTGTGGCATATGATAGCAAGACATATGTTCGATGTAAGTACTAAAAAAAAGAACATTATTACAAAGTGAATTGGTAAATATTTTAATATATATATATATATATATTTCATTTGTATAATAATAATTGTTTTTAGGCCATAGCTGTGGTGAAGGATGCAGAAATATAATAAAAGATATGCGAAGAAACCAATGAATGTATAGAGCAAGAGTTATATGTATGGAAAGCACGATGTAAAGTTCTGAAGAAAGATTTAGCAGATATGCGAAAAGATTTGAAGTTAGTGCTTCTTGAACAAGAAAGATATAAAAATGAAGCGGATGGGTTGCACCAATTAGTGGAATATTGGAAAAATAGGGCGCTTGGTAAGGAACAAACATAAAATTTCCTTATGATTGTGCTAGTAGTAATTTATTCGTAGTAATGTTTGAGCCATCTAAGAGTTTGTATGATATGATTGTAATAATGATGAACAATGTGATGCGAATAAAATTTGGTAAGCACGTTAGTCTCAGGATGATGTCTTTGCTACTACATTTCACTTCTCGAGTGGGGGGGGGTCAGGGGACTCCTCCTCCACTCACGAGGCATAAGATAGACCGCATCTCGCGTGGGGGGGTCAGAGGACTCCTCCTCCAATCACGAGGCAATATGGTGTCTTGCATCTCAAGTGAGAAGGTCAAATGACTTATCCTCACTTGGGGCATGAAATGAGACACCCAAAACATAGCAAGCATATTTCGCATCTCGAGTAGGAGGTCAAGGGACTCCTCCTCCAATCACGAGGCATAGGATGTATCTCACAACTAGAGTGGGGGGTTAGAGGACTCCTCTTCCAATCAAGAGGCATAAGACATACCATATCTTGCGTGGGGGGCTCAGGGGACTCCTCCTCCAATCACGAGGCAATAGGGTGTCTTGCATCTCAAGTGAGAGGTCAAATGAATTATCCTCACTTGGGGCATGAAATGAGACACTCAAAACACTGTGAGCATATTTTGCATCTCGAGTGAAGGGTTCAAGGGACTCCTCCTCCAATCACGAGGCATATGATGTATCCTTCATCTCGAGTGGAGGGGTCAGGGGACTCCTCCTCCAATCACGATTTTAACCTTGAAAATTTAATGGTTAGAAATTCATCTCATATATAAATATTTATTTCATATCAAGCATTTACATATGATATTTTTTAAGAAGCTCTTCATTCCAGCTCAAACCCTCCTTTATCAAGTAAGAGCCTGCTGGTGTGATATCGTATATTTGATACTGGCCTTCCCATGTGGCAGCAAATTTTCCCATGTTAACTTTCACTTTGTTACTGAATGCTCTCCGCAAGACCCATTCCCCGATACTAAAATTCTTGTGCTTGATGATTTTATTATATGTCTTTTGGAGTGTTCTTTTTTGCAATTCAAGTCTTATTAGAGCTTCTTCTCTTTTTTTTCGGCTAACAACAGGTCCTCTTGTCGTAAATAATCATTTTTTTTCATGATCAATATCGGATCGAAGGGTAGGTTATAATATATCAAGGAGTATAACTGCTTCGGTACCATAAACGATAGAAAAATGAGTTTCTCATGTTGTAGTTTTGGGAGTAGTTCGTGTTGCCCAGAGGGCACCAGGAAACACATCCACCCATTTTCCTTTAGCTCCCTCCAAATGTTTTCGTAGTATATTAATGAGGGTTTTATTAGATGTTTTGGCTTGACCATTTGCTTGCGGGCGGTAAGGGGTAGAATGAGATAATTTGATACCTTTTTTGTCGTAGAAAGATATAATCTTTTGGCCGGTGAACTGTCTACCGTTATCGATAAGCAATTCACGAGGCATGCCATATCTGAATATAATGTTACGCCATATGAATCTCTCCACATCCGATTCTTGGATTCGGGCCAAAGGTTCTGCCTCTATCCATTTAGTAAAGTAATTAATTGCAATAATGATAAACTTTCTTTGTCCTGAAGTGATGGGTAATAGTCCCACGAGGTCCAACCCCCATTTTTGAAATGGTCAGGGGCTGATAATGGATCTTAAGCTGGATGGTGTGGCACATTGGCATATCTCTGACATTTATCGCATCTTCTAACATAGGAGATGCAATCTTTGAGAAGCGTGGGCCGATAGTAACCCTGTCGAATAATCCTCTGAGAAAGTGCTCTTCCACCAGAATGAGCTCCACATTGTCTGTCATGTAAATCACCCAAGACCATCTGAGCTTGAACCGTAGGTAAGCACTTAAGCCATGGACCACTGTGATTCTTCCTATACAAAGCTCCCTGAATGATAACATAACTATTTGCTTTTTCCATGAGCTTATGAGCCAAATGCTTGTCTTCGGGGAGAGTACCATTGATAAGATATTCTATATATGGCGTCAACCAAGAATCATGAGTAGTGTGCACGACGTTTGTTCGCGTTTGAAGTTTCAATTCACTTGGAGTAACACTAGGCCTTGATAAACTATATATTGGTATGACTCTCTTTAAATCGGAGTTCATCACCGACGCTAACATGGCTAAGGAGTCAGCATGGGCGTTTTCTCCTCTTGGTATTTGTTTGATTTGAAAGGTTTCAAATGCAGCCTTTGTTTTCTTCACCTCTAATGCATAGAGTTTCATTCTGTCCTCCTTGGCCTCTAAATTGTCATTGACTTGGTTTACCACCAGCCGTGAATCACTATGAATTAACACCCTTTTAGCTCCAAGGTTTAACAATTGTTGTAATGCCAAAAGTAAGGCTTCATATTCCACGATATTATTAGTTGCTTGAAAGGTGATTCGAAGGCATTGCTCTATCAAGGCTCCTATCAGGGTGAAAATTACTATTCCAACTCCTTCTCCACGTGAGTTGCTTGCATCATCGACATATGCTAGGGCTTGTCCTTTGATTACAGCCAAAGGTTTATAATGTATTTCAAACTCATTGAGCTCAATAGCTATTTGAGAAAGACGACCGAACAAATCAGGTTTGCCCAAGATGTTTTTAAGGGGTAAAGAGTAAGGACTACTACCCTGTGTGAACCAAAATAATGTCTGAATTTATGGGCCATCATTATTATAGTAAAAGCCGCTTTATCTAGAGAGGGATATCATTGTTGAGCTCCTCTTAATGAATGACTCACATAATAAACAGGGTATTGAGTTCCCCCATGGTCACCCACTAATATCGCGCTAGAAGCTTTGTCCGTAAAGGACATGTACAGGTATAAGTTTTTGCCCGTCGTTAGACTAAATAAAGAGGTGCTCTTCCCAAGTAATCTTTAATGGATTGGAAATCTTTTTCACACTTGATATCCTGTAAGTACTCCGTGTTCTTTTTAAGCAATCGAAAGAATGGTAGGCATTTTTCGGTGCACTTAGAAATGAAATGACTTAATGTTGCAATACGCCCATTTAATTGTTGGACTTCCTGAAGACACGTTGGGGATTTCATGTTGATTACAGTTGAGATTTTTTCTGGATTGGCTTCGATTCCCCTTGACGTAACTAAATATCCCAAAAACTTCCCTGAGGCTACGCCAAACACACACCTTTTTAGATTAAGACACATCTTATAATTCCGAATTATATCAAAGACTTCTTGGAGGTCTTTAATGTGGTCTACTACACATTTAGTTTTTACCACGATGTCATCAACGTATACCTCCATATTTCAACCTATTTGGTTTTGGAACATCTTATTCATCATTCTTTGATTTGTGGCACCATCATTTTTTAAACCGAAGAGCATCTTTGTGTAACAAAATGTCCCTTCTTCCATGATGAATGCTATTTTCTCTTCGTCCCTAAGATGCATCTGAATTTGGTGATAGCTTGAATAAGCATCTAAAAAACTCATTGATTCGAATCCAGCCGTGGCATTTACTAATTGGTCTATTTTGGAAAAGGGAAACAATCTTTTGGTGTTTCTTTATTCAAATCTGTGAAATCCACACATATCCTATGCTCGCCTCTGGCTTTGTTTACTAACACCACATTTGATAGCCATGTGGGGTATCAGATCTCTCGAATCCAACCTACATTTTTCAAGGAGTTAATCTTTTTTTTGATGATTTCATTCTTTTCTCTAGCAAGCTTCCGCTTTCTTTGCTGGATCAGTTTTTTGGTATGATCTAAACATAACTCATGGGAGATGACATCTGAATCTATGTCGGGCATGTCCTCAGGTTTCCAAGTGAAAAATCTTTGTTAATTTTCAAGAAGTCTACAAGGGTAGTTTTAAATGAAGGAGATAGCACACCATTAATCTTAACATATTGTTCGCTCCCAGCATCTCCTATAAGGATTATATCATATTCATCGTGAACCTCCATAGTAGTTCGCTCATTTGTATGAACTTTTTTGAGTTTATGGCAGTGACTTTCATTCTTTAGTTTCTATTTCGAAGCTTGGGGTAATGCATTTTTCATGGCATCGTTGTAGCAACTTTGTGCCTTATCTTGTTCCTCTTCAATTTGTCATATCCTATTGGTGGTAGGATATTTAATCAATTGATAATACATTGAATGTACTGCTTTCATCTAGTGTATCCACGGGCATCCCCAAATAGCATTATAAGATGTTTGAGTGGTTAAAATGATGAAAGTTGTTAAGACTATGGACCCTTCCACTAACACTGGTAAGCGAATGGTTCCTACCGACATAGTCACACTACCATTGAAACCGACAAGGGGCATCTGTTGTGAGGTGATTTCTTTGTGGTCTATGTTCATATCAAGTAGAGTAGATAAATATAAGCGATCGGATGAACTACCATTATCAACCAATATCCTACGCACCTCACAATGAGAAATTCACACTGTGATTATGAGAGGATTGTCATAAGGATGCAAGCATTATTTGTCTTCAAAAGTAATAGGATACGAAGATCCTTCCAATCTCATGCCATATATTAAACTTCCCGTGTCTCAAGCCTCTCTTGTATATCTTTTTCAGGAATTTTTAGAGTGACCAACCATGGTGGGACCACCATATATGGTGTAGATTATCCGTACATCCCCTGATGGAATAGGGTGTCCTCTATTTGACTCATTTTTGAATCGGAATTGATTTGTCCGTTGTCTTAATCCTTTGATCTGAATTTTCCCTCCGAATATCATCTCTTGGATTCTTGGTTTTATCAACTATATCTCCCATATATCCTTCTGAAAGTAAGTGCTCAATTTCCCATTTTAAATGACGACATTCCTGAGTCCAATGTCCCATGTCTCTATTAAATGCACAATATGTGTTGGGGTTCCTAAGAGGAGCTTTCATAACTGGTGGCGAATTTACATTATCGAGGTGCTCCATACGATGCACCACTTTCACTAACGTCACACGTAAGGGGGGTCTATGAAAGGGAGATAAAGCTTGATTCCAAGTGTTTGGGATTATGCTTTGGTCTAAAAGCGGGTTTGAAACGGGAGAAATTGGTACACTTGTCAGCCACATGTTTTCTGTCTTCTACGTTCTTACTGAAAAAGGGTCACCTTTGGTTTCTATTCATCGACGGTTTGCTCGACTTCATCTCCCTTTCAACATTAATAAACTTTTGAGTCTCTTCATAGACTACATCTAACGAATGTGGCGTGGATTTTGTCAATTCTATGAAAAGGCCATTATCACGCTTTATGCCCTTCTGAAAATCTTCTATGGCTATTGAATCGGGGCATTGAATAATTTCCATCTTTTGTGTTTTAAATCTTCTCATGTAAGCTTCGATTGATTCATCTTCCTCTTGGATAATCGAGAATAGGTGATGTGACTCCTTCTTGATAGGTTTGTTACAAGCGTAATTAGTAATAAATATTCTGACTAGAGCGCCAAAGCTAGCAATACTCTTGGAGGGTAATTCCATAAACCATTGTTGAGCCGAATCTTGAAGAGTATCTGCAAATAACTTGCAATGCATGGATTCTCTTTTATCTTCAGATAGGCTAACTACAACTATAGCCATTTTGAATTGAAGAACGTGCACAATAGGATCTTTAGTCCCCTTGTATGCGGGACATTTTGAGGCATTAAATTTGAGACGGGGTACTATTAATTCAATGGCGTGAGAGAAAGGAGACGTGGATAGTTGATTACAAATGTTTTCTATATCACCCCAAGGTTTTGTCTTTTCTTGTCTCACAAATCTATCATTAACCTTGATCCACATTTTTTCTTCCATATCTTTTAACCTTTTGTCTAATTCTCCACTCAGATCGTGCGGTGGAGTGGACTCAATTGTCGGTATATAAATTGGAAGATTTGGGTGAGAGGTCCCACCTATGAGAGGGGATCAGAAATCATATTCGGTCGTTCCCTCACCGAACATTGAGGAGGATTTGAAGTATGAGTCGCATGCTCTCTTCTGAGGGGTTGATGCACCATCTGAGAATAGGTGTCTCAAGGTGTAAAAAGGGAACTTGTTGTTTCTGAATAGGTATCTCATTCTAATCGAGATCTTAATTCTTTATTATCATTTTGACACTCAATAAAAACTTGTTGTAATTCTATGATTTGTTTTTGAAGTCCTCATATCATTGCATCTCCTTCATAAGGAGGATTATCATGCAAGTTTGATGATTGCACTTCACTAGCCGAAGTGCGCCTCATGGCATGGTTTGATAGCGACCTGATGGGTGAAGAATGAAGTGCCATAATATTGTCACAATCTAAAGCTTCTGGAATGAGGTCGTTTGGTTCTAGGAACTTTGGGACCAGGTCGTTTGGTTAGATAGTGAATGGATGATCCATCTAGATATTAGACGATACCGATAAATTCTCTTAAAATATAATTCTCAAATGCTGGATTAGAAAATTCTTTCCCACAGACGGCGCCAATTGTTTGGAGAGAATTTAAGTATCTAATTTTAGTGACTTTTAGTGAGAAATGAGAAATTGTATTTTTTGAATATTTGCCTCCTCTCTTCATTTAAGGGGTATATATATAAGTACCTTTATGTACATAGCGGGGTGTGTATTAGCAAACTGGTTACTACAAACTAGCATACAGAATTGAGATCATTCGTTACAAGTATTTACAAATAAAGGAAGGGTATTTATATACAGGTCGTTCATGGATGATGACCTTGATATTAGGGATATCATAACTTTACCAAGTCTTGTCATCCTAAACCTCGTTGTTTGATGACGAGATGCTTTGTAGACTGGGTTGGCATGCTTTTCTAAGTTCGTTGGGCACAAGCCTTGTGAAGCTAGCTTTATATCCTCGCTTTATCCTAGCGAGGTACCTATACTCATCAGGTCGCATGTCCGTTACATATTTAATACCAAATAATTATTATAATAGATAGTTGTGCATTTCAAGTTATCATAAAATTATGGGATCGATTTTGTATATAAAGTAATATTATTTCATTAATAAGAGAAGGAGAGAGAAAAAAAGAGAAAAAAAAAGAAAAAAGGAGACTTTGTAATTTTAATATTAATAATTCCATATATATAATCTTATATTATTTTATTAATTTTAGAGATTTTTATATAAGTTTTTGTTTATTTTTTAATTAATTTTTGTCATCAAATATACTCATTTTATAACCATTGATAATAGAAAAATAATTATAAAAGACTTTAATGTTGAGAAAGTTATAAACACAAGTAATTTTGATTTATGGTTGACGAAGATTCTTCCTCTTCTCGCACATCAAGAATTTGAGAAGATATTAGAAGGATAAGTAAATATGCCAAATGATCTAACATCTACCAAAAATCAAGCGAGCATGAAAAAGGTTATATAGCATGCTTTTATTATTGTTAGGTGATGAAGTTTTAGGAGAAATCTTATGAGAAAAGATTATTGATAATATGCGAGAAAAGTTACAGAGTCCATAAATGATAAAATCTATGCATAATTTTCTTTGTTCAAAGAAACAATTATACATTTTCCAGATGTAGGTAGCAGAGTCTAATTATAGACATGTAGCTAAATTTAATTAAGTTATTCTTAGTTTAAAAAATATTGATGTTACGATAGATGATGAGGATCAAGCTATTCTGGTTCTCAATTCCTTGTCGAGATCTTATAATAATTTAACACACAACATAATTTTTAGAAAGATATAACTATCCATTGAGGAAGTAAAGACAACCTTACAATCATAGGAATTGAAAAAGTAACTCAATAACTCATATGGTGGGAGTAGCTCTAGTGATGTCTTGTTGGTTCCAGATAAAACAGAAGAAATAAAGAACTACTAAAGAAGTCGATCTAAATATTGCAAAAAATATAGAAAGAATAACTACAAATGTCATCACAATTAAAATGAAGGACATTGGAAAAGAAATTGTTCAGAGCTCAAGAAAGCTAAGCCAAGTATTTCAGAGTTTGGAGAAGCAGTTGTTGCTTTAAAAGAATGAGATGGTGGAAAAGTTACGATATGTACTTTCCATATGATGCCCAACAAAGATTGGTTTTCCACATTCCAAGTGGTTGATGGTGGAAAAGTTCTAATGGGGAATAATGGAGCTCATAGCATAGTTGGTAGGGGTGTATTACAAATCATGATGAATGAGAGTATTGTGAGAACATTAATCGATATGAGATATGTGTTAAATTTTCAAAAGAAATTGATTTCATTGAGCACTTTTGACACTCTTGGTTGAGAAGAAGGTGGAGTCTTAAGAGTTTCTAGACGCGTCTTAATAGTTATTAAAGAAAATGTGATAAATGGACTATGTATCCTAAGGTAGAATGATGATAGGTGCAGCCTTAGCTTCTTCTATTTTTTATTTTGACCAAATCGGTTTGTGGCATATGAGGTTAATTCATATGAGTGAGTGAGGACTCGATGAGCTTAACAAGAGAGGATTTCTTAGTGGACATCAGACTGAAAAGATGGATTTCTATGAGCATTATGTTTGTAGGAAAAAAAGAAGAGTGAAGTTAAACATTGGAGTTCACAAGACAAAATGGACTCTTGATTAATTACATTCAGACTTGTGGGGCACTTCAAGTATTCCTTCTATTAATGACCATTCAAGAAAATTCTAGATTTTTGTCTTGAAACAAAAGAGTGATTTATTCCTCAAGTTTAAGCAATGAAAAGCTCTAGTGGAGAAGCAGACGAAGAAGAAGGTCAAATGACTCAGGAGTTATGAAGAGTTAGAATTTTGCACTTATAACTTCAATGAGTTATGTGTAAACAAAGGTATAGCTCGCCATAGAATGGTATGGCATACACCTCAACAGAATGGTGTGGTAGAACAAATGAATAATACATTTCTTGAGACAACTTGGTGCATACTCTCTAATGTAGGCTTACCTAAGAAATTTTGGTTAGAGGTAGTTAACACTACATGCTATTTGGTGAACAAGTCTTCTTTTACAACTATTGATTCTACAAAAAATTATTCAAATTTGTAAGTATTTGGGTGTCCAAATTATGTTTATGTTAATGAAGAAAAACTAGATCCAAGTGCCAAGAAATGCATACTTTTGGGTTATCAAGATGGTGTCAAAAGGACCCTAAAGATCGAGTTAAAATTTATGAACAATAGAGATGTGACTTTTGATGGGATAGTCAACCTTAACCTAAAGGCCACATAAGTGCCATGGTAACCAAGTTGAATTTTATGGTGCTAGCATTAATATATCTTGGCTAGAGATAATATAAGAAGACAAATTAGAACACCATAGCAATACGATGATTTTTTTGCTTTTGCACTCATTATGGCAGAGATCATTGAAGAATAGGAACCTAGCTTGTTCTATGAGGCAGTTACTTACAATGAAGCATCATAGTGTATAAGTGTCATGAAAAAAGAGCTTGAATCTCTCCATAAGAATCAAACTTTGGAGGTTGTTGAGCAACTAATCAATTAGAATATTATGGGTTATATATAGATATTTAAAAGGAAAGATGGACTATAGTTCAAAGCAAGGCTCATAGCAATGGGCTTTACACAAAAAAATACTGACTTTACTAATGTTTTTCTTCTGTGGTAAAGCATAGTTCTATTCGTGTGCTACTTGTTTTGGTGTCTATTTATACTCCAGAGTTGGAACAACTAGATATGAAGATAGCCTTCTTCATAGTGAATAGAGAAACGATTTATATGCAACAACCTGAAAGGGTTTGTTGCAACAAGAAAAGAAAATCATATTTTTTAGCACAAACTATATGGTTTGAATAAATCACCAAGATAGTGGTATAAATGATTTGACTCATTTATTATTAGTATTGAGTACATATGGAGTGTGTATGACATTTTATTTCTACTATGGATAACTCTCTGATGGCTCTTATATTTACTTGCTTCTTTATGTTGATGACATGTTAATTACTTGTAAGAATGTACCTAAGATCAATAAGGTGAAGGCATAGCTAAGTGGTGAGTTTAATATGAAAGATTTGGTTCCTATAAAGAGGATCTTGGAAGGTTATGCTTATCTCAAAAGAACTACATTGAGAAATTTTTGGATAGATTTGTGATAAGTACTTGAAAAGAACTCATATTTCATGATTTTAATGTGCTTATTTGGAATGAATAGGTTTGATTATTTATGCAAATCTATTTTCTCAAAATCACGGGTATATTTTTTTGTATTTTTGGTGTTATAGTTTCAAAAATGATGAATAATGTCAACATAGAAGACATAACACTTGGAGCACTCAAATAAAACTTTAAGAGCTAAAGAATAAGACATGTAAGCCTTATATCAAGGAACAACCAATATGTAAAGGGCACAAACAAATTCAAGACCAGCATTGTGTGTCGTGATGAAGAATTAGTGTGCCACGAAGGCACCTCTTGGGAAAACATACTAAGCACATTGAAATTTTTGTGCCGTGGTGAGAAAAAAATGTGTGTCGTGGTGCAATCCCTCAAGTTGAATGTTATGAATGGGTTTTAGCTTTATACTGTGGTGAACGATGTAATTTTCTGTCTCTAACCCATACATATTACTCTTCTTATAAATAGAACAATATAGTTTCATTTGGTCATAGCTTTCAATTTACATATTGTAGCCATATTTTAGATTAGATATTTATATTTTCCAACTCCCATAGCCGTTCAACCATCTATATACAGATAGAGAGAGAGAACCTCTCAATTGTAAAAAATATCTAAGGATTTCTAGATGGCAGTGACAATCCATTCAAAAATCTGGAATTATTTTTATCAAGAAGGGTAATTTTATCATTTTATATTATTTTTTCTTTTTGTAATATAATATCTTTCGTAGTTGAATTAAAAGTTAAGTTAACTATGATTGGCTAATATAGATTTTAGTATTTTTTGCTTCCAATGATTGGAATAGCAATTTTATTGTTTGAATAAATAAGAGTTTTATTTATTTGTTGTTCATGTTCTTAAAATCTTTAATTATAAATTAATGATAGACCAAGTTTTGATTTATAATTAAAAAAATTAGAATTAAATATTAGAAACATCAATAGTGCTTAGCTCACATAAATGAATAAGAGTTTATTTTAATTTTACTTATTAATTTCAAGTCAGACCAATGAAACTATTAATTAAATGAGATTAAATTAGATGGTTAAAAATAAATTAATGATGGACTAAATCTTGATTTATAGTTAAAGAATATATATACCTTAGATTTACTAATTAATTAATTTTTAGACCGACTAAGGAAGTCATTAATTAATTGAGAATATTTATTTATATATTTTCCTTAGTTTTCCAATTAATCGATTTCAAATGTGTTACAAGAAGTTATTGATTAAATAAGAATTGTGTGAACTTACCATAACAAATTTGTTTATGAAAGAATGGGAAAAAAATTAAAAAAAATAAAACTTGTCACTTGAATAATTTAATTTTGTCTTTTCATGAAGGTTTATGTTCGCTAAATCCCATAGTCATCCACCATCTTAGGTCTGAATATAGTTTAATTTACTTACTTTCTTTTACTTGATTTCTTTATATATTAATTTAATTTTGAATTTGGAGTTTTGTTTTACCAATAGATGACTGTTAGAGTATTTAAAAATTATTTTTCTTAACTATATTGGAAAATAATTAACTTTCTAAAACAATTGACTAATTTCTTGAGGGACCTACCTTTATAAGGTATTTGTGCACTTGTGATGTTTTAAAATAAAATTTGTGTATCAAGTTTTTGACACTGTTGTCAGAGAATTGATGTTTTAAATTATTTATTTGTTTTCTTTTTAGTTATTGTTTGGAGAGAATTTTATATGTTATGGATTCTAGTAATTTTTAGAGATAAGTAGAAAATATGGACAAATGAAAAGATCATGTATTCTCCCTATTAAAGAGGTATAAATAGCACCTACTAAACAGGTGTCAAAGGTACATAGGTTAGAGCTCTTAAACAACTAAATATATACTCTTAAATGATTAAATATATACAATTCAACCTCTAATAAGTTAGGTTGCGATAGACATTACATAAACAAGTCGTTATATACATGTTGCTTGAGGCCATACAATAAAATGTGACCCAGGTCATTAGGATGGGGTACTAGGCCGTTTACTTAGGCTAGGTCTTGATCCTTTGGTCTTGACCACCAGGGATTGATCCTCAGGTCTTGACCACCAGGTCTTGATCTTTAGGTTCATAAGGTTACTATATATAAGGACTATCCTTAATATGAGTGAGATATCTTTGATCGTTGGGTCGAGTACCTATTACATAAATAATACCAAACATTAACTCTCATATTTTCTTGATTTTGAGAAGTCAAGGGAATAATACTTCGTTTCCTAACCCTTGTATGGCTTGGGCTGTTGTAAATGGGAAGTCTGATTAAGCAAGATTTTTAATAGACATCGATTTATTCAAGCAGACTATCTAATAAAAACTCCCCTAGTTGGTGAGGTTAATAGGCTATTATAAAGCGTATTCTCACTATTAATCCAGATTTTAAAAGGGGGTAAACCCTTATCTTCTCCTTAGGTCCCATTATTAATTTTAAAAATTAGGTCCCTACATAAGTGCTACCTAATTAAGCCGTCATATAAGTTCTTCCTAATCAGGTAGTCATATAATTTATACCTGATTGCCATATAAATGTTATCTGATTAGGTCGCCATATAAGTGTTGCCTGATCGCCATATAAATGTTGCTTGATCATGTTACCATATAAGTGTTGCCTGATCTCCATATAAATGTTGCCTCATCAGGTCTTGCATGCATAGGTACCCTGGTCATTTAGAGGTTGAACCAGACTGTTTACTTTGACTAGGTCTTAACTCTCAGGTCTTAGCCATCAAGTCTTAACTTTTAGGTATTGGCCATCAGGTCTTAACTCTCAAGTCTTAGCCTTCAGTTCTTAGCCATCAAGTCTTGACTCTCAGGTCTTGGCCTTCAGGTCACTAGTCCAATGATACTATGCCACTCCATTATCATAGAGGAATAATTGAGTAATCCTTACAAATAAGAAGGTGAATGGCCTTGTAATTAGAGAGCATATATCTAAGCCCTTATTAGTCATGCATTAATATTTAAACTCTCTAATAATGTGTCTCCTATTAGTGAGCTCCTTACTAGTTTAGGATGAGTTCATTTATTTTGTAGGCATGGATTATACAAAGATTGACCTTGAAGATTCTATCGATGTTTGGTACCTATGATTTGTAGCCCATAATGCCAAGGACTAGTAGCAATATTGTCTATACTGAAATTCTAGTTGTGTAGCTTGAGAAGTTGGACTTTAATTATGCCACACTACACCATGATGTGGTACTTTCAAACTAGTAAGAGTAAAACACCTCCTTGTAGTAGAAAGATGTCTCATACATCCCAACTACCTTTTAAAGAATAAAAGAACCGACACAGAGTCGCCTTTCATAAGTATCAAGGGGAACCATGGACCTATATTCCCAACCTTAAACTGAGATCCATATCAAACAAAGTGGGGGAACTTGTCAGAGGAAATGATTAGCCCACATTTGAATACGCCATGCAAAGGTGAAATATCCCACCCCTCACATGCGCTTCCATATGGGGTTCACATTGGTAAAATCAAGATCGATTCCACGAAATGAGGCATGTAAGGGTGTAATATCCAACCCTTCACATGTGCTTTCGAAAAAGGGGTGTTCATTGGTGAACTCAAAATGAGGCATGCAAGGGTGAAATATCCAACCCCTCACACACACTTCCAAAAGGGTGCACATTGGTGAACTAAAAATGAGACATGCAAGGGTGAAACATCCAACCCCTTACATGTGCTTCCAAAGAAGAGATTCGTCGTGGAACTCAAGTCACTTTCTTAAAACGTATCCTGCATCTCAAGTTGGGGGTTAGTTGAATACTTCATCCAATCCCGAGGCATAGGACGTATCCTGCATTCCAAGTGGGGGGGTCAATTGACTCCTTCCTCTAATCATGGGCGGTCACCGTGTTTATTTTTCAAGGGATAGGAGACATGTAAGGGTGAAGTTGAATCCAACCCCTAAATGTGTTCCTGAAGAGGAGGTTCACCGTGGAACTCAAATCTCTTTCTTGGGACGTATCCCTCATCTCAAGTGGGGGGGAGGTCAGTGGACTCATTCCTCCAATCATGAGGCATGAGACGTATCCCACATCTCAAGTGGAGGGGTCAGTGGACTCTTTCCTCAAATCATGAAGAATGGAACGTATCTCGCATCTCAAGTGTAGGGGTTAGTGGACTCCTTCGTCCAATCCTAAGACATAGGACGTATCCTACATCCCAAGTGGGGGGTCAATTGACTCCTTCCTCCAACTTGAGGGCTATTAGATGAATTTTCATGAGATAGGCAACATGCAAGGGTGAAAATTTGACCCTACATGCACTCCAAATTTGAGGGATTAATCACATTAATAATTTGTAAAATATGCGACATGTAAGGTTGAAAAATCCTACTCGTAACATGCGCTCATTTTTTCTTGCATGAATACAGTTAATACTTTTTAATTACTCGAAACATGAGAGTTCATACATTGACTTTACATGCCTGGAAGTAAATGGCACGGATTTCATAATAACTTCATCAATATTTGAATAATAAATTGGTTGTTTACGCCACATGTAGAGTGAATAGTCCCACTTTATAATAATTTCATCAACAATCTTTCTTGTCATGTTAGGATAAATAATACGACTAGATAAAGCCATTAATATGGAGAATGAATTGCCAATATATTGTTCATGTAATGTTGGGAGTGAAATACCACATATTGAAGTAATAGTCTATATAACTCTAGTACATGTACTTAACAACATATTGAGGTAGTAGTCAATAAAACTTTATTCCATATCAAAGAGAGTGGCACTAATTTTTTGTGAGAATTGTTCAGAAGCTCATCTTTTACTTTCCCAGGCTATGCATTTATATACATGCCTTTACGCCTGTTTATATAAGACAAAATACAACAATTACAAGAATAAATAAAGTTAAAAGGTCATACCTTATTTTTAGAGTTAATCTATTTTGAATTTCACCCCCTTACAGTGCGAAGGTTTATGGGTATCGTCAAATATGATATTCAAAAATCGAAGTATTGATGTATTTCAATGAAGTATTGAACCCCTTAGAATTTATTTTTAAGATGCCTGGGTTACACAGATCTTCTCTTGGTTCACATAAGCTTTCCTTAAATTGTTGGATCAGGGGACTCTAGATAGAAACTCTAATTTGATAAATCTCCAATCGCACCGACTCTACTCAGGCTAGCCCCTCGAATGTAATGATCTTTTGAGAATGTATATCTTTATTGTACTTGATCTAGGAATGTCTGACTGGCCAATTGGGAGGTAGGGCTACTTACAACGTAACTCTAGGACATCTACCAAGATCTTAGGCCTTGATCCTATCGGGCATTGTTTCCATGCCTTTGCTAGTCAAAATATATTGAGCATGATGTTTACCATAATGAATTTTTATCGTTGAGTTAATTAATTCATGTTGAGCTAGTTCTCTAGGACCTCATGTTGTGGAGAATAAGTAAGGCAACTTCTTCATTGTTATGTAAACAAATAGGGATAGATTGGCGAATCTCAGTTTATCAAAAACAATGCTTTGCTCAAACCCATGTTGTCTTACACCAAGTTACTAAACTCCATTCTTGGCAACAATTCATGACCTCTCATTTTAGTTTGATTGGTGGGAACTTTCAATTTTCCTACAATTTCTTTTAATGCATGGGTAAACAAACACAAATGGTGGTGCTATGTTAAAAGCATTTAGGATTTTTTTGCAATTTCCTTTAAACCTCGCTACCTATATATAGGCTTAATAAGGTATGGGCCAAAAGACCACATCAAGCCACAAAAATATAGATTTGGCAGTATTTTTGTTCTCGTAAAGTTCTACACCGGTGGCATACTTGGAACATTCTAAGTGTTATTTAGTGATCTTTTAGACCATAAGACTACCATCTTCCGTAACAGGTGTAACACATTGACTAGAAATCACAAGCTGGTGTTAAAGTAGTAGGTGGATAGAGCTGCATGTAAAGTGATGAGCAAAACCGGCATCGCCGATCCTGCCAATACTTTGGTTTTATATTTATAAAACTCTCGTAATTGCACAAATCATTTTCATAGAAAATGATAAGTATACTCCCAAGGTCGATCTAAGGAAGGAATGTATGTGGTTTTTAATTTATTATTCAAACTTTTAAAAACGAAATTAATTCCTAAACATCCAGTCAACATATTTTGGGTTTTGTGTTTTTAATCTACTGACATAAAAATAAACATAGATTCAATAAACATTTATGCAAATTTTATCATTTATAATAGTGAAGTATTTATGGATATAATAACTAAGATAATTATGCTTGCTCATATTATTTAGGTTATTAAAGATATGAATTGATATTTCTTGATTCTCTCTTTTTTATATGAATACCACCTTTGGTGGGGTTAGATATTTTTTGTTAACTAAACAAATCAATTAACACCTATGGGTGGGGTTAATAACTAATTTTATTAATTAAATTAATTCCTTTTTCTAATATATTAAAAATGAACCATTTAAATGCCACCTTTGGTGGGGTTAGACAGTTTAAACTTTATTCAAGATGTCCAAATTAAACCTAAGAATTTAATTATCCGAGTACTAACTTTCAAGTTTTAAAACTACTTCTGAAAATATGTTGTTAATACATTTTCAGATAATAATTCTTATAAAAACTATTGAAATAGAGCTTCACTCTAACTACCGAGCGATTGTACCAACAAATAAAAGAGCACTACTCTAAATCAGACCGGATAAGTAAACCTTAAAATCTAATTTTTTATATTTAAGTTTGTAATAAAAAAATAATATATTTCTCTCTAACATTCTTAATATAAAATCTTGAATAAAAATAAAATCAATTCATTTTAGAGATTTTTACCTATTTAATATTTCGCAAGCATAACAACGTTATTATTATGTCATGTTTACAAACAGCCAGCAAAGTTAAATTTAATCACAGACAAATTAAATATAACATGTAAGAATAAAGCATAAAAAAATAACTGTAAAAAAAATAAAATCCTTACAGTACTTTGATGCTATTCCCGTTGCTGAAAAACCTCTAAACGGAATTTGCACTCCCATTTATTGAATCGAAAAGAAAATAAATTACAAAAACATAACTAGTTCTTCTCAAAAAGAGAAGAACTCTAAAACTAATAAAAACTAAGAAAAGCTAAAAACTAAGAAAAACTAGAAAAACTAGAAAAAACTAAGAAATGAGAGAAAGAAAGAGAAGAGAAGATGTATTTAGTTATGAAAAGAATATGGGTATTTATAGGTGAGGAAAGGAATAAAAAGTGGGTGAAAAATGATTAAAAATGGAGGAAACACGTAGTAGGTGAGGACGACGTCATTTGACATCAGCAGGTAGGTGGCGCGCACGGAATGGGGCGTAGATGGGCAGCGGCGCGTGCAGACTGGAGCAGAGGCGCGCGCGGAAAGCAACATGGCCGTGTAGAAACATGCATGGGACTGTGCGTTGACTGGCGTGGGCGTGCGCGGCTGCTCGGTGCGGTTGGGCGGCTGCGTCCGCGATTTCCTCCTTTTTGACATTTTTGACCTTTGTGACCTTTGTGACCTTTGTGACCCATTTTGTCCAATTTTCCTTATTTGTTGACTTTTCCTCATTTATTTATGAATATATTTGTGATGTATTGCCTCCAGTATTCCTCTTTGAGTCTTTAAGTTACCCTTTTAAGCGAAAATACCTGAAAAACAATAAAAATACCTGTGATTCCGAAAAGACAAATTTATATAAATATATGATAAAATCATATAAATATATATATTTTTAATCAATTAATGTGCATAAAATCATGGTAATTTTAGTGTTTTTTGAGCACTTATCATAAAGTAGTTCAATGGTTCCATAAATTCCAACGGATAGTACGTTTAGAATATCCACAGCTCGACAATCACGAAACCATGCGGGCTTATCTTTTAGGATTTTAGAAGCTCTCGTAGGTTCTAAACCCACTAGGCCATATGCACGAGCTTCCACAGTAGTGTATCCATGTGAAATAGAAATGATTCCAATGGCATCCGGACCAGGCTTCATCCCAGGCATTTAGACCCAATCTACCATAGTTCCATAGTCTACTATTCCTCTCTTTGTTCGGTCTTTCTCACCATCAAAATTAGTCCAAAAATTAACAGAGGATGATCGGTCCAAAAACCCACATCGTAATGGTATTGGTATCATGCAAAACTTCTTAGGAAAGCTTTTAAAAAAAAGAATTCAGTATCTTTTGACCCTCTTGTAATATGTGCATGGATTGGACTACTAATTAATGACATCAACAACATACATGCTGAAGATCTTGATGAGGAACACATAGCAATTACCATTTGGGGAAGGAAGGCTTTTGTTTGGTATTAAATATGTAACGGACATGCAACCTGATGAGTATAGGTATCCCGTTAGGATAAACCGAGGACATAAAACTAGCTCCACAAAAGGCTTGTGCCCAACGAACTTGGAAAAGCACACCAACCCAGTCTACAAAGCATCTCATCATCAAACAACAAGGTTTTGGATGACAAGACTTGATAAAGTTATGATATCCCTAGTATCGAGGTCGTCATCCATGAACGACCTGTATATAAATACCTTTCCCTTATTTGTAAATACTTGTAACGAACGATCTAAATTCTATAAACTAGTTTGTATTAACCAGGTCGCTAATATGCACCCCGCTATGTACATAAAGGTACCTATATATATTCAGAAAATATCATTTCTTACTTCTCACTAAAAATCACTAAAATTAGATACTTTAATTCTCTCCAAACAATTGGCGCCGTCTGTGGGAAAGAATTTTCTAATCCAGCATTTGAGAATTATATTTTAAGAGAATTTACTAGTATCATCTAATATCTAGATGGATCATGCATTCACTATCCAATCAAACGACCTTGTCCCAAAGGCCCCAGAACCAAACGACCTCATTCCAGAAGCTTTAGAATGTGAAAACTAATAAGGCGCTTTATTCTTCACCCATCAGGTCGCTATCAAACCATGCCATGAGGCGCACTTCGGCTAGCGAAGTACAATTTTCAAACTTGCATGATAATCCTCCTAATGAAGAAGATGCAATGATACGAGGACTTCAAAAACAAATCATAAAATTACAACAAGCTTTTTATTGAGTGTCAAAAGGATAATAAAGAATTAAGATCTCGATTAGAACAAGACACCTACTCAAAAACAGTAAGTTCCATTTTTACACCTCGAGATTCTCAAATGGTGCATCAACCCCTCAGAAGAGAGCATGCGATTCGTACTTCAAATCCTCATCAATGTTCGGTGAGGGAACGACCGATAATGGTTTCTGATCCTCCTCTCGTAGGCAGAACATCTCACCTAAATCTTCCAATTTATAGACCAACAATTGATCCCACTCCACCGCACGATCTGAGTGGAGAATTAGGAAAAAGGTTAAAAGATATGGAAGAAAAAAATGTGGATTAAGGTTAATGATAGATTTGTGAGACAAGAAAAGACAAAAACTTGGGGTGATATAGAAAATGTTTGTAATCAACTATCCACGTCTCCTTTCTCTAACGCCATTGAATTAATGGTACCCCCTCTCAAGTTTAATGCGCCCAAATGTCCCACATACAAGGGGACTAAAGATCCTATTGCGCACGTTCTTCACTTCAAAATGGCTATGGCTATAGTTAGCCTATCTGAAGATAAGCGAGAATCCATGCATTGCAAGTTATTTGCAGCTACTCTTCAAGATTCGGGCCAACAATGGTTTATGGAATTACCCCCCAAGAGTGTTGCTAGTTTTGACACTCTGGTTAGAATATTTATTACTAATTACACTTGTAACAAACCTATCAAGAAGGAGTCACATCACCTATTCTCGATTATCTAAGAGGAAGATGAATCGATTGAAGCTTACATGAGAAGATTTAAAACGGAAAAGATGGAAATTATTCAATGCCCCGACTCAATAGCCATAGAAGTTTTTTAGAAGGGCATAAAGCGTGATAACAGCCTTTTCATAGAATCGACAAAATCCAGGCCACGTTCGTTAGATGTAGTCTATGAAGAGACTCAAAAGTTTGCTAATGTTGAAAGGGAGATGAAGCCGAGTGATGACTGCTCAAAAAGCACTAAAATTACCATGATTTTATGCACATTAATTGATTAAAAATATATATATTTACATGATTTTATCATATATTTATATATATTTGTCTTTTCGGAATCACGGGTATTTTTATTATTTTTCAGGTATTTTCGCTTAAAAACGTAACTTAAAGACTAAAAGAGGAATACTGGAGGCAATACATCACAAATATATTCAAAAATAAATGAGGAAAAGTCAACAAATATGGAAAAATTGGACAAACAGGAGGACAAATTTAATTTCATAGAAAAAGGAACTAATTTAATTAACCAAATTAGTTATCAACCCCACCCATAAGTTTTAATTGATTTGTTTAGTTAACAAAGAATATCTAACCCCACCAAAGGTGGTATTCATATAAAAGAGAGAGAATCAATAAATATCAATTTATATCTTTAATAACCTAAATAATATGAGCAAGCATAATTAACTTAGTTATTATATCCATAAATACTCCACTATTATAAATAATAAAATTTGCATAAACATTTATTGAATATGTATCTATGTTTATTTTTATGTTATTTGATTAGAAACACAAAATCCAAACTATCGTGAGAGAATGTTTAAGATTTAATTTTGTTTTTAAAAGTTTGAATAATAAATTAAAAACCACATATATTCCTTACTTAGATCGACCTTGGGAGTATACTTATCATTTTCTACGAAATGATTCGTGCACTTGCAAGAGTTTTATAAATATTAAAACCAAAGTATTGGCAAGAATCAGCAATGCCGGTTTTCGTACATCAAGTTTTTGGCGCTGTTGTCGGGAAAGGAATAGGGCTTTTAAATTATTTATCAAAATTTTAAAAACATTTTGTGTTGTAAATAATTATGATTTTTTTTATTAAAAAAATTAAAATTAAAATTTTAAGATAAAGAAATTAATAAATAAAAATTATAGCGTGAATAGTAAAATAAACTTTCCGTTCATAAATAGTAAAAACAAATTTAAATTTTAAAAATTTTAAGTTAATAAAAAAAATTATAGCGTGAATAAAAAAAACTTAATTAACTTAAATTTTGATTAACTTATATAACATACATTTTATTAACTTAATTAACTTAATAACATGAAAAGTAAAGATAAAAGGGAGTTTTGTCTAGAAGACTAGTTCTTGGAAGCCTTTGTGCCACTAGTTTTTCCTATGAACGTTGTTCTGTCTAGGAGGATGGTTTTTAAGGAGCCTTTGCACCATCATTCTTTCCTGGGAGCACTCTTGGTTAATACTGATTATGTTATTTTATCTTAAAAAATAAAAAATATAAAAATATAAAAATATAAAAATATAAAAATATAAAAAAAACATGAAATAAATAAAATTTAAACTTTGTTTTATTTAAAATAAAAACAAATAAAATAAAAATTTGAAAAAAAACAATAAAAAAATTTGACTTAGGGTTTAACTAGTTTTGTTTAGTATTTTGTATTAAATAACATGTAAATTTTCTCTAAATTTTTGTGTAGTTATTATTTTTCTTGACAGGAGTTTTAAATTTATGTTTTCAATAGTCTATGCGTGGTAGAAGATCCTTAAAAAACCCTCTTACACCATATGTAAATAATATTCATAAATTTAAACAAGTGTCACTAAGACTAGATTCCAACCATTAACCTGTTTTAGAACCAAGCCTTAATCGTTTACTAGAACCAAAAGAAATGGAAGAAAACCAACATGTGAGGGAAACCACCATGAAGGAGTTTGCAAGACCAATGATTGGAACGACAACTGCCGCTATCCAGCTGGGTGAGGCTGCTCAGAATTATGACCTAAAAAATATTCATTTTTCTATGCTTCCTTCCTTTTAGGGCTGCCTAATGAAGATTCTCTTTCCTTCATTAGAGACTTTTATGCTACGGTCCAAACCTTCCCCCTCGGTATTCTAAATGAGGATCAACTTCGAATGAGATGTTTCCCCTACACCTTAAAGGATAAGGCCAAAGCTTGGTTAATGTCACTTCCCCTAGGTTCTCTGATGACATGGGAGAACATTTATAATAAATTCATGGGAAAATTCTATTCCCACCAAAAAACATCAGAGTTGAAAGGAAATGTTGCTACTTTCTCTCAGATGGAAGGATAACCATTCCATGAAGCTTGGGATAGGTTCAAAATGTTTCTCACTCAATGTCTCCATCACAGCTTTTCCCTGCAGTTGTAGAACCAATTCTTTTACGATGGACTTACACAACAATGTCAGTTCATTGTCGACAACGTTGTAGCAGGAGCAATGGGAGAAAAGACTACCATAGAGACGTTCAACCTCTTTGAGATGTTGGGTGCTAATTCCCAACAAAAAAGCTCACGAGTGAGAAAAGCTGGAGTTCATGAAATCGATTCTAGTAATGAAGTTCAACAACAACTTGTTCAACTGACCAAGCAAGTGGTCCTTCTCACTACACAAACCAACACCAATAATGAACAGTATGGTTTGTATAGCAACATGGGACATGGTACTGAAGCTATCCATATCAAGGAGAAACAACAACTGGACCTGAACAGGTTAATGTATTGGGAGCATATCAACAGAGACCAAGGTTCGTCCCCAATTTAAATACCTATAATCCTGGGTGGAGAAATCATCCGAACTTTTCCTGGAGGCAAAACAACCCTCCTTTCGCTCAAAGCTCAAATCAGCCAGGCCAACAATTCCACCCGCCTATTCCAAGAAGCATTCCCAATAAATACACCCTGGAGGAAAACTTGAATTCTTTTATTCAAGTTTGTAGAGATAACCAATCTAAAACCAGTCAACGGTTGGACTCGTGGAAGCTTCTATAAAAAAGGTGGTAGTTCAAGTAGAACAGTTAGTTGAACATTTGCAAAAACAAAACAAAGACTAATTTGATGGTCAAATGGGGTAAAATAAATTCAATGAAGATGAGACATTGAGTTTGTCATTTTGCAATCTCCAAGCAACGTCTTACTAGAAGACGATAAATTTTAGTCCTACATGGGAGGTCACCCATTATTGTATTTTCCTTTGTTTTAGTTTTATTTTGTATGTAATAAAATTCAAATGAAATAAATTCATTTTTTTAAAAAATTGTGTCCATTCTTTAAATTTAGCATAAAAAATATTTAGGTTCCCTACACCTTTTTGCTTTAAGCCTATACATTTTGTCAAGTTAGAAATCTTTCTTAGAGATATCTACTATTTTTTTAAGAGCTAAATGTTGATACACAATAGGAGGAGGATCGGTTTCATTTACAAATAACCATGGGAGATGCTAAAGATAGGCGAAAAATGATGAAAGACTATACAATGCCAATCATTGGCAATGTAACTTCCAGCATACAATTACAAGAGGCTGCAAGGAATTATGAATTGAAAAAGATTCATTATTCTTTGTTGCCTTCCTTTTACGGTGTCCCTAATGAAGACCCTTTGCATTTCATTCGAGAATTCTATGCTATTGTCCAAACCTTTCCACTACATGCAATTAATGAAGATCAACTTAGGATGAGGTGTTTTCCTTACACCCTCAAGGATAAAGCTTGGTCATGGTTCATTACTCTACAGTCGGGTTCTCTAAAAACTTGGGAGGCAGTATATGAAATGTTTATGGGTAGGTTCTATTCACATCAAAAGACTGTTGATCTAAGGAGAAAGATAGCAACATTTTCTTAAATGTATGAAGAGCCCTTTCATGAAGCTTGGGAAAGATTCAAACTCTTTTTCATTCAATGTCATAATCATAGCTTTCCATTGCAACTACAAAACCAATTCTTTTATGATGGATTGACACTGTAGAGTCAATACATGGTTGATAATGCTGCCGGAGGTACTGTGGGAGAAAAAACTATAGAGGAAGCCTATAATCTTTATGAGTTGTTGGGTTCTAATTCCTAACAAAGAAGTACTAGAAGGAAAGCAAGAGTCAATGAAGTTGGCTCTGATAATGAGATAACCTTGCAACTTGTTGAATTGACTAAACAAGTGCAACTTCTCACTACCCACCAAATGCCAAATCAAGAGGTGTGTGAAGTGTGTTTACTCATTATTGTTCAAATACTTGTGATTCTAGTGTCGATGCCATGGAGGAAGTCAAATCCTTTCAAAGGTATCATCCAAACACCTATAATCACCCTAACCATCATTGGAAGCAAAACAATTACCCAGCCTACACCCAATGTCCAACACTAAGGTCGAATAACAACCACCCTTACCCACCAAACCAATCTTTTAAGCCAACCTTAGAGGATAGCTTGAATGCTTTTATTCAAGTTAGTCGTGACAACCAATTGATGAATAATCAAAGGTTGCACACCATGGAGGCTTCGGTTAAAAGAATTGAATCTAAAGTTGGGCAACTGGCTGAAGAAATGCAAAAGAAAGAACCAAGAAAGTTTCCCAGTCAACCAGAACAAGCAAAGGATGTAAAAACCCTTCGAAGTGGTAAGGTAGTCAATACCAATTTACCTGAAATCTCTAACAATCTACCTTGTAGTTCAGGTAACAAAGAAAGTGATATTCTAGTCTCGCAAAAAGGAGAAACAAGTGTTAAACTTAACAAACCTTCTGAAAAACTCATTGGGGGGTCATCTGACATCCCCAAAATTCAAAAGACAACAGAACCACACCAGCTACAAGTACCTTTTCCACACCGGTTAAAAGAATCTAAACAAGATAAGCAATTCTATGATCTTTTTAATATGCTCTCTAAAGTAAATATCAATTTACCATTATTAGAAGTGATCATGAATGTGCCCTCATATGCTAAGTTTTTCAAAGAGTTGAACACTAAGAAAATGAGGTATGAACTGAATGAATGAGTAGTAGTATCAAAAATTTCTAGCACTGTACTTCTGCAAAACCTACCCCTAAGTTGAAAGACCTTGGAAGTTTTATTATAAACATAACTATGGAGGATAGGAAGGTTGCTAAAGCAATGCTTGATTTAGGTGCTAGTATAAATTTGATGCCCTACTCTATATTCTTACAGCTCAATCTAGGAGATTTAAAACCCACAACTATGTCCCTTCAACTTGCAGATAGATCTCTTAAGTATCCAAAGGGAATAGTTAAGGATGTGTTGGTATAAGTAGACAAGCTGATAATACCTGTTGACTTTGTGGCTCTCGATATGCAAGAAAATCCAGCATTGGACAGAGAGCACACAATATTTCTTGGTAGACCATTTATGGCAACAACTAAAACTATTATTGATGTCCAAGATGGAAATTTGACAATGACAGTCTTAGGAGAGACTATTCATTTTAAAGTTTTTTATTCTTCACTTTTTCCTTCTATTTCTACCATCGATGAAATATTCGATGTTGACCCTTTGGATAATCTTGTCCAAAGCACCTTTTTCCAAACCAGAATAGAAGACAAGCTTGAAACTATTCTTACACTTGAAGAGGTCGAAGAAGATTTAGATGAGGAAATTAAGGGGTACCTTGAACGACTAGACAATGATAAAGTAATGACAAAATCTAGTACACTTTTAAATCTACCCAGTTCTTCATCTAGTAAAGAGGCCAATCCACCTGAACTTGAACTCAAAGACTTACTTGAGCACTTAAAATATGTATTTTTGGGAGAAGGAGAAACTTATCCAGTGATAATTTATTCAACCTTGACCAAAACCCAAGAAAAGGAACTTATCAATGTGCTTAAACAGTTTAAGAAATCTATAGGTTAGAGTATCAGGGATATACGAGGCATTAGTCCTACAATATGTATACACAAGATCAACTTGGAGGATGGTGCTAAACCTGTACGAGAGTCCCAAAGAAGACTAAACCCAAATATGCAAGAGGTAGTTAAGAAAGAAATTCTTAAATTGTTAGAAGAAGGAATTATCTATCCTATTGTGGATAGTAAGTGGGTTAGTCCAATGCATGTGGTACTAAAGAAATCTGGGATAACAGTTGTTAAAAATGACAAAAGTGAATTAGTGCCCACTAGAATAATCACTGGATGGAGAATGTGTATAGATTTTAGGAAACTAAATTTATATACTAAAAAGGATCACTTTCCTCTTCCATTCATTGATCAAATGTTGGAAAGATTAGCTGGGCACGCATTTTACTATTTTTTAGATGGATTGTCTGGATATTATCAAGTACTCATAGCACCAGAAGATCAGGAAAAGACCACATTTACATGTCATTTTGGGACATTTGCTTTTCAAAGAATGTCATTTGGGTTCTGCAATGCCCCTACCACTTTCCAGAGATGCATTATATCTATTTTCTCGGACATGGTGGAAAAATTCATTGAGATTTTCATGGACGATTTCTCTGTCTTTGGGAACTCATTTGATGATTGCTTACATAAATTGACTTTGGTTTTAGAAAGATGCATTGAATGTAATCTCACCCTTAGTTGGGAGAAAAGTCATTTTATGGTTCAACAAGGGATAGTTTTAGGACATATAATTTCAAACAAGGGTATTGAAATTGATAAGGCAAAAGTAGAATTGATATCCAAACTACCTCCCCCTACATCTGTGAAGGGGATAAAAAGCTTCTTAGGACATGCAAGATTTTACAGACGATTTATTAAAGATTTCTCTAAAATAAGTCGTCCCTTATGTAACTTGCTATCAAAAGATGTTTATTTTGATTTCAACAATGACTGCCTTATTGACTTTAATACCTTGAAAGAGAAACTAACATCTACCCCTATTATTATGGCACCAAACTGGTCTTTACCTTTTGAAATAATATATGACGCTTTTGATTATGCTATAGGAGCAGTCTTGGGACAAAGAGTGGATAAGCGTTTGCATGTCATCTACTATGCTAGCAAAACACTCAATGATTCCTAAATGAATTATACCACTACTAAAAAGGAATTCTTGGCTATAGTGTTTTCTTTAGACAAATTTTGATCTTATTTAGTAGGATCTAAAGTGATTGTCCATTCTGATCATGTTGCTTTAAGATACCTATTAAGTAAACCAAATTCCAATCCAAGATTAATCAGGTGGGTCTTACTCTTACAAGAATTTGACTTAGAAATCAAGCATAAGAAAGGCAGTGAAAACTTAGTAGCTGACCATTTGTCTAGGTTGATTTCTGACTTCAATTCTCTTAAAGATGAGAGTAATGAAGAAATGGTTGAAACCTTTCCTGGTGAACAGTTATTTTCAATAGGTCCAAACCCATGGTATGCTGATATTGTAAACTATCTTGCCACTGGTGTTTTGTGACCTAACACTTCATATCAGGACAAGAAAAGGTTTTTTAAAACTATTAAGGACTATTTCTGGGATGACCCTTATTTATACAAGATTGGTCAAGATCAAGTCATCCGAAGATGTGTACCTGAAGAAGAACATAAGAGCATTCTAACTTTTTTTCATGAACTTCATTGTAGGGGCCATTTTGGTGGTGAAAAGACAACCCGTAAGGTATTACAGTCTGGATTCTTTTGGCCCACTCTTTTTAAAGATGCTCATATGTTTTGTGCACAATGTGATAGATGTCAAAGAACAGGAAACATAAGCAAAAGAGATGAAATGCCTTTGACATCTAATTTAGTTGTTGAACTCTTTTATGTATAAGGGATTTACTTTATGGGTCCTTTTCCCCCATCCAATGGTTTTCAATATATTTTGGTTGCTATGGATTATGTATCCAAGTAGGTAGAAGCTATCCCCACTAAAACCAATGATGCTAATGTTGTTGTTAAATTCTTGAAGGATTTAATATTCAATAGGTTCGGAACGCCTAGAGCTATAATAAGTGATGGAAGTAGCCATTTTTGTAACAAGATCTTTGATGGAGTACTAAACAAGTACAACATCACACATAAAGTAGCTACTCTATATCATCGTTAAACTTCTGGTTTAATGGAAGTAAGTAATAGGCAAATTAAGGGAATATTGGAACGCACTGTACATCTTTCAAGGAAGGATTGGGCATTTAAGTTAAATGATGCCTTATGGGCATACCGCACCGCTTAAAAAACACCTATTGGGATGAGCCCTTACCGGTTAATCTTTGGGAAAGTGTGTCACCTTCCAGTTGAACTTGAACACAGGGCTTACTGGGCAATTAAAGAGTTAAACATGGATTTAGATAAAGCAGGAGAAAAACGGTTACTCCATCTTAATGAGTTGGAAGAAATTAGGAATGAAGCCTATGAGAATGCCAAATTATACAAAGAGCGTACTAAGTGCTATCATGACAAGAGGCTAGTTCCTAAGACTCTTCACCCTGGAATGAAAGTTCTTTTATTTAACTCTCGTTTGAGATTGTTTCCAGGAAAGTTGAGATCAAGATGGGATGGACCATTCAAAATAGTTCAGGTATTTGAACATGGAGTAGTAGAACTATTGGACTCCAAGACACAAAGAACATTCAAAGTCAATGGGCATCGTGTGAAACCCTATTTAGAAGAACCAAACAACATTACTGAAATGGATTACATTTGGCTGAGTAACCCTTAGCACCATAAATTTACGTCTTGCTAAGACGTTAAACTAAGCGCTAGATGGGAGGCAACCCATCATTTTAGGTAATTTTCTGTTATTTGTTTTATTTACTTAATTTTATTGTTTATTTTAGTTTAATTATATGTGAATAATTTTTAAATTGTTAAAACTAAAAATATTTGTTGAGATGTTAGAAGTTCACAGCGATTTGTCTGTATACACTTTAATGATGAATATGATGGATGCACCTGCATTTCTCTATTACTACTTACACATTCTCAAGAAATAGGTAATCTTTCTTCTTTTTTCTCTTTATCTTTAATTTACAGTTGTTACATTGAGGACAATGTAAGTTCTAGGTTGGAGGTGGTGAAAAGTTACCATGCTTAATTAAAAAAAATTAACAATTTAAAAATAAAATAATAATTTTTTTTTCCTTTTTATGTTCACATTTTCATTTTCTTGTGTTTGGTTTTATTTTTTGTTTTGTGTGATTTAGTAGTTTTGGAATATAAAATAATAATAATAATAATAATAAATTCACAAAAAATTATCATTTCTTTATATCAAATTTAAGTAAATAGTTAAGTATTTTGTAGTGTTAGATTAATTTTTGAAAACATATCATGAAATTGTAATTATTTTTGGTAATTAGTTAGTTTTTTGTCATAACTAGTATTTCTTGATAAGATGTGGAAATTATATTAAACCCAAAATCGATGTTTATGAATTTTTTTAGTGGAGATAACCTTTGTGAGATATAATTTGAGCCTAATTTCCTTTATTCAGAGTGAAATATATATTTTTTCTACTGCAAACACATTTCTTATTTCTTCAATTGATTAGATGATCTCTATAGGTATTAGCATTAAATGTATGATTTTTTTCTCATCTTAATAGAATATCGTATATATATATATATATATATATATATTTTTGCTTAGATTAAATGATTTGAGTAGAAATTGATAGTATATGCTTGTATCTCGTTCATGCATGACTCCTACAAAAAAAAACATATCTGGGGTTACCTAAACCAAGATCAAATAGAAAAGCCACAAAATTAACCACTCATCAAAATCCTAAAAAATATGTACAATTTGTACATGGGTTGACTCTCTAAAATATATATATTGAGAAATATCTTTAGAAAAAAAATAGATAGATAAAGAATATATAGTATAATCTACATACTATGACCCACATTGCCTACAAAGTTGTGAGTAAAGGCTAATTACAAAAGAAAAATAGATAGATAAAGAATATATAGTATAATCTACATACTATTACCCACATTGCCTACAAAGTTGTGAGTAAAGGCTAATTACAAAAGAAAGATATAGGAAGTGATTCCCTAAAAATTCAATGCACTTTCTTCATTTGTAAAAGGCATATATCTTGAAATTCTTTCTTAATGAGTTTGATTTATGCATGAAAATAATTTTTATATATGATATCTTTATAATTTATACATTCAATTCCTTTCATGAGATCAATGTTAAAATAACACTTTGAGCCTTTATTCTTTATACATATGTGATGAGCGAAAACCGACATCACCGATTCTTGCCAATACTTTGGTTTTAATATTTATAAAACTCTCGCAAGTGCACGAATCATTTCGTAGAAAATGATAAGTATACTCCCAAGGTCGATCTAAGGAAGGAATGTATGTGGTTTTTAATTTATTATTCAAACTTTTAAAAACGAAATTAAATCCTAAACATCCTATCACGATATTTTGGGGTTTTGGTGTTTTTAATCTACTTACATAAAAATAAACATAGATTCAATAAACATTTATGCAAATTTTATCTTTTATAAATAGTGGAGTATTTATGGATATAATAACTAAGTAATTATGCTTGCTCATATTATTTAGGTTATTAAAGATATGAATTGATATTTATTGATTCTCCCTTTTTTGTATGAATACCACCTTTGGTGGGGTTAGATATTCTTTGTTAACTAAACAAATCAATTAACACCTATAGGTGGGGTTGATAAATAATTTGGTTAATTAAATTAATTTCTTTTTCTAAGAGATTGAAAATGAACCATTTAAATGACACCTTTGGTGGGGTTAGGCAGTTTAAACTTTATTCAAGGTGTCCAAATTAAACCTAATAATTTAGTTATCCGAGAACTAACTTTCAAGTTTTAAAACTACTACTGAAAACATGTCGTCAATACATTTTCAGATAATAATTCTTATAAAATCTTTTGAAATAGAGCTTCACTCTAACTAACGGGCGATTGTACCATCAAATAAAAGAGCACTACTCTAAATCAGACCGGATAACTAAACCTTAAAATCTAATTTTCAGGTTTAAGTTTGTAATGAAAAATAATATATTTCTCTCTAACATTCTTAATATAAAATCATGAATAAAAATAAAATCAATTCATTTTAGAGATTTTTACCTATTTTATATTTCGCAAGCATAACAACGTTATTATTACATCATGTTTACTAAACAGCCAGCACATTTAAATTTAATCACATACAAATTAAATATAACATGTAAGAATAAAGCATAAAAAATAACTATAAAGAAAATAAAATCCTTACAGAACTTCGACGCTATTCCCGTTGCTGGAAAACCTCCAAGCAGAATTTGCACTTCCATTTATTGAATCAAAAAGCTAAAAAATTACAAAAACATAACTAGTTCTTCCCAAAAAGGGAAGAACTCTAAAACTAAGAGAAATTAACTAAGAAAAGCTAAAAACTAAGAAAAACTAAAGAAAACTAAAAATCTAAGAAAAGAGAGAAAGAAAGAGAGAAAACAATGAGTTTTGAGGTGTGTTTAGAAGTGAAGGGAAGGGGGTATTTATAGGTGAGGATGGAGAGAAAAAGTGAGTGAAAAAAGGTTAAAAAAATGTAAAAACGCAAAATGGAATTGTTGAGGTCATTGATGACGTCAGTATGACGTCATGGGGGCGGTTGCACGTGAAAAATGGGGCGAAACGGGCGTCGGCGCGCGTGTGAACAGTAGCAGCGCGCTGGGGCACGTGTGGATTGGGAGGCAGGCGCGCGCGGGACTGGGCTTGGGCGCGCGCGGCTAGGCGCTGGCGCGCGTGGGATTGGGCAGCTGCGCGACGCGGTGACGTGATTTTCTCATTTTTGACATTTTTGACCTTTTTGACCCATTTTGTCCAATTTTTCCATATTTGTTGACCTTTCCCCATTTATTTATTAATATATTTGTGATGTATTGCTTTCAGTATTCCTCTTTGAGTCTTTAAGTTACGTTTTAAAGCCAAAATACCTAAAAAACAATAAAAATACCTGTGATTCCAAAAAAGATAAATTTATATAAATATATGATAAAACATATAAATATATATATTTTTAATCAATTAATGTGCATAAAATCATTGTTATTTTAGTGCTTTTTGAGCACTCATCAATATGCGAACATATTAGTTCATTTCTATACATCAACTCTTTCGCATAAAAATTAATATGAGTGTTTGAACCCATAGGATTCAGTGTTTCTAGAGTATTGACAAGTGAGGAATATTGTCGATGTGAATTCAGATTCTTGACACTAAAATTGGGTGAAATTAAATTGAAACATTTTTTATATGAAATATGAAAATGATTTTTGACTAATTATTATAATAAATCATGATTGTTTAAAGAGATTAAAATAACTTATATTTGCGATTTTAATTATGATCTTAAAGGAGATTAAAAAGTATGAGACATTTTTGTGATATGTTGTTTTCTTTTATTCTTAAAAGTTAATTTCTGATTTTGTTGTAATTTTAGTTTTTAAGTTGTTTTTTTATTATTTCTTTTAATTTTTGCATTTAGTTCAATGTTTGTGGGTATCATTACTGAAAACCCTAACGAGACTTAAACTCGTTCACTAGGGCAACCTAGGGGTTTAAAGGCTTTCTGCATAGGCTAAATGCAACCGTGTCAATCCACGGAAGTTGTTTAGGATTGTTTAATGTTTAGTTTTTATCGCTTCTCTTGCTAAGGGACTAGTAAGAAGTTGGTTAGGGGTTGTGATGAATGCTCAAAAAGCACTAAAATTACCATGATTTTATGCATATTAATTGATTAAAAATATATATATTTATATGATTTTATCATATATTTATATATATTTGTCTTGTCGGAATCATGGGTATTTTTATTGTTTTTCAGGTATTTTCGCTTAAAAACGTAACTTAAAGACTCAAAGAGGAATACTAGAGACAATACATCACAAATATATTCAAAAATAAATGAGGAAAAGTCAACAAATATGGAAAAATTGGACAAAATGGGTCAAAAATGTCAAAAAGGAGGAAATCGCGCACGCAGCCGCCCAGTCCCGCGCGTGCCTTGCTCCAGTTCCACGCGCACCGCGTGCACCTTGCTCCTATCCCGCACGCGCCGCTTCCATCTTCGCCCCAATCCGCGCGTAGCTGCCCCCTACGTCATGCTGACATCATCAAATGACCTCATCATTCACCACTCCGTGTTTCCACCAATTTTTATCATTTTTTCACCCACTTTTTCTTCTCATCCTCACCTATAAATACCCCCATTCTCTTCACAACTAAACACACCTCAAAACACATCTTCTCTTCTCTTTCTTTCTCTCATTTCTTAGTTTTTAAGTTTTTCTTAGTTTTTAGTTTTTCTTAGTTAGTTTCCCTTAGTTTTAGAGTTCTTCTCTTTTTGAGAAGCATTATTTATGTTTTTGTAATTTATTTGTTTTTTGATTCAATAAATGTGAGTGCAAATTCCGTTTGGAGATTTTCCAGCAATGAGAATAGCATTGAAGTACTGTAAGGATTTTATTTTATTTTTAGTTATTTTTTATGCTTTATTCTTACATGTTATATTTAATTTGTCTATGATTAAATTTAACTTTGCTGGCTATTTGTAAACATGATATAATAATAACGTTGTTATGCTTGCGAAATATTAAATAGGTAAAAATCTCTAAAATGAATTGATTTTATTTTTATTCAAGATTTTATATTAAGAATTTTAGAGAGAAATATATTATTTTTCATTACAAACTTAAATCTGAAAAGTAGATTTTAAGGTTTAGTTATCCGGTCTGATTTAGAGTAGTGCTCTTTTATTTGTTGGTACAATCTTCCGATAGTTAAAGTGAAGCTCTATTTCAATAGTTTTGATAAGAATTATTATGTGAAAATGTATTAACAATATGTTTTCAGTAGTAGTTTTAAAACTTGAAAGTTAGTACTCGGATAATTAAATTCTTAGGTTTAATTTGGACACCTTGAATAAAGTTTAAACTGTCTAACCCCACCAAAGGTGACATTTAAATGGTTCATTTTCAATCTCTTAGAAAAAGGAATTAATTTAATTAACCAAATTAGTTATCAACCCCACCCATAGGTTTTAATTGATTTGTTTAGTTAACAAAGAATATCTAACCCCACCAAAGGTGGTATTCATATAAAAAAGAGAGAATCAATAAATATCAATTTATATCTTTAATAACCTAAATAATGTGAGCAAACATTAATTAACTTAGTTATTATATCCATAAATACTTCACTATTATAAATAATAAAATTTGCATAAACATTTATTGAATCTATATCTATGTTTATTTTTATGTTATTAGATTAGAAACACAAAAATCAAACTATCGTGACAGGATGTTTAGGATTTAATTTCATTTTTAAAAGTTTGAATAATAAATTAAAAACCACATATATTCCTTCCTTAGATTGACCTTGGGAGTATACTTGTCATTTTCTACGAAATGATTCGTGCACTTGTGAGAGTTTTATAAATATAAAACCAAAGTATTGGAAGAATCGGCGATGCCAGTTTTCATACATCATCGAGCAAACCATCGGTGAGCAGAAACCAAAGGTGACCCTTTTTCAGTAAGAACGAAGAAGATAGAAAACTTGTGGCTGATAAGTGTATCAATTTCTCCCATTTCAAACCCGCTTTTAGACCAAAGAATAACCCCAACACCTGGAATCTTTCTTTATCTCCCTTTCGTGGACCCTCTTTATGTGTGACGTTAGTAGAAGTGGTGCGTCAAATGGAGTGCCTCGATATGTAAATTGGCCACCAATTATGAAAGCTCCTCTTAGGAACCCCAAAAAATATTGTGCATTTCATAGAGACACGGGACATTGGACTCAGGAATGTCATCACTTAAAATGGGAAATTGAGCACCTACTTTCATAAGGATATTTGGGGGATATAGTTGATAAAACCAAGAATCCAAGAGATGATATTCGGAGGGAAAATTCAGATCAAAGGATTAAGACAATGGACAAATCAATTCCGATCCGAAATGAGTCAAATAGAGGACACCCCATTCCATCAGGGGATGTATGGATAATCCACACCATACATGGTGGTCACACCATACATGGTGGTCCCACCATGGCTGGTCACTCTAATAATTCCCGAAAAAGATATGCAAGAGAGGCTCAAGACACGGGACGTTTAATATATGGCATAAGATTGGAAGGACCTTCGTATCCTATTACTTTCGAAGACAAAGAATGATTTCATCCTTATGATGATCCTTTCATAATCACCTCACAACAGATGCCCCTTGTCGATTTCAATGGCAGTGTGACTATGTCGGTAGGAACCATTCGCCTACCAGTGTCAGTGGAAGGGTCCATAGTCTTAACAACTTTCGTCATTTTAAATACTCCCACATCTTATAATGCTATTTTGGGACACCCATGGATACACAAGATGAAAGCAGTACCTTCAATGTATCATTAGCTGATTAAATATCCTACCGCCAATGAGATACGACAAATAGAAGGGGAACAAGATAAGGCACGAAGTTGCTACAACGCTTCCATGAAAAATTCATTACCCCAAGCTTCGAAATAGCAACTAAAGAATGAAAGTCACTTCCATAAACTCAAAAATTTCATACAAATGAGCGAATTATTATGGAGGTTCACGGTGAATACGATATAATCCTTCATTTAAAACTACCCTTGTAAACTTCTTGAAAATTAAGAAAGATTTGTTCACTTGGAAACCTGAGGACATGCCCAACATAGATTCAGATGTCATCTCCCATGAGTTATGTTTAGATCATACCAAAAAACCGGTTCAACATGGCTATCAAACGTGGTGTTAGTAAACAAAGTCGGAGGCGAGCACAGGATGTGTGTGGATTTCATAGATTTGAATCAAGTGATACCAAAAGATTGTTTCTCTTTGCCAAATATAGACCAATTAGTAGATTCCACGACTAGATTTGAATGAATGAGGTTTTTGGATGCTTATTCAGGCTATCACCAAATTCAGATGCATGCTAGGGACGAATAAAAAACAGCGTTCATCATGGAAGAAGGGACATTCTGTTACACAAAGATGCCCTTCGGTTTAAAAAATGTTGGTGCCACATATCAAAGAATGATGAATAAGATGTTCCAAAATAAAATAGGCCAAAATATGGAGGTATACGTTGATAACATGTTGGTAAAAATTAAATGTGCAGTAGACCACATTAAAGACCTCCAAGAAATCTTTGATATAATTTGGAATTATAAGATGCATCTTAATCCAAAAAAAAATGTGTGTTTGGCATAGCCTCAGGGAAGTTTATGGGATATTTAGTTACGCCAAGGGGGATCGAAGCCAATCCAGACAAAATCTCGGCTTTAATCAACATGAAATCCCCAATGTGTCTTCAGGAAGTCCAACAATTAAATGGGTGTATTGCAGAATTAAGTCGTTTTCATTTCTAAGTGCACCGAAAAGTGCCCATCGTTCTTTCGATTGCTTAAAAAGAACATGGAGTAATTATGGGATATCGAGTGTGAACAAGCTTTCCAATCCATTAAATTATACTTGGGAAGAGCACCTCTTTTAGTTAGTCCAACGGCGGGTGAAAACTTATACTTGTACCTGTCCTTTACGGACGAAGCTTCTAGCGCGGTATTAGTGGTCGACCGTGGGGGAACTCAATACCTTGTGTATTATGTGAGTCATTCATTAACAGGAGCTCAACAACGATATCCCTCTCTAAATAAAGCAGCATTTACTATAAGAATGATGACCCGCAAACTCATACATTATTTTGGTTCACACAGGGTAGTAGTCCTTATTCCTTACCCCTTGAAAAACATCTTGGGCAAACCTAATTTATCCGGTCGTCTTTCTCAAATATCTATTGAGCTCAGTGAGTTTGAAATACATTATAAACCTTTGGCTGCGATCAAAGGACAAGCCCTAGCAGATTTTATTGTAGAATGGACGAATGAGAATACCCAAGAATGCAATTCCATACATAAGATAGGGCCAACTCTTGCAACAGAAACATCGTCTTTTGAAGTAGGATTATGGAGGGCATATGTCGATGGTGCAAACAAATCTCGTGGAACAGGAGTTGGAATAGTAATTTTCACCCCGATGGGAGCCTTGATAGAGCAATGCCTTCGAATCACCTTTCAAGCAACTAATAATATCGCAGAATATGAAGCCTTACTTTTGGCATTACAGCAATTGTTAAACCTTGGATCTAAAAGGGTGTTAATTCATAGCGATTCACGATTAGTGGTAAACCATGTCAATGACAATTTTGAAGCCAAGGAGGAGAGAATGAAACTCTATGCATTAGAGGTGAAGAAAATGAAGGTTGTATTTGAAACCTTTCAGATCAAATAAATACCAAGAGGAGAAAATGCCCATGCTGATTCCTTATCCATGTTAGCATCGACAGTGAACTCCAATTTAAAGAGAGTCATACCCATATCTAGTTTATCAAGGCCTAATGTTACCCCAAGTGAATTGAAACTTCAAAAGCGAACAAACATCATACACACTATTCATGATTCTTGGTTGACGCCATATATAGAATATCTTATCAATGGTACTCTCCCTGAAGACAAGCACTTGGCTCATAAGCTCATAACAAAAGCAAATAGTTATGTTATCATTCAGGGAGCTTTGTATAGGAAGAATCACGGTGGTCTATGGCTTAAGTGCATACCTGCGGTTCAAGCTCAGATGGTCTTGGGTGATTTACATGATGGACAATGTGGAGCTCATTCTGGTGGAAGAGCACTTTCTTAGAGGATTATTTGATAAGGTTACTATTGGCCCACGCTTCTCAAAGATTGCATCACTTATGTCAAAAGATGCGAGAGACATGCCAATGTGCCACACCGTCTGGGTACAAACTTAAGATCCATTATCAGCCCCTGGCCGTTTCAAAAATGAGGTTTGGACATCGTGGGACCATTACCCATCCCTTCAAGACAAAGAAGGTTTATCATTGTCGCAACTGATTACTTTACTAAATGGATAGAGGCGGAACCTTTGGCCTGAATCCAAGAATCGGATGTGGAGAGATTCATATGGTGTAACATTATATGCAGATATGGCCTGCCTTGTGAATTGGTTACCGATAACAGTAGATAGTTCACCGGCCAAAAGATTATATCTTTCTAGGACAAGAAAGGTATCAAATTATCTCATTCCACCCCTTACCGACCACAAGCAAATGCTCAAGCCGAATCATCTAATAAAACCCTCATTAATATACTACGAAAATGTTTGGAGGGAGCTAAAGGAAAATGGGTGGATGTGTTGCCTGGTGTGCTCTGGGCAACACGAACTACTCCCAAAACTGCAATAGGAGAAACTCCTTTTTCTCTCGTTTATGGTACCGAAGCAGTTATACCCCTTGATATATTAGAACCTACCCTTCGATCTGATATTGATCATGAAGAAAATGACTTCTTACGACAAGATGACATGTTGCTAGCCGAAGAAAAAAGAGAAGAATCTCTAATAAGACTTGAATCGCAAAAAAGAACACTCCAAAAGACATAATAAATTCATCAAGCACAATAATTTTAGTATCGGGGAATGGGTCTTGTGGAGAGCATTGGGTAACAAAGTGGAAGTTAACGCGGGAAACTTTTCCGCCACATGGGAAGGCCGATATCAAATATACGATATCACACCAGCAGGCTCTTACTTGATAGAATATGATGGCATAAATGAGGGTTTGATCTGGAATGGAGAGCTTCTTAAAAAATATCATATGTAAATGCTTAATGTGAAAGAAATATTTATTTATGAGATGAATTTCTAATCATTAAATTTTCAAGGTTAAAATCGTGATTAAAGGAGGAGGAGTTCCCTGACCCCCCCACTCGAGATACGAAATATTCTCGCAGTGTTTTAGGCATCTCATTTCATGCCCCAAGTGAGAATAAGTCCTTTGACCTTCTCCCTTGAGATGCAAGACACCCTATTGCCTCATGATTGGAGGAGGAGTCCCCTGACCCCCCCATGCGAGATGCGGGATACGTATTATGCCTCGTGATTGGAGGAGGAGTCACATGACCCCTACACTCGAGATGCGAAATATGCTCATAGTGTTTGGGGCATCTCATTTCATGCCCCAAGTGATGATAAGTCATTTGACCTTCTCACTTGAGATGCAAGACACCCTATTGCCTCGTGATTGGAGGAGGAGTCCCCTGACCCCCCCCCCCCCCCCCACTTGGGATGCAGGATACGTCTTATGCCTCGTGATTGGAGGAGGAGTCCCTTGAACCCCCTACTTAAGAAGCCAAATACAATAGCAAAGACATCTTCCTGAGACTAACATGCTTACCAGATTTTATTCGCATCACATTGTTCATCTTTATTACAATCATATTAATCATACAAACTCTTAGATGGCTCCAACATTACTACAAATAAATTACTACTAGCATGATCATAAGGAAATTTTACGTCTGTTCCTTACCAAGCACCCTATTTTTCCAATATTCCACTAATTGGCACAATTCATCCCCCTTATTTCTATATATTTCTTGTTCAAGAAGCGCTAACTTCAAATCCTCTTGCGCATTTGCTAAATTTTTCTTCAGAACTTTACATCATGCTTTCCATACATGTAACTCTTGCTCTGTACATTCATTGGTTTTTTGGCATATTTTTGCTTCTATTTTCTGCATCCTTCGTCACACCTATGGTCTATAAAAAAATTATACAAATAATATATATATATATATATATAATTAATATATACCAATTCACTTTGTAATAAAATTCATTTTTTATCACTTACATCAAACATACGTCTTACTATTATATGCCACACATGCCCACTTTCTCTCTTGTAGGCTGTGTAAATAGAAGGACGGTCTTCAGGTACCCCAAAATGATGATATAATTCTTCTTGCACACGAGGGGTGTTAAACATACCTTCTTTGAAAAGCTTCTCCACCCCGCTTGAATCACCTCTTTCTTTCAGGGGAGGGTATATACTCTATAACAACTTAATATCCTTTAAAATGGATACCTCATCAAGCGGCGAATTTTCAATACACACCTCGTTCATAAAATACATAGAAGACCTAACAATTGTAGTGCGTATTTCCTACATTTTCCCCTTCGCGGCCTTTTGAGGAATTTGATTAACCTTCTCGCTATGAGTAGGGGAAACATCTCGTTTTCTTACATCAGGTGATGAAGGTATAGTAACTAAGGTTGAACTTATTTTTCCACCTTGAGCAGAAATAGCTCACTCTCCTACTATAGGAAGTACTTTATTACTTGGTAATAACCTCGTCGTTTCAAACAAATCATCCAAATTTACTCTATTATAATCCATTACGTTAAACGAGCTGCGGTTACTTCTTAGTAGTTGTCTGCTCGCTTAGTTAAATAAAATTCAGATTAACACGACCTCAAATCCTCTCAATTATACATACCACACTAACATAACATAAATATATAAATTTCAAACTGAACAAATATATATATATATATAAATAAATACAACATTTAAAATTAAATGAGTTCAAGTTCCAAAGTTTCTTTTACATAAACTTCCAAAAAACATGTAAAAACTTTCACGGAGTAGCATCTTCCAGTACTACCCCATCACATTGATGACTTGAGGTGGTCGCAGTATCTCGAGGTGAACTTTACGGTGTGGCAACCCCAGGTGTTTTTGGCCTATTCCTGTGAAAAGCTCGCATCAAGGACACATAAGGCGCATTCAAACCTAGTTTTTCACCATGCAGTTTGAGGTTATTTATTACAAAGCTCGCACCACTACTATAAGCCTTGGTACATTGCGCTCTTAATGTATCTACTAATGTGGATAGCGAACTAACTTGAGTCGACATAGCAGAAATTTGCTCTTAAAGCACGAGGTTCTTTTCATCGGCCTCTTTGGCTAGATTTTCAAAATGTTTAATGGCCTCACCCTTCTCAAAATAGTACGTGTTCGCTTTTCTTAACTTCTCCACCTTATCGATCACTTCGTTCTCTAAATTTAAAATATTTCTATCCTTATAAGAAATCAGGACATCCTTGTCTTTTACCAATTTCTCGTATTTGGCTATTTGTAACCGGCTAGCTTATACTTCGCGTTTATAACCCTGTAATGATAGCTCAACTTCTCTCGCCAAACACACCCGCCTAGAAAAATTGCATAACAGATACGGAATGAAATTAATACGTTTCTATACCTCCAATAAGCGATCTGTAATTAGTTCCCCATGTGTCCTCTCTTCGCTCTTACGAGCTGCTCTCACATGTGCCTTCTCAATCTCTGTTCCAAAATGATGATACAGATCTCGTTTAAGCTCTGTTCATTCAAAAATCCCCTCGTTAAAATAAGTAATATGAGTCTCCAAAACAACGACGTCTTTCAAAATTACCCCATTCTTTTTTTATGTTTCTGGTTCATAAGGTTATGTCAAGCTAGGATTATCCAAATTAGTTGAAGGAATTACGTTTTCTGGGGTAGTTTCGACCTCTAAATTTGTGAACAGATCCTCTTGTGTAGGTGATGGGGTCATGCGCGCAAGACGTGAGTAGCTAGGAGCTAGCTCTTGTACACTTGAAGTGTCAATGAGATCCCCTAGATCAATGTGTGAATAATCCATCCCTATAAGATATATATACATTAGTTAAATTTACCAACAATATGCAAATATACAAATTTAAACAAAAATATATAACCTCGCCACACCCCAAACTTCTTTAAGCGAGCTATAGTCAGGATATCACGGTAACCTTCATTCGAGGTATTTTGTAGCTCAATCCGCCTCATTTTTTCTTTACCACTAATATCCAGTTTACTCATAAACTCGCTAGCCCGAGGTTGTGAAGTACGAAAATTAGGGTTCCAGGTATGTCGAATTGGAAAATTCACCCCGTCATCCCAAATATCTCCAGTAATATAAAAATATTTATCTTTTCATCCCGAGGTGCTATCAACCAATCTGAGATGCAACCCGTGACCTATAACGGTAGATATATACACCCTCCCTCTATCTAACCCATTCCTTTTTAAACAGTATAAACATCTTAATTCATCGTTTTCCAGGTCTATGCCATGTTCTCCAACTACTACAGAAAGACATAAAAGAGTTTGCCACTCGTTTGGATTTATCTGTGCAAAATTAATATCAAATGTGCTCAAAGCACGGGCCACCAATTTGGGAAATGGGCAACGTAACCCTATCTTAAAGGCCATTAAATGTATCACCCACCACCCCAGTGGTGGATCATCGGCATCACATAAATGTAGGGGTACTTGATAACTGTATTTTATATAGTTATTTTCACCTATTTTATTAATTATAATTGCTATGTTTTCAATGTTTTTAGTTAATTTTAGTTTAATAAATTAGTATTTACTGTTTTTTATATATTTTAATAAAATTAAATAATTTGTATCGAAAAACTTAATTAATTGCAAATTTGGGTCCAAAAATATAATTTCAAATAAAATAGTATTTAATTGCAATTTATAAAAGTCAAAAATATAATTTAAATTAAATTCGGGCTTGATTTTAATTATTAAAAGTTTAAAAATTTAATTTAAATTAGAAAAGGGCTAAACTGTAATTAAAGAAAGTTGAAAATGTAATTTGAAATAAATTTGTGGGCCAAAATCCAATTAATTAAAGTTTAATTCTCTACGCAGGAGCGAAGAACCACGTGCCAGGATTCACGCGCAAAACGTAGACCGTCGGATCAAAGAAAAACGGTTGAGATTCGCACGTGCCATTCATGCCCGACCAGATCGCGTGGGTACAGATTTGTTTACGCGGCTCGGCGCCCGAGTGGGGCCCACCTTTCGCGTAGGCCGATGTGCAGGTGGGACCCACTTCTCTGACGCGTCAGCCGCTGTCCCGCACGTACGCGCGCCTCTGATCCCGTGCGCTGATCTCAGCGTGCACCCGGATTATCCTCCAATCAGAATCTGCCACGTGTTCACTCTGAATCCCTTCATCAAATCAGCAACTGCCACGTGTCCACTCTATTTTTCCGCCAATCATGTAATGACACGTGGCATGTTACGATGAGCACGAAAGCGCAGGATCGCGCCCGTATGTGGCCATTTTCTCCGTGCTATGTTGTCTCCGGCGCCGTTTCCCGCGTCCAATGAGAAGCTGCCACGTGTCCGCGTTAATTCCTTTCAGCGAATCAGACGCTGACACGTGGCACGCATAAAGAATTTAAAAAATGTAGAATCGGCGCCCCTGTCTCACGCGTGATTTATTTAATATTTTCGATTCGATTTTCGATACGCGTTATTTTATTTTTCAATACAGAAATTATTACGCGTTTTATAAAAAATAAAATAAAATAATGTAATATTTTAGATGTATTATTTTTGGCTATAAATAGGAGATAAGATGATAGTTTTAAGAAGTTTTTTTTGAGTTTGTTATTTTTGGGGTGTTTGTGTGTTGGCTGTGGAACACACAGAAGCCATTTTTGGCTTTTGTTGTGTTCTGCGTGTGCCAAATATTTCTTCTAAGTGATGTTTTAATTTTCCTTCTTCTTCATCTTAATTTTCTGTATGTGTTGTAATTTTTATTTTAATTTTATGAAGTAATTTAATTTTTCTAGGGTTGCATTTGATCTAAATTTATGATGCTTTTATTTTAATTATTTTTGATAGATTTATAAGACGTTCAATTTGTTCGTTCTATTTTGTGCTTAATGCTTTTTGATTATTTACGAATCTTATCGAAACGATCCGTGGCACATGAATAAACTTGGAAGAGGCATTAGTGTGTATATTGCTCATAAATAGAATGACATGTATGATGAAGGATAGGAATATACCCTAATTGTATGTGTGGTCATTTGAAAACTTAAAACGTAATGAATTTCGGTGAATTTAATTCTCATAGAGATATAGTGAATTAATTTAACGAGGTGTGTTTGTACGGAGCTCGGAAGAGATGTATGAATAAAAATAGAAGTTTTCGGTTGACAAATTAAATGTACTAAAAAAATATAAATCAAAAGAAAATAAAATGATTTGAGTTGATGAATTTGGTGAAAAATTACAATCCTAGATTTCTTTTATTTTTTGTTTAAACTATTTTCTTACATTTGCTACAATCAACTTACGTTTTGAATAAAATCAGATTGAGACAATTTTAGTAATTAACAAACTATAGTAACAAATCTCCGTGGGAACGATACTTTACTTACAAATTTTATTACTTGCACGTTTTTGTGTGTTGAAAAACACGCAACAAGTTTTTGGCGCCTTTGCCGGGGATTTGGTAACTATTTTCATTGTTGATATTAATACCAATTAATCTAATTTTAATTCAAAAAAAAATTATTATTGTTGTTTCTGTTTTGTTTGTTTAGTTTATTTTTCAATTTTCTCGTAAGATGAGATTTGGTTCATACACAAATCTTAACTTACAAATAGAAAAATAAATTTCTTTTGTTTATTGTTTCTTATTTTCTGTATTTTTCAAGTGAGTTGAGATTTTGTTTGATACACAAATCTTAACTTACAAAAAGAAAAAAAATTATTTTTTTTGTTGTTTTGCTTATTGTTTTTTGTTTAATTTATTTCTCCATTTTCTAATAAGTTGAGATTTTGTTTAATACACAAATCTTAACTTAACAAAAAGAAAAAATACATTATTTTTATTTTTGTTTGTTTAGTTTATTTTTCAATTTTCTCGTGAGTTGAGATTTTGTTTAACACACAAATCTTAACTCACATTAAGAATTTTTTTTTTTGTTATTTATTGTTTTTATTGTAGGCTTAATTTATTTTTCAATTTTCTCGTAAGTTGAGATTTTGTTGACACACAAATCTTAACTAACAAAAAGAAAAATAATTGAGAAGTCAAGCTGACGACTATAAATCAAGCGCTTCTTGGGAGGCAACCCATGTGTTTTATTTTATTTTATTTTTCGCATTTATTAGTTTTTTTATATTTTGTTATGTTAAATTATTTTCTCTCGTAGGTGCAATTTGGGAGAAATGAAGCCATTTTGAATTAATCATTCAAACAAACCAGGAAGTTTCTTTAAAACCATTCTCATATGTTCTTTCACTTTCACACATTGAGGACAATGTGTATATTAAGTTTGGGGATGGTAGATATATTAAACTTATTTGAAATATTTTCTGGATGTTATTGCTTGTGAATTTTTTTTTTGTTTGTCTGGTTGATTGAAGATAATATGCAATGAATAGTGATTTAATTTTATTTCTTTATTTTAAATGATGCATAGCGCCTTGAAAAAGTTGAATATTGTCTAAGTGATGAATAATTTTTACGTATATTTCATTTTTACAAATTAAAATATTTATGATCACTTGTCTTGAATTTTGAATTGCTATGGTAATTTAGAAAATGTTTATGTGAGTATGAAATTTGATTGATATTTGTGGTGTCATAACTTTTAGAATTTATTTGATTTTCTCTCGGGCAAAATTATAGATAACATTTAATTAAGAAAATGATTTAGGCCATATTTAAATCGTTTGAGCCTTTCTATCTACCTTCACGTGCTTTATCCATAGTATTCCCCTTTGAGCTTTAAAGTTCTATATATATTTTTATTTCATTTCAAAGCCTACTAAATATATATATATATATATATATGGATATATGTCTATTTTTCTTATCGAACTAACATGTGAAAATTGTTAGTAAATATTTAATGATATATCCGAAAAAAAGAGGATACTTGAAAAAAAAATATTTTGAAAAGAAAAAGAAAAAAAAACAGAAAAAAAAGAAAAAAAAAAGAAAAGGGTTATTGTATGTGATGTTAAATCCCAAATTGGGAAGTATTTATTGTGATGATAGAATATCTCTTGTTTCAATCCTAAAATGTTGTTTAGGAAAAATTGAGCTAAATATATCTTTTATCCTACCTTTACCTAAGCCATACATTACAAGCTTATCAAAGTCCTATTGATTTTTGGTTGTGTTTGTTTACATTAGTGGAGAGAGAAATGAAAAATAAACGTATGAGATTTAGGATTTCATTGAAATCTATTTGATTTTATATTTGCATAAATTGATCCGGATTCCATGTGATGAAATTTGAAAAGACTTCACACACACACTATAATTAATTGTGAAAATGGAATATATTTTTAAATTGATTTTGATACTTAGATAAAATTCTTTTCTTTCTTTGAGTTATGTAAATCAGAATGACTAAAAAGAAATATTTTAAAAATCACTATTTTAAATGCAGTTATCTTTGTTTTATTTCTTTTCTTTTGCTCGAGGACTAGCAAAAACTTAAGTTTAGGGGTGTTGATAAATTGCAATTAAATACTATTTTATTTGAAATTATATTTTTGGACCCAAATTTGCAATTAATTAAGTTTTTTGATACAAATTATTTAATTTTATTAAAATATAAAAAAACAGTAAATACTAATTTATTAAACTAAAATTAACTAAAAACATTGAAAACATAGCAATTATAATTAATAAAATAGGTGAAAATAACTATATAAAATACAGTTATCAGTACTGGCATTAACCCTACCCAGGATGGTATGTCGTATGTTTGTCTAATTATTTCCAAATCTTTAACTGTTAAAACACTAGGCATCTTTTCAATTTGATGTTTCTCTTTGGTTCTATGCATAGGCTTACCCTTATTTTCCCTTTTCTTTTTTGGGCGAGGTACCTTGGTAGATGTAGACACAGGAATCTTGATTACAGGAATTGAACCCCGTGAGAATGAGGTAGACACCGCTTTAGACCCCAAGGAAATAGAAAAAGTAAGAACCCCTTCATTAACAATTCTCGGGGAAGCCATATTACCACTAGTCTCTGTCATTTCAAGTCATTTAGTTGATAACGACCCAAGCTCGCCCAAACACTTCACACCTAATCCACACTTTGTCTCCTACCGTACCACCCCAAAGCATGTTTGTAATCAAATCGAGTGAAGAGTATCTGTTATCTCACACAGATTGGTGACCAAATCTAACTATAAAGGTATCCCACTATTTTTCTGTACCTCTGTGCGACAAAGCAAGTAAACAAACCGCACCTCTACCATCTTTTACAAGAGGAGAAGATGTCCAATATTTGCCAGTGCAATTCGTTCATTTGGGCCAAGCTAGGCTCAATTTGATAGCTCAGTTCGTTTTAGGCTCAAAATTATACATGCCCACTAGCTCACCCTTGGATCTAAGAACTCCCAGGAAGAAATGGCCAAAGTAGTTCGTTCTCCAAAGAGGAGTCTGAGTGGGTCTATAGTGAAATGATGGCAGGTGGCTAGTTGAACTCATCTTTATCGGACTAGAACTAAATGGAGACCAGAAGAAGTAGCGGAGGTTATTGATAGAGTTGTTGAAGTAATAACAGAGGAAACAGCGCTCGAGTAACTAGAATTTGCACGAAAAGAGCTAGTAATGAAAACAGATAGCTTGACCTGGGGGAGGAACACCACGCTAATGCTTTTGGTCACAAACACTCTTATCATAACCCCGGGTTGTTTTCATTAAATCAGAACCCATCTAAAAACAAGTCTTTCTCATGCTATACATTCAAGAAAGATCATATTAACTTTGTAGCTCTATCTCGCTCGTCCTTTCTTGCGTTTTCACTTTAATCAAGTTTTACATTGGGCCAAGTTAGGCCCAGTTCGTTCAAGATAGAGTTTACACAACCCGTAGTTCATGATCCTATTTCGTTGTCCGTTTAAACACCAGCCACTAATTTTGCAGTTTGACTTACAGTCCGTTTAAACATCATAGCCGCTCTTCCAATCCAACTTACAACCCATATTTTTCCTATTCTTCCCCACTGTTTTACTTTGGTCTTTGTTAGGCCCAATTGAGGTAAGCCCACATGTCACGTTGTAACGAGTTGTTCATTGTGGTTTGAGTCTAACCTGTTCATAAATACGTCCATTTGAGCCTAATTGCATTTTTTAATGGACTTCTTTGAAGCGATATGATGGGTGCTTTGGTTCCCTTGGACATATTGGAAGAGAAGATATAGTACCATGTTGAAGATGACATATGAAACACCAAGCATACGTGATGACATTGGTCCTAAATCCTTTGGGAATATATTGAAACCAAGAGTATTCAAATGCTTTTCCTCTAACTCAAAGTGTTAATTGATGTGCTTGTGTCCATCCAACGTCACATGAAACACATTTTTTGCCATTAAACCCCCAAAATGGTAAGCTACTTGTTTGGTATTAGCCTGATGATGTTAGGTATAATAATTTCCATGGACACCAGTTCATTCATTTTAATCATTGATTATACAGTTCAGATTAAAATTAACTTTCAATACACTTTGCATTAGTGAACACGATTTGTAATGTCACAATAAAAGATAGCAATAATCCAATTATCTATTTTGTGTTGAGTGAAGTCCCTAAAACACAAGTTGATTCTCCTTGGGGATAAGATTGAAGGTTTTAAATGCTAACTATAGGCTAGAAATATTTTAGTTCCCACAGATGGTGCCAATTGTCTGGAGAGAATTTTATGTGTTAGGAATTCTAGTGATTTTTATAGAGATGTATAAAATATGAATAAATGAAAAGATTATGTATTATCTCAATTAATGTGGTATAAATAGCACCTACTAAACAGGTGTCAAAGGTGCATAAGTTAGAGCTCTTAAACGACTAAATATATACAATTCAACCTCTAATAAGTCAAGTATCCATAAACATTACATAAATATGTCATTATATACATGTTTCTTGAGGCCCTACAATAAAATGTGACCCAGGTTATTAGGACAGGGTACTAGGTCGTTTACTTATGTTAGGTTTTGACACTGTTGTCAGAGAATTGACATTTTAAATTATTTATTTATTTTCTTTTTAGTTATTGTTTGGAGAGAATTTTGTGTGTTATGGATTCTAGTGATTTTTTAGAGATAAGTAGAAAATATGGACAAATGAAAAGATCTTGTATTCTCCTCATTAAATAGGTATAAACAGCACCTACTAAATAGGTGTCAAAGGTACATAGGTTAAAGCTCTTAAACAACTAAATATATACTCTTAAATGACTAAATATATACAATTTAGCTCTTAATAAGTTAGGTATCCATAAACATTACATAAATAGGTTGTTAAATACATGCTGCTTGAGGCCCTACAATAAGATGTGACCTTGGTCATTAAGATGGGGTACCGGGTCGTTTACTTAGGCCAGGTCTTGATCATCAGGTGTTGACCACCAGGTCTTGACCACCAAGTCTTGATCTTCAAGTTTATAAGGTCACTATATACATGGAATATCCTTAATATGAATGAGGTATCTTAGATCGCTAGGTCGCGTACCTATTACATAAATAATACCAAATAGTTATTTTGCATGATCTTTTGGTTTTTGTGATTTTGTGAATATATGTAATCGATTTAGTTGTTTTTGTTTATTTCAATTATTTTTTGTTTATTGTTTATTTCTTTTCTTTGATCTATTTGCTTTTAGTAGTTAGTTTTGTTTTTATTTATTTATTTAATCTTTCTTGAGTAGTCATTAGAGCCACTACTAGAGCCATTAAACATGGGAGATGCTTTATTAAGAGGATATCAATGAAGCAGTACGCAAGACTAATCATTGGTACTTTTACTTCCCTAATATAGTTGCAAGAGGTGGTTAGAAACTATGAATTAAAAAATATTCATTTTTTCATATTGTCATCCTTCTATAGAATTCGTAATGAAGATCCTTTGAACTTCATTAGAGATTTCTACTTAACAATACAAACATTCCTTTTGCATGGGCATACTGAGGACCAATTAAAAATAAGGTGTTTTCCATGCATACTCAAAGATAGAGCTAGGCTTGGCTAATGATTCTCCTACTAGGTTCCCTAATAACTTGGGAGGGAGTCTACAACAAGTTTATGAAAAAATATTGTTCCTATTAAAAAACTTCTTATTTGAGAACAAAAATTGCAACATTCTCTCAAATGGAAGGAGAACCATTCCATGAAGCTTGGGATAGGTTCACACTTTTACTCACTTAGTTCCTACACCACGGCTACCCACTACAACTGTAAAACCAATTTTGGTATGATGGGTTGACACAACAGTATCAATTTACAATTGATAACACTATAGTTGGAGCTATAAGGGAAATAACAGCCTTAGAGACTTATGATTTTTATGAGATGTTGGGTGCTAATTCCTAGTAAAAGAGTACTAGAATGATAAGAGCTAAGGTTAATGAGATAGGCTTTGAAAACAAGATGGCCATGCAACTAGCAAAATTGATGAGGCAAGTTCAACTCCTAACTACCAAGAACACACCAAACCAAGAAGTATATGGAGTTTTTGGTATATATAGGTGTTTGGAGAGAATTTTCTGGTTATGGATTCTAGTGATTTTTAGAGAGAAGTAGAAAATATGGACAAATGAATTGATCTTGTATTCTCCTCATTTAAGGGGTATATATATGTATGACATCCTACTCACGTAGAAAGGTACGCATAAGCAACCTGTATACATGGTTACATATGTAGTAAAATTGTACACGAACTAGTTTAAATAGAAAGCAGATCGCTACAAGTGTTACACATAAATAAAAGGAGGTCGTTATATGCAGGTCGCTCACGGAGAGGGAGGACCCTGATCACGTCGGGATATCATAGTAATTTGGATAATAAATTGATCTTTTATGCCATATATGGCATGAATGGTCCCACTTTATAATAATTTCATCAACCTAGATCCTAAAGCGCACCAAGCTCTACCTCATTCGCCAAGATCAATCCTTACATCATATAAAGAAAGGCATGTAATGATCAGCTCATACATCATATAAACTCACCTCACATGGTGTGCATAAGCTTCCCTTTACTTGTTTGAAATGGAGTCCTCAAAATCGTGGCGATAAAGCCACCATCACGGGTCCCTGGATGAAAGATTTTATTCGATGTAGCTCTGGACGCACCAACTCCAATCAAGCCAGCCCATGTCCGGCATTGTTGTCATGCCTATAGTTGTCAAAATATATCGGGCCTGAATCATACCATAATCGCTTCTATTGTTGGCTACTTAATCCATATAGAAGTGTCATACCAAGCCCAGTCCGTGTCAGCTCCAACCTGTTCTCCTTCAGGTGAATTTCTTCTCAGTGGGTTTAATCCATTCACTAGTTCGTACCAACTCCCATTCAACCAGGCCCAATGTGACAGATATCGAACCAGGCTACCCATGTCTGTGTCATTCAAGTTGTTCATTTAGCAAGTAAATCCGCACATCAATTTGTTCTAGGTATATCGCGTTTATCATTTATGGAAACCGATCAAGTGCAGTCGATTCTTTTATGTAAATTGAGCCAATTTGCGATCAACACTCGGTGAAAGTTCCAAACCCGGTGAGCGTCCAAAACCCAGTTTGTGATTCCGTTAGCGTATTGGACTGTGGTCCTTCACAATGAAGCTGGTTTCATATTAGAAGCAAATGTACATCCATCATTTTACGCCATGTCTAGCTCGTGGTTTGTTCGATCTGCATCATTCCACCTCTTCGCCTTGCTAACCATAACAACCTACACCAGATAGCTCGCTTGGTTTTATCATTACTATTCGAGCTCACCCAACTACTTCACAACCAATCCATACCTTGTATCACATTGTAGCTCTCCACAGCGTGTTTGTAATCACATCGAGTGAAGAGCATCCATTCGTCCAAACTAATCGGTCACCCAATCAGATCGAACTGCTATTGTTTTATGGACCTCTACAACAAAGCAAATAGACAGATCATACCAATGCACTTCGTTCATTTGGGCCTAGGCCCAATTTGACAACCCAGTTCATCTTAGGCTCACAATTATTCCTACCTATTAGCTCACACTTGGATTTAAGAAATCCTAGGAAGAAATGGCCAAAGCAGTTTGTTCTCCACAGAAGTCTCAGTCAATAGTGAGACAATGACAAATGATGGTTAGCGTAGCTCGTCTTTATCACACCAAAACTAATAGGAGACTGGAAGAATTAACAAAGGTCGTTGATAGAGCTGTTGAAGTAGTAACAGAGGAAACGACCTATGAGTAACCAGAACCTACACTAAAGGAGTTAGGAATAAAACTAGTCACAGTTTAACACTAGCGAGGAACACCATACCGCTGCTTTGGGTCACAGCCCAGCTTGTAACTCGCTAGCTTGTTCGCTTAGCGTACTGGTATGCGGTAGTTCATATTTTTTATTGTGAAACCAAATCCACAAACTCAGTTCGTGCCATATATATTCGAGAAGCTCTTATCATAACCTTGAACTGCGTTTATTAATCAAAACCCATCTAAAAATAAGTTAAATGTTTCACACCTTACAGGTTCGAGAGATTGTAGTATGGTTACAACTCTATATCTTGCTCATTCTTTCAATCTCTTTGGGCTACTTGTAGCCATTATTATAATTGAGAAGGAGAGTTCAAAGGTACTAGAGAAAATAACGATGTTGTTTTCCATTAATTGGACCGAGCTTTTCACATGGGCCGAGCATGGTCCAGTTCGTTTAAGTGAATTTATGCAGTTTGTTTCTAGTTCGCTCAAGAGCCCATAAAACCCATAAACTCATCTTCTCAGCCCATTTCTATAGGTCGTTCTAGTGCACTAGTTTATGGTTGTTCATGGTGGAGCTACTTTCAGATTGGAAGCAAATCCACTCACTAGTTTGCAACAGGTATCTCATTCATCATTTACAGAAACTGATTAGTTCTTCTAAGAAGAAATGGCCAGAGAAATGATGGCAAGTGTCTAGCATAGCTCATCTTTATCGCACCAAAACTAATTGGAGATCAATTTCCACTATTCATAATTTTACTCGCTCTGTACCAGTAACATGAGCTTGTAATTGACTTCCACAGATCACTGGTTAACCAAGCCACAAAATAGAGCTACTTGTTCATTTACACATTACAACAGATCGTCCATGTTTACAATTTGTTCGCGCTATAGTTCCTACTTTGAATCAATCTGAGTCAGATAATCCTAAATGTTGTCTTGTATACGTTGGCAGCTACCCAGATCACGATTCACTTTTCTAGCCTAACGAACCATATCTCCCCAGGTCGTCCACTTAGTGAGCTCGATTATGGTGGTCATGATGGAGATGGTTTTAGAATATTCACCCTTTTCGCAAGTGCGAGGTACCATAACCCTTCATTCGTTGTTCTCCCGTCCATTTAACGACCCAGCCCAGATTGATCCGACAATACAACTTCCTTAGTTAGTGTCCTATAAATGTCAATTACCGGTGAGAGAAATGGATTTGTTGTTGGAAAAAATGTGGAGTGATAGCGAGGTCTCGTACCAAACATAATTAAATGCCAATCCACCCCGCTGCCCAACTACCCAAGATCTACTTTGCTTCTCCTAATCACCCCGTTTTTCCAACGTTTTTTGTGTGGAGTAAATGTCCCCAAAACATGAGATAATTCTCCTGAAAATAAGATTTAAACTTTTTGTGTGTTTTTGAAACACATAAAAACGTGCAAGCATACACGATCACAAGTAATAATATTTGATAAGTAAGTTATCGTTCCCACGGAGATTTGTTACTACAGTTTGTTGAGTACTAAAATTATATCTCTCTGATTTTATTCAAAACGATTGGTGATTGTAACAAATTTAAGAAAAGAGTTTAATAAAAAAATAAAAGAAATCTAGGATTGCAATTTTTCACCAAATTAATCAACTCAAATCATTTTATTTTCTTTTTATTTATATTTTTTAGTACATTTAATTTGTCAACCGAAAACTTCTAATTTTATTCATACATCTCTTCCGAGCTCCGTACAAACACACCTCATTAAATTAATTCACTATATTCCTATGAGAATTAAATTCACCGAGATTCATTACGTTTTAAGTTTTCAAATGGCCACACATACAATTAGGGTATATTCCTATCCTTCATCATACATGTCATTCTATTTACGAGCAATATACACACAAATGCCTCTTCCAAGTTTATTTATGTGCCACGGATCGTTTTGATAAGATTCGTAAATAATCAAAAAGCATTAAGCACAAAATAGAACGAACAAATCGAACGTCTTATAAATCTATCAAAAATAATTAAAATAAAAGCTTCATAAATTAAGATCAAATGCAACCCTAGAAAAATTAAATTACTTCATAAAATTAAAATAAAAATTACAACAGTTTCAGAAAAATTAGATGAAGAAGAAGGAAAATTAAAACATTAGTTAGAACAAATATTTGGCAAACGCAGAACACAACAAAAACCAAAAAATTGCTTCTGCGTGTTCTGCCATCCAAAACCGAACAACACAAAAACTAAACTCTACCCAAAACACCAAAACTCTTTTAATCTATCATCTTATCTCCTATTTATAGCTAAAAATAATACATCTAAAATATTACATTTTTTATTTTATTTTTTAAATAAACGCGTAAACAATTTGTATCGAAAAAATAAAAATCACGCGTGAGACAGGGCACCGTTTCTGTATTTTTTAATTCATTATGCATGCCACGTGTCAGCGTTTGATTCGCTGAAAATATTTAATGCAGACACGTGGTAGCATTTCAATGGCTGCGGGAAACGGGCGCACGATGGATTCTCGCACGAGAGATAACGGCTGCACACGGGTGTGATCCTGCACTATCGCGCTCATCGTAACATGCCACATGTCATCAAATGATTGGCTGAAAAATAGAGTGTGACACGTGGCATCTTCTGATTAGCGGCAAGGATTAGTGAAGACATGTGGCATCATTTGATTCGCTGAAGATCCGGTTGCACGCAGAGATCAGGGCACGTGATCAAAGGCACGCATAACGTGGGGGACAGCGGCTGGGCGCGTCAGACACGTGGGTCCCACTGCACACCGGTCTGCGTGGCAGGTGGGCCCCACTCGGGCGCCGAGCCACGTGAAACAAAATCTGCACCCACGCGAGTTGGTCGGGCGTGATCTAGACGCGGGCATCGTAGTCGTTTCTTTTTTGATCGGACGGTCCACGTGTCGCGCATGCTGTATGGCGCGTGGATTCTTCTAACCTGCGCAGAATATTAAACTTTCTTAATTGCATTTTGACCCACAAATTTAATTCAAATTACAATTTCAACTTTCTTTAATTATAGTTTAGCCCTTTTCTAATTTAAATTAAATTTTTAAACTTTTAATAATTAAAATTAAGCCCGATTTTAATTTAAATTATATTTTTGAATTTTTTAAATTGTAATTAAACACTCTTTTATTTGAAATTATATTTTTGGACACAAAATTGCAATTAAGTACGTTTTCGATACAAATTATTTAATTTTCATTAAAATATTTAAAAAACAGTAAATACTAATTTATTAAACTAAAATTAACTAAAAACATTAAGAACATAGCAATTATAATTAATAAAATAGGTGAAAATAACTATATAAAATACAGTTATCAAGGTCTCAAATGCTAACTATGCACTAGAAAGATTTGAGTTCCCATAGACGACGCCAATTGTTTGGAGAGAATTTTCTAGTTAGGGATTCCAGTGATTTTTAGAAAGAAGTAGAATATATGGAAAAATGAATAGATCTTTTATTCTCCTCATTTAAGTGGTATGTATATGTATGACATCCTATGCATGTGGCAAGGTACACATAAGCAACCTATATACATGGTTACATATGTAGTAAAATTGCACACGAACTAGTTTAAACAGAAAGCAGATCGCTACAAGTGTTACACACAAATAAAAGGAGGTCGTTATATGCAAGTCACTCACTAAGAGGGAGGACCCTGATAACTCTATATTTTAGAGTTATTTTGTCCATTTTATTAATTATAATTGTTATATTCTTAATGTTTTTAGTTAATTTTAATTTATTAAATTAATATTTAATGTTAATTTTTTAAGAAATATATTTTTAAAGAAAATTAAAGATTTTGAATTGAAAAAGGACTTAATTGCAAATAATAAAAGCTGAAAATATAATTTAAATTAAAAGAGGGCTTAATTGCAAATATCAAAAGTTTAAATGTTAATTTGAATTAAATTGGAGGACTAAAATATAATTAAATAAACTTTGTTTTTCTGCGTAGGAAAAGGAGGACCACGCGTACCATTATCAATGCGTATCACGCACCGTCAGATTAGATAATCAACAGTGAAAATCAGGTGAGTGTAATATAGGCACGACACAAGCAATTGGACACATTTCCCAAATGGCACGTTGCTCAGTGCGTAGAGTAGGGTCCACCTGTCTACGCTGATGAATTTCCCATGTGACTCGGTCCAACTAATCTGTGGATGTCCTCTCATTATAGCCAATACGAATCCGCCATATGTCATATTATTTTTCCAACGAATCAGAGATTTCCACATGTCATGCGTATTGCGTAAGAAAAATAGAAAATTAAGCATACTTTCCAGCCGGTTTGCACGATATTTTTGACACTTTTACACGCGTGGATGATTTTTGTCCCCCACTACATGCGTGTTCTGAAATACTTTTGGGTGGTGATATATTTTGGGGATGCGAGGGAAGCCGAGTCTGGTTTTTTCAGTTTTTGTTTTCTTTTCTTAGTTTTGAGTTCTGTTCTTTTTCTTAGTTTTTTCCTCTACGTGTTTAAAAAAAATAGAGAACACACAGAAGCTATTTTTCTTGACATGTTATTTTGGTAGGGAAAAGTAGAGAGAAAGGAGACAGCGAAGAAGAAGAAAAAGGAAGGAATTTTATTTTTCATTGAGGAATCATGAAAGAGTTTCTTCTAATCTTTTTCTTCTAATATTTTTCTTTTAATTTTATTTCTCTAAAATATGTGAATATTTTCTAATTGTAATTTTAATTTCTGCTATGAACTAATTTATTTGTTCTAGGATTGTAGTACAACTTAAATTATGAAGCTTGATTGAATTATGTTTGAATGATTTATGGGATGCTTTTAAGTTGTTTATTTTATTTGTACTTAATGCTTTTGATTATTGGACGATTAATTAATTGATATGTGACACTTAAATAAACTTGAAAAAAGAATTTTTGTGTGTTGCTCGTGATAGAATAACATATATATATATATATAAGGGATAGGAATATACCTTTATTGTACGTGTAACTATTTGAGAACTTAGAACTTAATGAATCTAGGTGAATTTAATTCTCATGGGAATAGAGTGAATTATTTTAGCGAGATGTGTATATATGGAGCTCGGAATAGATATATAGATAAATTAGGAGTTCTTGGTTAACAACTTAAATGCGAGAACATATATAAAGAGAAAATAATATGATTCAAGTGGATTAATTTGGTGAAACTACAATCCTAGAATTTTCTTATAAACTATTATAAAAATTAGTTAGTCAAACTGCATCAAACTATCGACTATTTGGATAAAATCAAATTGAAATAATTTTAGTACTTAACGAACACTAGTAACAAATCTCCGTAGGAATGATATTTTACTTATCATTTTATTACTTGTGACTGTGTATACTTGCACGTTTTCACGTTCTCTTAAAGAGACAACAAACCCTGATCACGTTGGGATATCATAGTTTCACTAGGTCTTGACATCTAAGACCTCGTAGTTTGATAACGAGGTACTTTTGTCGACTGGGTTGTATGATTTACCAGGCTCGTTGGGCTCAGGGCATTTGTTAAGCCAACCCTATACCCTCGCTATATCCTAGCGGGGTACCTGCACTTATTAGGTCGTATGTCTGTTACATATTTAATACCAAACAATAGGCATATTGCTAATGTTTTCTCTTTTGTAGATGATCCATATATAGGTACCAGTTAGGATGTTTATCTAATATAGGGATCCAACTTAGACTAGGAGTGATCCTTATTCCAACACCTATAATTCTGGGTGGAGAATTCATCCTAATTTCTTATGGAAAGCAAACACTAACCCTCTTTATGCCCAAAACAAAATGCAAGGCCCAAATTTAAACCAAAGCATGCCACCCTATCCACTTAATAAGCCAACCTTGAAGGATAACTTGAATGCTTTCGTTCATGTAAGTCAAGATAGTGACATGAAAAGTAATCAAATGTTGGACTCTTTAGAGGTATCTATGAAGGGGTGGAAGGACAAGTTGGATAGATAGCTAATTAGATGCATAGATAAGAAAAAGGGAAGCTTCCTAATCAATCTCAACAAGCTCTAGATTTTATAATTCTTAAGAGTGGTAAGGTTTTGAATAAATATTTTCTTGAAATGCCTAATGATTTATTTAATAATACAAGAAACACTGGTGGAGTGCACGTAGCAACCAAGGAAGTTATGGACACAAATGATACAATTGCAAAGCCTTTTGACGGGATTCAAAAAGAGTCATCTGACCCATCTACATTGCACAAGGCACCATAACCATACTGACTGCCCATACCATTCCCACACCATCATACAGACATTAAATAGGGTAAGGAATTTTATTTATTTATTTGACATGCTTTTTAAGATTAATATTAATTTATCCCTCTTAGATATCATTAGGAGTGTTCCTTCATATGTAATTTTTTAAGGAATTGAACACTAAGAGGAGAAAGCATGAAGTTAATAAATAAGTAAATTGTATTAGAAGTTGCTAGTATAGTACTTCAGTAAAACATCCCACCAAAGTTGAAGAATTTTGTTAATTTTAATATTAATATTACTATGGGGATAAAAAGATGGTATGGGATATGCTAGATTTAGGTGCAAGTATTAATATCATGCCTTACTCAATATACTTTCAAATAGATTTGGGAGAGTTGAAGCTCACAACCATGTCCCTTCTATTAGTTGATAGGCCTGTCAAATATCCTAAAGACATGGTTGATGATTGGTTTATATAGGTAGATAAACTAATAATACATATTGATTTTATGGTAATGGATATGCAAAAAAAAAAAAACCATCAATAGAAAATGACCACATTATTCCTCTTGGTAGGCCATTCATGGCCATAACTAAGACTATTATTGATATGCATAGTGGGAGATTAACTATGATAGTCTTGGGAGAGACTGTCCATTTTAAAGTTTTTGATTCCTCTCTTATTCCTTCTATTTTTGTTGATGAATGTTTATATATTGACGATGTGGATAAATTTTCTCATAACACCTTTTTTGTAGGATGAGATCAAGGATAAATTTCAATATGCTTTAATTTTTTATAGGATAGAGGAAGAATTAGATGTAGAGATTAAGAGGAACCATGAATTGTTAGATAATACTGAACAGATAGTACTAAACCCATAGAAGAGCCTAGTGCACCCTTAGATCTACCCAGGACCTCATTTGAGAAAGATAACACTCCACCTAAGCTAGAGTTAAAAGAGTTACCTAAGCACTTTAAATACATGTTTTTGGGAGAGGGAAAGACCTACCCCGTCATTATATCTTCTACTTTAATCCCATCCTAAGAAGAATAACTAGTGAGGTAGCTTAAGAAATTCAAGAGAGTTATGGGTCGGAGTATTGGTGACATTAGAGGTATTAGTTTAGCTATATGTATGCATAAGATTAATTTAGAAGAAAATATCAAATCTATGAAAGAAGCCTAATGATGACTTAACCTAGTTATGCAAGAAGTAGTGAAAATTAAAATTTTAAAACTTTTAGAGGTAGGAGTTATTTATCCTATTTCTAATAGCAAGTGGGATAGTCCAATATTGTGGTACCCAAGAAATTAGGTATTATCATGGTAAGAAATGATAAAAATGAGTTAGTGCCTACTAGAATCATCATAGGATGGAGAATGTGTATTGACTTTTAGAAAATGAATTTGTGCACTAAGAAATATTACTTTCTCTTCCTATTATTGATCAAATATTAGATAGATTGGCTGGGCATGATTTTTATTATTTTCTTTAATGGTATTTTAGGATATTACCAGGTACCAATTTCACCAAAAAATCAAGAAAAGATTGCATTCACTTGTCTATTTTGGGATATTTGCCTTTATGAAGATGTCATTCAGTTTATGCAATGCTTCCATGACATTCCAAAGATGCATGATGTCTATATTTCAGATATGGTGGAGAAATTCATTGATATATTCATAGATAACTTTTCTATCTTTGGAACCTCATTTGATCATTGTTTTCATAAGTTGACTTTAGTTTTAGAACAATGTATTGAATGCAACTTAACTCTTAGTTAGAAAAAAGAACTCACTTTATGGTTCAACAAGGCATTATTTTAGGACATATTAATTCAAGTAAAGGTATAGAAATGGATAAGGCTAAAATCAATTTAATTACTAAATTTCCATAACTACTAATGTAAAGGGTATTGAGAATTTCTTAGAACATGCAGGTTTTTATAGAAAATTTATTAAATATTTTTCTAAAATAAGTCATCCTTTATGTAATCTATTAGCCAAGGATGTCTCCTTTCTGTTTGATAATGATTACCATATTCCTTTTAATACATTGAAAGATAAATTAATTTCTATAGCTATTATCATGACACCTAATTAGTCTTTGACTTTTAAAATTATACGTGATGCTTCTGATTTTTCTATAGGGGTTGTTTTGGAGCAGATAGTGGATGAGGGTTTACATGTCATTATGAAACTAGTAAAACACTCAATGATGCCCAACTGAATTATTCCACCATTGAAAAGGAATTTTTGGCTATTGTGTTTATATTGGATAAATTTAGATCTTATTTGATAAGTCCTAAAGTAATTATGCAATCTAATCATGCTGCTTTGAGGAATTTATTGAGTAAATCGAATTCTAAGCTAAGATTGATCGAGTGGGTGTTGCTTTTGCAAGAATTTGATTTAAAGATCAAAGATAAGAAAGGGACTAAAAATGTATTACATGATTATTTGTCTAGGTTTATTTTTTTGATTTTGAAAATACTGAGAATTAAAATGAAATAAATATGGTTGAAACTTTTCCTAATAAACAACTATTTACATTAGGCCCAAACCCATTGTATGCTGACATAGTTAATTATCTTATTAGTATTATTTTGAGGCCTAACATTCCTTTTCAGGAAAAGAAAAGATTGTTCCATGATTGCAAGAATTATTTTTGGTATGACCCCTATTTGTTCAAGCTTTACCAAGATCAAATCATCTGTAGATGTGTGTTTGAGGATTTTGGCCTATTTCCATGAGCTTCATTGTGGAGGGAATTTTGGTAGTAAGAATGTCATAAAGGTATTGCAATCTGGTTTTCATTGGACACTTTTATTTTAAGATGCTCATAATTTCTTCACACGTTATGATAGATGTCAAAGGATTGGTAACATAATGAAGCATGTTGAGATGCCTTTGACATCTAATTTGGTTATTGAATTTTTTGATGTTTTAAGGATTGACTTTATGGGTCTATTATCCCTTCTTTTGGGTATGAATATATATTGGTTGCAATTGACTATGGGTCCAAAGGGTTGAAGCTATACCCACTAAAACTAATAATGCTAATTGTGTTTTTTGAAGGATATAATATTTAGCAGGTTTGGGACACCTAGGGCCATAATTTGTGATGGAAGGAACCACTTTTGCAATAAGCTCTTTGATGGATTACTGAAAAAAGTATAATATCAAACACAATGTGGCTACTTCATACCATCCAAAAATTGGGTTCATAAGATCCCTAGATTAATAAATTAACTACACATAATTGTGTTCATAAAGCTCATACTTTTCATAAAGAAAGACATAAAAATTGATAAAGAAAATAGTAGAAGAAGAAATACAATCAATCTCTTGAATTTTTCTGTATTCTCAGTTTTTAGCTCCAAAAGCTGACCAATATTATGCTAATGACGGCCCTTCAGGGTTTATGGAGTGATTAAAGGCTTAAATATAACCCAAGTTTTATTTGGATTGTCAGATCAAGGGTTGCAATCAAAACAAGCAAAATTGACTACGCTAGCCAATCACAGTGTGACACAAGGCATTAGAATTCATTGGGCGAATCAAAGCGTGACATGTGGTAGGGGAGACCGATCAGAGTTAATGCTTGATGAGTTAGCACCACGTGGCGCAAAGCGATTTACAGAAATTGATGGTGTGGTGCATGGGTGGAATGTGTCAAGTAATCGAGTGGCGACACGTGGTAGATTGGGTTGACCAATCTCCGAACTTGTATTGAACATTGTTCTGGCATGTGGTGAGTGGTTTGTCCTCCTCACATGTGGCGTAATATGATTCACTATCCTTGCTTTTGTGGAGTCTACGTAGCTTTCCCAGTCAGCTCTTTTGCTTCGTAGCAGACCACGTGGTAGCTCCTGATTGGCCCTGAATTAAAAATTCATAAAAAAATCCATATAAATTCTAGAAAAATCCCAAAAATTATATTTTCATCCCTTTTCACTAAAAAAATTATATTTTAATATTTTTGGCCATAAAAATACTATTTATTGAATGAAACAAGTAAATATTGAGTAAACAAATGTGCTAATTACTCTACTTTCATAGTCCTCAGGCAATTGATGATGAGTCACAAGACCGGCATTACAAATACTGATCTTACGAAATAACCTTTGTGATTTTATTATTTGTAAAACTCTCGCAAGTGAACGAATCATTTTATAGAAAATGATAAGTATACTCCTAAGGTCAATCTAAGGAAGGAATATATGTGGTTTTTAATTTATTATTCAAAATCTTCAACACGAAATTAAATCCTAAACATCCTATGAGAATATTTTGGTTTGTTTGTTTCCTAATCTAATAACATAAAAATAAACATAGATATAGATTCAATAAATAATAATGAAAATTTTATCATTCATATCAGTGGAGTATTTAAGAATATAATAATTAAGTTAATTATGTTTGCTCATATTATTTAGGTTATAAAATATATAAATTGATATTTGTTGATTTTCTCTTTTTGGTATGAAAGTGTCCTTAGGTGGGACCCAAATTATTTTGTTTAATATTAACTAACTAATATCCTTAGGCGGAGCCTATTAATTAATTAAATATTAAATTTTAGCTTTATTTCTAAGAAAATAGAAAATCATCTAATCACAGCTTTAGGCGAAGTCAAATAATTAGATTTTATTTAAGCTGTCCAAATTAAACCTAATAATTTAACTATTCAAGTACTAACTTTCAAGTTTTAAAACTATTATTGAAAATATGTCGTCAATACATTTTCGAATAATAATTTTTATAAAAACTTTTGAAATAGAGTTTTCACTCTAACTACTGGGTGATTGTACCAACAAATAAAAGAGGACTACTCTAAATCAGAGTGGATAATTAAACCTTAAAATCTAATTTTCAAATTTAAGTTTGTAATGAAAAATAGTATATTTCTCTCTAACATTCCTAATATAAAATCTTGAATAAAAACAAAATCAATTTATTTTATGAAAATGTTTTACTTATTTATTATTTCGCAAGCATAAGAATGTTATAATTATATCATATTTACAAACAGCCAACCATGTTAAATTTAATCATAGACAAATTAAATATAACATGTTAGAATAAAACATAAAAAAGATATATGAAAAGAATCCATTAAAATAATACCTTAAAATAATCCTTACAACATTTTGATGTTAATTCTGTTACTAGAAAACCTCCAAACGGATTTGCATATTTGATTATTGAATCAAAAACTAAAAATTTATAACAACATAACTAGTTCCTTTCGAAAGGAGAGAAAAACTTTAAAAATAAAAACTAAAAAAAATAAAAAAGAAAACTTTCTAGAGAGAGAAAGAGCTCAAAAAATTGTGTGTTTTGGAATGTGGAAAATGGTCCTTTTATAGATGAGGAAACAGCCAAAAAAGGGGGGAAAATATTTCAAAATTTAAATTTGGACACGTTTGGACAAGTTGGTGTGCGTATGGGGTGAAAATATCTCCGTAGAAGGGCGGCTCACGCGCGCGGGACACGACGCAGGCGTGTGTTGGCTCGCACGGTTGGGTGGAGATGGGCGGAAATGCACAGGCGGGTGATTGGCATTGTGTGGCACATTGCACGCATTTCTCGGTGCAAATTTCTCGGCTAGGCACAGTGTGCACGTTTATGAGTGCGGTTGGGCGGTTACCCACGTGATTTTAGCATTTTTGACATTTTTGATCTTTTTGATCCATTTTTTCCATCTTTTTAACTTTTTCTCATTTATTTTCTCAATATATTTGTGATGTATTACCTTCAGTAAGTTATTTTTGATCTAAAATACTAAACAAATAATAAAAAATACCCGTGATTTCGAAAAGATAAATTTATATAAAAATATGATAAAATCATACAAATATAAATCTATTTAACCAATTAAAGTACATTAAATCATGGTAATTTTAATGTTTTTTAAGCACTCGTCCGCAATCAAGTAGTTGAACATGGACCTTCAATAAGCCTGAGAGAAATGGTTGCTTTACCTTGATAAGTTAAAAGAGATTGGGGATGAAACTTATGAAAATGAAAAAAATCTAGAAAGAATGAACTAAGTGTTACCATGACAAAGGCTTAATCCATAAGTATCTTTATCTTGGAATGTAAGTACTTTTATTTTATTCTCATTTTAAATTGTTTCTAGGAAACTAAAGTGAAGGTGGAAGGGACCTTTTCAAGTTGTTCAAGTCTTTCCTCATAGAGCTATAGAATTATAAATCCAACGATTCAAAATTCATTCAAATTCAATGGGAAAAATGTGAATCTTTACTTGGAATGAGTCAAAAAAAAATGAGGACATTGAATTTTTTGAATTGCAAGAGCCTTTGCCTCTAATAATACCTTTCCATGAGTTATTTAACCACTTATAAACCTCCTATTTTTCTTGTTATGTATTAAAATAAGATGAAAAATATTAATTTATATTTAATTATATTAATGTAGAAGGAATGATGGAAAATAGAGTGAAAACAAGTCAAAAATGGGAAAAATCAGCACCATACCATGACATTTTTTTGGCTTTGTGGCACATGATCTATGGATGAAACACAAAAAAATCCAAGCCAGAGTGCGCATTTGTTACTGGGAAAAAAACCTAATACTAATCTATAAGGATTATGAGTGTTGGCTATTTTTGTGGACAAAATATTTACTTGTAAACTTATTTTTAAGTTCTCTATCAAGTCTATCAAACAAAGTTGAAGAAACGTCGGAATTTCAGATAGTCATATTTCAGGTATATTTGTTATAACTATAACATATAGGATTGCAATCACACATTTAATAGCACATATTTATAAATCTAGAATTATTTTTGTTGCTAAAATATTTATGCTAAAAAATAGAATAAGATATGTGCTAAAATATTATATAAGATATACTCTAAATTATAGCTTAAATCTTTAGCCTAAAAGATAGCATAAAATATACTTTAAAACAAACTCTTTTTAAATAGGAATCTTCATGATTAATGAGTCTATTTTAAAAGAACTCTTATTTAAATAGGAGTCTTCTTAATTAGTGGGTATTACTAGTCCTATTTGTAATAGAAAATATATTTATCAATCATATAGGAGTTTTCTTAATTAATTAGTATTACTAATCCTATTTGTAATAGAAAAAATATTTATCAATTAAATAGGATTAAGGGTTTTGATTTTTCTTATAAATAAAACTCATTGCTCATTGTTTCAATCAATCACACAATATCATTATTCTATTCTTCTTAATTTCTCCCTCTTGTTTTACAAATATAAGGTCATAATTTGTTATGCTTCTTTATTTAGTTAATCTATAAAATATTGGTGGTTATGTTTGATTGATTAATAAGTCTAATTATTTTATAACATTTTGATAATATGTTCTTATGGCTTCTTCTTTATTTTTGTTCTCAAATTCTTAGATCAAATAATTATTTTTCATATCATTAAAGAAGCTATTTTTATTGAACTTGTGCTTGATATTTTTGCTCTAGAATTTACTAGTCCATTTGATTTAAGTGACATATGTTTTGAATCATTTAGTTAGGATTATTCATTATTAAATCCATTCTAGAACATACACAGGAACTTGTGTTTTTGTGCTAATTAACCATTTTGCAGTCAATTTAGGAACGTATCAGATTGATTAGAAGTTTATTGGAATGTTGGTCTGTAAACCGCTCATGCTAATATTGGAAACTATGAAAACAGAGTCAAGGCTTATAAGTAAGGTAAATTGGGGCAGTATCCTAGGGAGGGTAGCATAAGACCGAGTTTGTACTTGAACATTGTTTTTTCATAGTGGAAAGTTAGGTGGTCCGGTGGACCAGTGGTTTGCCTCTTAGGTCATGGTAATGGCCTAGGTTCTTTCCACCTAAAAATATCGTGTGTTATTCTTTTATTTTTGCACTTTATTTTTACACACGATTGCATGTCGGACTGCTTTGTTTAGGTTATTAAATTACAAATTGGTAAAAATTAAAAATAACCTATTCTTATAAACTTTCATAATTAAACATTGATTCTCAACTTTGATCCTCAACCATTGGATCACTTTAACAGATGATCTAATATCCATATTAGGTTGTTTTTTCTTTAACAAAACACCATTATTTCAATAATAAAAGACACAATTAAGATTCAAAAACCCTAGCAACTGCCAAGAAGAGAGAAAAAGAGAAAAATTTCAATAGAATATTAAAGAAGACATAACTTTGTGAAGGGTTCAAGAGAAGATTATTGCTACAAATCAAGAGATTGAGTGTATCTCTTATTCTTCTCCATTCTTTACTAGTTTTTATGCCTTTCTTTATAAAAAAATCTGAGTTTTATGAACAAAATTATGTCTAATTAATTTATTAATTTAGGGATCTTATGAACCCAATTTTCTACATGTAATATTTTACCATAATTTTTTATTTTAATTCAATTATATTGTTTAATTTTATTTTTATGCTATTAATTGTTCGGTCAACAATTAATCTATAGAGGCAATTAAATATACTTTAGAGACTTATTTAATTATTTATCTTGATTAAATAACATACATATTTTTTATGCAACAATGTATGACCCTTATGTGTGTGATTTATAATTGATGATCTTACTAAGTATATGTAATCTAATTGACATAAGAGTGTGATTAGGTTAATTACTATATGATATGTATTTTACTTTAGAGAGGAATGCATGCTGGGTTAGATTCAAGTTATCATATATTTGGTAGGTAATTATATTGGGGGTGGAATTTTAGTGATATTCACATGCTTAGAAAGCTTAGAAAATTGGGAGATTAATGATTTTTAGGTCGTTTTATCATATATCTTTGAAGTTGTTGAGTTTTGCATTTTAAAATTAGTTGTCACTTATTTTTCAGTTTTTATAATTTGTTATTGTCTAAATAGTATTCGTAATAATTATATTGGTACTAAATTATAAGTTACACAACTCCCTATTGGATCAATATCTAAACTTAGGTACATTTTATTATTGGTACAAAGCGTGTCAAGTCTTTGACATCGTTACTAGGGAATTTAGTACTTATAACTCGTAACAATAATAGTTATTATTATACTAGTTTGCACCTTTTAATTTTTTTTAGTGTTTCTATTGTATCCTTAGGTTGAGTAGTGAAAATATTGTTCCTTTGAACTAGAAATAAAGGGAACCTTACTTTTCTTAAGAAGAGAAGAGTTAGCACAAGATCAACTAGGGATGATGGTAGAACAAGAGGATCAATGAGCTATAGTGATATCTAAACCTTTAATGGATTTTGTAGTCTCATAAGTAGATAGAGCTCAATCATATATCAATAGATTGGGAATCAATGCTAATAATTTCAAACTTAAGCCAGGTGTTATTGTGATGGTACAGACAAATTTGTTTGGAGGTTTAGTCAACGATGACCCAAATCTTCACTTAGCTTCATTGATAGAAATATGTGAAACCTTCAAGATAAATGGTATGTTAGATAATGCAATTTGCCTTTGCTTGTTTCCTTTCTCACTAATGGATAACACTAAGGCTTGGTTACAGTCACTACCTACTAGTCAATCACTACATGGGATCAATTGGTTCATAAATTCTTAGGAAAGTACTTCCCACCTTCAAAGACAACTAAGCTCAGAAATGACATCATATATTTTAGCAATTTGAAAGGGAATCACTTTATGAAGCTTAGGAACAATATAAATAGATGTTAAGAAGATGCTCACACTATAGTATTCCTACTTAGTTGTAAGTGTAAACATTCTATAATGGATTAATGGGGAAACCAAGGACCATAATTAATGTTACATGTGGAGGAGCTTTAATGAGTAAAACTAAAGAGGAAGTTTTTTTACTTACTTGTTTAGATGGCATCCAATAATTACCAATGGCATATGGAGAGGCTTAACCCAAGGAGAATAGTTGGAGCAGTAGATGTAAACACCATAGCAGTAGTACAAGCTCATACAAATGCTAAACTATTAAATTTAACTAAGAAGCTAGATGATGGAAGTGTGGAGATAATATGGTACAAAGTCCATTCATGGTGTGTGATTATTACAATGAACCTTATTTAACTGGGGTATGTGGGAGCTTTCCTAAAGCAGTAAACTATGTTAACAATCAAAATAGCCAAGAAAACACATATTCAAACACTTATAACCCAACATGGAGAGACCACCAAACCTTTTTCATGGAACAATAACAAAAATCAAGGTAGTAATCAATTCAATCATCAGCACTTCCTACCATCTCGTTTTCAACAACCATAACAACCACAAGCCCAAAAGAAGAAGCCACCTAGTGAGGACAACATAAATTATTTATTCAGAATGATTAAAGACTTCATCCATTCATGCGACTTTTATTCAAAATTTGAACATCTAAAAGGGAAAATTGGCCCAAACCATAAGTCAAAGGCCTCACGGTAACTTTCCAAGAAATACATAAGTTAATCCAAAAAGAGAAGGTAAGGAGTATTGTAAAGAAATAGATTTGAGGAATTGTAAAACTTTAGAGGAGAAAGAGGAAACTAAGAAGGATGAGGGGAAAAATGGACAAAAAGAGTACTAATAAAGAAGTAATTTAGCCAGAGCAACCTCTTTAAACCCACTATTCCTTTCCCACAAAGATTGTAAAAGTAAAATTTAGATATGTAGTCTTTAAAATTCTTGGATGTCTCTAAGAAACTACATATAAACATACTATTTATAGATGCATTTGATCAGATGCCTTCATATGAAAAATTATTAAAGGACATATTGTCTAAGAAAAGAAGACATAGAGATCATATGACAATAACCTGATTGAAGGTTGTAATGCTATCCTGGATAAAGAATCTATCATAAAAGCTAAAATATTAGGGTAGCTTTGACATCCCTTGAACTATTGGGAATATACACTTTGGAAAATCATTATATGACTTGGGTACCAGCATTAGCCTTAAGCTACTATTGATTTTCAAGAGATTAGGGGTTGGTAAATTTGAACTGGCATTAATGACATTGAAAATGGTGGAAGGGTTTATCAAGAGACCTTGGTATGTGGTAGAATACATGTTGATGAAAGTAGGAAAGTTCATATTTTCAGAGGATTTCATCAAAATAAACATGGGGGAGGACCATGACATTCCTATCATACTTAGTCATCCATTTTTAGAAACTAAAAGAGCACTCCTTGATGTACAAAAAGGTAATCTTACAATGTGAGTGCAAGATGAACATGTAATATATAAAGTTTTTAGAGCAACTGAATTTCCTGATATTGATAATGCAAGTGATTGCTTTAGGATAGATGTTATTGATGTGCTATCCACTAATATGATTTTTAATATATTTTCCCTAGTGATGCTTTAAAATATGTTCTTATTAATTATATAAACATACATGTTGATTAATACCGGGACATTAACTTAGGCACACACACTTAAGACTTTGACATATGATGATATGAATGATGAAATAAATTCACAGAAGAAAACTTAGCTTATTTTAATTTTGAAATCATTTAATCTATGATGGAAGTTGATATTATTAACTATGTGAAATATTTGGAGGCAAATATGTATCTAATGCTGTTATGGACTATTATGAAATAGGTTATAAATTCAAACCGTCTATTGAGAAGCCCCCAAAGTTAGAACTCAAACATTTTCCCTACCATCTCCAATCAAGTAGGCAAGTAAAGGTGTTCAATAGAGAGGTAAAAATGATGCTACAAATAAATAAATTGGATGAACTATGGTGGAGTGCTTATGAGAATTCCAAGTTGTAAAAAAAGAAAACAAAAGATGGCATGATAAGAAACTTGTGCACCATGTTATTGAATCGGGATAGAAAGTGTTACTGAAAAACTCAAGACTTATTTCTAAGCATACTCAAGAGTAAATGGTCTGGTCTATTCACCATTACTAAGGTAACCAACATGGAGCCATTGAATTAGATAACAAAAACAAAAAACAATTCATGGTTAATAGGATCAGAGTAAAACAATATCATGGAGATGCACTACCAAATTAAAAAGCTTTAATGACCTTAGTGGAAGCACCTTAGGAGTTGATATGATTTTCTAGTGAAGGATATTAAACATGGTGTTTGTTGGGAGGTAACCCAAAATTATTTTACTTATATGTTTTCTATTTTGTGGGTGAATAAATGTGGAGGGCAATGACACAACAAAGATTGAGAAATTTTAGGGATTGATATTGGGTACCAAGGCTAAGGGTGTTTTCTTTCCTTTCACATTTTTTCATATTTATATGTTCACAATGGTGACAATGTGAAATTTAAGTGTGTGTGTGTGTGTGTGGGGGGGGGGGAGGGGGGACTTCATTCTCTACTTTAGTGTTTTTCATTCTTATAGGATTTTATTTTCATTTTTAAGGATGTTTGTTTTATAATGATTTGGGTAGAAATTGATGAATACATGGAAAAGATTGGGGGTGTAATGCTACACTTTTGAGCCTAACTAAGAACCATTCGTATCTTTAAGCCAAATTTTTAGCCTAACCAATAAGTATACATTTATCCTTACACCTTTCGCTTGCTTGAAAAAAAAACTCACAACATAATTATCTCTCTAAACCAAAAGAAAAAGAATAAAATTAAAGATAAGTTTGGGGGTGTAATGAAGTTATATATTTATAAGAAAAATGGGAAAAATAAAAGAGAAAAAAGATATGTGGAATAAAAGAATGAAAAGATTGGTAAGATAGGATATACAAGAATATCAAATGAAAGCTCAATTCTAGTTAAATATTGCATGATGAATAAAAAAAATGCTAAGATATGAAAAAAAGCCTAAATATCTCCATTTATCTACCCTCACCTAAGCCGTACACTACAAGCATAAAAAGCCTTATTGATCTTTAGCTAAGTGCTTATTTACATTACTAGAATGCAGTGTGAAAAATAGAACTACGAAACTTGTTCTAAGACTTAGTTGATTAGTATGCTCATTTAAGTTGATTTCATAAGTGCATTGGATGAAATTATGTGCAACACACATATACGTATAAATTTGTTAAAAACTTTGCATAACCTTGCATTAATGGAGCATTGATTGATAGATATATGAACATCGTTATCATGGAATTATACAACTTTTAAGGGGGATAGTTTTTAATAAACATGCATGTATTAATATATATGCATTTATGAATACATTTCCCATATCATTTTAGCTTGATAGGCTTGGCTTTTCTTAAGGACAAACAAAGAGTTAAACTTGGGAGTGTGATAAATCTATGAAAGTAGAGTTATTTAACCTCTTTTGAATCACTTATTTGCCTTGTTATGTGCTAAAATGTGATGAAAAAGATTAATTTGTGTTTAATTATAACAATGTAGATGAAATGATGGAAAACAGAGTGAAAATGAGTCAAAAATGGGAAAAATTAGCACCATGCCACATGTGTTTTTTTAGCACTGTGGTGCGTGATCAATGGCTGCACATTATTATGTGATTAGAGGAGACCATGCCACGACGCACAAAAAAATCATGCCACGTCATACATTCGTTGATGGGAAAAATCCTATTCCTAATCCAACATTGATTCTTAGCTTTAGTCCTTATCCCTTGGATCATTTTAAGAGATGATTTAATGGTCTATATGAGGTATTTTTCCTTTAAATAAACCCTATTATTTAAATAATAAAACACACAATTAAGAATCAAAAACCCTAGCAGCAGCCAAGAAGAGAGAATAAGAGAAAAAGTTCAAGAGAAGATTAAAGAAAACATAACTTTTTGAAGGATTCAAGAGAAGATTATTGCTACAAATCAAGAGATTGAGTGTATCTCTTATTCTTCTCTTTTCTTTATTAGTTTTTATGTCCTTTTTTATGAAACACTTGAGCTTTATAAACATAATCATGTCTAGCTAATTTATTAATTTAGGGGTCTTATGAACCCAATTTTCTACATGAGATGATCTAATATTTTACCCCAATTATTATTTCAATTCAATTATATTATTTAATCTAATTTTTATGCTATTAATTATTTGCCTAATAATTCATCTATAGAGGTAACTAAATAGATTTGAGATAAGTATTTAATTATTTGTCTTAATTAAATACATGCATAGTTCCTAGGTAGAGATGTATGATTCTTATATGTGTGATCTATAATTTATTATCTTAATGAGTAGTATGCAATCTAATTGACATGAGAGTGTGATTAGGTTAATTACTATATGATGTGTGGTTTACTTGAGAGATGAATGAATGCTAGGTTAGATTCACATGATCATATAATTGGTTGGTAATTATATTGGGGGGAATTTTAGTGAATCACATTCTTAGAAAATTGGGGGATCAAAGATTCCTATATCATTTTCTAATATATCTTCGTAGTTGTTGAGTTTTGCTATTTAAAATTACTTGTCATTTTTTTTCTTCAATTTTTATATGTTCCTATTGTTCAAATAGTATTTATAATAATTATATAGATACTCAATTATAAGTTAGAAAACTTATCGTGGCCTTTTAATTGCTCTTTTTGGACATATGCATAATTGAATACATCAAGGAAAATGTTTAATTTAGGTTTTGGGGATGCAAATGGACCTAACAAAAACAATTTGATACAAACTTTTCATGCTTTTTTAAGGTGATTAATTGAGTTTATGAATTGTTTTTTTGATATCTTAAACATGTTCATGGATCATGGTAAGAGATAGTTCTATTCATAGCTTATGTTTCATGATTGGATGTTTAGATTGAGATAAACTTGAGTTTGTAGTATAAGAATCGAATAGTAGAGACTACCTTGTGAGATATTGTTGAGCTTGTATCATTTTAGTCTGAGTGATGATTTTTCTTCTATTCTTGTAAACAATTTTTTTATTATTTCAAATTGATAAATGATCTCTATAGGTTTTTCATTGAATGCTAGGATTTTAAACATCTGATGAAGTATCATGTACTTATTTTCATTAGTTAGATTAAATGATTTGAATAGAAATGAAAAATGTGTAACTATCTTCATTCATGCTTGACTTCTAGTAATTGAAAAATAAAAAGAAGAAGAAGATATATATGGATTCCCTTAGAAAAAGAAGAATCCAATATATCCACTCACCATAACACACACATATACATGGGTCTATTATAAAAAAAGACTAATAAAAAAGAGAGAAAAATACTATAATTAAATACTATGACCTTAAATTATTGAAAGTAGTGAGATGCTTATTACCAAATTGAAAGTTTTTATGTTATGGATCTAATTAATTAGATGGAGTGAATAGGTAATTAAAAAAATTATGCCAAATTAAAAAAATACAAGTAGCTATATATGTAATCATGTGCAATAAATATAAAGTAGAAATAAATGAAACTTAACATATGATATTTTAGGTAGAAAAAACCTAGGCCACACTAATGCCATAAGAGGAAAACTACTAGTCTACTAGATCACCTAACTATCCATTATGAAAATAAGTTTCAATTACAAGGCCAGGACATAAACTATCCTCTAAGATAATGGCCTTGATTGATCTACTTACCTTCACAGTCTTCACAAACATTCTGATAACTTGTGTCACACAAAAAATCAAACCCATTTAACTAGTACTTGAAAAGTTAGCACAACAACACAAGTGTAAAGTATGTCCTAGACTATATTCAACAATGAATAACCCTAACTAGAAGATTCACGAATATATCAAATAATATTAAATTATCTAGCAACCCTACAACAAGCAAATTAAGCACAAGTTCAATTAAGATAAATAATCAAACCAAATAATTATGATATTACACATTCATTTATTTGATCCAATATTTTATGAACAAAATAAAGAAGAAGCTATTTAAAAATTTAATCAAAAAAACCATAAACTAATTAGATTTATGAACCAATCAAACACAACCACCAATGTTTGACAGATTAATTAAAGAAAGAAGCCTAAGAAATATGATCTGTTTTTGCAAAACAATTTAAAAGAGAGAGCTTAAGATGAAAAGATAAATTCTCTTATTGTTCAAGAAAACAAACGGCATTAGGTTGTTCAAATAGAAAATATTGAAGCCCTAATGCAAGGTTAATAATACACACAATAATGTAATTGATAAGTTTGGCTTGAGTAAACAATTGGGTTATAAGTTGAAGCCCTCATCGCTTGATGAATCCAGATAAATCTCGATTAATTGAATCAATAAGGTCAATCGATCGAAATCCTTTTTGATCGATCCGAGCAACAATTAATAAAACCCGAGACCAAGAAGATCAAATTTGATCATATGTTGATCAATCCAATCCTCAATCGATTGAATCCAACACTTTGAATTATCTATCCCATATTAAAATTAATTTTGAAAGGGCTTAGATCGTAGTAGATCGATGCTGACTCAATTTACCCCTTCGATCAATCTATACATTACTCGATCGATTGAGTAACCTATATACTAAATTGTTCCTATATGTCTAATATGAAATATAATGTTCATAAGAACATAAATATACTTGAGATGTGTTCATTTGATGCTCGATAGTTTCTTTGACTTGAATAGTATTCTTGAAAGATTCACTTAAAAACTAAATTAGATTTAGATTTTTTGTTCACAAAAAATTCCAATACTTATAAATCTTACACAAATAATAGAAAATAACTCCTTGAAGTTTAAATAATTTTCACTCATCTTGAGTGTATACTTGATATTTTTTCTTAATGATTTTGATTTAAGTATGATATGAGTAATACAATGTCTTCATAATCCTAGCATTTGATTCTTTTCATAAGATTTACATTATGCATATTTGAGCCGTTTTTGTTTATAAACATATGTGAACCCTTTTTTTTATTTTAAGATAATGTTGTTGGCATATACTTTGTTGAGTACTTAAACACATATGATCAATGTGATATTCATAGTATATCATGTGAGGAATAGATTCAAAGTGAATTTACATTTTTAACACTAGGTTTGGTAAGTCAATATTAAACGATGAACTTTGATAATTTAAGATATAATTGGGTGAACTTGTGCTTGAGATTTTGATTATATATGACCTAAGAAAAAACTAAAGCAAGAAATATTTTGTTGATTTTAGTTTTGATTTTCTTATTTTTAATTTTAGTTTTTATTTTTGCAAGTTAATTATTTTTATTTTTAAATTTTTCATATTAGGATGTTTGTAGGTATCATCACTAAAAGCCCTCATGAGACTTTAACTTGTTCACTAGGGTCACTTAGGGATTTAAAGGATTGTTACATACAGTAAATGAAATGTTTTCATATATGAAAATGATTTAAGTTAGTATAATTTACTTTTTTTTATTTTTAGATCGTTTCACTTGCTAAAAACTAGAAAAAAGTTGGTTTGGGGTTTTGATAAGTGCTTGAAAAATACTCATATTTTGTGAGTGCAATGTGCTTGTTTGGAATGAATATATTTGATTATAGCATTTTATTTCATTATTTATGAAAATCTATATTTTTGGAATCATAGATATATTTTATTATATTTAAGGTGTTTTAGCTTCAAAAGTGATAAATAATGTTAATACATGAAGACACAACACTCGGAGCACCCAAATAGCACCCTAAGTGTTGAAAATACTAAGACATGTAAGCCTTACATCAATAAACAACCAATATGTAAGGGGTATAAAAGAATTCAAGACAAGTATCGCGTGCCATAACGATGAATTAATGTGTTATGGTAGATACCTATTGGAAAAAAATATTGGGTACATGGAACTTTTCTTGCAATGGTGACTGAAAATGTTTACCATGGTGGTCTTCTCGGGTTGAATGGTGCAAATGTGTTTCAACTTTACGCCATGGTGGGCAAAAACTTATGCCGTAACATGCCCATATACATTGCTTTTCTTATAAATAGAACAATATAATTTCATTAGGTTGTAGCTTTCAATTTACATAATGTAGCCATATTTTAGATTAGATATTTATATTTTTTTAATTCAATAGGTGTTCCACCATCTATATAAGATAAAAAGAGAGAACCTCAAATTGTAAAGAATATCCAATGATTTGAAATTATTTTTATCAGGAGGGGATAATTTTATTATTTTATATTATTTCTCTCTCTATAATTTGATATCTTTCATAGTTGAATTAAATTTTATTAATTTAACTATGATTGACTAAAATTGTAATATAGATTTTTAGTATTTTTGTTTAAAATGATTGGAAGAACAATTTTATGCTTTGAATACGAAAAATATTCATTTATTTCTTATTCATGTTCTTAAAATATTTAACTATAAATTAAGAATGGACAAGTCTTGATTTATAATTAAAATTATCAATTTCCAACCCAATCAAGGAAGTTATTGATTAAATGAGATTAAATTATATGGTTAAAATATCTTTAATTATAAATTAATGATATACCAAATCTTGATTTATAATTAAATAATATATTTACTTTATACTTATCAATTAATTAACTTCAAGTCTAACCAAGGAAGTCATTAATTAATGGAAGATCTTTATTTATATATTTTCTTAGTTTGCAATTAATCAATTTCAATCTCGACCCAAAAAATTATTAATTAATTGATAATTGTGTGAACTTATCGTGACATTTAAAATTCACTTATTTAAAAAAAGGAAAAATCAATAAATATAAGTTTTTATTTGAATCATTTAATTTGTTCTTTCCATGAAGGGTTATGCTCGCTAAAATCCCATATTTATCCATCATTCTAGGTTTGATTATAGTTTAATTTACTTGCTTTTTTTATATATTAGTTTAATTTAGAATTTACATTTATGTTTCACCAATTGACGATTTTTAGAGTATTTTTGGAATTTGTTTTCTTAACTATATTAGAAAATTATTTAAATTTTTAAAACAATTGGCTAATTTCTTGAGAGATTGACCTTGTGAGTATACTTGTCACTTATTATAAATAATTAATGCACTTATGAGTTTTAAAAAAACATTTGTTCATCAATTTGGAATGCATAATGCAAGGTAAGTTATTACTTCTTTTACAACTCATTTCAAGTTATTTGCAAAAATATCACCATAGATAGAGGAGGAAGAGATGTTCATGTCCCGAGTATCTTACTCAAGTGCAGTTGGAACTCATATGTATGCCATAGTATGTATTATACATGCATTTCTTATGAAGTGAGTGTTGTTAGTTGATATATGGCTAATCCTAGGAAGGCTTACTAGCAAGATGTAAATGGATTCTTAGTGATTTTAGAGGTTCAACAGATGTAAGCTTGGTCTTTGACAGAGGAACAAATGAAATTACTAATCGTGTTATTAGTTTTTTTTTACTTAGATTATGCTTATAATCTTCATCTTATAAGTTCCTTGATATGTTATATTTTTACTTTTGGAGGTGCTTTAATTTGGCATGTAACATAACAATCCATTTTTGCGTTGTTAAGGACAAAAGTAGAGTACATGGTAGCTACAAAAGCATTGAAAGAAGTTGTGTGGCTGAAAGGTCTAGTTGGTGATATTGGTGTAAGTCCAAAGGACTTTATTGTGTATTGTGATAATCAAAGCGCAATTCACCTAACCAAGAATTAGATGCACCATGAAAGAGCAAAGTACATTGATATAAGGATGTATTTTATTCGTGATGTCACAACACAAGGTGATGTATTGCTAAGGAAAATTGACACTTCTAATAATTGAGCAAATATGATGATAAAAACACTTCCATTAATGAAGTTCAAACATTGTTTGGAGATAGTTGGCATACTGATGAGCGAAAACCGACATCGCCGATTCTTGCCAATACTTTAGTTTTAATATTTATAAAACTCTCACAAGTGCACGAATCATTTCAAAGAAAATGATAAGTATACTCCCAAGGTCGATCTAAGGAAGGAATGTATGTGGTTTTTAATTTATTATTCAAACTTTTAAAAACGAAATTAAATCCTAAACATCCTGTCACGATATTTTGGGGTTTTGTGTTTTTAATCTACTTACATAAAAATAAACATAGATTCAATAAACATTTATGCAAATTTTATCATTTATAATGGTGGAGTATTTATGGATATAATAACTAAGTTAATTATGCTTGCTCATATTATTTAGGTTATTAAAGATATGAATTGATATTTATTGATTCTCCTTTTTTTTGTATGAATACCACATTTGGTGGGGTTAGATATTCTTTGTTAACTAAACAAATCAATTAACACCTATGGGTGGGGTTGATAACCAATTTGGTTAATTAAATTAATTCCTTTTTCTAAGAGATTGAAAATGAACCATTTAAATGCCACCTTTGGTGGGGTTAGACAGTTTAAACTTTATTCAAGGTGTCCAAATTAAACCTAAGAATTTAGTTATCCGAGTACTAACTTTCAAGTTTTAAAACCACTATCGAAAACATGTCGTCAATACATTTTCAGATAATAATTCTTATAAAAACTTTTGAAATAGAGCTTCACTCTAACTACCAGGCGATTGTACCATCAAATAAAAGAGCACTACTCTAAATCAGATCGGATAACTAAACCTTAAAATCTAATTTTCAGGTTTAAGTTTGTAATGAAAAATAATATATTTCTCTCTAACATTCTTAATATAAAATCATGAATAAATACAAAATCAATTCATTTTAGAGATTTTCACCTATTTAATATTTCGCAAGCATAACAACGTTATTATTACATCATGTTTACTAAACAGCCAGCACAGTTAAATTTAACCACAGACAAATTAAATATAACATGTAAGAATAAAGCATAAAAAATTACTGTAAAGAAAATAAAATCCTTACAGAACTTCGACGCTATTCCCGTTGCTGGAAAATCTCCAAGCGGAATTTGCACTTCCATTTATTGAATCAAAAAGCTAAAATATTACAAAAAAAACATAACTAGTTCTTTCCAAAAAGGGAAGAACTCTAAAACTAAGAGAAATTAACTAAGAAAAGCTAAAAACTAAGAAAAACTAAGAGAAATTAACTAAGAAAAGCTAAAAACTAAGAAAAACTAAAAATCTAAGAAAAGAGAGAAAATAATGTATTTGGAGGTGTTGAAGGTGTGTTTTGAAGTGAAGAGAAGGGGGGTATTTATAGGTGAGGATGGAGAGAAAAAATGAGTAAAAAAATGTAAAAACGCGTAATGGAAATGCTGAGGTCATTGATGATGGCAATATGACGTCATGGGGGCGGCTGCACGTGAAAAATGGGGCGAAACAGGCGTCGGTGCGCGTGGATGAACAGTACCCGCGCGCAGTTCTGCGCAGATGAATAGTACCCGCACGCGGCTGGGAGGCAGGGCGGCGCGTTTTTCTCCTTTTTGATATTTCTGACCTTTTTGACCCATTTTGTCCAATTTTTGCATATTTTTTGACCTTTCCCCATTTATTTATTAATATATTTGTGATGTATTGCTTCAAGTATTCCTCTTTGAGTCTTTAAGTTACGTTTTTAAGCCAAAATACCTGAAAAACAATAAAAATACCCGTGATTCCGAAAAAGACAAATTTATATAAATATATGATCAAACATATAAATATATATATTTTTAATCAATTAATGTGCATAAAATCATGGTTATTTTAGTGCTTTTTGAGCACTCATCACAACCCCCAATCAGCTTCTGGCTAGTCCCTTAGCAAGAGAAGTGATAAAAACTAAAAATTAAACTATCCTAAATCACTTTCGTGGATTGAAACGGTTGCATTTAGCATATGCAACAAGCCTTTAAACCCCTAGGTTGCCCTAGTGGACGAGTTTGAGTCTCGTGAGGGTTTTCAGTAATGATACCCACAAACATTGAACTAAAATCAAAAGAAACAATAAAAATAATCAAATCAAAAACTAAAATTACAAAAAATTAATTTAAGAATAAAAGAAAACAACATATCACAAAAATGTCTCATTCTTTTTAATCTCTTTTAAGATCATAATTAAAATCTCAAGCATAAGTTATTTTAACCTCTTTAAACAATCATGATTTTATTATAATAATTAGTCGAAAATCATTTTCATATTTCATTTCAAAAATGTATCAATTTAATTTTACCCAATTTCAGTGTCATGAATCAGAATTCGCTTCGACTCTATTCCTCACAAGTCAATACTCTCAAAATACTGAATCCTATGGGTTCAAACACTCATACTAATTTATATGCGAAAGAGTTGATGTATAGAAATGAACTAATATGTTCGCATATGTATAAAGAATAAAGGCTCAAAGTGTTATTTTAACATTGATCTCATGAAAGGAATCGAATGTATAAATTATAAAGATATCATATATAAAAATTATTTTTATGCATAAATCAAACTCATTAAGAAAGAATTTCAAGATATATGCTTTTTACAAATGAAAAAATTGCAATGACTTTTTAGGGAATTACTTCCTATATCTTTCTTTTGTAATTAGCCTGTACTCACAACTTTGTAGGCAATGTGGGTCATAGTATGTAGATGATACTATATTTTTTATCTCTCTATTTTTTTTCTAAAGATATTTTTTTCAATATATGTATTTTTTTAGAGAGTCAACACATGTACAGATTGTACATTTTTTTGGATTTTGGTGAGTGGTTAATTTTGTGGCTTTTCTGTTTGATCTTGGTTTAGGTAACCCCATATATGTCTTTTTGTTTTTGTAGCAGTCATGCATGAATGAGATATAAGCATATACTATCAGTTTCTACTCAAATCGTTTAATCTAAACAAAAATAATAATAAAAAATATATGATACTCTATTAAGATGAGAAAAAATTCATACATTCAATGCTAATACCTATAGAGATCATCTAAAAATTTGAATAAATAAGAAATGTGTTTGGAGTAGAAAAAATATATATTTCACTCTGAATAAAAGAAATTAGGCTCAAATTATATCTCACAAGGGTAGTCTCCACTAAAAAAATTCATAAACACCGATTTTGGGTTTAATATAATTTCCACATTTTATTAAGAAATACTAGTTATGACAAAAACTAACTAATTATCAAAAATAATTACAAAATATTTCATGATATGTTTTCAAAAATTAATCTAACAGTGCAAAAGACTTAACTATTTACTTAAATTTGATTTAAAAAAATGATAAATTTTTGTGAGAAAGTATTTAATTTTGTTTTTATTTTTATTTTTATTTTATTTTTATACATATATTTTTTAATTTTTAAATTGTTAAATCTTTTTTTTTCTAATTAAGCATGGTAACTTTTCACCACCCCCAACCTAGAACTTACATTGTCCTCAATGTAACAATTGTAAATTAAAGAAAAGAGAAAAAAGAAAAAAGATTTCCTATTTCCTGAGAATGTGTAAGTAGTAATGGAGAAATGCAGGTGCATCCATCATATTCATTATTAAAGTGTATACAGACAGATCGCTGTAAACTTCTAACATCTCAACAAATATTTTTAGTTTTAACAATTTAAAAATTATTAAACTAAAATGAACAATCAAATTAAGTAAATAAAATAAATAACAGAAAATTACCTAAAATGATGGGTTGCCTCCCATCCAGCGCTTAGTTTAACGTCTTAGCATGACGTAACTTGGGGATTGCATTTTAAGTAAACTCAATGTCCCCTCATCATTAAGTCAATCAAACCTACAAGTAAGACAAGGTTGTCTACCTATATCGTTTCAAACATGCCCTATTGATTTTCAAATTTTTCTGTACCAAAAACTATGAGCATGCTTGAGGGTTTTAGATAACCCACATCTAGGTGCAAATCAAATAATTAAGGCATCAAAACATAATTGTACCTAGATCAAACAAAGAAACTAACTCTTGAGATTGTAATTAAAACTTTAAAATTTTGGAGATAGTTTCAGAATTTTTTTTTTAAGTTCAAATAACATAATCAGTATTAACCAAGAGTGTTCCCAGGAAAGAATGGTGGGGCAAAGGCTCCTTAAAAACCATCCTCCTAGACAGAACAACGTTCCCAAGAAAGACTAGTGGCACAAACGCATCCAGGAACTAGTCTCCTAGACAGAACTCCCTTAGATCTTTACTTTTCATGTTATTAAAGCTAAGTTAATTAAGTTATATTAAGTAAAAATTTAAGTTAATTAAGTAAAAGAAAATCTAAGTTAATTAAAAATCTAAGTTGCTTAAGTTAAAAAAAATCTAAATTAATTAAAAAGGTAAGTTAATCAAAGTTAATTAAAAAGTTCAAGTTAATTAAGTTAAGTTAATTAAAAAGCTAAGTTAAAAATCTAAGTTAGTTAAGTTAAAAAAATCTAAGTTAATTAAAAAGTTAAGTTAATTAAGTTAAGTAAACTAAAAATCTAAGTTAATTAAGTTAATGAAAAATCTAAGTTAATTAAGTTAAATAAAAATTAAGAGAGAAAAAAAAATAGTTAAAGAAAAGAAAAGAAAATAATAAAATTAAATAAAATTAAAAAATAAAAATAAAAATTGAAAAAGGTAAAAAAAAATAAAAAAAATAAAAAAAATAGAGAAAGGTAAAAGCAAAAAAATTGTTTTTTTATTATTATTTTTATTTAATAAAAATAAAATTAAGATTTTAAATAAAAATTAAAATTAAATGAAAATTAAAAAGTAAGCTTTATTATTATATTTTTTTTTAATTTTTTTTTTAATTTTTTTTACTATTCACGGTAATTTTATTTTACTATTTACACTATATTAAAAAATTTAAGTTTTTTATTTCAATTTTTTAATTTTTAATTTTTAATTTTTTTTATATTTTTACTATTCATGAACGGTAATTTTATTTTACTATCTACACTATATTATTTATTTATTTTTTATCTTAAAATTTTTTAAAATTTTTAATTTTTTTTTACTATTCATGATAGGTAATTTTATTTTACTATTAACGCTATATTATTTATTTTAAAATTTTTAAATTTATTTTTGTTTTTTTTTTATTAAAATATTTTTTTTGACTACTCATGAATGCTAAAAAATTTTACTTCAAATTTCAAATTTCTAAATTATTTTACAAAAAAAAAATAATAATAAATATTTTTATTTTTTATTTTTTATTATTTCTTATGAAATTTGAAATTTGATTATTATTTTTTTTATTAAAACAAAAAAAATCACAATTATTTACACCACAAAAATATTTTTAAAATTTTGATAAATAATTTCAAAACCGTTATTCCTTCCCCGACAACGGCGCCAAAAACTTGATGAGATTGATGTCATCCCCGGTAACGGCGCCAAAAACTTGATGAGATTGATGCCATCCCCGGCAACGGCGCCAAAAACTTGATGGGCGAAAACCGGCATCGTTGATTCTTGCCAATACTTTAGTTTTAATATTTATAAAACTCTCGCAAGTGCACGAATCATTTCGTAGAAAATGATTAGTATACTCCCAAGGTCGATCTAAGGAAGGAATGTGTGTGGTTTTTAATTTATTATTCAAACTTCTAAAAACGAAATTAAATCCTAAACATCCTGTCACGATATTTTGGGGTTTTTGTGTTTTTAATCTACTTACATAAAAATAAACATAGATTCAATAAACATTTATGCAAATTTTATCTTTTATAATGGTAAAGTATTTATGGATATAATAACTAAGTTAATTATGCTTGCTCATATTATCTAGGTTATTAAATATATGAATTGATATTTATTGATTCTCACTTTTTTGTATGAATACCACCTTTGGTGGGGTTAGATATTCTTTGTTAACTAAACAAATCAATTAACACCTATGGGTGGGGTTGATAACTAATTTGCCTAATTAAATTAATTCCTTTTTCTAAGAAATTGAAAATGAACCATTTAAATGCCACCTTTGGTGGGGTTAGACAGTTTAAACTTTATTCAAGGTGTCCAAATTAAACTTAAGAATTTAGTTATCCGAGTACTAACTTTCAAGTTTTAAAACCACTACTGAAAACATGTTGTCAATACATTTTCAGATAATAATTCTTATAAAAACTTTTGAAATAGAGTTTCACTCTAACTACCGGGCGATTGTACCATCAAATAAAAGAGCACTACTCTAAATCAGACCGGATAAGTAAACCTTAAAATCTAATTTTCAGGTTTAAGTTTGTAATGAAAAATAATATATTTCTCTCTAACATTCTTAATATAAAATCATGAATAAAAACAAAATCAATTTATTTTAGAGATTTTCACCTATTTAATATTTCGCAAGCATAACAACGTTATTATTACATCATGTTTACTAAACAGCCAGCACAGTTAAATTTAACCACAGACAAATTAAATATAACATGTAAGAATAAAGCATAAAAAATTACTGTAAAGAAAATAAAATCCTTACAGAACTTCGACGCTATTCCCGTTGCTGGAAAATCTCCAAGCAGAATTTGCACTTCCATTTATTGAATCAAAAAGCTAAATTATTACAAAAAAAAAACATAACTAGTTCTTCCCAAAAAGGGAAGAACTCTAAAACTAAGAGAAATTAACTAAGAAAAGCTAAAAACTAAGAAAAACTAAGAAAAACTAAAAATCTAAGAAAAGAGAGAAAAGAATGTATTTGGAGGTGTTAAAGGTGTGTTTTGAAGTGAAGGGAAGGGAGGTATTTATAGGTGAGGATGGAGAGAAAAAATGATTAAAAAAATGTAAAAATGCGTAATGGAAATGCTGAGGTCATTGATGACGTCAACATGACGTCATGGGGGCGGCTGCACGTGAAAAATGGGGCGAAACAGGCGTCGGCGCGCGCGGAGGCAGCTGGGCGTGCACGGATGAATAGTGCCCACGTGCGCAGTTCTACGCAGATGAACAGTGCCCGCGCGCGCAGTTCTACGCGGATGAAAAGTACCCGCACACGCAGTTCTGCACGGATGAACAGTGGCCGCACGCGGCTGAGCGGCTGGGCGACAGGGCGGCGCGGTGGCCCGTTTTTCTCCTTTTTGATATTTCTGACCTTTTTGACCCATTTTGTCCAATTTTTGCATATTTGTTGACCTTTCCCCATTTATTTATTAATATATTTGTGATGTATTGCTTCAAGTATTTCTCTTTGAGTCTTTAAGTTACGTTTTTAAGCCAAAATACTTGAAAAACAATAAAAATACCCGTGATTCCGAAAAAGACAAATTTATATAAATATATGATAAAACATATAAATATATATATTTTTAATCAATTAATGTGCATAAAATCATGGTTATTTTAGTGCTTTTTGAGCACTCATCATTCGTCGCCACCCTCTGCGATGGAGCATAGAAATGGTTCAACAACCTACCTCTCACGTCCATTGTGGAATTTGTGTGCTGTGGCACAAGTGTCAAATCAAAATTTAAACTCATACTAAATAAATTCATACCATAACAGTGGTGCATGATGATTGCACACTTACGATTCACTTTCTCCTCCTCCTTTTATCATATGCTCCACCCTATAAATACCTTTCATCCCATCTTGTTTCAATCATTCCATAGCATTCAATTATTCTTTTTATCTCTTAGTTTTATAAATTTCTTTAAGTTATTCTCTCAATTAGAGAGTTGAACAAAGTTTTAATTTATGTTTATTTTATAAACATTTTAGATTAGGTTATCATAATAAGTTGCAATAATATAAGTTTTTCTAGATAAGAGATTGGTATAGAAGAAATCTGTTAAAATATAGTTAAGGTATTAACTTTAATTGTACTTTAATTACATCTTTTTGAATATTATTTTTAATTTATTGATCATTTATTAAATCTAAACATGTCTCACTAATTGTGATAATAGGATTTTAGCTATATTGTTATGCTTATGTAAATTATTTAGGGGAATATTTTTAATTAATAATTAAACACAAATTATTTTTTATTCAAAAATTTCACAAAATTTATTATTGATTATAATATATTTAAAATAAGAAAATTGGGTTTCAGAAACATGAACCTAGATTTGATTTAGAGTCATACTCTATTTCAAAAAAAAATTATAAGAATTGTTATTTGAAAATATATTGATGACATATTTTTTAAATAGATTTTAAATTCTAAAAATTAGGTTTAGATTCATCAATCTACAAACCAATTTAGTTAAGCTTGAATATGAGTCTAAAATTATCGGCCCTACCAAAGATGATAAGTTAAATGATTTGATAATTTCTTAGAAAATAAGCAAAATTTAATTAAGAGTTAATCATCTACCCCACCAAAGGTGGCAAGTGATTTTTTAATTAATAATGAATAATGACCCCATTAAATGTGTTATTTATATTTTATTAACCTAAAATTCTATCAAACATAATCAACTAGCTAAATATCATATTATATCTCCATTGATTAATGAATTGCAATTCGCCTATAGTTTGTGGAAACCTATGTATCCTTTATCTTTTATTATTTTAGTTATTAGTGTAGATATTTACAAACCAAATGTTGTGACAAATTATTTAGGTTTATTTTCATTTTTAAGAATTTTGTTCAATTATTTAAAAATAACCTAATTTCTCTTTAGACCGACCTTAAAAGTATATTTATCATTTCTTATAAAGTGATTCATGCACTTGCAAGAAATTTATCAAATACAAAATTGTGCATTAGCCTTCTATGCTTTCTTTTTATCAGTCCATTTTGTAGGGCATTGTATAGGAAAAAGATGGATCTTTTAATGCCTTGAGTGGCTAGGACTCCATTGGGAGAGTCAAACTCCCCTTCACCATCTAACTATAACACTCTTATTTTATTTTCAAGTTATAACTTGACTTACCTTTGAAATATAAAAAAAGCTTGCTTGACACTTGATTTTTCCTTGAGGAAATAAATCTATGAGTGTCTAGAGTATTCATTAATGAATAAAACATACTATAAGAAACCATTTGAGGATTTTACAAGAGATGGACCCCATACATCAGAGTGAATCACTTCAATCAATATAAAAATTTTATTCATAACATTGTCAAAGGTAATTTATGATTCTTGCCTATTAGACAGGCTGAGAAAACATCAGTTACATGACTAGTGGATATTAATGGTTTGTTATAGTATTTCAACACATAATTGACTATCTTAGCACTAGAATTTCCTAATTTGTTATGCCATAATTGAAATCTAGAACTAGAGCTTTGTGTACTTAGATTTAAGCTTGTGTCACACTATGTATAGTAAGCTTAATGCATGGTTTGATCCTCCTTCCACCATCAAGTGCAATATTGAAAGCATAAAACCCATTATCAACTTTCCGTTGTAGTAGTAGTTGCTTAGATATCTGGTCCTTCACACAACAATATTCAAGGTGAAATTTCAAGTGTATCGAATTATCTTTAGTGAATTGTGAAACATTTAAGAGATTTTTAACAATGTGAGGCACATGCAAAATGTTCTTTAAAATAATTTTTTTGTCACTTCCTTTATTAATAGTAAATGAGTTCATACTAAGATGAGCAATGTTCAACCCATTGCCAATTCCAATCATTAGCTACTTATTTCCTTCGAATTCAATCTTGGATGTAAGATTTACTGGGTCAAATGTCACATGGTATGATGATCCTAAGCATGTGTACCAAGTAGGATCAGAAGAAATAGTTGGTATGGTAGATGATGCATACGTAGTTGAGAATTATGAATTGGTTGAATTTGGATCATTTTCAGTGATGGATTGCATCAAAGTCATTATTAGTTCCATTGGCATTAAAGGTTGAGTTAGGTTTTTTGGAAATATTGTGAATATTGTGCTTGATATGGCTAATAAGGTTGGATTTGTATAGGTTGAGCATAAGGTAACATAGGAACATTTGATGGGTATTGAGAGGCTCTAGCTGGTGTCAATTGACTGTGTTGGACTAGGCATAAACCTTTGATTGTGTTAATTCATATCTTTTGGAGGAAGCTAGTTGTTAAAAGGATAGGCTAGATTTTGAAATTGAGACTAGTATTGTTGAAACTATGGAAGAGGTGCAGCTACTCCTCTTTATAATTAGTGACATTTACAAACATTTGGTTGAACCTATTCTAGAAATTCCTAACAAAGTTCCCAAGTTTTCCATATATTTCACACTATGGCTTGTTCAGATTGTTAAACCCTATACCTTTATTTTTGTTTCTATAAGGTTTATATGGCTAGTTTGACATAAAAGGCTAGTTGATGAAAGAATTGCTTTCTTGAACATTAGGTACTATATTTTGGATTGGGTATTGATTGAAACTTTGAATATTTCCAAGAATTCCATTCTAAATGTGAGTTATAGGACCATTTGTTCCTATTACATTGTTTATTGGATTAACCTGGTCATTCGTATGCAAAATATAAGCATATTATTATGCACATTTGCAAGATTTGTAGATGGGAGTAAGCCATCAAATAATTTCTTCTTTCAAATTGACCTTCTTATGTAATAAGCTTATGAGTAAGTTCTTGAATAGTTGTTCCACCTTCTTGGATGGTTACCACTATTGAATCATACTCACCATCTAATATAATATAGATTGACAATACCTGGTCTTTGAAGCCAATTTCAAAGATAATGTTTACCTCTTTTACACAAAATCATTGATTGATAAACCACCTTTCCTCGTAGAGCTTAACTTTTCTTTATACTACATTATCTTTACTCTTGATTGTAAACCAAAGAAACCTTCAAGAACTTCCATATCTAGTGACTCGTTTCACAACCCTCCACTTTCTTAACAAACTTCTGAGTTATTGAACTTATCATCCACGATGCAGTCATCTGGTCCTACCTTAACTAGTAACTATATTCTCCATTTATAGAACCATCTTGATATAACTTTATTGGGCATGGTAAAGTATTGAATATAAAGCCTTCAACTTCATAACTTCTTAGGATTTGAAGGACTTAGAGTTTTCCATTCATTATAATTGTCTTTGTCTAATTTGATTGATAAAATTTGAGAATGAAATGTAATTACATCTTTTTATTGTTAATCAATTACTCTATTTCTTTGCATTTCTTCTTATATTTTATTTTTATTTTTTATGTCTTCTAAGATCATAGATGCTCTAATATCGTGTCAAAGTCCCTAAAAATTATAGGTTTTTCAATCCTAAAAGGTTAACCCCCATAGATGAAGACATACTCACAATCCTTATAAACTATACCATATCATTGTATTTAATCAATATGAGACATTACTCTTAACTTCTCTTTTCAAAGTGTGAGCCTTTTTATCTTATAAAGCTCATCACTTTGTATTTTTAACTTACTTCATTATATTATATTATATTTAGGTCACTTATCTCTTTTTATTTTTGCAAAGCCTATTTTAATTTTTTTTAAATAATGCATAAAATTTTTGGTCTAATCAACTTAAGCTATAATACCACGGAAAGAAATTGAATTTCACTGATTTTGCATAAACGAAAGAAAGCAAGAACTATAGCTAATTGAATGTAAACAAAACTTGTATTAAAAGTTGAAGATTAAAAAAGACTCAATTCTTGAATTTCGTGTATTTCCTTATTTAACTTTTGAAAGATAATGCTTGTTGAATTGAGAGGGACACTGAATGAATTGTTCTTGTTGTTGTGTTGCTACTTATAATGCAGCTTTAACAACCCAAGCTCACATCTTGGTGAGTTTACAACACAGTAAAAACGTGTAACAAACTTATGACATTTTATCTCCTATATTTGCACTAGCTAGCTTATCATGGCTCACGGCTATAATGCAACAACTATGTCAGAAAGATCAACAGCCAGAACATAGCATGGCAATAGAAAGCATGGTATATATCAACATTGTATAATCAATACACCATTAAAGAAACAAAAATGGCATAAACATGGAAGCAAGTGTCTAAATCACCTGGCTATGCACCAAGTGTCGGACTTTCTATCACAAATCCTTCCAACTTTTTCTATTAAATTATTAAAAAATACTTCAAAAATAATAACAAATTAAAAAGATTAATTTCAATATTTGTTATGGTTAAAAATTAAAATTAAAATTAAGTAAAGAAATACATTTTAAATAAATCTTATTAAAATTAAAGAAAAGGCATTAAAATATAATCTAATGCTATTTATTTTTTTCCCTTTCGTACATTTTCATCTTTCTGTCACATTTTATTTTTTAAAAAGTATTTTTATTTTCTGATACATGATCTAAAATTTTATATTTTTGTTTACATTTGTTGATGGGAAATTTATTATATAATTAATTAAATTGAGAAAATTATTTTAAATTATTTTTTTCTATGTTGATACAAAATGAAAATTTTAATTTTTGAAATATTTAATATAATTAAAAATAAATATGTATTACAATCTACAATTAAAATAGAGTTCTCATTTTCTAACAAAAAAAAAAATATGATATGTGTATATATTATAAAATTTTCTTATAAATAATACAATTATAATTTAATTCAAGTCGGTTAACTCATCAATTATAATTTTATTACACTTTATTCTAAATTTTTGTAACTTTATAAATTATTTTAATATGTTATTTTATTATTAACTCTAATATAGATGTTAAAAATAAAAATATTCAATTATTTTTATCATTACCTTTAGGATTATAAGTAATTAAATTTAATTAAAATTGAATCGCAAACCAATTTTATGAAATAAAAGATAAAAATAAATCATTTTACTATGAATAGTAATGTTGAGAGTCGTTTATAATTTAACCTATTAATAACTCGGATGTCAACGATACAAGGTGGATTACATTTAAATATTGTTAGTGATATTTAGTAGGAAGTTGGGATTCTCCACTACTAAGTAAACTCATTAGTTTGAAAATGTAAGTATATATAATAAATTTAGAATTTAGAATTTAGAATAAAAATAAAAGCAATAATTAAATTCTTTATTTTGTTAGTTGAACAATCATTATACTATTTATTTTCTCTTGAATTATTGATTGATAAATAAAATATTATTTTTATTAAAATTAAATGAATTTAACTTTAAAATTTTAAAATATATGATATATTTAAAAAAAATTATAATGATAAGGAAACAAGAAATATGAAGGGAAGGGAGGTGATTGGTGATTGGTGATTACCAACCCTATCCCATCTCCATCTTAAATGTGCTATTAGTAAGGAGGGAGCTGAAGAGGATTACTTACAAGTGTCAAAGTTGATGTTTCCTCACTGATCCGGCCGATGATGAAATAAAATAACATCCGGTTGTTTAACAATCTTCATGCTTAGATTTAGGGAATGCATAATAATCAATAAATAGATTGAATAATGCTAGAAAGTCATTAATATTTTATAATTTTATTGTATTTAAATGTGAATAAATAGCTTTGATTATGCATGATTTTATCATTATTTACGCAAATCTATATGTTTTGAATTATGCGTATTTTCTGTTATATTTCAAGTATTTTTATATTTAAATTTATATAACTCAATCAACATAAGAAGAATCACACGTGAATCACTCATTTACACCATATAAACTTAAAAAACAGCATGTAAACCTTACATGTAAAATCAGCTAGTATGTGACGGGTGCAGAACAAATATTGAAGTACAGTATTGCGTGCCCCGGCGAAGAATATAGTAGACCATGGTGCACTCCTTATTGCATGAATTGACTGGAAACGAAGTTTGTTTTGTGCCACAGCGAAGAAATATTAAGCCGCATATTTGATTGGACACGAATTGTGCAAATTAAATACGCAAGTATACAAATTAAATACGTAAGTATACGTATTGCAACAAGTAATAAAATAATAAAAAAACATCATTCTTATAGAGATTATGTTATTAGAAACTAATTTTTAAAACTAAAAAAAATATAAATCAATTTTTTTGTGTTTTATGTTTTAAGAAAGCAAAACTAAAAGAATACATGCTAGATTAGATTCAATTGATGATGTAATTAGTTGATAATTATATTGTAAAGATTTTGGTGATTCACATGTTTAGAAAATTGAGAGATTAAAACAAAGGAGTAGAAGAAAGAAGAAGAAATACAATAAATCTCTTGAATCGTAGTACTAATTTCCTCTTGAATCTCTACCAAAATTGTATCTCCTTTTGAATTTTCTATATTTTTCTCTCTACTTAGCTCTAAAAATTAATAAAAATTATGTTAATTACGGCTTCTTAGAGTTTATGGGGAATTTAAGGGGTTAAAATATAGCTCAGATGGAATCTAAACCGTTAGATCAGCTTCAGATCAAGGGTTGAGATGAAAAAAGGAAAAATTAATAGCGCCAACCAATAGGACAGTAACACGTGGCACATGGGATTTGATAGGCAAATCAACGCGCGATGCATGGCAGGGAAGATTGGTCTCAATCAAAATCCATTGAGTCAAAGCCACATAGTGAAACTTGATTAGCAGTTATGGATTGTGTCGCACGACTTTGAAAGGAGTGGACGAATCGCCTAAAGACACGTGGCTGGACCTTTGACCGTAGGATGAAGTTGGAGTGAACGCCATGCTAATGGGTGGCATAGCATTATGTTACATCCCTATGCAACGATCTACGATTGGAGGTCTCTATTATCGTGGCATCCATGTGTTTTTTGTAGTCAGCTCATATGCTTGTGTGGCATTCACCTGACAGATTCTGATTATTCCTGCGTTAAAAATCCAAAAAAATTCAAAAATTATATTTCCACCATTTTAACTAGAAAATTTATATTATAATATTTTTAACCTTAAAAATACTACTTAGTGAATAAAACAAGCGAATATTATGTAGAAAAATGCACTGGTGACTTTACTTTCATAAAGTCATCACATTCCCAAACTTAAGTATTTGCTTGTCCTCCAAAAAAGCCAAGTAGAACTACATAAACTGACATGGGCAGTATATTCATAAATATATAGTTATTAATATATGCATATTTAGTAAAAACTATCCCTTTCAAAAGTCGTACAATTCTATGACAATAAGGTTCACATATTCATTAATCAACATTCCACTAATACAAGGATATGCAAGGTTTTTGATGAGTTGATTCATATGTGTGTGTGACCATGATATCATCCAATAATATAAATATGTACTTAGCTAAAGATCAATAAGTAATTTACATGATTGTAATATAAGGCGTAGGTGGGGGATGATAAATGAAGACATTTAAGCTCTTTCCACAACTTATCTTTCTTTTTATTAATCATACACTTTTTAAATGCAATTGAGTTTTAACTTGATATTTTAGTGCACCATCTCTTATCATTATTTTCATATTCTTTTATTCCATATCTTTTTTTTTTTTGTAACTTCACAACACTTCTAAACTTATTTTCAATTTTTTTCTTTTTCTTTAGAGGGATAATTGTGTTGTGAGTTTTGCATTTTTTTTTCTTTCTCTCTTTTTTATAGGGTACATTATAGGTCACCTCACTCTATGCTATAACACATAATTGTATTCTTTTTCTTTTCATACAAGCTAAAGGTGCAAGGGTAAAGGTAATGCTTATTAGTTAGGCAAAAAATATGGCTTTTTGTTAGGCTCAAATGGGTGACTAAATATATTTAACAATGGTTAGCTTAAAAAGCTCAATCGATCCAAATAAGGCCTTAATCATCTCTTTTTTCTAAATACTATTCAGAATTTTGCCTCAAGAGATGATCAAATAGATTCTAAAACCTCGTAGATCTCATTAACTTGCACAACTTAGCATAAATTTTCTCTCAAGAAGAACACCAAAATCAATCATGAACATGTGCATAAAAATTTGAATCAATTTAATCAAAACTATCAAGCATATCACATGATTAATGTAAGTATTTTAATGAGCATGTTACATTCCCTATCCTAGTCATGACAACCAATTTTTATCATTGAGTTCATATGTTTCATATCAAAAATGCATGCATTTAGTTCCCATATATTTACCAATTTCTACCCAACCAATTTAGTTTTGCTTGCTCACTTGATTGGGGATGATAGGGAAAATGTGTGAGGTCTAACCTTAGTAGTCTTTCAATTGATGTTTTCATCTTAGATCTTATCTCAAAATTTTCCATAAATGCCTTTGATACACACATAAGAGGTGTGTCCTCCAAAAATTTCACACACAGTTCATAAGATCAACATTTAATTCCATACTTTCAAAGTTAAAACAACTTGAGTTGTTTTCTAGCGAGTTTATATCCTTGTTAATAGAATTATGTGTAACATTATTAAGTGTGGGCGACTCAACATATTCTTTTAAATTTTCATTACAATCAGTAACATTTATTCTTAAGCATTCATTAGCATTATCAATATCATGGGGTTTAGATGCTTTAAAAACTTTAAATGTCACTTGTTCACCTTGCACTATCATCATAAGCTCACATTTTTGTACATCAATGATTGATTTTCTAGTTGCTAAGAATGGACTACCAAGTATGATAGGAATGATATGACCCTCTTCTATGTCTAGAACAATGAATATATACCAAAAAGATGAATTTGTCCACTTTTACTTTCACATCTTCTACCACACCTTGGGATCTATTAATTGACGTATCTTCCATAATGGCACTGAAGTGGGTTTGGCTTTACCAACCCCCATTTTTTTGAAAATCGATAATAGCATAAGGTTCATGCTAGAACCTAAGTCACATAATGCCTTGTCAAATTGGATGTTCCAAATAGTGCAATGGATGTCAAAACTACCTAGATTTTTTAGTTTTAGGGGTAGTTTTCTAGCAAGAATGGCATTACAACCTTCAGTTAAGTTTATTATTTCATTATCTCCAAGCCTCCTTTTTTTAGAAAGGATGTCCTTCAAAAATTTGGTATAAGAAGGCATATGTTCAAGTGCATCTACAAATGATATGTTTATGTGTAGTTTCTTGAAGACTTCTAGGATTGAAAAATGTGTATTTGACTTTTTGATTTTGTAGTCTTTGAGGGAAAGGAATAATGGGTTTGTAAAGGTTGTTCTTTTTGGCTAATTTATTTCCTTTTCATTACTCTCTTTATCCATTAATTCCTTACTCTATTTGTCCACGACTTCTTCTTCATCCCTATTAGTTTCTGGTTCCTCATCATCCTTTTGAGTCTCATCTTCCTCCTTTAGAGTTTTACCACTTCTTAAGGCTATAGCATTTTAATTCTTCTTACCTTTTCTTCTTAGGTTTACAATTGTGTCACTCTAAAGGTTATCTTAAGGCCTTTGGCTTATATCATGGGCAAGTTGCCCCATTTGATTCTCTAAATTCCAAATTAAAGCCTCTTGAGTGGAAACTTTTGTATTTACTAATTGCATGAAGTCTTTCATCATCCTCATTAAAGCATTTGTATTGTCCTCAGTAGGTGGCTTCTTCTCTTGGACTTGTGATTATTATGGTAGTTGAAAACCAAGGGGTGGAAATTATTGATGGTTGAATTGACTACCACCTTGATTGTTGTTATTCCAAGAGAAATTGGAATGTTTTCTCCATCTTGGGTTGTATGTGTTTGAGTATGAATTATTGTTTCGATTCACATTACCCATATAAAATGTTGATTTAGGATTATTTGTAAAATTATCAAACAAATGGGCTTCATGTTATTATTGGAGATTTCTTTTATCTTAATCTATTTTTTTGGAGTTGGTCCCACCATGCTGAAGCTTCTCCTTTGAGTTAGTAAACTACTAAATTGACTTGTTTTTCCTCTAGAATGCCCATAACATCAAAGAATTGTTCCACTTCTGAGATCCAATCAAGAAAATCCTCCATATTCATATTTCTATAAAAAAAACAATAAGGTCAATTTTGAGACAATAATCTGGGTTTTTTTTTCTCTTTGATGACATCCTCATCTAGCTCAACCTCTGAAATATTCTTCTTCTAAATCTTCATCACTAGAACTATCAGTGAGGGCAACATGTCTTCTTAGGGGTGTTGGATCAATAAGTCTCCTTAGGGGAAATCCTTCAAATGGTCTTCTGGATAGTATTGACTCGATCCTATCTGTTTGTGCACCCTCTACTTCTTGGGCTTGGACTTGAGGCCTATTTACATTATTAGTCAGTTAAGCAATGCCTAGAATAAGCTCTTCTAGTTGGTGTCAAATCTTTTCATGAAATTGTTGATATTCTTCTCATGTCACTTGATTATGCTCCATTCTCCCAAGGTAAACCTAGCTCTAATACCACCTAACGAGGGACAAAAGCATGAATGCACCAATAATATGGAAGCCCTTAAGATATAAGAAACATATGAGCAAAATTTAGACTAGCAAGACTCAATCTTTGGCAAAAGGTCCTCGTATTTGTGTTATGAAACAAACACAAGGAAACTATTATCAAGGCAAGCACTCTAGCAAATATAGAATATGATAAGCCTAGTTACATTATTTATCTTTAGATGAGTACTCTAGTAACTCTAATGTAGGACTAGCCTAAAGATATTCCTCAATCTCATGAATAAGAGGACTTCAACTTCCAAACAGAAGAAAGAAGAGCTATTCCTAAAAACTAGGAATAAGAGGGAAAAAAAGAACTTATTTAATATTACTAAGTTGATTATTTTATATAATTTCTTATACAAGCATAGAACCTAGTTATTTATAGTTGAAAAGTCACTAAAATAGTTCACGAAGTTTCCACGTGGGAATCTAGTAATACAAACAAAAAAAAGGAACTCTAAATAAATTAAACTACTCTCTATTTTCTTCCTATATCCATTTAGTATTAATTACTATCAAAGCAAATTTGGATTCCTATTACTAAGATTGGGTTAGTCAAAGTTGATATATTTTTGTAATGGAATACAAATTTGTGATTTGTAACTGATTTGAATAATAAATGTAAACATTTGGGATGTTGAAGTTACATATGCTTGAGATTTGATTATAAACTAAAAGGAGGCTAAATAAAGTATGAAAAGTTTTATTATTTTAATTTGTTATTTTTAGTTTAAGTTTTTATTTTATTTATTTTGGCTTTTATTTTGTTATTAGTAGTTTTGTTTATTTTAGCTATTATTTTTAGTTTTTACTTTGTTATTTTATAGTTTTTGCATTTTAAAATATTAACCTAGGAGTTTAAAAGCTTGTTGTATAAGCTAAATACAACCATGTAAATTTACAAAAATAATTTAGGTGATTTTAAGTATATGATTTAGGAAAAGGCTATTTTAGATATTTTGTGGGCTTTACCTATCCCTATATATATATATATATAAGTCAAACATGAATGAAATAGACATATGTTTTAAATTTTACTCAAATTATTCAATCTAAGCCACAAAAATAAGTATATGATTCTTCATCAGATGTTAAAAATCTTAACATTCAATGCAAAATCTATAAAGATCATCTAACAATTTGAAATTATAATAAAAGTGTTTAAAGGCTTAGAAAAATATTATCACTCAAAATAAAACAATATATGTTCAAAATATTCTCACAAATTAGTCTTTACTATTTGATTCCTAAACACAATTTCAAGTTTATCTCAATCTCGCATTTAAGTATGAAATACAAACTATGAATAAAAAAACTAATTTTCACAATATTTTATGAACATGTTAAAGATATCAATCAAACATTGAAAAGACTTAATCATTCACTTTAAATCAATTAAAAGTATGATAATTTTCTAAAATTATTAAAAATGAACCTAAATATTCTTAAACCAATAAATAAACAAAATAAATGCCAACACATATTTAATAAAACAAATTTAAAATTCCCATATTCATATGTAACTTTTCTTTTATCTCTAACCTAGAATCTACATTATCTTCAATGTATCAAATTTAAATCAAAGACAAAGAAGAAAAGAAAATAAAAGCTACACATTTTCTTAAGCTCAGTGTAATTAAGTAATGATATTGTAAGTCATGGTGCATCTATCATCTAACACAGTTATATCACACAAACAAAATATTGTGTACTTTTCATAAATCACATCTTAACAAATATTTATAAATTTAACACTTCTAAGTAAAATAAACATGGTTCATATTAACAAAAATAAAAAATAAAATACATTAAATCTAAAATGATAGAAAGTATTACAAAAATAAAAGTATAATTAGAAAATAAAAATAATAATAAATAAAAATGAATGAAACAAAAGTTTAATAAGTTTTCTCCCATTCAGAGCTTAGTTTAACGTCTTAGCAAGACGTTGCTTAGGGGCCTTCCATTTTTAATAAATTCAATGTCCACACATCATTAAGTTCACTTGTAATTTTGACCTAGAAACTACTCTTTTCCCTTACTTCTGCAAGTGTTCAGCCAATTTATCAACCTATATCCCCACTATTTTCACATGTGCTTCTAGCGAGTCCAACCTTTGATTATTTTTAGATTGGTTATCCTTTCTTACTTGAATGAAAGTGTTCAAGTTATCCTCTATGTTGGTTTTTTGGGATGATTACATAGTAATTATTGGTTGTGGTATAGCTAGGCCTATTTGTTAAGGTTCTTGATAAATGAAGATTTGTTTTGCCTCTAAGAGAAATTAGGATGATTTTTCCATCTTGGATTGTAGGTATTTGCACTAGGGTTAGACTTAGGTCTTGATTGGTACTCCTCCATTATACTCACCTATTTAGGCCTTTCAATAGATTTTTTTTAATAGGGAAAAGCATTACCAATATGTCCCAAAGCACTACATACTCCATATTATTCTTTGTTTGGAGTGCCTTGTATGGCAAGAAGTACAACTTGCTTTGTCAATTGTGCAAGTTGCATAGTTACTTGAGTTCCAGAATTTATGTTATGGACTCTAGTCCTTCTCACTATAGAGTTCTTTTGTTGGGAATTAGTACCTAACTTTTCAAAGAGATTATAAGTCATTTAGATGGGTTTTTTCACTGTAGCACCACCCGTAGTATTGTCAACAATGAATTGATAACGTTATGTCAACCTATGATAGAAAAACCTATTCTACAGCAACAATGAGTAACTATGATGAGGGAATTAAATGAGAAATAATTCCAACCTATCTTAAACCTCATGGAATGGCTCACCTTCCATCTGAAAGAAAGTAGCAATCTTTGCTCTCAGATCAAAAGTTTTCTAATAGGAATAGAATTTTCCCATGAATTTATTGTAAACCTCATCCTAGGTTATCAAGGAATAAGAAGGGAGAGACATGAGCCATTCCTTGGCCTTATCTTTAAGAGTGTAGAGGAAACACCTTATTCTAAGTTGATCTTCGATAAGTACATTAAGAGAAAAAGTTTGAACTGTTAAGTAAAAGTCTCTACTGAATGACAAAGAGCCTTCATTGACCAGTTTATAGAAAAAGGGTAACATGAAAAAAATCAATATTTCTTAATTCATAGTTCCATACTACCTCATTCAATTGAATTCAAGTAGTAGCAATGTCAATGATTGGCCCTATATACTATTTCGTTCTTATTTCCCTAGGTGATGGATTATCTCCCATTTATATATGTTCAACTAGAGGGTCTAGATTTAGCTTTATGCTTTCCATAGCTAAAAATTCATAAAGTTTAGTATCCAATCTTGTTCACATTTCCTTGGATCGATTAACGTTGTCTATACAACGTGTAATAGGTTTCCCTAAAGATTTTTTTCCTTGCATAAACTACAAAAATAGCAAACTAAAATCACCTATCAAATAGTACAAATAAAAAAATAAAATAAATATAATATATAATATATATGATACAAATAATTGATTAGATAATAGAAGTTAAATAACAATTACAATAAGTTAATAAAATATATTATACAAGAATAAATTAATACACAAAAATAATTAACAAAAAGAAATAAAGATAAAATAAAATAAAAAGAATTGAGTTAGTAATTAAAATAATAAATAAATAAAAGAAATTAAATTAAGTTCAATATTAAAAAAATTAAAATTAGCGCACAAAAAATTAAAAAGAAAATACTATAAAAAAATAAGTTAATAAATTAATTAATAACTAAATAAAAGAAAAGATTGTGAAAATAAAAAATAAATATAAACTAAAATATTTTTAAATTTTTTGATTATTTTTAGATTTTTAATTTTCAAAATTTCTTTAATTTTTATTTTTTTTAATTTTTCTTTTTTTTAATTAAACATCTCACGAATGATTAATTGTATTAAGTTAATGAAATATAAATTCATCTTAATGATTCTCCCTTATATGTATAAATAATGTCTTCATTTGGATCACCATTCATTATTAATTAACTTACTTAACACCTTCAATCGAGTCGTTAGTTAATCTAATTAAATTAGGCCTATTGTTTAAGGAATTAATAAACCATCTAAATTTATACCTTCATTCAAGTTATCAATTTAAAATCTTATTCAAGCTGTCTAAATTTGATCAAGATTGGTGTATATGAAACTTAATTTTCATATTTTAAATCTATTACAAAAATTCTATCATTAATATATTCCCCAATAATTAACTTTGTAAAAAATATTAAAATATAAAATAATTTGTATTTAATAATGATTAATTGTATTTACCTAAATAATATATACAAACATATCAACAAAATAAAATCTCATTATCAAAATCAGTTAAACATGATCAAAATAATAAATGATAAATAAATTATTTATAATAAATTCAAGAAAAATTATATTGTTTACTAAAAAGAAATAAGAATACTGATCAGATTTTAATACCCAAAAGATAGACAAACAAATGTGTAAAGCTCCACAAAAGAGATATTAATCTTCATCATATTCCCTAGACTACAACAACCTTTTTATATCACATGATCTGGAAAATCTCTCTTTTATTGCCTCTTATTTGTGATCATTGATCGGTACAAAACTGCAAGTACACAGTATCGTAATTTTATAATAAAGTGGTAAAAAAAGTATGGTCCTCAGGAATTGGTAACCTGTTTTTGACAAATACCAAAATTATATTAATTTATTTTTATCAAAAAAAATCACTTAGGTTGTTGTAATTGAAATTTAAAATAAGATTAATTTCAAGAAAGATACACAAAAAAAAATAAAGATATTATTCAAAGATCAAATTAATAGGAGGAAAAATTCTAGGAAATAGATTTCACCTAATCTATCACTATGTTTTACTCATCTAACTAATTGAATATAATTCTCTCTGTTTGTAGCAATCTCCAAAAATATCCAAAGCTTTTTTCGATAGTCAATTGGAAATAATCTTGTTCATTGATTTACACATGAGTATGTAATTTAATAAAGTAAGAAATCATTAAAACCAATGATTTTTAAAACTATACAAGTTCATACAAGTCATCAGAATTCGTTAAATTTTATTAAACTTTATATATCAAATCTTTAATAAAATTTAAATAATAATAATAAAGTTTAAATTAAATGAAAAATAAATAAAATTATATTAAAGTTAAAGTTGAGAAGTGATAAATTATGTCAAATTATACAAGTCATCAAACACTCCCAAAATTAAAACTTTGTTTGTCCTAAAAAAATGATAATTGTAGACAATGTCAACAAAACCTATAGAGAATTACCATAATTCACTAAGTCATGATTTGAATTTAGATTTTATCAGTAATAACTTATTCTTTTTACATCAAAGATAGCAAGAAAACCAATCAAAATTTAGCAATTTGTCAAGTAAGAGTTAAGTATTTACTTCAACCTAAAGCTAAGTCATTGAGTATGTGTATGAAATAGTCAATTTAACTCCAAACCACTATCAAATTCAGATAAAGTAATAGAACAATTGAAATTAGAAGAATTCTCGCAAAACTTAACTCCATAAGTCTAATTTTCAGAAATCATCTCCACTAATGTAATCAAATACCAAAATTAGAGATCAAAAGGCCTTTAATTAAGGTTGTAACGATAGACCATAGGGTGAGAGCTAAGAAAGAAATAGATATGGAAAATCAAAACAAACTGGGAATATACTTGGTTGAAAGAAACAATAAAAAGAATATCCACGTGATTCACACCATAGTTCTTTCTTAACAATATGCTCATATTGATGACAATATTTGTCATATTCAATAAGTAGTGTTTTTTTTAAATGTGGTTGCCTTGATACTCATAGTCTTTACTAATTTCAACCATTTTAACCTTTTTTTATTCTTGCCATTCACTTTCTTTTTCTTTCTTTCTTTTTCACTCTTTTTTTTATCTTTGATTAAATAGAGCAAACAAAATATGGATTATTTAGTTTGAACTAACTTTCTCTTTAAATACAAATTTCCACCTAAATATTTTCTCAAAATTTAAAGTAATTTAATGGTTTTTCAAACTTAGAATGAAAATGGTTTATGTAGTTAAAAGAACAAATAAGACTTTTATAAAATAAGGCTCAAGGGGGTTGACTATGAGAATTCACCATGTAATGATAGCGTGATAATTAGGACGGTTGGGAAAGCTTTTTGGTTGTGAAAATAAATTTCTTAGATCATTTCTCTAATATTTGGTATCAATTAGGATTTCGCCTCAAGGATCCATTAACAGATTCTAGAGAAAAGCAAGATTAAACTTTTCTAAACCCAATTAATTCAACTCCTTCTTCTCATAGGCAAAATGAAGTAGAGAAAAATTTACTATGTGCTCAATTATTTTCAAGGACAAAGATTTAAATCAAAGTATCCACAAAACTCTTACTAACATAATAGCAGATTTTGAAAAAATTTCTCAAACCTATCCTTAATCACAAATTTCATAGTCATAGCGAATTCAATCATACTCAAATACATGCTTGATAAGAGAATTCAACAACTCAAGACTATAAAAGTTGACACCTCTAAAATTAAACTAAACAATGTACTCATTGTAATTTAAAAGTGAGACAGATAGAAGAAATAAAAGAAACTTCCCTGGTTTTATATTGGATCCGCATTAGTTTGTAATTTTCAACTTTTTATTCCTACAAAATAAATCAGCATAAAAATCTAAATTATTAAAATAGTAATAAAAAAATAAAATAAAAGAACAAAAGAAGGTTTTATGGGCTACTTCCCATAAATGCTTGTTTTATAGTATATAACCATACTTTTTAATCTTCATCAATCAGGATTTTGAAAAGGAATAAATACACGATTCCTCTCCATTTGTTCTCCATAAGAGTGCTTCAATCTATGACCGTTAACTCTAAATATATTCCATGTCTTGTCCTTCAAGTCTATTGCTCCAAAATTGGAAACTTTGTCAATTGTATAAGGACTTGTCCATCTTGATCTTAACTTACTCGGGAAGAGTTTTAGTCGTGAATGGAAAAAAGCAAAACCTATTGTCCTAGAGCAAACTCACACCTAAGAATCTGTTTGTCATGCAATTTATTTGTGTGTTCTTTGTAAATCTTTGCATTTTCATAATCATTGTTCTAAAACTCATCCATCTCATTCAATTGAAGAAGTCATTTTTCCTCTTCTTTGAGTGTAAGTGATGCCGCAACTAGAAATGTGTAATTATCACCCAAGGACGCATAACGAAGATGATTAGGCAATTGCTTTAACTTTGGAGTTGTAGTTTGTTGCACTTTTTTCTATAGAGATTATAGAATTTGTCTTTGCTACCATTGGCTCTAACGTCTCCACTTCTATGCTAAATGATTCAGTTGGTATATCTTCTTGAAAGGCTTCTACTTCACTTTGTTCAATGATATCTACTCGAAAGCAAATGCTTGGATCTTTTGGAAATCTTCGTAGATGTTGAATGTAACCTCTTCCTTGTTCACTCTCAATGTTAACTCACCTTTTTGAACATCTATTAAAGCCTTTCCCGTAGCCAAGAAGTAATGGGACATCTTGGTCTTCATCCATATCTAACACCACAAAATCAGAAGGAAAATGAATTTATCCACTTTTATCAATACATCTTCTATGATTCCACGTGGATACTTGATGGATCGGTCTGCTAGTTGCAAAGAAATTGTTGTTTGTTTCATCTCTCCAAGTCCCAATTTCCTATAAATAGACAGTGGCATAAGATTAATGCTAGCACCAAGATCACATAAAACTTTCTCAAAAAATGAATTTCCAATAGTGCAAGGTAAAGTGAAACTCCCTGGATCTTTTAATTTTTAAGACAATTTCTTTTGATGAATGGCACTACATTATTCATAAAGCTTCATTATTTTGAACTCCTCCAACCTTCTCTTCTTGGAAATGATGTCCTTTAGAAATTTGGCATAATTTGGCTTCTATTCCAAAGCATCTATAAAAGGAATATTTATGTGAATTTTCTTTAAATATCCAAAAAAATTGAAAATTGCTTATCTAATTTTTGTTTTTGACAGCATTGAGGATAGACAAGTGGAATAGAGAGAATAGGAGGATTGTCGGGAAATGATTGTTTTGGTCATTGTTTGGAGCTGTAGGGGTGGACTCGGTTTCCTTTGATGGTGACCTCTCAATTTCTCTTTCAGTCCTAAGTGTAATGGCATTGCATTGTTCCTTTGGATTCACTTCTGTATTGCTAGGAAAAGTTCCTCTTTGTTGAGCATTGATAGTTGTGGCTAGTTACCCAATTTACACTTCAAGATTTTTCATAGTGGCTCTCATATTGCTACAATGAGTCTCAATGTTATCCAGCCATGAATCATTCTTTTTAAACCTTGCTTTGGTCTCCTCAACAAAAGAAACCATGGAATCCTCAAGTGACATATTATTTTTGCTTGGTTGACTATTAAACCCTGGAGGAGGTTGCAATACATTCTTTGTGTTTCCATAAGACCAATTTTCATGATTTTGAAGCCCTTGATGGTAGTAATTTGGCATAGGATCACCACGATAATTGTAGTTCTGATCGTTGATGCATTGAACCTGCTCTTGACTCAATTCATTCATCAAAACTGTTATACCTGAAGTTGCAACATATTCTGCACTTTGTGGTATTCTTTGAGTTTTCAAGGCAGAAATCTGATGAGATAGAAAAACTACTTGAGTTGACAGGGCAACAAACGAGTCCAATTCATGAATCCCGGCTACTTTCCTAACCATAGATCTTTCAGTTGGCCATTGACAGTTGTTTGAGGTCATTTCTTCCAAAAGAGAAGTAGCACCTTTAGGTGTTTTTGACATCAAAGTTCCACTAGAAGCAACATCAACTATGGTTCTAGTTTGCCCATTCAACCCATTATAGAACATCTAAATTTGCAACCAATCCGGCGATCCATGCTAAGGGAAATTTCGAATCATATATTTATACCTTTCCCATTCTGCATAGAGTGTCTCAAAATCATTTTTTTTGAATTGACCAATCTCACTCCTAAGTTGGGCTGTTTTTGCAGGTGGAAAGAATTTAGCAAGAAACTTTTCTACCATATCCTGCCAATTAGTAATGCTCCCTGGTTGTAAAGATTGTAACCAACCTCTAGCCTTGTCCCTCAATGAAAAAAGAAACAATCTTAGTCTTATCGTGTCTTCAGTAACACCCTTCATCTTTACAGTGTTACAAATCTCCAAGAACATCGCCAAATGAATATTAGGATCATCAAATGGCGATCCGCTAAATTGGGTTTGTTGCACCATGCTGATCAATGCGAATTTAAGCTCAAAATTATTGGCATTAATGGTTTGGCGTCTTACACTTGAGTAGTTGTCATTTACAATTGGCTTTACATAATTCATCAAGGTGTGTGACTGTGCATTCTGTTCTCCTTTAGTCATGGCTAGTACTTTCTTCTTTCTTCGTGATCTAAAGGTTCTTTCAATCTCTGGATCAAAAGGAATAATGCTTCGAGTTCTAACACGGCGCATCCAACTTCAAAAACACACGTAGAGAAAAAAATGAAAAATAAAAATAAAAATAAAAAATAATATGATTCTAAATTAAAAATAAGATTATTATGTATCGATATTGGCAAAAATAAGAAAAAATAAATCTCGGACAATGGCGCCAAAAACTTGATCGGTGCAAAACTACAAGTGTATAGTATTGTAGTTTTATAATAAAGTGATAATAAGAGTATCGTTCTTAGGGATTGATAACTTACTTTTGACAAATATCAAAATTATACTAATCTCAATTTTATCTAAAAAATTTACTCAGACTTAGGTTGTTATAATTGAAATTTAAAATAAAATTAATTTAAAGAAATATACACAAAAGAAAATAAATATATTATTCAAAGATCAAATTAATAGAAAAAAAACTTCTAGGAAATTAATTTCACCTAATCCATCAATATACTTTACTTATCTAGCTAATTAAATTTAATTCTTTCTGTTTGTTAAAAATCTCTAAAAATATCCAAAAATATCCAAAAACCTCTTTCGATAGTCAATTGAAAATAATCTTGTTCATTAATTTATACATGAGTATGTAATTTAATAAAATAATAAAGCATTAAGACCAATGATTTTTAAAACTACACAATTTCATACAAGTTTTTCAATCTCTATATTTATCTATGTCAAAATATTTCAAATCTATCATATAATTATCTTTTTCGATAGTAAATCATAAGACTAAAATTATCTAATTAATAATCAGTTAATTAAAAGCATTAAACTCAAAATAAATCAAAAAAACATGAAAAAATATAATTCAAATTAATATAGAAAATAAAACATAATTAAGAATTAAATTAAATTTATTACAATTTTTTTAGGAGATTTAAAGAAAATTGACTTACAAAAAAAAAAATGTTTTCGTGTCTTCTCTCACGTTTTTCTTTCTCCATCGTGGCCGTCCTTCCTCTTTCCTGCGCTTCTGCTTTTTTTTTTTTTGTTGGTTTCCTCGCCGCGGTTTTCTTTCTTTTTTGCTTTCGCTGCTGCCGCCCTATTCTTTCTTTTTATCTTTTTGATTTCTCCCAGCCGTCGCTCCTCTTTTTATTTTCTGTTCTCCCTGGCCTGTTATATATATATAATATCTCCAACAGCTGTGCCACTTTTTCTATTATATATATAATATATATCTCCTTTTTATATTATATATATCCTGTTGTTTCTTTTTAAATCCAAGCATCCCTTTCCATTACTTTATATATATATATATCATATTTATGTCTATAAGCAGTCATATTATATATATAATACATATCTCCATCTTTTTATATATATATATATATCATATTTTTGCATTCCTTCATCCATTTAATATATATATATATATATATATATTAATTTAAATTTAATATTTTAAATTTTCATTATTTTTAAATCTATAATAAAATTTAAATAATAATAATAAAGTTTATATTAAATGAAAAATATATAAAATTATACTAAAGTTAAAATTAAGAAGTGATAAATTATATCAAATTATACAAGTCATCAATCACCTAATCTAAATTATGTATAAGAAACTTAAGAAAATAAAATGTTGTAATTGAAGACTAAAGAAAAATTGAGAAATATACTACTGCACACTATACTAAAAACCTAAAACACTTATTTATAGTAGAGGTTGGCATTAGAGGGCTTTAGTTGAAAGTTTTAATCGTGCATCGTGGCCCAACCTTTCCACCTCTATAGTTTGAGTCTCGTAACAGTACGTCTCATGTTTACCCCGAATAGGTTGCGTTGTAACCCAATGTTTACACATTGAGATATAGTACAAACTCCATGAATTTTGATTTTAAACAACAAGGAGTGTGTTGTGGTCTAATGTATTTTATGCTGCAACCCGCGATGCTTTACTTCACTTTCTTGTTTCACCCCTTACAAACTAGCTAGATCATATGTAAGCCTTACATGCATTGTTCTTTTAATCTTCTAAGGTAATGAGTGTTTTAGGCATGATTCTTTAAATGTTATCAATTTATCCAATTAAAGTTAAAAATACTTGAAAAATAATAGAAAATACTTATGATTTCGAACACATAGATTTGTTTAAATAATGATAAAATCATGTATATTTAAATATATTTATTATATTTAAGTGCAAATAAACCATGAAATATTAGTTCTTTTTAAGCACTCATCAAACATAAAATTGTATTTTCTTCTAACTAAGGTAGAAGTATGATAAGATTTTGTATTTTTATCTCCTTTAATTAAAAAAAGTTCTCTATATTTTTGTTTCCATGTGAGTCGTGTCTATCTAATTGCTCATTGATAAACATTATTTGGACCTATTATTTGCTATATTTTTAAGTATTTATTTTATTTTTATTTTACTTTTATCTTATTTTGGAGGATATTTTTGTGTTTTGTAAGTTAAAGTGCTTTTAGAAGAATTCTAGACAAACAAGAACAAAGAATATAAATTCTATGCAAGCCACAACCTAGGCGTACTCTATGCTATAGCAAGGTGCTCTCGATTCTAAATGGTGATTCTGGAATTTTTAAGTGCATTGCATCCCAACATATCTAGGCCGCAACACAAGGATCTTGGTTTCAACTTATCTTTTTTGACTTTCTATATGCGTCGTGGCCTAACTTATTCCATACCATGGCACAATGTTCTTGGGTTGGAACTAAAAAATCAAAATTTAATGTGCTCTACAGTGTGGAATAAAAAGCATGTCATGACCCGATTGTAAAAATCATTTAGAAACCCTAAAATGCTTTCTAAATGTGTTTGACCCTAATTTTAACCTATAAATACAACCCTAATCCCTCTTAAAATATCAAGCCACATATAAATTTACCAACTCCCATAGTTATTTTACACCATCCATCATACAGATATAGAGAGAAAACTTCCCAATTATGAAGAAGATCAAAGGATTTGAAAAAAGTAGTGACAACTTATTCAGAGATTTAGAATTGTCTTCCTTAAGAAGGGATATTTCTATTGTTTTATATTCTTTTTATTCCTTTGTAATTTGATTTCATTTATAGTTGAATTAACTTTTTTAATTTAATTATGATTGGCTAGTTCTTATAATATGGGATATTAATATTGCCTCTAGTGATTGGAAGAAAACCTTTATGATTTAAATAAATAAAAATTATGGATTTATCCCTTGTTCATATTCTTCAAATCTTCAACCAAAAATTCATAATGGGTCAATTCTTGATTTATAATTAAAGAAAATATATTTGACATAGGTTTACCAATTAATTAGTTTCAAGCACAACCAAATAAGTTATTAATTAATTGAGGATCATTATTTATATATTTTTCTTAGTTTGTTAATTAATCAATTTCAAGTCCTTCAAGAAAACTATTGATTAATTAAGAATTTTGAACACTCGTCGTGATTATATGGGTTCACTTATTTAAAAAGAAAAAATCAGTAAATCTAACTTGCTATTTGTATCATATAATTCATTCTTTTCATGAAGGGACATGCAAAATAATTTTCCATATTAATTATCATCCTTTTTTTTTGCTATAATTCAATTTACTTTTGATCATTAGTTATTAAAATAATTTAGAATTTATAGTTCTTTTCTCTCAACTCACACCTAATGGAATGTTTTGGATTGATTTTATTAACTAATATAGAAAATAATTTAACATTTTAGAACAACTAGCTAAGTTCTTTAGAGACCGACCTCAAGGTAACTTATCATTAGTCTATTAGCGAATCGTGCACTTGGAAGCAATTAAAATTGTTGCATCACTGATCCACCTTATTTTGGAGATCTTATTCAAAGGTTGTTTGCTTGGGTCTGGATTGCAAGATTGTAAGAATTTGAACAATGCCAAAATGGGATATATTTCTATAAGTTCTATACGAAATGAATCTTGGAACCACATTGTTAGAAGTAAAAGGGTTGTTTGGAGAAAGCCTAAGGGTTGTTTGGAGAAAGCCTCAGGAAAACCACACATATGTTGAGTTATAAGGTTATCATCTAAAGTGAATCCTACAATGTTGAAAATTGTAGATGATAAGTGCTTGAAAAACATACTTACTAGGTGATTTATCAGAATTAATTAGGAGAACTAACTTTAATATTGCATTTTTACCTAATTATAATACAAAATGTGTTTTTGAAATCACGTGTATAGTTTGATGTATTTTAGGTATTGTGGTCATTAAAAGATACAAATGATAAAAGACCAAAAAAATCTTCACAATTAGGGGCATAATTGTCATACAATGGATAACTTAAATGCAAATAATTATAACACATCAAGGAAGGGTCAAAATATGAAAGTGAGAAAATTAGAGTCACACCATGGCATGAGTTTATGTGCACTGTGACATAATACGCTTTGATAGAATTCATAGAAACATGGATTGCCTCGCACCGTGTCATGAGTTTAGGTGTACCAAGGCCTACGCTCTTAGATTTGTGCATAATTTGTAGACTTTTAGCATCCTAATCTCACTTACTCTAGATTTTCTTAGCTTATAATCCTAATTGTTTAAGAATTTCATAACCCGAATTCTAATTACATCATGTGTAACTCTTAGACTATAAATATGTAACCAACTAGGTTAGACAAAAAAATTATAAAAATATATATATACATGTTGCATACAAAATATATTGGAGGTAAGAAAATAAAAAGTAGATTGAAGAGGCAATTTAATGGAGTTAAAGATCAGATCCAAGAACATCAATCCCAATATTTCTTCTCCTTTTTTATTTCTGATCATGAATATTATTCTCAATTTATTGTTTTTCATTAGTAACTAATTTTAGAATTGATTGTGGGTGATTTCAAAGCTATAGATATTGATTGCAATATTTAATAAGATCTATCATATTCTATTCAAATATTATTTTGAATTATGTATTAGTTCTAGTTTTAATCTTTGTATGAGTTTTCTTGATTATTCAACTGTACAATTGAATAATTAGATTAACTCATCAATAATCAATTTAGTTAATTTGATATTGATAAGTGCTTAAAAAACATTAATATTTCAGGATTTTATTGTGTTTAAGTGTGATAAATAGATTTAACTATAGCATATTTATGTGATAATTTATACAAATCTATATATTCAGAATCACAGATATATTATTTTATTGTATTTCAGGTGTTTTTAACTTTAAAATGTATAAATTTGTCAACCCACAAAGCACAATACTTGAAACACTTTATTTACACCTTAAGGGCTTAAATCAATAAGGTATGTCAGTTTTACATGAAGAACTAACCAATTTGTTAGGTGTACAAGACAATTTTCAAGAAAAGTGAAGCATGCCATGGTGAAGAAATAAGTGTTCTATGGAGCACACTATTTGGTATAGATTTATTGGGCACGATGAATAACATGTGACACATCGATGAGAAACTTGTGCCATGGTGCTCTTTTATTTAATTGGCTCAAAGCCCTTTACATATTCCTTTCCCTATAAATACAAATCTAAACATTAGGTTTATGTAAGCTTTCATTTTGCATAGAATATAAATACAAATCTAAACATTAGGTTTATGTAAGCTTTCATTTTGCATAGAATAGGCAGTCGTATATAGTTTTTAGTTTTAGTAAATAATTTAGGTTATCTGTTACATCACCATATACAAATAGATAAAGAGATTATCTCAATTGTGAAGAATATTCAAGGACTTGGAGAAGCAAGTGACAACTTGTTCAGAGATCTGAAATCATCTTCTAACATCTATCTTAATTGTTGTATTTTTTTTTATCTCTTTTTGTAATATGATTTCTTTCACAGTTGAATTGACTTTTATTAGTTTAACTATGATTTGCTAATTATGTATATGAGATTTAAGTCTTTAATTTCAATGATTGAAAGAACAATTCTATGATTTAAATAAATAAAAGTTTTAGATTTATTTCTTATACATAATCTTCATATCTTTAATTATAAATTCATAATGGCCAAGTTTTAATTTATGATTAAAGAAAATATTTTATAATTAAATTTTAGACATATCATATTTGCTTAATTGTGCATAATGAATAAGAATCGATTTTAATTTTATTGATTTGTATTAAATTAAATGGTTGAAAAATAATTTTAATTATTAATTAAAGATGAATAAAATATTGATTTATAAGTAAAGAATATATCTACCCTAGGTTTATCAATTTTTAATTTCAAATTTAAAAAAATGAAGTTATTAATTAACTGAAGATTTTTGGTTTATTTACATTTCTTTTATTCACCAATTAATCAATTTCAACCTTGATAAAGGAAGAATTAATTAAGTAAATATCATTGGAAACTTACCACAATTATATGGGTTTTATTCAAAAAGGAAAAAAATCAGTAAATTTAACTTATATTTAAATCAATTAATCTATTCTGTCTATGAAGTGTTATACTCACTAAAATCCCATATATATCCATCATTTTAGGTTCGATTATTGTTTAATTTATTGTTTTAATTCATCGCTTTCATTTATCTGCTTTAATGTACTTGTTTTTTATAGATATTATTTAATTTATAATTTATAGTTATTTTCTATCAAACCGATAAATTGTTAGAATGTTTAGGATTTGTTCTTCTTAGCTGAATTAGAAAATAATTTAATTTTTTAAAACTATTGTAATTCCTTGAGAGAATCTTGGAAGTATACTTATCACTTATTATAAATAATTCGTGCATTTATTAGCTTTTTATAAATATAAAATCTGAGTATCAAGTTTTTGTACATCAGGTACGTAATCGCTTAATCAATTCAAATAACTAGTTATAAATTACTTGTAATGAGAATTAATATTCAAGATAATTAAACCAAGTTTTTGTGTTTAACATTGATCCAATATTCTTCTTGAAATTAAATGTTTTTGATATATTAAATTTAGAGAGTTACTCTAGGTTTTCAATTAAAAAGAGTTTGAATTAAAAGTTTATTTAATTCAACACATAGGTGAGAAGAGTTCAAGAATTTCAAACTTATGAATTTATAATAATAAGATATTAATATATATTTTTGTTGATTTGTAATATATATTAGTGGTGTAGAATGACATTAAAATCATTTTTTATTCATATTTTTATCATAATATTTAGTTCTTATTTTTAATTTACTAATATTTAATTGATACATTTAACTTTTCGTATCTGTTATTATACAAGTGAGATAGGTACCTGAGAACAAGTGTCGAAAGCTCCCATTTCCTACGTGAAGTTTAAAAGTTGATTATTTTCATTATACCAAGGAATGGTGATTGAATTAATAAAGTTTTTAAAGATGACTAAGTTTGATATTTATCATCGTTATAAGGTGCAATATAAGCACAAATCACCATAATTTTTTCATTTAAAGATAAAGCATTTGGGACTTCAAGATAGACAAAACTATTGCCTACATTACAAACACACATCAGTATTGTGCCAAAAGAGACAGAAACCACCACTTCTACCAAGAAGCAATGATTATTGATAAGCTTATAAACACAAAGTATACTTAATCAAACTTTATATGCGTGAAGTAATTTAATAAAAAATAAGTTGTTGAACTTACCAGTAATGCTACCATAAATATAATTAATTATTAACTTGTTAATAAATTAACAAAGATGTTTAAAAATTATTTTTAAATAAAAATAAAATATAAAACAATAAATAAAATGCATGGAAAACATAGATTAAGAGAAATATATAATTATAGAATAATTCTCACCACTAACCTATTATTTAACCAATTATATCATGAATAATACTAGAATTATCCTTGAATAAAGAACTCTAGCTTGAGAATCCCATAAGATAGTGGTGTCAACAACTTCCAACCATCATTTTCTTATTTTTAATTGAAGTAAAATACCATAATAAATCAATCATAAATCATAATAACCTAATCATAATTGTTAAATAATTCATTCATTTCATTACGTTTTAAAAATGATATAATTAAACTTTGCAAGATCACAATTCTTAAAAATCTTTAACGAAGGCATCAACTCCACTCATCATAAAGCAATAAGTTGCTACTTCAAATAAAAATATTAGTGAATACTATAACTAAAAAAAATTAGAAATCTATCTACTCCCAAAATATAACGATAATATCCTAAATTAGTATTAAACATATACATATAGTAAACTAGTCAGCTACTCTAATTCATATAAGCATAGTCATGAAATTTAATCATAGAGTTAAACACATCAAAACTCAATGATTGAATCTAAAAATCATCATAGCATTTTATCAATTAAAATCATAGTCTAGGGTTTGAAAATTTCCCACAATTATATAAATAAATTAGCTAAGCAGGATCATAATAAAAATAATATATAATCAAAGAAGAAAGAGATAAAAAAGAAGAAGAAGAAACTATTGCTGATATCAATGGTTGAATTACAACTCCTTAATTTCCTCTTTGAATTCTTATCTTGCATCTAGCCTTTAATTTCTCTATAGACCTACATATTTTCTATAAATTTCTATGCCCACAATCTATATAATATAAGGCTACTTTTGTTGTTAACCTTGGCTATATATTTATAGTAAAAGAGTTACATATATTTACAATGTAGCTAGGATAGGGAGTTGGAGTGCAAATATGAGTTTGTGGGCCATATCGTACATAAACTCATGCCGCTGCGCAACCTTAGTTCAAGTTCTATTGAGATTCATTCCGAGTGTGTTATGCCACAATGCACATATACTCATGCAATGTCGGACTTAATTTTGAAACTTTGATGTTTTGATCCCTTATTGATATATCTTGTATAAATATTTGCATTTAGATCCTCTATTATATGACAATTATACCCCTAATTATGAGATTTGATTCATCTTTTATCATTTAAATATTTTAAACCCAAAAATATATGAAATATATAAAAACTTATCTTATGATTTCGAAAACACAATTTATAAAATACTTAGGCTAAATGTGATATTAAAACCTAATACATTCTTTTAAGTTTGATAAATCACAAGATATGCATGCTTTTTAGGCACATATCACAACCTCTAACAAACTTCTGAATCCCTAGTAAGATAAGCGCTCAAAAGAGGTTCTCAAAAAGAAAATAAATAGTTAAATACTAAATAAAACTAAACTAAATAATTTTCATAAATTGACATGATTGTGTTTAGTATATGCAACAATTTTTTAAATCCCTAGGGTGCCCTAATGGATGAGTTATAGTTTTATGATGGTTTTCAGTGATGATACACACAAACATCATAATTACACTTAATTAACTCAAATAAAAATAAAAATAACTAGAAAAATAAATAAATGAAGATACTAACTATCTCTAGAATTAATAAGAGATATAATATAATGGACAATAAAACAATGTATTCTTCATATTTTCTATGTATTGAAGTATATTTTGTACAAGTAATTTACTTACAATTTATAGGAAAAATTTAAGACTAAAAAAGAAAAGAAAATTCTTCTAATCATGACAAAAATTATTTTCCTAATTAATATATGATATCTTAATAATAAGCCAAATTAATATACAATTATATCAAATCCCTAAATACACTCACTCTCGAGTGGAATCATAAATATTAATCATATTTAACTTACTAACAAAATTATTAAAGTTCTGTCAAGAAAGTCTTTTAGTAAATATGTCTACTATTTATTCTTTTGTGGGGTCATAAGTCATACAAATGGTACCATTTTCAACCTTCAATTTTATTAAATATCTCTCAACTGCCACATACTTAGTTCTATAATGTTGAATAGATTAAGAGATATGTTGATGGTAGCTTGTTTTCATGGTAAAGTTTAAATGGGAATTTTTATACAATCCCAAGTTTATTTAAGAGCTTTTCAGCCACAAGGCTTCACATATACCTTACTCCACTACTTTGAAATCTACTTCAGCACTACTTCTTTCTACAATATTTTGTTTCTCACTTTCCCAAGTCACCAACTTCCCAAAAACAAAAGTACAATACCTAGTAATAAATCTTCTATCCCAACTTCTACATCATTAGTTTCACTTTTCTTGAAGAGCAATCTTTTTCTTGGTAATCCTTTGAGCTACCTGAGAATTTTATAAATAGCTTCCAAATAGACTTCATTGGAGAGTTCATGTGTTGGCTTACAATATTGACTAAAAAGAAATGTCAATTCTAGTGTCAGACATGTAGATTAGTTTATCTACTAATCTTTGATATATGTCTTTGTCTACTAGTGTTCTCACATCTTCATTCTTCCTTTTAGTCTATATTAGAGTGTCACTTGGTTTATATCTGAGCATACTAATTTTGGTGATGAGATCAAGGATGAATTTTGTTGAGATACACCATTTCCTCTCTTTGTTCTTGTGACTTCCTTCCCTACGAAATATCTCATTTGTTCCATATCCTTGACTTTGAATTAAGTGAATGAACGATTTTTTATTTCTTCTAGATTTTCTCCAATCATGATGATTTTAGCAACATATACTATTAAAAATGTCTTCCTTCCATTGCTCATGTGTCAGAAAAATATTGTGTGATCTGATTGTACCCTTATTTCCTCATTATCTTTGCAAATCAATCAAACCAAGCCTAGGTGATTTTTTAAGTCCATAGAGCAATTTTTTCAATTTTCATAATGTGTTTTCACCTTTACAGAACCCTAGTGGTAAGGTCATAAACACTTATTCTAACTCTCCATATAGAAATGCATTTTATGTGCAGTTGATGAAATAGACAATCCAAGTTTGTTACAAGGGATAAGAAGACACAAATAGCATTTAGTTTGGCCACAGTTGCAAATGGTTCTGTGTGGTCAACTCTATATGTTTGTGTGAATCCTTTTGCCACTAGTCTAGCTTTATATTACTCTATAAACTTGTCAACTTTGTACTTTATTATGAAAATCCACTTGCAACGAACAAGAATTTTCCCTTTTGGTAGTTCTATTATTATCACATGTTTCATTTTTCTCAAGAGATTTTATTTCTTTCATAACAATTTCTCTATATTTTGAAATTTTGAGAGCCTCGTGGATGTCTTTTAGCATTTTTTTCTTTCCAAGATTAGTGGTAAAAGTACAAAATCTAGAGGACAAAATTGTATATGAAACAAATTTAGAGATAGGATGTAGAGTATAAGACAATGTTTGTTTCCTCAAGAAAAATGGTAATTTAAGAGATTTAGGAAGTTCAAGATTACCAAGATTCATTATGGATTCAAGGTTATTTGGATAGATCATCAATTTTGAATCTCTTAGTGCATTAAGTGTGAGGCTCTCCATATTCTTTAATTCTGACCTCCGTGAGTAAGTAATTGTTTCTTTATTATTTTGTCTTTTTTTTCTTTCTCCGAGTTCGAGTTACTCTTTATGTAAGGAAGAGTAGTGTAGAAAGGTATATTGAACCAGAATTCTCTATCTGAGTTATGAGATTCATTACTCTTATTTGTAGTAGTGATATTAGCGGAAGTGAGATCAAGGGTGAGATCAAAGTTCAAGTATTTACTCAAGTTCTATCCTCTATGATATTAATCTTCCCCAAAGGAGAGGGTTTTGGTAGTAGGGAATGTTTTCAAAGAATGCAACATCAAGACTTACAAAAGTCTTTCTGGTAGTAGACTCATAACACTTGTATCCTTTTTTAGTAGGCGAATATCCAACAAAGATACACTTAATAGCTCTTGGATCTATTTTGTGAATGGTTTTGAACAAAAGCTATACATCCAAACACATTTAATGGCAAATGTGATTGTAAATGGGATGTGGAAACAAAGGATTGTAACCTTTTAAGGGGTGTTTCATAAGCATATGACTGATAAGATATACAGAAGTGAGAATAACATCTCCTCATAAGCTTTTTGGGAAGTTTGAGCTAAACATTAAAGCTCAAGCTACTTCGAGGATATGTCAATTCTTTCATTTAGCTACCTTACTTTGTTAGAGTATGTTGACATAAAAACTTTGGTATATTATACCATATGTTCAAAGGTAGTTCTTCATAGTAGGATTGAAATATTCATTGTTGTTAGGTTTGTATATATGTTTTAAACTAGGTTATAATCATTGTAGGAAAACTAATGAAAAAATTTCAAACCTTAGATTTTTTTAACAAATATACACAAAAAACTCAAGCATGATCATCAATGAAGATAACAAACCATTTACTGTGATTTCCATTAGCGATATGAGATGGACCTCATACATCACTATGAATTAGAGTAAAGGGTTTTGAAGGTCTACGAGGGACCTTTGGAAAAGATGAGCGGTGATGCTTTGCAAACTAACAAACTTCATCAGGAAATAATTTTTTCAAATATTAAAAATTAGGATGTTCCATTCTATAATTCCATAATAAAATTTCCCTATACTTAAACCTAAAAACAATTCACTATCCATTCGATTTGAAACATAATCACAAGCAACAATTTGATAACTTTCACTTATTTTAGCCTTATCAAAGTAGTACAGACCTTTATAGTCTCTAACATTACCAATCATCATCCCCGATGATAGATCCTGAAAGACACAATAATGTGGAAAACAATTAGCAATACACTGAGAAGTTTTTGTTAAATGGCTAATAGAAATGAGATTATAGGATAAGTTCGGAACATGAAGTACAAAATTGAGAGTTATAGAATTCAAAAGTTGAATAATATCTTTTCTAGCAACAGATAAGAGAGTTCCATCTATAATTCTAACTTTAATATTTCTAGCATAGGATGAGTAAGTGGTAAATACGTCATAGTCATCAATAATATAATCTAATGCTCTAGAATTAATAATCCAAGGGATTTTGGTTTGAGAAGTGGTAACAATGACACTTAAGTGGTTACCTTTGTATCCTACTTGTATTTCCTGATGACTATCCAAAATTTTGAAAATTAGAAAACATATTGTAGAGTTGATCTAGTTGAATAGGATCGAAAGCTCTCACTATTTGGTGTTTGACTAATGTTTGATAACTTCAAGTGATTTTCAATCCAAGGGTTTTCCATGAATTTCCTAACAAGTGTTTTTAGTGTGTTTGGATTTTCAGCAATGTTTAAAAACATTCTATTTCATTGTGATTTTGGGCATGTCCTAGTGTATGAATAGGTCTCATTGGCTGATTTACTCAAATTTCCTTGGTTCAATCCATTATTTTTTTCATTAAGTCCAATTTCATTTTAGGCCAATAAACCTCAAAATTTTGTTGCGTATAAGCCAGGCCATTTTTGGTTTTTTTCAGACCATTAAAGGCTAGAAAAACTCCAATTTTTCTATAGTGATTCAGCTCATTTTGAGTGGACATTAGGGTTGATTTCTCAACATTATACTCGAGAGAGAAGTTTAAGTTTTGAAATAAGTTGTGAAAGGCTGGAATGATAGTGATCATAAGGTTTCTCACAGCATCCATTGATAGTGATCTTCCCATCATATCTCAATGAACACTTTGTGAACTGATGACATGGGTCATTAGTTGAGGACTTTCCTCGATCACAACTAATTTCCTCTTCAATCCAACAAAGAACTCAAGGACTCATTCATTCTCAAGCCTTTTCTAGTATCATACACTATCTCCTATGAATTTCCACTCTTCCTCAATACTGAGATTGATTTCTTACCATAATAATGTCATTGTCATACTATAGTCAGGGAAACTTTTGTCCCCTTGTTTCAGATTCTATAAGCAAGTTTTTAACTCAAAGAAATAAGTATAATCTTCACCATCAGAGAAAGTCTCACGTAGGGTTTTCCAAACATCTTTTGCAATGGATAAAAAGAGATAAGACTTACCAATGAAAGGTACCATAGAATGGATTAGCCAAGCAGTGATCATTGAAATTTTTGAGATCTATTGTTGGTAAGCATTGGAATTGGTGTGTACTAGTTTTTTCATCTCTCTAGTAAAGTAACCCATTTTTCCTTTTCCACTGATTACCAATTTGATAGATTGTGCCCACTCCTTGAAATTTCTACCATTTAATTTTTCTACTATAAGTTGTAAAAATGGGCTATCATTTGAATTTATGGTGGAAATAGACTCTGAATCCTTGTTGGGAATTTCAGAATAGTTTTCTAGTTTGTTTTGGGCTATAGGATGTGTTATAGAAACTGGTTCTATTAGAAACCAAGCCCTTATACCATCTATAATTAATAAGAGATAAATGGGTGGTAGAACAATGTATTCTCTATATTTTATGTGGATTGAAGTTATATTTTGTACAAGAAATTTACTTGCAATTTATAGGACAAATTTAAGACTAAAAAAGGAAAGAATAATTCTCCTAATCATAAAAGAAATTATTTTCCTAATTAAGATATGATATCCTAATAATAAGCCTAATTAATGTACAATCATATCAAATCCTTAATTATTTTGTCAAGTATTTTAAGACTATCACATCAATTATACATTTGTCTTAAAGATTTCTTATAACATTCAATATATTGATTATCTAATCTTCAGTTTTTTTTTATCAAAGATTAATTCAAATATTAATTTCACTTTTGTGATAAATTCTTAGACATCTATCAACCACATACATATTATCTTAGTACCAAATAATCTTGTGCATGACATTCATAAAACAAAATTCTTAATCTCTAGATTATGCAAATATGATATGTATAAGCATTGTGATCAAACCTCCATAGGCTTACCTTTCAATTCACTCTTCACTAATGCAGAATGGTCACACTACTTAGGATCAATAGTTCTTTATCAAGGTTATAACATTAGGCCAAGTTGTGAGTAAAATTTCATATTGTATTAAATATTACTAACTCTTTTTATTCTTTTTTTTACTGTTTTCACTCTTCATTTTTTTGACAACTGAAGAAATAAAAAATTGCATTACCAACATTTTACCCCTTTTTTTCAAAATTGATTTTCTACAATCCCAACATTTTATTTTTAATATATTTTTTGTAGTAATTTTTTATTTTTACTTTGCTCATAAAAGGGTAGGTCATAGCATGTTAAAGAAAGAAAAGTTTTATAATTCATAAAAGCTCAAAGAGATACTGGTGTCAAACATATAATTGGTAGGCTTATAAAGGGTCAGGCGATCCAAAAATAAACTAAATCTTTTCCAAAGCATTATGTCTATGATACATTCACACACAAAATAGTCTTAAGTTGACTTGAAACACAAACAAAACAAAATAAAAAATTTGAAAAATTAAATTTTGTTTGAACTCTTAATAAAAATATAAAATGGACTTTACTCAATGTTCCAATGCATCTAAAGAGGAGAGAAAAAGAAAATTTACATTCCTTATAGTGGAAAATTTTGGTTATTTTGAACATTAGGTTCACATTCTCAACTCATCATATGTCTCATTCCTAATATGCATTGAGAATTTAAGTGTACCTCACAAATAATAACATCACCAACAAAGTTATAAAGTTAAAAATAACTAAATATCATATGAAAATAAAAGAAAATAAATAAATCAAATCATATTTGATGATAATGCATCATCCATCACTGATAATGTTCACATTTCAACCAAACAATACTAGAATAAAAATAAACAAAATAAATGAAAATAAAAAAGGAAAGAAATAAAATAAGTAAAATTAATCTTAAACCTAAAATTAAAACAATAAACAAAATACGAAAAATTAAAAATTAGAAAAAATCTACACTAAAAAATAAAACTAAAAATAATAAAAGAAATGAATAAAAAAGAACTTTTCTTCTAATTTTTTAATTTTTTTAATAAACTAATAATTAATGACAAAATTGTAAAAAATAATCCCAAAGAAAGGTACCAAAAACTTGATAATGTTAAATTATCAAGTTGGTAATACTAAGACAATCCCCGAAAACAGTGCCAATTTTTTTTGTAAGCTTAGAAACATGCAAGTATACGTGATCAAACTGTATAAGTGATAAGTAATTTAATAACAATGGTAGTCAAACCCACGAGAAATGCTACAATAAATATCACTAATTATTATCTTGTTAGTAAATTAACAAGAGGGTTCTAAAAGTTAGCTTTAAATAAAAATAAAACATAAAATAATAAATAATATACATGAGCAACACAAGTTAAGAGAAATATATGATTATGGAACAATCCTCACTACTAGCCTATTATTTAACCAACTATATCAAAAAATCAATATTAGAAATATCTTTAAATTAACAACCATAGCTTAGAAAATCTTACTAGTCTCCAACAACTTTCAACTCACATTTTCTTACTTTTAATTGAAGTATAATACAATCGTAAATCAATCCTAAATCAATATAACCTAGTTATAGTTGTAGATAATTCATTCATTACATTACGTTCTAAAAAAGAGGTAACTAAACTTCACAAAATTATGAGGGCGATAATGTAGGGGCTATGGTTGACCAGTTCATGTACCAGGTATGGTCTCTATTCATGCATGTTCTTATTTGGTAGAAACCTGAATTTATGATGTTTAACCTTACATTATTTGAAGTTTTCATACACTACTTCTTTCTAGGTTGAACAGGGCCTATGGCTTGGAAAGCTTAAGGTTCAATATTGCTATGGAAAAGGAGAGTCATAACTGGACCTTCTCAAAGTATGCACTGCTTTTGGCCAAGGCCGGTAAGTGGAAGGTGGAGGCTATAGATAAGTTAGAAAAACTGAAAAAGGCCATATCTGAGCTTAATGACTTTTCCTGGCTCATAGATATTCTTGAAGAGGACAAGAGAAAGGCCAAGGCTACCTTAGAGGCTAGTAATCACCGAGTAGCCGAGCTCAAACACCAAGTAGCCGAACTCAAAAAAGCTAAGGAAAAGGCTAAGGGCAAGCTCAATGCTATAACTGATCAACTCACCTCGAGTGTAGAGATTGGATATGAACTGGCCATGGAATGTTTCATAAAAGAGGCCAAAAAAAGAGACCTGTGTGAGTATTACTATCGTATTTTAGATGTCTCGGTCACTCCTTCATGTGAGCCTATCCAATCTCAGAATGGAGACGAGGAAGAAGGTTTTGACATAGGTGAGATTGGTAATGACACTAAGGTGATTGGTGCGTAGGGTGTGTGAGCAAGGGTTGTTTTTAAGTTTTTTTTCTTTTTGTTATGAGCTCGATGCCACTTTTGTGTGTGTGGACGTGGGTTATGCCATGTACTCTTTGTTTCTTAACTTATTAATGGTATTGTGCTTTATTCTTGAATACTGTGTTGATTGGTTGGTAGTGCATTTATGTCTTTTTATACTATTGTTTATGATATTGACCTAATTTAGGGACAAGTGTCCATAATATTTCTGACACCATCCCCTATAAAAGGGGGTTAGGGCTTTTGTTGGATTCAGATAATTTTTTGCTGAAATATTTTTCGACTTTATTTCCTCTTTTTTGCTCGAGCCTTATGGAATATGATAGTACAATTAGGTATTCAGTTCGAGTCGTGAGACAGGAAAATGTAAGCCTTAAAATAGAGGTGCAAAGATTGAAAATTAAGCAGTCTAGGCTCAAGAAGAGGCTGAGTGCTCAAGAAGAAACCAGGTCTAGTATTGAGGAAAAGCTTAAGAGAGAGAGATACCTTGAACAAAATGAAAAATCTTGTGGACAAAGAGTCTCATTGGTGAGTTTCTACATGAAGCGATTGATGCTTATTTTCGCAAGTGTACGAATCGTTCAAGTAATAAAGTGTACAAAAAGTACGGATATCGAACCCACAAGGAATGGCGTTACTAAGTACCGAAATTGACTAACCCTAATTTTATTTGAAAACCGAATTGTTGAAATTGTTTTAAAAGCAAATTAACATAAAACTAAACGCAAATAACAAAATTTAATGTTGTTCACAAATGATTAAAAACGCTAAGGCATTTGATTTCGCTAAATCAATTCAATCCGATTTCAAGTCATGTTATATGAGATTCAAAGCTAAAAGTGATGGTTGAAAAACCCAAACTTATCTAATACTCTTTCTCAAGTTATATTAGAATTACTTATCTATGAAAACCAACTATATTACTATGAAGATTTAATCACAAATAAGCACATTATGATTTATGGAATTTCTAGAATAACCACATACATCATGCATTAGGTGTCAAACTCGCATTCAACATACGGTATTTATCACAAGAAGCATTCATTACACATCTCCTCTCGGTCTCAATATAATGCAACAAATCATCTAAATCTTGATCAGAAATTTAAAAGCATTAAGCATGGAAATAAATACTCAACTTGAAAACAATGAATTCATATAACAATAACAAAAGAAATCAGATTTCCTTGATTTAACTACATCATAGCCTTAGCAAAAACGAATTAGTTCATAACGAAATTAAGAACAACCATTATTTCAATTGAATCCATGAATAACAAATATAAATAAACTGCAGAATATAAAAACTAAGGAGAAGAGATGAAAAACTCTAGAAGATGAAGGCTTGGTAGCAACAATGGTGAAGATCCTTCAAGTTTCTCCAAAATTTCCTTCTCTTCTCCAAAAATGCCTTTGAACTCTGCTTTCTGCCGTCCCCCTCTTTTTCCATCATAATGTATATATAGATCTAGGGTTTGGGGGGCAATTTTGGAACAAAACAACATAAAAAATGTATTTTCGGACGAAACTCGCCGGCGGCGACATTATCCTCGCCGCGGCGAGATTTCTGAAAAATTAAATATTTAGGTTTTTGATTTTGGCCGGCGGCCAAAATAATGTGTCCGGCGGCGAGATGCTTTGGCCGGCGGCGAGAATTATTTGGCCGGCGGTGAGATTAGTTTACCAAAATTTGTGCTCTCGGGAAGATTTTCGCCAATATTTTAGCCGGCGGCGAGATGCTTTGGCCGGCGGCGAGATACTTTGGCCGGCGGCGAGAATACTTTGGCCGGCGGCGAGATTCACTTGGCCATAATCCGTGCTCCCTGCATGATTTTCCTCATTTTTTCCGTAAGGTTTTCGCCGGCGGCGAGAATACTCTCGCCGGCGGCGAAATTCCAAATTTTGAAATTTTTGTTCTCTTTTTATTTTCATTCAATTCCGATCATTGTACTTTGTCCCTAACTTCTCCAAAATCATGATTTTACCTGAAATTGCACTTTAAACACGAAATACCCGTGAAATGACATTTGTGGATTAAATAATCAAATAAATGCAATTTTCACACAAATATCAACATTTAAATCATAACAAAAATGCAATAATTTGACTCTTATCAGCGATCCGAATGGTTCTTTCTCAAGGTGATAGAAACTGTTGAAGGGTTGCAACGTTCTATTCTCACATTGAGCTCGACCCTTCTAAAGCAATGATAGATATTCATAAGAAATTCATCAAGATTCAAGCCGAGTTGTTACCTTTGGTGGAGGAGACTGACGATCTGAACACCAATTGTATATCTAAAAGTTTTAGGAATTTTTAACCTGAGAGACCGAGCCTTACCTAAGGGTCAGCATCGTGCCTACATGTATTCTTCAAAGTTATAGTCTTAAATAAAAATATCTCTGATAGAGCATAGTGGAAATGCTCAACCATTATTTATATGTGTGTGTGTGTGCGTGTTCGTGCGCTTTATCTAAAGCTTTATAACGAAGTGATTAACTTGTGATACATAATAGTAGGATAGAGCTCTACCTAGTTCTTATTGAGATGGTCAACTCGTGATATTTGCAAGTGCCAGGGTCGTCTACCCAGTTCTTGACCGAGGTGATCAGCCGATGGAATTTAATAGTAGGAGGGAGCTCTATCTCCTTCTTAAGGTGTTTACAATCTTTTGTTTTGTGGCCCACATCTTTATGAAAACACACCATTTAGATGTGTCTCTAAGTAGAGATTTCATCTTTGGGGGCCACCTGATATTAGGTTCCTCCTCCATCCTTAGTACAGACTGGGCAAGGTTTACTCTCAAAGGAGGCCCTCTAAAAGGAGAGAATGACCTCCCCTAAAGTCCTTTATTCTTCCTCCATTTCCTACCTCCCCTGTTATTTGGTGTAAAGCATTTGTTCCTGTTATTTTGATGTATACTTTCTAGAATTATCCTCCTCTTCTCTTTATCTGGCACCACCTCTATGTTGGTTCGATGGCCTTTAACCAGACTTAACTCCCTTTCGAGATTGACGAACTTTCTGGCCTTTCCATACGCTTCTTCCAAAGTACGAGGAACTATTTTAGTAAGTTCTATGAACAAGTCATAGTTCATTAAGAGACCTCATCTGAAGGCTTCTTTAGCAATATAGTTGGGACAATCGAAGATTTCTAACTTCTCTTCCCTGAATCGTTTCATGTATCCCTCTATGGACTCACCTCTTTCTTGAACAATTGAGAAAAAGTGATGTGACTCTTTTCTTAAGGGCTTGTTGCAGGCATAATTTGTGATGAATAGTTTGGCAAATTGTGAGAAGGAGGCGATGGAGCGAGGTGCGAAGTTGTTGAACCATTTCTACCCGCCTTCACAAAGGGTGGCAACGATCAACTTACATATCATAACATCTCTCTTCCCCTGAGTTGGGCTTATAGGGGCCATGGATGTTTTGAAGTATTGCACATATTTCACAGGAGTTTTGGTTCCAAAATAATTGGGACATTTAGGGGCATTAAACTTGGCTAGTGGCTTATCATTTTCTTTCTCGTCAACAAATGAGGACACACATAAATGCTCACAATCCCTATCTACATCATAGGGGGCCTTTCTTTTCTCCTACCTTTCGTTGGCCTCTTTTAAAGCTTGGTCTTGTTTTTTATTAGTCTCTTCCAATGCCCGAAACTGAGCCTCTCGGTTTTTTCTTTCTTGAATCCACTACTCATCACTAGGTCTCATCGAGCTAAGAGGATTCCCTTTAACCTCCTACTCAGCCAGGGCAAGCTCTGGTATGACGTGCTCTAGTCGGTTCATATCGACTGAGGATGTGGCTCGATCATCAAAGGCCCTCCCCTTGACTAGGATCGCAGTGATTCATTTTCTCTTTTTATTTCCTCGAGCTCCCTCCTTAATTTGAGTAGTTGGCGAGCTAACTTCTGATGAATGATGGACTTTGCTCTAGTTTCATTATGTGTTAGTGAAGTGTTCCCCTGGCTCACTGTTGCTTCTTTGTTAGCTATCCCCAATCACTGTTCAACACATGTTCCTACCATGATATTGTACAATAGTTAATTGTAGTTTTTTAAGTGTATCTTGTGCAAAGGGACCGTTTGATTTCCCAAGTTTCTCTCAAAGCTTAAGATGAATCCAGTGAGATACGAGCTCAGAAACTTAAGTCCGACCCCAAAACCTGATTTCCACAGACGATGCCAAAATGTTAGGAATTGTTTGAATTCTAGAGAGAAAACTTTGAGCAAATGATGGAATGTCTCCATTTCTTCAGGATACTCACATATTTATAGAGCTTTGCATGTACATGTGTTGATTACATAAGAATGATACATAGATATACGTAAAAAAAGGCATAAAAGTAAAAAGTACACTTATAGATAGGGGTTAACCACCTAAGGCTCGGTTAAGAGGGAAAGCCTATATACATTCAATAGAAGGTAAGTTTATCCCTCGAGCTCGAGCTGTTGCTGTGGTCGGGTTGTCGTCCAACTCGAGCTGTCATCTTGGCTCGAGCTATAGTCTTATCTCAAACTTTCACTTGGTCACTCCGTATATCCAAACATTGCTAAAAGTAAACGAGAAGATACTTTGCGATAGTCTTTTGTCGTGACAACGAGGTCTTCCTTCACATCCTTTGCCTTATGAACAACATTAATAACCTGGTATTTTTTGATAATATTTATTGACATAACATTTTTTATTAGCATAACTGATGAAGCAAAGTCAGTATTGGCTAGGTCTTCATCAAGTTCAATCTTAGGTAAGTTACAAGTGAGTTGTCTAGTTTGCTCCATAAGTTTCCCAATTTCAACATTAGAGACAAATAATTTTGCTTTGGGGGCCATAGTTAGTGTTACAGAAGGATTGTTGTCTAAATGAAGATTCAATTTTTTTTTCTTTTTGGATTTCGGAAATAAGTGACAATCATTTTTGTGATTGATTGTATTTATAGTGAAGTTAGTACAATCTCCAAGACGATGATTTCTCTTGAGTAGTGTAAGAGATTTTGGCTTCTGATAAAGGCATTTCATTTCATAAAGATGAAAAGGTGTAATGATTGAAGGCATGCAAATTGATGAGAGAAAAAGAAGATTAGATGGAGCTAGTTGGTTGGGTCGAACTCAAAGGGTTTCCCGGGAGAATAAAAGTCTCAAAGAAAAGCTTCTAAGAAGCTATCAGAACCGCCATAAACACCAATTAGGATGGTTTAGAAGAAATTAGTGTTCTAAATAGCTACCTTAAAATGTGCAAGCAATGCATTAGGGTTAATGAAGTAGAACTAAAACCCTAATTTAAGGAAGATGGAAGGTGAAACTGTGAAACAAGGAAGAAAAAAATGATTGTAGAATAGCGAGAAAATTTTAGAAAGGGAAAATAAGATGATGATGAAAAATATTGCTATAAAATAGGATCAAAGCTAGGTATTTGCCTTAATCGAACCCTAAAAACAAAAAAAAAAGGGTTTCGAGAGGCTAGACAAGAGCTCTAGACGTGCAAGCAATATATTAAGGTTAATTCAGTTGGTGAGTTTTAAAATAAATTTTGATAGGAAAAAAGAAGGGAGAAAAAAAAAGAAAAAAAGAAAAAAAAGAGAGTACTTGTTCAGCTCCATAGATGATACGGAAAAGTATATTCGAGGGCTTGCATGTAATAAAGAAACAAAAACGTGCCCATTCTCGTCCATTGAGGGAAAAAAGAAGTTTACGATCAATCAACGTGTGAACCATGTCCAACGCGGTCCACTGAAAATCTCTCAAACCCAAAGACAAACGTTGACGAATAAACCGAAACCCTTCAAAACAATAACTTTAGTCAGCCATGGACTAACCAAACTTCTGAACTTTGAAACCCCTCTGACTTTCTTAAACCTCGGAATCATCGCAGTCTTCGATCACTCATTTTCTTTTTCCATGGCTTCAATATCTGGCATTTGTTCTTCTTCTCCAACTCTCAAACCTGAAAATAGTCTCCTCAGAGTAACGGCTTCGACTTCAATTCGTAGAGACTCGGTTTCCGTCTCATTTCCGATTCGGTCCCAAAAAGTATCCGATCGAGGAAGGAGTATTGCTCCCTTTCAATCTGTGTCGCGCGAGGTTTCCTCCGAGCTGTCGAATACTGGTGGGTCGGTCAAGATGGAGGAGATTAACAAGAAGAGAGAGCTGGAAAAGGACCCTCGTTCTCTGTGGCAGAGGTATGCTGATTGGCTTTATCAGCGTAAGGAGTTAGGGTTGTTTTTGGATGTGAGTCGGGTTGGGTTCACGGACGAGTTCGTTGAGGAAATGGAGCCTCGGTTTCAGCAAGCTTTTCGGACTATGGAGAAGTTGGAGAAAGGTGCGATTGCTAATCCTGATGAGGGTCGGATGGTTGGGCATTACTGGTTAAGGAACTCTAATCTCGCGCCTAATCCGTTTCTTAAAGTACAGATTGATAATACGCTCGATGCTGTTTGTGACTTCGCGAAAGACGTCGTCAGTGGTAAGGTCAGTTTTAAATCTGATTGTTTATTTTTTAGCTGTGTGTTGGGGTCTGTTGCTTTTCTTATTTGAATGAGTTTGAATTTATCAAGAAGTCAGTTGAAATGCTATTAGGACATGAGCCTTAACTTAAAAAATTCATCTTTAAAGCCTTTTATTTGAGTTTTGCCAAACATCCAACTTTTTTTGCTGGGGGTTCATTTTTGAGTTGTATTTGATGATAGTGCAGATTAAGCCTCCTTCTTCTCCTGAGGGTCGCTTCACACAAATTCTTTCAGTTGGAATTGGAGGTTCAGCTCTTGGCCCACAGTTTGTTGCAGAGGCACTGGCTCCTGATAATCCTCCTTTGAAGGTACGAATGGTTTGTTAGCTGCAATATGACCGATTCAGCATCATATGAAAGGAAAGGCGTATTGCTATTTATTTGTTTGCCCAGATTGTCTGGTCCTTTTATTTATACTATTAGGTTTTTTATTACATTTTCTGAACCTGTTTGCATTCCGTGCATTCTTGCATCTTTGAAGAAGTACGCATAATTTTGTTTTAGAATTTTTTTTCTGTGTTAGGCTTCTATCTTAATTATCTGTGCCTTTTGCCTTTGTCCAGCACTTGTGCTTAATTCTAACAAATTTTCAGCCATTAACATAATGAAAAACCTGAGTAGAAACAGGGTAAAACAATTAAAGAAATTAAATGTTCCATAGTTGGCATTATTTACTGTCAGTGGTGCAATATCTTCCAGCTTAGTTTGTCACTTTGTTTGGCTGTAAGTATACTCCATAGTCCATACATGGGAGGAGATCACATGTGCCTACAGGAGTGATTGTTAAGAGTAACGTTCTACGTTGATCAAGTACAATGCTATGGTAGAGTTTATAAGGATTGTGAGTGTTTCAACCCATTGCGTTAACCTTTTAGGATTGGAAGATCCATGGTTTTTATGAACTTTTAGATGGTATCAGAGCTTCATTCGATTGGGCCAAAAAAATTTGGACCTCCCATAAAAAAATGAAATGGGCCTTGCAAAATAAAAAAAACAAGTGGCCTAAATAGAATATAATATAATAAAATAGGTTAAAAATACAAAATGATGGGCTTTGCAAGGTTCACAATAAACAAAAACCCACACTTTGAGGGAGAGATGTTAAGAGTAATGTTCCACATTGATTAAGTACAATGTTATGATAGAGTTTATAAGGATTGTGGGTATTTCCCCTCATTATGTTAACTTTTTGGGATTTAAAGGTCTATTATTCTTTTGAACTTTTACGGTGACTTGTAGTTGAATGCTTGGTTGCTTAATGATAAGTTGGGTTGAAATCTTATATGATTCCCTTGATATGCTGAAATGGCTTCCTACTTCAAAAGGATGAATGTCAGCTGCACAAATTTTGCATTGTATTTAATTCCGTCCTACATATCTTGATGTGTATCTAACCTGCAGCTTTCTTTTTTGGCTCTGGTGGAAGATAAGATTCATTGACAACACTGATCCAGCAGGAATTGATCATCAGATTGCACAGCTTGGCCCTGAGTTGGCATCAACACTAGTCATTGTGATTTCAAAGGTTTAGATGGATTTTTCACCTTTTTATTTTATTTTCAAGTATTGATCTACTGTATCATAAAATCAAGTTCTTTCCTTCAAGGCTCCTAAGATGTTCTTTTGAATTATTGCACTACCTGTAACATTGAAATGTGAACACGATCATGGTAGTTACAAGCTTTAATTTCCTCCTCAGTCCATCAATTTCCTGACTTAAAACCTGGAAAAAGGTTTTGTTTTGGGTCAAATATCTCCCTGAGGGAAGTCTTGAGAATAATTCTAAATATTTGCATACAAAAATAGACTATATAACAAGAAATAGGTTTTTTTGTTGTTTTTATCAATTTTCTAACATGGGAGGGTCTTTAGTCACTGTTTTTTGTTTTCTTTTATTGGGAGAAATCATTTTTAGTATGAGTTGATCGCTGGTCTAATCTGTAATTTTTGTAAGTTGTTTGATTAATAAAGTTAAATTGTTTCCTAAAAAATAATGAAAAATGGAATTTTTGTTGTTGCATTGTAAAATAGTGTTTTACGTTTCTGTAATTATTGTTTGGAGTAAGTCATAATGCATGCTGCTTATGTTATCTCTAATTTGACTCTCTATTTTTAGAGTGGAGGTACCCCTGAGACTAGAAATGGTTTACTGGAGGTGCAGAAGGCCTTCCGTGAAGCTGGCTTGAACTTTGCAAAACAGGTCTTAGTCTCAGGTTTTTCTTTCTGCTTTTATTCATATTTCTCATGCAGCTTATAATTTTGTTTTGGCATTTTTTGGAGTTAGAGTTGTAGATTAAGATAGCATTGGACCCATTAACTAACCATGTGTCAATTTCACAGTGTAAAGTGCCTGCTAACATTTCTATAAATGCTCTTCGTCATTTAGAGTTCTTCTGTACCCTTTGACTTTTTAAATATTTAGTAATAAATACTTTTATGCAATAGGAAATTTGGTAAATTCAGTTCTCTGGTAAGTGCAAGCTTACCAGGGATGAAGTTCTTTTCTCTCTCTCCATATTTTGATATCTTGAATTTCAGCTCAAAGTTCAATGCTTCTTTTAGGTTTTAGCTTTTTACTTATGTATGACTAATGTGATATGCTATCCGAGGCTTACATTGTTTGTCATATTTTCAGCACCATTGATCTGAGACCTTTTCTTAGTTTCATTAGTTATATCAAATATGTTAGGGGGTAGCACCCACTGTTCTGTTTTTCATGAACATATTCAGATGACCCATTTTTCTGTTATATATTTGTGTAATCTGGTTGTTTGTGTTTGCATTTGGTGGGAGTTTGGTTCTCCATTCTCAAATTCCCAATTTCCAACTGCAGCATTCTTATCTATTCCCAAACTCTTATTTAATGCAGGGTGTTGCCATAATGCAAGAAAATTCATTATTAGATAATACGGCAAGAATTGAGGGCTGGGTAGCAAGATTTCCCATGTTTGACTGGGTAGGTGGTAGAACCTCTGAAATGTCTGCAGTTGGTCTGCTTCCAGCAGCACTTCAAGTTAGTGGTCGCAAATTCATAATTTCATTCAATCATATTCCATTTTAAGTTTACCTCTTCCATGGTAACTATATTTTTTTTTCTTGCTTCAGGGTATTAACATTAGAGAAATGCTTGCTGGTGCAGCATTGATGGATGATGCAAATAGAACCATTGTGGTAAACATTTGTTCTGAACTATTATTTATAAACATGTGCTACTAATTATTTTCATAGAAGTCTAATAATTTTGAATTTGAGCCATGACATGTTTTCATTCTGAGCTGCTAGGAATTTCTGCAAGTAAGCAGTATTACTGCTAGCTATGCATAGTTCTTTCAGCAGTCCACATTAACTGGTTTCAAGTCTATGCCATGCATGTAGAAATCCAACCAAGGACACTTAAGCTCCAGGAGCTCGGCAGCTTAGGATAGTTCTTCTACTTGGTTCTATGAATTCATAAACAACGTTGATGAAATTTGGCCTTTAAGTTCCCAGCAAAAAGCATTTACCCTAAGTTTGGTTTCTTTGAATGAAATTGAGCATTTTTATGAGGTTTTCATCATGTTAATTCTCAATTATTACTTAGCTTAAGTAAATTGTTATAAGAGTACAAATTAAAAAAACTTTGAAAAGAAATCCCAATTAGGCAAGGTAGGAAACCAAACAAACAAACAAAAAAGTCCATCTGATATTTTACTTTTATCCTTTTCAGATAAGAGAAAATCCCGCAGCATTACTTGCAATGTGCTGGTACTGGGCTTCTGATGGGATAGGATCCAAGGTATTTGTATTTCTTGTGTACTTTATTATAATCATCTGGATTCAGTATACTTCATTTAAGTTTCATATGGTGGTAGCATGTGAGTACTTACTAATATTTTTTCTCTCTGGCTTTTCTTAGGATATGGTAGTTCTTCCATACAAGGATAGCCTGTTGTTATTTAGTCGGTACCTGCAGCAATTGGTCATGGAATCACTTGGGAAGGAGTTTGACCTTGATGGCAACCGAGTATGTGCTCTGTGGTCTGCCTTAGGTTTTTCTTTAAGTTTTTTTATGTTTATTTTATTATGCTCTTTTCAGGGCAGAAGTCTAATTTAATTCACTTGCCGCAATAAATAAATAATTACGAAATAGTAGCTTTTTTGATTTGAAGATTTGTATTTTTTTGAAAATATTAATCTTCTTATCTTTCAGGTGAATCAAGGACTGACTGTCTACGGAAATAAAGGGAGCACAGATCAACATGCGTGAGTTTCATTTATTTTGAAGTGCAGATGAATCACATTGGATGTCTTCCCATTTAATATGCTCAACTTTATGCAACTTCTCTCTTCTGCAGCTATATCCAGCAACTGAGAGAAGGTGTGCATAACTTTTTTGTGACTTTCATTGAAGTACTACGCGATAGGCCTCCAGGTCATGATTGGGAGCTTGAACCGGGTGTCACATGTGGTGACTACCTTTTTGGAATGTTGCAGGTAAAATTATTTTGCAAGTCATCAACTAAATGCTAGCCCAAGCTTTCCACAGAGAAAATTTATTGTTCAGTGGGATAAATTCTCTTGCTAATGCTTTCTTATTTTGGCAATTGGTTCATTTATATTTATCATTTACAGGGTACAAGGTCAGCTCTTTATTCCAATGATCGGGAGTCAATTACAGTCACTGTACAAGAGGTGACACCTAGGTCTGTTGGTGCTCTCATAGCACTTTATGAGAGAGCAGTTGGAATATATGCCTCACTCGTCAACGTTAACGCTTACCATCAACCTGGTATTTACCCGTAGCTTTATATATATATTAAATCAATATTTACTTATTCATAAAATTTGGGGTGGTGGGAATGGGGATGAATCTGCCTTATTTATTTAGCAATGGTGTTTTGCACTTAATATTAAATTGTCATATACCTAACGTACTGATGTTCTTCACATCTGTCTTGTGCCACTGCATATTATTGTTTGCACAGGTGTGGAAGCTGGGAAAAAAGCAGCTGGTGAAGTATTAGTTCTTCAGAAGCGGGTTTTAGTAGTACTCAACGAAGCCAGGTATGATTGCAAACTATTTGTGTCCAAGGGTTTGTTCCCTAACTGGTTTCTGAATGAGACTATTTGTACTAAAAATAAAATACATTTCCTTAAAAGCTCAAATAATCACGTATATATATCATAATTCAAGTGCCTTTCCTATGTCTTTGAACTTGCTAGGTTATATTAAAAGAGTCAAAGGAATCATTCATCAACATGTCATTATTGGAAAGATTTATACCTCCTTTGCACTGCAGACACATTTCCATTTCTGTTTTAAATTACCATTGTTTTTAATCAATTTTCAGCTGTAAAGACCCTGTTGAACCATTGACACTTGAGGAGGTAGCTGAACGGTGCCACGCTCCCAAAGATGTAAAGACAATCATTATTTGAACCCATTTAGAAACCATTATGATAGTCAAATCCTTTACTGATCTTTTTAATTGGTTTCAGATTGAAATGATATACAAGATTATTGCTCATATGGCTGCCAATGATAGAGCACTTATCGCTGAAGGAAGCTGCGGTTCACCCCGAAGTATCAAAGTTTTCCTTGGAGAATGTAATGTGGATGAGTTGTATGCATAACTTGGTTTCTTAACTGCTTTTGCGATTTACACGGGAAAAGGTGAGGGTTCAATAAATTGTTATTTATCTTGTGGTACCCAATGTTTGTATTGGGAAATTGGATGTTGGATCAATTTGGATATAATATTCATTCATTATCATCTGAATTGTAGCCCTCTAGTGCATGGTAACATCTACCTTAGAAGTCTGCCAATAGCTGTCATCTCCCAAGTAGGATATATATAATGAACGAGCTCTTTGACGTAGACTCCTTGTTTTATGCTTTCTTAATTTGTAAATTTTAATATAAAGTAAACCTCGAACGTAACTTATTGTCCCAAATAGGAACTTTTCTCCTTGAAGTGGCTTGTTATTTCAGGTAAGAAAAGACCAAAGTGTATTTTTTGTAAGAGTTTACTCTGTTCTTTCTGAAATGAAAAATGTTTTATCATCTGATCTTGATACATAATAATAGAGAACTAATTAGATTGTAATATGTTTGTTTTATGTAGTCTTACAATTATTTTATCATTCTACATTTCAACTTTATATTCAATTAATAACCGGTATATTATTGCCTTATTTATATTCGAAAGATATCAAGAGGAGATGTTGAGACAAAAAATTGAAAAGAAAAAAATTCAAATTGTCAATACAATGCTTGACTTTAATCATTGTGGTGTGGAAAAATGGTTGCCAAATCTTAATTGATTAATCAATCGTAGGTTTTCTTTTTTCCTTTGTTGCTGCTATTCTTTTGGAAAGCTGTTGGCTGGTGGGGCTAGGTTGTTGTCTTCCGAACTAGCAGTGTGCTTGTGACTAGTCTTTGTTGGACCCTATTGATCCTTATTTTTACTCGTAATGAATTTAGATTAGTAAGATATCACATATTACTGACTTTATCGAAGGCATAGGTTTTCATCTAGGCAATAAAATCTTGACGCTTTTTTTATGATGATTATAAATTTTTCATAAATAATATTTTTTATATAAATTTTTAATTATGTATTTATATTGGAACTAGGTATTTAGGAAGATAGATTTAAGTTTTATATATAACTTATTGGATTGATTTCATTTTTATCCTTGAAAAAAAAGGTGTTCAATTTTTTTTAATGATATTGTCATAATAATTTTATTCAAAATTAGTGCTATTAATGTGTAATTAATTATAGTTACAAAATAAATTTTTTTGTACTTTTATTGTGGTAATATCAAAATTAATTATGACAATATCATTATATATTTTTCACATGTTTGACACATTTTTTGTTTTAATTTTTTAATATAAATCTGTTTTAAGTAAATTATTTCTAACCATTGATTTGTAGTTTATTTAACAATGAATGTGTTTTTGTTTAATTTAATTTTTATTGATTTAGTAGTTATTCATTAAATTTAAATTTTAAAATATGATAGGATTATATGATTGATTAAGATTATCTTTAAGAATATTGCACAAATGTCTCCTTCAAGTGATGTTTTTATTTTTAACACATTCAAAAAATATTCTTTTTATACATGCAATATCGACGACATGCGCTTATCAAAACACCAATAAATCATCTTATGTCTTTAAATAAGGTTTTGGACTATGACTACTATTATTGAAAATATATTCAAATTAGTTTTAATTTTACATACCTATCTAATTTTGAGTATAAATTTTGACTTAGTCAAAAATAAAGTATAAAGAAAAATGTTGGACAAGTCCCTTACATTAGATCAAAAAAATTATTAGTCTTTTAGAAAAAAAAAAAGAACTTTTGGTCCTTGTATTAAAAAAAGAAGACAAAAATTATGACAAATAAAGAAATTAGCATTAATGTCTTAGATGCAAAATGAATGTATAATATACCATTAATTGATAAATAAACTATATTGAATAAACTATCCAAAAAATTTCAAAAATATAAAAGAAAAAAAAATGGATACATTTATTTAGGATGAATCCAAATATTAATATAAGCTCATTTCAAAGAAGAAATAGATATACCCATAAAAATAGCATTATTAGATAATAGAATAATAAATAAAAAATATGTTTTATTAGGAATGATCTATAGTAATTTGGGATACCATAAGCTAAAATGAAAAAAAGGAAATCATGACCCCAAAGGTTATATAAAACCAATTAAGTTTAGCTTATGAATTTAAAAGATGATATTTAATGAAAAAAATAAAATCATTCATTTTTAATACATTACATAGTAAGGTATTTATTAAGAAATAGTTATAGTAATTCAATATATGGACAAAATAAATTTATAGAAATAGATAAAACTTTTCAAGAAATTGGACAACTAATAAAAACAGAAATACTAACGAACTTTAAAATACCAGATGAATGTCACTTAGATATCAAGTGAAACCTCTAATACCAGAAGGAAAAGTAACGTGGTTAAACATAATAGTATAGTAAGATTTACTTTTGAAGATCATGAAGGATAAATCTCTAACAAAGAAGAAGTTAAAAAAACTCAAAGAAAAAGTTAAAAAAACTCAAAGATGAAGTTCAAGTAATGAAAGCATTAGTTCATGATGTCATATTAGGAAGACAATAATGTTTAAAGATAAATTAAAAAATATATAATTAGAAATAGATGAAAGCCTAATAGGTGTAGCAAAAAACTAAGCAACATTAATGAAAGTTTTGAGGCTTTTAATAGAGGAAATGTATTTAGTCCAAGAATCAAATACAAAATATCTACTAGAAATAATCGAAATATAAAAAGAATTATTGAAAGAAATAAATGAATATGGTTATATTAAATTATAACAAAATATACATATGAAATTTACAGAATTAAGAAAATATGTATATAACATATATAGAAACAGTGATGTTATAAGTCATAAATACGATCCCTTATAATGATTAAAAGTAAAATCATCTAGTAGATCAAACACCCTGATACCCAGAAATGAGAGAAGAAAAAATGAAGAAAAATCTAATGAAAAAGATATACTTCCAATTTAATGGAATATAGAAAAGAAATAGAAGAAAAATTCATAAATCTCGAAAAGAAGGATATGGAAAAATTAATTATTTTGTTAACACTAACTAATGAAGAATTAGAAGAATATTATAATGAAATTTTTTGTACAAACAAAGAGGAAGATGATATGATAATAATCAGCGAGACTAATTCTAAACTAGAAATCATGACACCAAAGGTCATATAAAACCAATTTCATTACCAATTCCTTACCTAGAAGATACATCTGACCCATATAAGGAATAAAGAACTAGGCAAAGGTTATGAGAGCCCGACACTACCAATAGAAGAAGACAATCACCCAAAAATGAAGAAGGGTTGCATTAGGAACTAGAGGTAGTATCCCAGTAGAATTCAAGCTCTATGAAAATTATATATATGATCTCTTAAATCTAGATTGTAAAAGAGATAGGAAAAAACCTTAGATGAATGGGCTAGTGGTATGAGTGTGCTCATACAAACCTCTCAAACTACATAAACAAACACTTCAATCTGTAGGGTATTAGTAACTTATAAAATGATAGGAAATGTTGAAGTTTGGTTTTCAAATTTAACAAACCAACAACATTTATTAATGCAAGTGAATGTGTCTACAGGAAGAGAATATTTAGATATAGTAGTAAATGAAATATACAAGAAATTTATTAGAGAAGATAAAGGAAAAACTATCACTGAATCTAGTGAAAATAGAATCAATGAAGCCAAATAACATTTAACAAATATTGAACACTAAAATATATTACATAGATTTTTTTATGTGTGAATATGAAATATATCATCATAAATTACCATCCTCTATGCCAACAACTTGCAAGGAAATGTTTTTTCAAAAATTATCTGGAACATTATGTAAAACCTTAATGGAAAGTTAGAACCAGAGAAATAAAAAAACCATATCAGACACCATAGGAGAAAGTATAATAGGCCTTAAAAGCTGGATAATCATTAAATTCCAAGAAAGAAAGTAATATAAACAAATAAGAGAAAATGATAAAATCTATCATACAAGAGATTTTAGGATACTAGGAAATATGGATGTAACATAAAATCCTACAAAAAGAAATTTAAAAATATAACAAATACAAGAAATTTAAAAGATACAAATTCAGAAAACAAGATTTTCAAAATTATAAAAGCTCTAATAGGGAAACCCATAGAAAAAGATATTTTAGAAGAAAAGGTATAAACCTCCTAAAAACAATAATTATTGCTCTTCACGAAAAAACAAATGTAGATATTGGATCTGTAATGAAGAAGGACATTATGCCAAAGAATGTCCTAGTAGGCTTCAACATAAGAAAGAATTTAAAAAGGAATTTCCACATAAAGCAAAAAATCTTAGAAGAAGCTTTTAAGATAGAATTAGAACCAATTGAGGAATCAAATATAGATGATACTTACAATATTTATCTATTAGAAGAAACTGAGGAGGAAATAACTTATTCAGAATATGAACACTCAGAATATGGGTACTCTTCATCAGAAGATAAATGATTTGTATAGTATTACAAATCAAATATACCTATATTAAGGTAGGACTTAAATTTAAAGGCTATGCTAGCTATCATATACATGTATATATAAATATAGGAGCCAGTATGTGTATAGCAAGTAAATATGTGTTTCCATAAGAACATTGAAACAGACACCCAAAGATCTAATTATAAGAATTTCTAATAATATGATAATAAATCTTAATAAGGTTTTAAAAGATATGGATATAATAATAGGAGGAGAAAAATTTCATATTTCTACCATATATTAACAAAAAACATAAGTTGATTTATTAATAGAAAATATTTTCCTGAACTTATATATCCTTTTACACAATATTTAGACAAAATAAGTCTAACAACATTAGACGATGATACCATTTATATATCAAAGATAAGAAAAGCTTTTACTATATCAAACCCAACTTTTAGGTAACAACATAAGAAGAAAAAACATGTTGAGATAGACACAAAGCAACAAAAACCTTATTTAGAAAATATTTCGTTAGATATAGAAGAAAAAAAAACACTTTTTTTAATGAAATATAGGAAGGTAAAGCCCTAATAGGTATAACAAAATTATTAAAAATAGTAAGCTCAGAAAATCCTTTGGATCCAAAAATCAATAATCCTAAAACGATTGTCAACATAATATTAAGAGATCCTAACAAGGTTATTAGAGTAAAACTAATGATTTATACTCCAAAAGACAGGATTGAATTTGAAAAATAAATTTAAGAACTTTTGGAACTAAAAGTCATAATACCAAGTAATTTACCTCACTCTAGTTCAACATTCTTAGTCAAAAAAGAAGAGGAAAGAAGAGAATGGTAATAAATTTCAAAGAATTAAATAAAGAAATCATTGATGATGGATACTTTATTATATTTTTCAAGTTTTAATTATATAAGTGGATTTTGGCAAATAAGAATGGATGAAGAATCTCAAAAATTAACGGTATTTAGTTACCCCCAAGGACAATTCCAATGGACTATTGTACTATTTGGATAAAAAAACAAGCTCTAGGTATATTCCAAAGATATATGGATAACATCTTTAAAAAATTACAAAATATTTACTTGTCTATATAGATGATATTTTAGTTTTTAATAGTGAATTAAATAATCATTATTTGGATATTATTAATATCCTACAAGAATGTAGAAAAAATGCATTGTAATCTCCTAAAGGAAAGCAATACTTGCTTAGCAAAGAAATTAAGTACTTAGGATTGGAAATTGAAGATGGTAAAATTAAAGGTTTTCCTCATGAATTAAAAGATAAAAATGAATTACAAAGATTTATAGGATGTTTGACATATGTAGAAGCATATATTCAGAAACTTGCATAAATGTGAAAACCTTTACAAGAAAAATTGAAAAAAGACTATAAATGAAAATGGACAGAATAAGATACTCTGTATATAGATAAAGTAAAAGCATGAGTAAAATTTTTACCAACTTTATACCATCCATGACTAAATGATAAAATGATAATTGAAATAGATGCTTCACAAAAATATTGGGGAGTAGTTTTGAAAGCAAAAGTAGATGAAAAAAATGAATATCTTTGTAGATATACATCCGGATCTTTCCAGGGTCTCGAATTAAATTATCAAAGTAATAAAGAATTTAATTTATGTATTATTTTATTTTTCTTGTTATTGGAGGGTATTTATGTGTTCCAAAAATTTTGTGTGTGTTGTAGCAAGATATTACTTGTGTTGTGGTGAGGTGTTCTTGGGTTCAAATTGGGCATTCTTAGATTTCTATGCATGCCATGGTCCAACCTATTCTATGTCATGGTACTTTCTTCTTGGGTTGCAATTGAAGAAAGAAAAATCAACGCATGTTGTGATGCACAATAAATCATGCCACGACCCAAGTACAAAACTTTGTCAAAAACCGTAATACACGTTCCAAATGTTTGCCTATAGACTCAATCCTAGCTTCTCTTAAGCATATATCAATCAAGAAAGACACCAGCAACCAGCTCCCATTGGCATTATTCTACCGTTCATATACAGATACAGAGAAAAAACCTCCTAACTATGAAGAATATCAAAGGATTTGAAGAAGTTAGTGACAACTTATTTAAAGATCTAGATTCATCTTTCATCTTTCTCAATAAGGGATATTTTTATTATTTTGTACTATTTTTCTCTCTGTAATTTGATATCTTTTATAGTTGAATTAACTTTTATTAATTTAACAATGATTGCCCAATTTTATAATATGAGATTTTGGCTTTTACTTCCAATAATTGTAAGAATAATTTTATGGTTTGAATAAATAAAAGTTCTATTTATTTCTTATTCATATTATTCAAATATTTAATTATAAATTTATGATGGGTTAAGTCTTGATTTATAATTAAAGAAAATATTTTAGAACTAAGCATTTGACACGTCATCTATGCTTGGTTGTGCACGAATGAATAAGAATCTAATTTAATTTTATTGATTTGTATTAAATTAGATAATTGAAAATATCTTTAATTGTAAATTAATGAAGGGCCAAATCTTGATTATAATTAAAGAATATATTTACCGTGGGTTGATCAATTAATTAATTTCAAGCATGGCCAAGGAAGTTATTAATTAATTGGTGATCTTGGTTTATGTATTTTCCTTAGTTTGTCAATTAATCAATTTCAATCCCAGCCAAGAAAGTTATTAATTAATTAAGAATTGTGGGCACTCACCATGATTATAGATTGTTCGCTTATTTAAAAATAAAATAATCAGTAAATCTAACTCTTTATTTGAATAATTGAATTTGTTCTTTACATCAAGGGTTATGCTCACTAAAATCCCATAATCATCCTTTCGGATATATGTTTACTTGCTATAATTTATTTTACTTACAATCTTTAGATAGTAATTTAATTTAGAATTTATAGTTCTTTTCTCTTAACCGAAAATTGATAGAATGTTTACGATTGTTTTTCTTAACTAATTTAGAAAATCATTTAACATTTTAAAACAATCATCCATTCCTTTAGAAACCAACCTCATGGTAACTTATCATTAGTCTGTTAGTGATTTTTACACTTGCAAGCATTTAAAAGTTATACGTCATGTGTTAGTTAGGTGTTACATGTTGTAACGTATATGCATGTTCGGTGGGAGATCCATCAATAGTCCATCATATCATGTGGTGATGGAGTTGTAGGCATGAGAGTGGATATACTTGGATCATGTGCTGTGGAGGAAACAAGCGAGGATAAGAATAGGAAGTTAGGGCTAGATGGTCTTGAATGATAGAGGTATTTTTGTTTTTACTTATCTATAGACTTGTATCTATTTATTCTACTTTAGTGGATTGTTTCATGTCGAGTGGTTTCCATAAGAAACTTGAGGATGTTACTATATGACAGAAGTTCTATGTGGGCTTCCCTTGTATTATGTTGTGTTATGCATGATTGCATGTTATGAGAGTACAATCATCATTTACTGAATGTTCCCATATGTGAGGTCTTATAGTGATTGGATATTGTTTATAGCTTTTTCAATATGTATGCGTAATTCACACGCTGTGCAATTTTTTTTTTGCATATAGCTAGCTTAGATAGGAGCATATGAGGCATACCATTACTCATGTGTTTATTGTAAATTATTCTTTCTTATCTACTAGTTGTGTTTGTTATGTGTTGAATTAAACATGTTTTTTTTGTACTTCCACTGTGGTATTTGCTTAATACATATTGTGAGGCTTGTTTGGCCGATTTGGAATAGAGATCACAAAAAAGATTCCATTGGTTGGCATTTTCACCCCATATTTAGGTCCCAAATTCTTATTTGGATAATAACAACATTTGATTTATGTGCAACGTTTCCTATGTATGGAATTCTTAGTAGTTTCATGCCTTTTGTTAGTATTATTTTATTGAGATTTTGTAATTTACATTGCTGCAAATATGAATGAAATAGCAGCAAGCTCATCGAGTTATTCTTCCAAATATCTTTAAACTTTGTTTTAGACCCTAATTACTAAACCCTAAATCCTAAATTCTAAACCTCTAAACATCAAACCCAAAATCTTAAACCCAAGTAGAGAGAAGGAGAAAAAGAAAAAAAATTATAATAAAATTTTTAAAGGATCAAAATACCATTCAACTTTTTATGCATATATTTTGTTTTTGACCAAATGAGTATATTTTAGGTAATTTAGGTACTTTTAAGGTTCTTCCAAGAACTTGTGGAACAACAAATGCAAAAAGATTAACGTAGATACTAATAATGTATAAGATTTGAAGGTATTAGTCTCTTATAGTTTTGATTTTTGTTATTACTAATATCTCTTGGAGTCTTGATAGCTGGACATAAATGATAAAATTGGAACTTAACCATTATAGTAAATTATATAAAGAAAATATAATTATGAGAGCATATTTACCTATTGAAATGGAAATAGAGAATGAGAGTGTTTTTATTTCAATATTTTTTACTTGAACTTTATAGTTGGTAAAGATAATGAAAAGCATCCCTCGTTACTATTTTGATTCCCAATTTGACTAAATTATTTTTTATCAAAGGCCCCATTTTTAATTTTGAGAATTCCATACGTAGGAACAATTGCAAAGACGTCAATTGTTCTTCTGACTTAAATAGACAAATAGGACCTAGATAAGGGGTGGAAACGTCAACTCGATCTCGGCCAAGTACGCCTCACAACATGAATTAAGAAATTAACATGACAGAAGTACAAAACAATATGCTGAATTCAACACACAAAACAAACTAGTGAGGGTATGCTCCATAGGCTCCTATCCAGATTAGCAATATGCATAAACATAGCAAACATCACACAGTATGTGAAATAGTAATACATACTGAAAAGCTATAAAGGATTTCAAATCACTTCAATATATCATATATGGGAATAGATTCAATAAAAAGATTATTTTACTCTTATAGCATGAAAACATACATAACATAGGAATTTAATAGAAAAAGTCTAACACTTGGTACACAACTAGGGTGTGGAGATACTGACTCCTTATAGACTCATACCAAACTCACATGCAAATAAAAACCATAAGCAATATAAATTAATCAAGAAATAGGTGGATTAATTTAATATAGCAAAAGTAAAAAACAGAAAGTTAGAGGCATACTACACAGAAAGGAAAGAAAGCATGTGAAAACATATAAAAAAAGCTTTCTAATCAGTTTCTAAATCTAGTATGTTGGTACATACACGATTGAAGCTCAGATTATACTAACACATAATCAAATCATGCATAAAAACATATTTGACGAGGTAAACACATAGAATTCCTGCATATATGGTGACATCCTCGAGTTGCTTATGGAAACGAATCGACAACAAACAAATCCACTAAGAAATAAAAAATATAACTTTGATAGAAATAAAACCATGAATATCTCTATTAGTTGATACCTTTGTTAAAACTTATTATTTCCCTTTACTTGCTGCCTTCGTAACATCTTGGTCAGAAAAATATACTCGGCTTTCCTTTAAAGCCAACACTATTTAACATAGTGTGATTAGTACCCAAAAATTAGTTAAGTGTGTAATGTGAATAATCAAATATGATGACCACCCTCAACTACGAACCATCATATACCAATATAGGAAACACATTCAACCACTTATCATATAAAGCTAATTTGGGAAGCATATTGAATCTCTTACACGAACAAACATAGAATTAAGAATACCACTAAAACTACCCAATCCAGACATATATATGGCTCACCTACATATAGGCTCCTCACCTATGAAAAAGGTGCATCCTTGAGACTACAAGTCGATGCATGGTTCACTACCACATAGGTTTCTCATCTATGAAAAGGTTGCATCTTACCAACTACTAGCCGAGACATGGCTCATCACCACGTAGGTTCTTCACCTAAAACCCGCTCATAAACACTACCTCGAGTACTCATTAATCAAGAGCACGATTTTCTTACTCAGTCAAAAATCACTATTATTGAACACCCTTCAAGGTAATAGTGATTTGAAAATAGAAAATGAGATGTCAATTTGATAGAGCTCTACTACAATTTTTTTGGATGAGAAACAAGAAGAGAGAGGCTATTTATAGAACTTACTAAAGCTCATGGCCAATCTTGTCAAGGCCTCATTGATCATCCTTGCCTACCACCTCACCGAGGATTCGATGAGCGGTCTGGCAGAGGCCTTATTGAGGATGCAAAAAATTCAAATATTTGTTTCAAAAATTACCCATTAATTTTCATTAATACTCGTACCTATAATGAAACTAAGTATGCATACTACGAAAACCAATCTTATGGTATGTGTAAGCATACTCATATACAGATTGTACCTAATTATGTGGATGTATACATTACTGATCACCAGTAACTAACCTTGTACAAAGAAAGATAAATACACTAAGTAAAATAAATAGACTCAATAATGATTGACCTAACCTCATTCTTTTACTTCACCACATTTGATGAATAATGAGAATGGAGTTTTGGAATTGATACAAATGATTTCATTTTCTTTCCTCAGTTTGAAAAGAATAGTCAGTCATCAGTGGAACAATTTGGAGAAGTACCATTTACTCCACCTACTTCATCAACAACATTTGTTGGACACTTGTTACCATCATTTCTAAATGAAAGGAGCTTCTCATTATAAGGAATTTAGAAGAAATTTATGAGGAAATTGAAAGGATAACAGAGTTTACACTTCATTTATTTTCTAATTGCAAACTTGTAAATTTCTAGAACTTGTGAAAAATAATAAATGAAGAAAAGTTGTGGATGATGAGATTAAATCAATCACAAAGAATGATACACAAGAGGTTGTTTAACTTCGAAAAAAGGCATAAATATATAGTTGTCAAGTGGGTGTGTAAAAAAAGAAGAATGTTAAGGAATAAATTGAAATATACGAGGCAAGGCTTGTTACAAAAGGATATAGATAAAGAAATAGCATTGACTATGATGAGGTATTTGCCCTGATTGCTCATTTGGAAACCACCAGTCTAACCATTTCTTTAGTAGTTTGAAATAGTTGGAAGATCCCCCAAATAGATCTGAAGTCTTATTGAATGAAGTTATTCTAGGAAGAATTTTACATTGAACAACCAATGACAACATGGTGAAATGACAAGAAGACAGTCTTGAAGCTTGAGATAGATCTTTATAGGTTAAAGTAAGTATCGAGAGCATTAAATAATATAATCAATAAATACCCTCAAGTGGAAAATTTCATTAATTCCCCACATGAACATGCATTATATGTCAAGATCAAAGAAGGAGATTGATATGATCTAAGAAGCCCAAGGAAGTACTTTCTCGACTGATCTATGGGAACATCAAATATATTCAAGAAACACTCAATGAGCTAATTGGACTGTGATTCACAAGATGGAAAAAAGCTTGGATGTGTTATTCAAGAAATTTTGTAGGATGAATAAAAGAGCTTGTGTGTGGAGCACAAGTAAACTCCTAGGAAAATCCCAAGTTGGAAAGTTTTATTGAGCAACTATCAATATTATTGTCATATATTTGTCATCTGATATCCAATTGAGGTCATCCAACATGTGCTAGAAATTTGATTCAATGGGATACATTTCTTCAAGAAATACATATTTTTCGATTCAGAATATTTATGGGTATAAAAGGGTTTTCAAGTAGCACCCATAAATATATTAAATAATTACTTGTTTTTAGTTTCATAGTTTATTTGATAGGATTTTATTTATATTCAAGAAATAATGTTTAGGATTTTATTTATTTTCAAGTAATATTGTTTAGGATATATATTTATCTAATAGCTAGGATTTTATATTTTAGTCTATAAATACATGAAGGCTGAATAATGAAAAAAATAATCAACTATGAAGATAACTTTTGTGAGATTTTTTCTCTTTTTTTCTTTTTTGTTTTTATCCAAAATTATTAAGGCAATATGGTGGCATTTAAACCCTTGACTTATCACTCACAATCTCCCCCTCTATTCTTGAGTGTGGCATCTACCCTTATTTCTTGATACCTTTGGCTCCCATCTCTATATAGATAGTGGGTCAAGATTCTTTTTTTCTTACATTTTACAATCTAATTTAGAATAGTCCTAATTGAGATTTCAACATTGAGCATTGGGTCTCACATATCAAGGTGAGGTTCATATGATTTGATATCATTAAAAAAATAAACTTTGACTATAACTTTTATGATATTTTTTCTCTAAGGTTCTTTTGTGAACTTTATTTGAGTTTTTAATGATTACACTTATGGCGTTCAAACCCATGACTTATCACTCACAATCTCCTCACTATTGTTAAATGTTACATCTACTCTTATTTGTTGATACCTTTGGCTCCTATCTTTATATAGATAGTGGATTGAGGTCCTCTTTTTATTACATTTTGTGATCTAATTTTGAATGGTCCTAATAGAGATTTCAACATTGATTTATAGATCTCACTTCTCTAAGTGAGGTTTGCATCATTTGATATCAGATCAAGACTCTAAATTAGGTCAATCTATACTTTTGTTTTTCATTTCTTGTTGTTAATTTCATTTTCTTTATATTATTTTTTGTTCTTATTTAGCACTTTTTTTTAAAAGAAACCAAATACAAAAAAAAAAAAACAAAAAAATATTGGGGTGCATGACAGAAAGAGAATATCTATAGTTGAGATATAGTGAGCTAAACAAGTTAACTGCTAAAACAAAAAGATAAAAAAGAGAAAAATATTGGTAAAATCATTTCTACTATAGTTATTTTTCTTGTTGTTTACCATATCTTTAGGAGATTAATCCGATCAACAAATATATGGACCAAAACTCTATGTTTCAAGTCATACTATGGGAGCTTAAAGAAAGGAATATGCATATGGATGGAATTGATAGCCAAATTAAAATTATGCTAGGCTTGCTAGACAATGCGAGTGCATATTTAGAAAAGATTAATCCAAAGGAGTCCCTCCTCGATGAGATGTTTTTCTTGAAGACATTAGTTATGAACATAATATAGTATAAAAGAAGATTTACTTTTTCCTAAAAGAGTTAGAGAGAGAGAGAGAGAGAGAGAGAGAGAGAGAGAGAGAAGAGAGATTGAGTTGAATAAAAAGAAGCGTGTGAAGAAAAGAGTAAAAAAGAAGAAAGTGAAAAAAATATAAGTGAAGAATAGAGTAAAAAAGAAGAGTGGGAAAAAGATATGAGAGAAGAAAAAAGTAAGAAAGAAAATTTGGATAAAAAGGGGAGAAGAAAAAGAGATGAGTGAAAAAAATAGTAAAAAAGAAAAGAAGAAGGTAGAAAATGGGGTGAAGAAAACAAAAAAGGTTTTGGCTAGTGATGATTTTATTTTTTATTTTTCTAGTGTTGTTCCTCTTGTTCTAAATTTAGGAGTTACATAACAAGTTGATTTTATTGTTGTCAAGCAACAACTTGAGGTGATAAACAATAGGCATCCATTTTATGCGATAACTGATTAAGTAGTTTCAAATATGGTAGCTACAAGATCAAAGAGTCTTGAGTTTGAATCATCATCCCTAAAGAAAACTATTTACAACATAATGGTAAGGATTCAAGGATGAATCCTCTTAAAGAAAGGGAGAATAATATGATCTAAGATGCCTAAGAAAGCATTTGTTGTGTTGATTTATTGACGCACCAAAAAGATCCAAGAAACACTTAATGGGTTGATCAGACCATCACTTACAAGATGGAACACTAGCTTGGTTGTATTCTTTATGAAATTGAATGGGTTCAATAAAAGAGATTGGGAATGGAGCACAAGTAAACTCCAAGTAAAATCCCAAGTTGGAAAGTTTTATAAAACAGTTACTAATATTATTTTCATATATTTGTCATCCAATATCAAATTGAGGTGATTCAATATGCATTACAAATTCGATTCAATGAGATATTACGTGAATAAATATATATTTTTTGATTTGAAAGATCCAGGTCGAAAAGGGCTTTCAAGTATAGCCCAAAAATCCTCCAAATAATTGCATTTTTTAATTTCATAATTTATTTGGTAGGATTTACTTTATTTGAAAGGATTTTATTTATTTTCAAGTAATAATGTTTAGGATTTTAATAGCTAAGGTTTATATTTTATTTTAGTCTATAAATACATGAATGTGAATAATATAAAATAAAATAAATCAACTTTGAATATAACTTTTACACTACGTCAAAATGGGGCTTTTATGTCTATTAATAATCGAATTAATTTTTTTTAAAGTCGGTTAGGTGAACCGACTTAGAATGATGAGATTTTAAATTTAAAGTTGGTTCACAGGTTGAATAGACTTTAAATTCTATATTTGTTTTACATATTTTACTCATTTTTTATTGTACTCACAACTTGTATTCGATCAGATAATAGTAGAAAAAACTAAAATCTGTTTAAAAGAATACTACAAATAATTGAAAAATTAAATATTAATTAATTACTTAAGAATTAAATTTATTAAAAATAATAATTTATATAATATATATATATAACTTAAATTACAAATAAAATGATGTCGTTCCTTTTATTATAGATTTTGTGATATTCCCACTTTATTTCAATTAGAGGAAGCTTGGTTTGCTTAGAATCACCAACTATGTCCCATTCATAGTGAACAGGGAACTAGGCAAGAGAGATGAGATAGAGGTTGGGCAGAAAATAGGTCTATACAATAATTCGTCCTCCAAAATACATGAGTACACAAACATCCATCAAACAAAACTAAACTTAAAAGACATAGGAATATAGAAATTAAAGCATTATAAAAATTACCATCATATTATCCTATGCTATTCAAGATCATCAGATTCTTCTCCTAATTCTTCTTTTGATGTTATAATTTGAACCACGTGTTCTGCCCATTTTCTCATAAATCATCAAAACTTTGCTTATCATAGCCCGACTTGTTCCAACCAAAGAATTACATGTATTTAAATTCAAAATAAGAATGTAATATCATGAATTAAAAAAACATAACTTATATATGTTAAAAAAGTATTTTAGTAAAGAGATTACCACATCTTTAATTGGAATGTTGATATTTGAGATGATTTCACTCCTAAATTTCATGACAGTAACCAAACATGACTCCATCATTTTTTTATGAAACCTAAAAATAAAGTGTACATGATTTTCCATATTCAAACATCTTTATTATTCAATAGTAAAATTAATTAAATTATTAATATTTGCTTGTACATTCCATAACTTTGTCCCATATAAGCTTTTGTGATTTTTAAGGGAAATTTCCCTACTCTTGCTCCAAACTTCCATGCCCTATCAAAGTTCAAAACAATTATTTCTTTATTAAATATTACAAAGAAAAATAGTTAGCTATAACTCTTACATTTCAACAACTACTTTTGTATCTTTACTCAATTCTCTGGAATTGAGTAACAGTACCAAACATAATTTCCATATAGATTTAATGATCTTACCCTTGTTCAAACTTTGGTAGCCAAGGGATTATCAACTTCTTATTTTTGTTTAAGTGTTAATACCCCATCACATAATTGTTTAGCTCTGATGCTAACATCCTTGTCTTGATATTGATTGACAAATGATGAATCATAGAACATTGCTAAAAGTGATAAGTGATTATCTCAAAGTCGATAATAACATGCCCTATATAAAAGAAATATATATAAATAATTAGATAATATAAATGTAATTATATATTCTACATAAATGAAAGTTATTTACAGATTGATGACTCACCTTGTCCACACTTGAAGTATACTTAAATCGATCATTTAAAATTCAAACAGTTGTAATATGCACTCGATCAATTTATATATGTTTGCCCAATGTCTACGCTAGAAATTTCTCTAGGAAGTGGCACAGTCCATCCATCATTTATGCTAGTTTTGCTCCTAATAATAGTCATCAAAGAGACAAAATTTCTGCTAAAGTTTATAGCATATTCATAACTATACTTTTTCCATGGCTTCTTCTTGAATGACTTAGTGCACGATGATTTCCCACTAGACATAGATTTACTAATAGATACTTTCTTTGTAACTATAATACTAGTATAATAGACTAAAGAAAGTATCTCTTAGTAAATCTATGTCTTGTGGGAAATCATCGTGCACTAAGTCATTCAAGAAGAAGCCATGGAAAAAGTATAGTTATGAATATGCTATAAACTTTAGCATAAATCTTGTCTCTTTGATGACTATTGTTAGGAGCAAAACTAGCATAAATGATGGATGGACTGTGCCACTTCCTAGAGAAATTTCTAGCACAGACATTGGGCAAACATATATAAATTGATCGAGTGCATATTACAACTATTTGAATTTTAAATGATTATATATGTTAGTAACAATAAAATAATAATAATATAGTACAAGAGGTAAAAAAAGTGTTATCTTAAGTAAAAAATAGAACCATGTCAAAATTTATCACAACTTAACTCTATGGCCAAGCCACATATTTTCCAACCGTTTCTTGGACTGTGATAGCATAGAAGGCACAAGTAATGGACATTAATGGAGAAATGACTTATCAATTACTATTTTCCAATAATTTGGAAAATATTGATTATGAATAATTCAATCATCGCTCAATTTTTGTATTTTTCAAATAGAAACATAGTCCGTAGATGATGGATGTTTCAACAAAAATTTCATGTTTTGTAAAAATTTTAAGCGTTATATATAATAAAAAATAAAAACAATATACTATCTACATAAGCTTTAAATCTTATCACAAGTGATTCATCAAATGGAGAAGGACTCCCATGTGGGGTAGCTATTGGAAGGACATTCTCATCAAAACATTCATCATATGATGGATGGTAAGATTGCACAGATTTCATTGGAGATATTGAACCACTACCGGATTCCATCTACATTCCTGGTATAAAGGAAGGACCAATAAGATGACTATATCACATATAGGATATAGGTTGGGCACCATGAGATTTCATGGGTGGCATGCCTGACATGGATGGTGGCATGACTTGCATGGATAGTGGCATGCCTAACATGGATGGTGGCATGACTTGCATGGATAGTGGCATGCCTGACATGGATGGTGGCATGACTTTTATGGATAGTGGCATGCCTGACATGGATGGTGGCATGACTTCCATGGATAGTGCATGCCTAACATGGATGGTTGCATGCCTGGCTAATAGGGCATGTCCTGATTGTATTATGGTGCCATGCTTGACATGTGTTGTGATTAATATTCCTTTAAAGTGGAAATCTCACTTAACATTGATGCCTTAAAAGAGTTGAATTCTTCTTCAATTTTACATTACTTTTCCTTACTGATCATTTGAGGCTTTTTTTTGGAATGTTAAAAAACTCCATATAACCATCATATTGGCTTCCTACCCTAACACGACCAGGATGCTTGAGTCCAAATGCATGATATATAGCATCTATCCCTAGCTATTCGATTATTTCACCCCTGCTTATTTGTTCTTGAACAACTCTCTATAAATAATAAAGCAAAAAACCATATAATACATTATTACATCAATATGAAAAAATCATAAGGACTTTGTATCAAGTTAAATTACTAACCAACTTATTGAGTTTTTCTTCTCCTTGTTTAGTCATTGATCTTGACTTCTTCATTTTATAGGTCTTTGTTTCTATATACAATTAAGATCAGGTAACCATTCTACCAAATTCTGCTTCCTATATAAATTAAGTAAATTTATTAACCATAACATCAACTTAAATTTGAGGAAAATAAATATAAAAATATTTATAAATTAACAATTTAAGAATACCATTTTTTTTGTCTAACTTTAGGATTTGATGACCTCCAAGTACAGTTAGGAAGAATATTTTGCATTTGTGTATTATGATGTTCTTCCCTAATGATTTAAATTTTTTTCGTACATCTATAATCCACAAAGTCTTTCCATACCTGGGGTTCAATCCAGGGGTGTTCTTCAGGGATTTTGTATAGCTCTTCTTCATTAAGTGGTTCCATGTATAAAAACACATAATTTCTGGCCAATTTGGAAGTTTTATAATCCTTCCATGCCTTATTTTTAATCTTGTAACATTTTTTCTTCCAAGTATCAGGGATTTTCAAACAATTCTATTAAAACACACATTTTAGAGGAGATAAAATACAAAAAAATATAATATATGTAATTAGTTATAAAACAAAAAAGACTTACATAAATGGTTTTCCATATCTTAAACTTTTCAGCATCATCAACCTTAGTCCAATCATTTATATTTATTGGTATACTTGACTTCACAAGTCTACTAATAGAAGATTTCAATTGTTGGCCATTTTCTCCTAATGGATTACCAGTAGCATCAAATTGAATGGGTACTCTATCATATGGGTTAAGTGGAGAATTAGGTATATTAGCCCAACTGCTTCTTTTCAAATGCTCCAATGGATCATTTGGATCTACAATATTTGGTACCCTAGATCCATGAAATGTTTGAAAATAATGATGAAATAGAAATTAATTGACAATTTTAAGTCCAAACATATAAACCAAAGTTACTAGAATAATATAGAACATGCAATATGTATGAATGCAATCATCTGATTTCTTATATTCTTTTATGTAAATAATGCAATCATTTGGACAAGCATGAATCTTATGATATTCCATGCCAAATCGACTAAGAGATTTCCTCACTTCATACATTGAAGATGGAAATTCAATACCCTTAGGAAACATATCTATTAGTTCATTTAGTAATTCTATGAATCCCTTGTTAGAAAACCATTTTTTCCTTCAAATTGTACAAATGAACCAATCCTGACAATTTAGTGTATTTCTTGCACTCGGGATACAATGGTTTTTCGGTATCTTCTACAAGTTTTTTAAAGATTTTGGTATCATCTTCATGTAGTTAATCTTTAATAGCATGAAACATATTTTCTATCTGTACATTATGATAAGATGTATATAATCCACTCACATTCTTATTTATCTCTTCCCTATGAATATTATCAATATTTTCTCCATGATAATACAAATATTTATAACTAAAAAGAATACCACTACAGATAAGGTGATACTTAACCTCATTAACATTATGAAATATCTCATTTTCACATTTAATACATGGGCATCGAATCATACAAATTTCATTATTACTATTTCTACGAGCAAATTCCAAGAAACTTTCAACTCTAGAAATGTAGTCTTGCTTAATTCTATACTTTAACATCCAAGATTTGTCCATTTTCTATTAATGACATTAAGCATATTAATATGTATCCAAGAAATATATTTTAGATATTATTAGAATATCACTAATTGTTAGAATATTTATCAAAACATCATATAAAAATAAATACATAAAAACTAAAGAATTAATAATAAACTCATAATAACATTAACAAATATAACATATATATATATATATATATATATATATATATTTCGTGTACATGTAAACAATTTTCAAAAATTTTAAGTTTAAAATAAATTAATATATATCAAAAATCTAAATACATAAAATTATTAAAATAAATAAATGAATAAAAATACCTTTTTATCTTCCAAGCTTGAATAAAAATACACAACCTACATAACACAAAAAATTATACACATAAACAAATAACACACAATATACAAAAAATAAAAAAAATATGAATAATAAGTGTAAAATAATTCAAAAAAATACCTACAAGAGTAAATGAAGTGATAAAATGAAGGAATGAAGACAAAAGAGTGTTTGGTAAGTGAGAAAGTGAAGGAAAATGGGTATAAAGTTTTTGAGTATTATGCTAAAAAAATAGTGGATTTAGACGAGAAATTGGAGAGGAATAAAACCCACTAAACAGCACCGGAATTGGTGGTTGGAAGTGGGCGGAAAATGAGAAAGAGTAGGAGGAGGACAATTGGTTTTTAGGTAGCAGTTGGGATCGAGAATGATTATGTCTAAAAATAGGGGGGAGAAGAGAGAAAAGGAAAAAAATGTGGATATCGTCGGTTGACACGTGGGACCGATGGTACATCCTATGCGTCAATCCTAGTTGTCAACTGACGCTACGTCCTACGTGTAACATCGCTTGACACGTAGGAATGATGCTATTTTTTTAATTTTTCAAGTCGGTCTTTCAGTGTACTGAATTCAAATTCATTATAAGTTGGTTTTCCTCAAAACCCGACTTTAAATCTTGACCTAATTACTCCTTTTTGTAGTAGTGTTGTGAAATTTTTTTCTTTGGTTCTTTTGAGAAATTTATCCAAACTTATCAAGAGAAATCTTGTGGCTTTCAAACCCTTGAATTTTCACTCACAATCTCCCCTCTATTCTTGAGTATGGTGTCCACCATTACTTCTTGATATTTTTGGTTGCTATCCCTATATAGATATATGGTTAAGGTTCTATTTTTATTGCATTTTACAAGTTGATTGGGAATGGTCCTAGTTGAGATTTCAACATTGATCTTGGGGTCTCACTTCTCTAGGTGAGGCTCATAACAGAGATGTCTTGATAATGTGCTTATACATGGATGACTGATATTCATAGGGAATAGTCCTAATATGTTTGAAAATTTCAAGAAAGTATTGACAAGAAAGTTTGTCATGACTAATCTTGTGCTCATGGCTTATTAACTTGGCATACAAGTTAATCAACAAGAAGATGAAATTTGTTTCTCAAAATAAGGCTACATAATAGAGATCCTTAGGAAGTTCAAAATGGATAATTGCAAGCCATTTAGTTCATCGATAGAGTGTGGAAGCAAGCTATCGAAACAAGATGAAGTAAGAAAGGTAAAATACACCACTTTTCAAGAGGTTTATTAGAAGTTTTCCATATTTGACTTGCACAAGACCTAGTATTCTCTATACCCTAGACTAATAAGTTACTACATGAAGAAACCAACCATTACTCATTTTAAGGCTACAAAAATAATTCTTTGTTATCTCAAAAGTATAATCTAAATTGGCATGTTCTAATCAACAACTAATGATTATAGGCTTGTTGGTTATAGTGATAGTGATTGGTTTATGGATGGTGATGACCAAAAAAGTACTATTGACTTTGTATTCTTCATAGAAGACATTGGCTTTACCTTGATGTCAAAAAAGCAACCTATAGTCCATCTCTTAACTTTTGAATCTAAGTATATAGCTACTAGATCATGTGTTTGTCATGTGATTTGGTTCATACATATAATCAAGGAGCTAGGATGGACACAAGAATAGCCAACTAATAAGCCTGTTATGACATTTGGAAAGAATCATATGTTTTATGATCGAAGAAACTATATTGATACTCATTACCACTGCATAAGAGTTATATCAAAGGAAAGGAGGTGAAAGTGAAATATGTGAAGTCTCAAGATCAAGTTGCTAATATCTTTACCAAAACACTTAAGCATGAAGACTTTATTAGGTTGAGAAGCATGTTTGGAATGACAAATCAAGTTTTGTTTTTTTGGGAGGGGATTTGGAAATAAACTTGATTTGGCCTAAAATATATTAGATGTTATGAAAGTCCTTTAAGATTCCATTAAATGTTGTAGTCCAATAAGCCAAAAAAATTTCTAGAATTGCCTCAGAAAAATATCTAGATATTTTTAGGAAGAGAGAGTAGTAGAGAATTCTAAATAATAAATATTTTAATGGATTGTTCTAGTTAGTCAATTATGACCATTAGATTAAAAGTGTGTTGACATAATCCTAACTATTGGTTAGTATGTATTTAATATAAATAGCGGTGGTCTTTTTCATTTTGAATGAAGCCAAAAATTGGGAATCAATACAAGTTTCCTCTTCTACTAAATTATCATTGATTCCTTTTCTATTTGAAAACTTCATATTCTTCTTAAACCTTCATTTTCCAACAATTATGTGGGAAATAGTTCAATGGTTATTCCTAGATTTTGCATTTTTTAGGCACTTGGACATTAGTTCTTTTAATTATCTAGTCAACATTTCAAGTGTTAAGATTATATTACATTTCACTTTGCATATAATTGTATGCATTACATGACTAAAATTAGATTTTGTTTTTGACCAATATTTTTCCTTGTCAATATTTAATAACTTCTAATTTGATTAAAGATCCTCATCATCTCTTACTTTATTAAGATAGGCGTGAGAGAAAATATGTTGTGTAATATTAATATATTAATATTTTATTTCCCAATAATTGAAATGATATCATTTTATTTATCAAGTATCGAAGACTCTATAGAAGTCAATAATCGTTATAAGATTTTTTGATATTATTTCTTGAAGTATTAACTCTCTTCATTCCATCGATAATTGTATTATTTTTGCACAAATATATTTGCACCAATATAATTAACAAACTTTAGAAAAATTATGAATGTTTTTTCCTATATCAATTCATTATCCTGATAGAGACATCAATAATCGTTTAAGCACTTTGTAGGTAAAATTTTCACTATCTTTTTAAATACATCGATAATATATAGTATTTTACATCGAGTGATTATTTGAAATTCATGTTCCATAAAAACGGATGCATTTCATGTATTTTCACTCCATTGTTTTTCCCCCTTAGTGGAAAATATTATTTTTATTATCAAAATAATTTTTTTAAAACAGCTCTCCCTATATTTAAATTTATTGGTGAGGCCATCTCAATAAGTTGAGTTGGTGCAATAAGAATAATGAAACTTAATTTTATCACTAGTATAAATGGTAATTTGGAAAGTTTTTTTTAATAAATTGATGATTAAATTGAAACCACAACATATTATATTTCTATAACAACACAAACAATATTTTTTACATAATAAATTATTTATCAATAACTCAAAGGCATGTAATTCAATATCAACTCTTGTAAAATATAACAGATCATTTTGCCGTATGAACATATAGCACATAATTATTGAATAATGAAATATTTAGACTTTGGTCCACAACTTTTAATTTTATATTATATAATAGATCAATTTTGATTCTTTATTGCTTAACTTTGGTTACGATAAATATTTAAAATTTTAGTCCATAATCATTTATTTTATATGTACGATATAAAATAAAATAATAAGCTTTATACATATGGACTTCTTGTGATATCTAATGTATTTGTGGAATTATAAATTTAGACAAATGTAAGTCTTGTAAGTCCTTTATGTGTGTGTTGGCGTTTTTGTGTGCAAAACACGGAGTCTATTTTATTTTACTTAGTGCATAATCTATTTCGGTATAAGGTTAATTACTGACGGTTTAGTGATACATACATGCACTTAGTTAGGTACACTTTAAATGTGAGCGTGTTTAAACACACCACAAGGATGGTTTTTTAAGTATGCATGCTAGGTTGTGTTGTTTGTGGTTTTTTGTCATTTTATTTGTAGGTATTTGTGAAATATTACTTGATAATTTTTGAAATCAGTAAATCACATTTTTGAGGGCTCGCCAACCCCTCTTCAACCATAAAAGATGATATGGTAATGGGTATTACCCTCATTGAGAATGGAATTGCACTCGCCTCAAATAGCTAATCAATTTTCTAAAAGTACCCTCCAATTTCTTTGAAATGGTAATGAGAAAAAATACAAGCAAAGATCTATCAAAATTATCTTTTTTTTTAATTCCTCGTAATTATTTTAAGTGTTAGTTTGATATTTGTGAATCGTGTGAGAGAAAAACCATGTTCTTTATTTATGAGTACTTGAGATCGTGTTTGCTATTGGGTTGTTTTTGGGATGGGTACCTCACATTTTATGCTTTTGATTATTAGCTATGCATCACATTACAATGTGTGGTGCGGCTTTGGAAGAGAATTAGATATTATAGTTGTTGTTGAGGTAGGAAGTGAGAGTAGCATAGGTAGTTTGGGAAGGTGTCCTAATTGATACAAGTAGTTGCACTTATAATTGTCTATTGACTTGTATCTGTTTATTCTATTTAGTAGGCTCTTTGATACTGAGTGGTCGTCATAAGAAACTCGAGGCTTTTACCATATAGATAGAGCTTCTATGTGTGTTTATATCATTACATCATCATGTTATGCATGATCTGCTTGAATGTTAATACAGTCTAAGTCTCTCTCGTGTATGTTCCAACATATGGGACTTACACTCTGATTGGAAAACCTCTATACTTTATTTTATTACATTCTTTCTTTTCTTCCTTTTTACCATGCCTATAGTATTCTCATTGTTCTACCTATTGATTAAATTAATTTGTCTGCTTTTTGATTTATTTATTTTTCTTTTTTTACTTATATTAATGGGAAATAGCTTGCTCAATCCTCTTAAGTTGGAAATAAGATGATGATTGGGTCCTCAAAATTGAATGAGATAATCATCAGTTGCAACTCTTTTGGTGACAAGTGAGGAATTACATTTGAAGAATGTGAGTCTACATGTGTGGGTGTTTTTCCCTAGTTTGTCAAGTCTACCGCCTTCGAACCCAAGAATAAATCTATCGTAGCTATCCCAATAGGTATTTTGGTTAATGCATCCCAACCACTCACCTTTTACATGGTGAACACCTCTCCTATTTCTAGTTCTTACCATCGTAGGAATAGTGGTCTCTTGCCTCTACCTACCAATTTTTCTCTTTTATGTTACCATTATGGTGAACATTAGCATTTAAGACACAAATTTGGGAAATTAAATTATCATCCTTATGTAAGAGTTAATGTTAGTGCTACTTATTCTTCTTTTTGTCATTCATATCTTACTCCTTTGAGTTAGAGGCCAAGATTCTCTCTCTTCAAAGTTTTTGTGCCATCTTTGTGGTACTACTGGCCACATTACTTCGTAGTGTCCTAGATATATTTGGAGTACCCCACAATGATCTCTTTCTTTCCTTCCTTCCTCTATCCCCTCAAGATGTAGCTAATGTGGTTCATCCAAGCAAGTACTTTTTGGGGTATTATGCACCTAAGGCATAGCATAGAATAGACTAAAACTGCTTCAAAAATTCCACCAAGCTGACCATATATGGATCACTCAATTAACTCTTTGAGAATCTCAAGACAAAATATTTCTGGAGTACCACAGACACCATATGCTTAAGTGAACCATAGGCTGCATTTTGAAGCTTTTTCCCCTTACAATTTGTTTAAATAAAGGGTATGGGTTGAGCTACTTATTTCCTTTCTCTCTATTTCTTGCAATATTTATGTTCTTTTTTTTCTGAGCTTTTCCCTACTTGTTTAGTTGTTTGTATTATTTTCCCATCTATATTATTTTGAGAAATCAAAAACATCATGTGTTTTTTGGTTTAGCACTATCTCTTTCTTTTTCTCTCTTTTTCTAGGCTATTTATGACATTTTGTGGAACCTCGTAACCCCATTGCAAAGGTGTTCACATAGGGTAACTAATTACACACTTGTCGAGGTGTTACTAAGCACCTAAGTGAAGGGCCAAAGAGTGTCTCAAATTTCTATATAAACCCCATTTCCCTATTCATTTCTTCACACCTTAGATTTTCTAGCATCTCATCTCTCTTAAGCACTTAAACCTTAACATTTTTAACAATTTCCCAAAATGGTTCCAAAATGTTATAGAAAAGAAAGAAACACTCCTAATTTATAGTCTGAGCCTGCTATACCGTTTCACCATGTGGCAATCATTCTTTGCAAGCATCTTAATAATTGATTTCCCTTGTATCCAAGAAAGGTTTGCTTACTTATCTTGGATATTTCTTTATAATATTTATTATTCTTTTGATCCTGTTTTTGTTCGAGAGTTTTATGCAATCCTATCCTCCTTTTATCCTTCTAACTTTTCCACTACTCTCATCCTTAGAAAACAAAGTGTTACTTCTCTATAGTATGATATTCTTACCATATTATCTCTTTTGGATATTGAGGAATCCTTTTCCCCATCATCCTCTTTGAGTTCGAGAACCTTTCTTCCCTCGAATCTTGTACTGAATTCTCTTAGGTTATTAAGTAAAATATCATTGAGATGGCAAGACAGTTGGCTCAACCTGGCTATACCTTTAGTGGAAGTGCCCTAGAAATAAATAAAAATGCTCATTGTCATAGCTTTAATGATATTGTAAGGGCCGTTATTCATCCTTGTTCCCACTTCTTGTCTATTACTAAGTGTAGATGATGCTTATTTTCACAAGTGTACGAATCGTTCAAGTAATAAAGTGTACAAAAAGTACGGATATCGAACCCACAAGGAATGGCGTTACTAAGTACCGAAATTGACTAACCCTAATTTTATTTGAAAACAGAATTGTTGAAATTGTTTTAAAAAGCAAATTAACATAAAACTAACCGCAAATAATAAAATTTAATGTTGTTCACAAATGATTAAAAACGCTAAGGCATTTGATTTCGCTAAATCAATTCAATCCGATTTCAAGTCATGTTATATGAGAATCAAAGTTAAAAGTGATGGTTGAAAAACCCAAACTTATCTAATACTCTTTCTCAAGTTATATTAGAATTACTTATCTATGAAAACCAACTATATTTCTATGAAGATTTAATCACAAATAAGCACATTACGATTTATGGAATTTCTAGAATAACCACATACATCATGCATTAGGTGTCAAACTCGCATTCAACATACGGTATTTATCACAAGCAGCATTCATTACACATCTCCTCTCGGTCTCAATATAATGCAACAAATCATCTAAATCTTGATCAGAAATTTAAAAGCATTAAGCATGGAAATAAATACTCAACTTGAAAACAATGAATTCATATAACAATAACAAAAGAAATCAGATTTCCTTGATTTAACTACATCATAGCCTTAGCAAATACGAATTAGTTCATAACAGAAATAAGAACAACCATATTCTCAATTGAATCCATGAACAAACAATCTGAATAAAATGCAGAAAATAAATGCTAAGGAGAAAAGATGAAGAACTCTTGAAGATGAAGACTTGGTAGCAACAATGGTGATGATCCTTCAAGCTTCTCCAACCTTTCTCTCCAAAATTTCCTTTTCTCCTCCAAAAATAACTTAGATTTGCTCTCTCTGACGTCCCCCTCTTTTTCCATCATAATGTATATATAGATCTAGGGTTTGGGGGGCAATTTTGGAACAAAACAACATAAAAAATGTGTTTTTGGACGAAACTCGCCGGCGGCGACATTATTCTCGCCGCGGCGAGATTTCTGGAAAATTAAATTTTTAGGTTTTGGATTTTGGCCGGCGGCCAAAATAATGTGGCCGGCGGCGAGATACTTTGGCCGGCGGCGAGAATTATTTGGCCGGCGGTGAGATGAATTTTGCCAAATTTTGTGCTCTCGGGAAGATTTTCACCGTGCTTTCTGTAGGATTTTCGCCGGCGGCGAGAATAAACTAGCCGACGGTGGGATTTCCAAATCTTGAATCTTTATTTTCTTTTTATTTTCACTCAATCTCGATCATTGAACTTTGTCCCAAACTTCTCCAAAATCATGATTTTACCTGAAATTGCAATTTAAACACGAAATACCCGTGAAATGACATTTGTGGATTAAATAATCAAATAAATGCAATTTTCACACAAATATCAACATTTAAATCATAACAAAAATGCAATAATTTGACTCTTATCAGTAGAGGACAATCTTTCTACACTATCCTTAATAGTGAGACTATAGAGCTTGCTAGCATGATCTATAGGACCATTGTGTTTCACTTTGATACTTCTTTTCTCTCCACTCTTTATTATCCTTCCTTGATTACTCGATCAGGTCCTTCCTTATTCCCTAATGTTTCATCCACCATGGAAAGTCAAGGTTCTATTTGAATTTACCACTTTCCCTCTAGTTGAGAGTTTTGGCATTCTACCATTTCTTCTTCTTCCTTTTAGAACACTACTTAGGCTACTCATTCTACTTCTAATTATGATTCTTATCAATCACCTTCTACTTTTTCTTAGATTGCTTATAGTTCTATGCTATTCGTGAAGACCTTTATTCTTTCACATAAGAGATTCATTCCATCATGAGAAAATTTATTAATTTTCAAAGGGTCCAGGCTCAGGTTGCTTCTTATCACCTTACTTCTTGACACCATTTCATAGCTACCCTTATTACTTAGTTTTTGTTAGACCTCCTCCTACTAGCTATTGAGGCCATTCTCACCTATCTCCCTCTACTACATCTTCCCTTGGTACCCTGACCTCACTATTAAAAACAAATTGTAGGAGATGCTACTAACCTTGCCCGGTAACTACACCTTCAAGACTACTTTAACAAGATGTCTTCTATACCTCCCCTATACCATTTGGATCCTATAGGATCTTCTCATAGTGCTTCCTAGGATGATCATGATGGCAAGAGTGGCAAAGAGTGCCAATTTGTTTTTCTTATTTTTTGTTTTTGATGTACTTTTGTTTTTATTTTTGACAAATTTGTATTCAAAAACGCATACTAAGTGAGAATTATTAGTTATTTCACTTTCTTCTCTATTTGTCACTACTACAAAGAAGGGCTTTTAAGTCCGTTTTGTAAGCCGACTTAAATCAAAATAACTTTAATTTTAAAGTTGGTTCTAGACTAAACTGAGTTAAACTTTTAAGTCAGTTCTATGCATGAACCGACTTAAAATTTAAAATTGGTCCTATATGTCAACCAACTTAAAATTTTAAGTTAGTTCTGCATGTCAATTGATTTAAAATTTAAAGTCGGTCCTAGGTGTCAACCAACTTAAAATTTTAAGTCGGTCCTACATTTCAACCAACTTAAAATTTTAAGTTGGTTCTTGCGTAGAACCGATTTAATATGGTATAACTCTTTTGAACATATTTTGGTTATTTTTTGCTAGCCTCACTGCATGTTTTCGATCACATAACCGCAGAAAAAACTGAAATATTTTTAAGAGTTTTTAAATTTTTTATTCATTTAAAAGTTAAATATTAATTAATTACTTAAGAACTAAATTTATAACAAAAAAAAAATTTATGCACAATACATATATATAAGTTTAACTTAATTACAATATCACTAAATATTATAAGATACCTATGCTATTCAATGTAATCAGATTCTTATAATTTGAAGCATGTGTTTCACCCATTCTTATAAAGCATCAAAAATTTGCGTAACATAGTTCGATTTACTCCAATCAAAGAACTACATGTATTTAAATTCAAAATAAGAATTTAATATCATGAATTCACAAAAAATAACTTATATATGTTAAAATAATATATTAGTAAAAGAGATTTGACATGTTGATATTTGAGGTGATTTCGCTCATAAATTTCATAACAAATTAACCATACATAACTCCTTTTGTTGTGGAACCTACAAAAAAACAAGTATAAATGGTTTGTAAATTAGAACATCTTTATTATTCAATCGTAAAATTAATTAAATTATTAATATTCGTGTGTACATACCATAACTTTATCCCATATAAGCTTATGTAAATTTTTAAAGGGAATGCCCTTATTCTTATTCCACAGCTTCCATGTTCTATCAAATATTTTTTTTTCTTTTATGTCATGCTCTTGATATTGGTTCACAAATGATGAATCATAAAATATTGCTAAATGTGATAGGTGATTAGCTTGAATTCGATAATATAAACATAATTATATGCTCTATATAAATGGAATTTATTTACAGATTGAGGGCTCATCTTGTCCACACTTGAATTATACTTAAATTGATAATTTCAAATTCAAATAATTGCATTAGGCACTCCATTGATATATAAGATTGCCCAATGTCTACTCGAGATATTTCTTTAGGAAATGGCACAGTCCATCCATCATTAATGCTATTTTTTCTTGCAACAATAATCATCAAAGAGTCAATATTTCTAATGAAGTTTATAGCATACTCATAATTATACTTTCTCCATGGCTTATTCTTGAATGACCTAGTGTGTGATTATTTTCGACTAGATATAGATTTTCCACGAGTTAATTGCTTTGCATCCTTTAAATTTTCCACACTTACCAATTTTGGTATAATAGAATAAACATGAAATATTATATTAGTAACAATAAAAGAATAATAATATAATACAAGTAGTAAATTTTTTTTTATCTTAAGTAAAAATATATAGTACCATGTCAAAATTTAGTACAACTTAATTTGATGTCCAAGCCACATATTGTCCAACAACTTCTTGGACTGTGGTAGCATCAAAGGCCTCCGGTAGTGGAAAATGATGGAGCAATGATTTGGAAAATATTGATTATAAATATTTCCATCATTTCTTAATTATTGTACTGTTCTAATAACAAAATAGTCCATAAATGATGGATCTTTCAACAGACATTTCATATTCTATAAAAACTTTAAGATATATATATATATATATATATATATATATATATATATATATATAATATACAATCTACATAAGCTTTAAATCTTACCACAAATGATTCATCAAATGGAGGAAGACTCCCATGTAGGGTAGCTATTGGAAGAATATTCTTGTGATTGATAGTAAGAATGCATAGATTGCATTGGAGACATTGAACTACTATATGATTGCATGGGAATTCCTGGCATATATATAATACCAATAAGATAACTCTATCCCATATAGGACATAGGTTGGCCATAAGATTGTATGGGTGGCATTACTATCATATATGGTGGCATGCTTGACATGGATGGTGGCATGCCTAACAAATAAGGCATGCCTCAATTGTAGTATAGTGGCATGATTGGCATGTGTTGTGATGCCCCAACTTGGTACTCTGAAATTACTTTATATTGGCAAGCTCACCTAACATTGTAGCCTTAAAGGAATTCAATTCTCCTTTAACTTTATTCATCTTCTCCTTATTGACCATCTCAGGCCTTTGTTTTGGAATATTGAAAAAATCCTTATAACATTCATATTGGCTTCCATTCCTAACATGACCAGGATGATCAAGTCCAAATGCATAATATATGGCATCTTTCCCTGGTTGTTCAATTATTTCACCCCTATTTATTTTTTCTTGAACTGTTGTCTACAAATAATGAAGCAATAAAGTATATCATTCATTAATTGTCCATAAATATGAAAAAATCATAACAAAGACTTTGTATCAAGTTAAATTACTAACCAACTTATTAAGTTGTTCTTCTCCTCATTTATTCATTAGTTTTGACTTCTTCATTTTAGGTGTCTTTGTTTCTATATAGAGTTCAAATCAAGTAACTGGTTTACCCAATTCAACTTCCCAAATAAATTAAATAAATTTATTAACCAATTTATTAACTTAAATTAGAGGAAAATAAATATAGAAATAGTTATAAATTAATAACTTAATATTATCATTCTTCATCTAACTTTGGGATTTAATGAGCTCCTAGTACGGTTAGGAAGAATATTCTACATTCGTATATTTTGATGTTTTTCCCTAATGATTTGAAATTCATCCATATGTCTATAATCTACAAAGTATTTCCATACTTGGGGTTCTATGCAGGGGTGCTTTTTAGGGATTTTATATAGTTTTTCTTCATTAAGTGGTTCCAAGTATGGAAACACATAATTTCTAGCCAAGTTGGAAGTTTTGTATTCCTTCTAAGCCTTATTTTCATTTTGTAGCACTTATTCATCCAATTATCAGGGACATTAAAATGATTCTATAAAAAACACATTTTAGAGGCAATATAATACAAAGATGATGTAATATGTAATTAATTATAAAACAAAAGGGACTTACATAAATGGTTTTTCATATCTTGTACTTTTTAGCATCTTCAACTTTACTCTAATCATTTATATTGATTGATATACTTGACTTCAAAAGTCTACCAGAAGAAGATTTCAATTGTTGGCCACTTTTTCCTAATGGAATACCAATTGCATCAAATTGAACAAGTATTTTATCATCTCAATTAAGTGAAGCATTAGGTATATTAGCCCAACCCCTTCTTTTAAAATGCCCCAATGGATCATTTGCATCTACAATCTCTAGCACCCTAGGATCCATGAATATTTACAAACAATGATGAAATATAAATTAATTCACAATTTTAAGTCCAAACATATAAACAAGAGTTATTAGAATAATATAGAACATACATTTTGTTTAATTAGGTTGTTAATCATATATATATATATAAATATATTCCTTAACTATCATTTCAAATATATGATGAAAAATCATTGTAATCAACTAGGTCATCACATACATTGGGAAATTTGTTTGAGAAATGATTAATATTTGACAATGTATCAATCATGTCATCATCTTCTAAAGCATCACAATGGTAGAATTTTGTGGAGGAAATAACACAACAGACCATTTTTGTGTCAATTTGATCGCTAACGTAAAATACTTGTTTTGCATGAAGTGCTAACATAAAAGGATTCAGTGTGGCCTATCTTAGATAAGTCTACAAGGGTAAATCCAAAACCATCCATTTTATATCCATCAATGATAGCATCTTTCACCCAATCACACAAGAATAATGTTTCATGGAAGACCTTATAATCGAGTTCCCAAATTTCTTGAATTGTATCCTAATATGTTCTATCAAAAAGTACAGGATTACCATCTTTTGAACTAGCAAATGGCCTAGTTTGTGTAAACATCTTCACACTATTATTCTAGTTTAATCAGACTTTGTTTTTTTCTTATGTAATACACTTATAACCATTAATTATGAAACTAGAATATGATTTGACATAAAAATTTTGACCATGTGCACGCCATTCCAAAGTTTTTGTTATGTTATGATTTGGTTTATTGAGTTCAACTTGAATCTATACATGAAAAAACATGAAATGTGTTTAAAACCAAGTTGTAAAACATTATATAGAGCTACTAATAAATTCTTGTATGTGAGACTTACATGGTTGTGAAACCAATTAATAAGCTCTCGCTTATGCTCATCATACAACCATTTTTTTCCTCCTTTATTTTTTTAATGAGGATAGGTCTTCAATAAGTTCAAATGCATTATATGATATTATGCAAGATATATCAATTATGTGTCATTAATAATTAAATAAATAATAACTTTATTTTAGATGAAAAGGTTGAACCTATGATTACTTATTCTATGTACGATTGTGCCTCATTATTATTTACCAAAATGATTCAGTGTGCTTTTTCTCATTGAGTGTGATCAATGATCAATTTCTTACTTCCACTGAGCATAGGATTACCTACTTGAATCATGTCACGTTCTAAGAACTACTTGTGCGTCAGATTCCCAATTTCATCAAAACCACTAAAGTGATGAGAATAAAACTCAATGGCCTTAAGTAAGTAGGACCATATAATTGATCCTCTTGAACTAAATGAACACAAGTGAATTGTTATACCGATAAAAAGAAAGAAGAAAATATTTCTCAAGTAGACACAAATTCTCCATAACATATTTCTATAAAGAGATTAACTTGCCAATTGATATAGATTTCTTGAAAATTGTATTGAAGAATGAACAAAGATTAATTATTGATAATCAAACATGGTTTGGAAGAATTGACATAATAGCAAATGCAATAACTATTGCATTAAGATATGGTAGCCATGTGATTTCAATCCATAAAGTTTCTTATCAGTCATAGACACAAAATTTCTTAAGTTGGATGAGTAACCATCAAAAACTTTCACACCAACCAAACATTTACCAAGCATATCCTTCTCTTTTGTTAACATTGTATATGATGTCGGTGACGAGTATGTTTAATTCCTATCATTTTCCACCCTTGGTTCCATTTCAGGTTGTATGCCTAGTTTCACACCCGCTAAACATTTACAAAACATATCATTCTCTTTAGTATGTTCAACTCTTATCATTTTCCACCCTTGGTGCCAATTTAGGTCGTATGCCTAATTTCTTTAAATCTAGTCTTGCTTTAATTCCATCCTTCATTTTTTCAGGTATATTAAGTAATGTACCAATCAAGCTCTCACATACAGTTTTCTCAATGTGCATGACATCTAAAGATGTGACAAATATGTAGGTCTTTCTAATATGGTAATTCCCAAAATATTGATTTTTTATTCCAAAAATCATGTTCTACTAATTGAGTAACAATTTTATTTTCACCCCTTTTACTAGTTGACCTCCTTCGTTTCCCTCCATCAGTGAGTATTTTTTTCATCTTTATATATCGTTTGAATGTCATACCATTCAATATCCTTAATATCTCAATACCTCGCAAAGGTCTTGGTGTAGGATCATGATCTTCTTCACCATCAAAAGGTTTCTTTTGGTATCTAAACTTGTGTAGAGATGGAAAAAATCTTTTATATCTTCTATAGGACATCTTTTTTCCATCAACAAGATAAGTTGTAGAAGTGCCATCACTATAAATAGAGCATCCCATATAACCTTTTGTTGTATGTCCTGATAAATTTCCACAGGCAGAAAAAGCATTAATTGTTTATAAAAGTACCTCTTCAAGTTAAAGTATTCTTCTTTATTTGCATCATAAACATTTACACCATTATCCCATAATGTTTGTAAGTCATCTATCATAGGCTACAAATACATATCAATATCAACTCCAGGTTGTTTTGGTCACAAGATCAATAACGTTAGCATCATGAATTTTCTTTTCATACATAACCAGGAAGGAAGGTTGTATATTATCACAATTACTAGCCAACAAGTGTATCTACTACTAAGGAAACTGTATGGATTAATTCCATTAGCACCAATGGTAAGGAGAAGATTGTATGGATTAGATGTAAATTCAGGGGATAAATTATCTACTAGTTTTGAATTTGGAGAATCAGAAAGATGACATAGCATCCCATCATTAGATTGATTCTCTAAATGCCAAGTCAACATCTATGATTTCATACTTATTTAGCTCCAAAAATTTACATTTGAATTCTATTGATTTCATATTTATTTTATAAACCTATAATTGAGATTTGTATTAGACCTATATGAACATATTTTTTTCACATTAACATTTGAATTCTATTGATTTCATATTTATTTTATAAACATGTAATTGAGCTTTGTATTAGACCTATATTTATTTTATGAACATACTAGACCTGTAATTTGGAGATTAGAAGGATAACATAGCTTCCCATAATCAGATAGATTTTCTGAATGCCAAGTCGATATTTGTGATTTCATATTTATTTAGCTCCAAAAAATTTACATCTTAATTCTATTAATTTCATATTTATTTTATAAATCTGTAACTGATATATGTATTATACCTATATGAACATAATCAATAACCATATGCCTTATTAATGTAATTGTGATTAATTACAACATATAACTCATTAATGTTTTGCATAGATCTTATCTTCCTTATTTTAGCAATTTATATGGATAGTTAATATTCATTAATTTATGATTAATGCATATTAACTATTCATATCTCCTTTTTCTATTAAAAGCTATCTAGAATGGCTTACCTGTATAAACCACAAGCTATTATTGAATATATTCTTGCCTAATAAATTATTCAAATAATATTATGACCTACTTAAATAATTTATTAGCCAAGCATAATATACTTCATTAAAAGTATTTAATTTAGAATGTTCATAAGTTACTATATATGGTTATTTAATAAATTATTAAATATAGGTTTTCTTCTTTTTTATTTGGTGATGAGTTCTTTTGTAAGTGTTAAGAATATTTTAAAGTCTCAAAATAAAGTATTTCTTTGTTTACCTTTATTATTTTTAATAGCTATGTTCAATATGGAATAACATAGCTCTTTTTAACCACACAACTGAATCTAAAACATCTTCAGATACTCATACAAAGAATTCTTAAACCATGAAGGATTTGAAGAATATTTAAAAATAACTCAAGATGAAGACTATATCAATATGAATGAAGGTTCACCTAATGGAACAAAACCATAAAATGAACCAATTTTATCTTATACTAGAAGAGATGATTTAGGTAGACAACTCATATCACAACATGATACTTATTTAAACCTTAATAATGTACTATTTAAAGACCAAGAAAAACTACAGAAGAATGGGCACAATCCATGTCTATTATTCTACTTAACTATAAGCACTTGGACAAAAGAAAAATTCTTAGATTATATTACAGGAACTCTATAAGGTGATGCCTTGCAATGGTTAAAACAATAGGAAAAGACCCCAAGAGGTGGAGAGCAAAAAATACTCCTATTATCAATCTTTCTAAGACATGATGATATATTAAGAGAATTCAATAAAATAATTATAGAAAATTTGATAGGAGATGCAGGGGAACCAATAATTCAAGAAGATGCTAACTATGCTTTATCAAAATTAGAATTATGTAATATTTTTTAGTTTGAAGAATATGTACAATTATTTAAAAAGTATTATTTTCTTATGGAACCTCTTAAGACTTATATTGGTTAGATTAATTTTTTCATAAATTACCAAACCCATGGGATGTATTAGATATTAAAAGCTATCTAGAATGGCTAAAAAACCTAAATTGTCTGTTTTATTTAGGTTTTAAGATTAACTATGTCCTTAGATTAATAAATGTACAATGTTTATCAGTTAAAGTAGAAAAGCAAGTTAAAAATCAAATCAGTAATACAAAATATGGTAAACAATGTTATGTGTTGTCTCTTTTGGAGAACATAAAACGTGCAAGTATACACGGTCACAAGTAATAAAATTTGATAAGTAATGTATTGTTCCCACAGAGATTTGTTACTATAGTTTGTCGAGTACTAAAATTATTTCACTATGATTTTATCCAAAACAATCATTAATTGGAAGAAGTTAAGAAAATAGTTTTATAACAAAATAAAAGAAATCTAGGATTGCAGTTTTCACCAAATTAATCCACTCGAATCATATTATTTTCTCTTGATTTATATTTTTATAGTAAATTTAATTTGTCAACCGAAAACTTCTAATTTTATCCATACATCTCTTCCGAGCTCCGTATAGACACATCTCGTTAAATTAATTCACTATATTCCTATGAGAATTAAATTCACCAAGATTCATTACGTTTTAAGTTCTCAAATGACCACATATAAGATAAAGGTATATTCCTATCCTTTATATATACATGTTATTCTATCCATGAGCAATATACACAAAAATGTCTCTTCCAAGTTTATTTAAGTGTCACAGATCATTTGATAAATTTTCCAATAATCAAAAGCATTAAGCAAAAATAGAATAAACAAATTAAAAGTCTTATAAATCATTCAAAAATAATTAAACTCAAGCTTCATAAATTTAGATAAAATGCAACCCTAGAAAAATTGAATTACTTCATAAATAAAAATTAAAATTACAGTAGTTAAGGAATATTAGATGAAGAACACAAAGAAAATTAAAATATCTCTTCTCCTAAATTTTTGGCACATGCAGAACACAACAGAAGCCAAAAATGGCTTCTGCGTGTACCACTGTCCAGAGCCCCAAACTCTCCAAAAATTCCAAAACTAAAAACTCCAGTTTTAGCAATAAATGCCCTATTTATACCTAAAAAATACATCTAAAAAAATACATTTTTTTAGAAACGCGGGAGAGATTTTACATTGAAAATAAAAATAAAATGCATGGGGGACATTTTTCTTTAAGTACGCAGCCACACGTATGAAAATGAATATCGAAATTGTTACTTTATAACACGCGTGGAAGACATGTAACAAAAGGCACCGTTTCTGATTTGTTTTAATTCAATCTACATGCCACGTGTCGTGATCTGATTGGCTAAAGAATTAATATAGACATGTGGCAGCATTTCATTGGGGGATAGAAACGGTTGCATGTGATTGCGCCGCACGAAATCATAGCGCGCTAGACATGTGGTAGACAAAGGCGCGGCTGGAAACGTGCGTCGTTTACATGCTTTTGGTTTACCCAATGCATACCACGTGTCTGCTTCTCATTAGCTGCAGAAATATTGGCGACATGTGGCATTGTATCATTTGTTGGATGGATAGGCACACGAAGATTATGTAGATTGTGTCGCACAGGATCACGCCTTTTGGCAGACGCGTAACAGACACGTGGGTCCCACCTTGCATGCTGGCCTGCACGGTAGGTGGGCCCCATGTGGCGTGCCGAGCCATGCACCTGAAATCCAGCGTCCAATCTCTTTGGTTGGGTTTAAAAGACACGCGCGTGTCCTTACGGTTGCTTTTCTGATCTGACGGTTCACGTGGCGCGCGTGGGTGATGTGGCGCGTGGTCTTCTTTTCCTACGCAGAATATAAATTTCCTTAATTGCATTTTTCCCTCCAATTTAATTCAAATTAACTTTTAAACTTTCTTTAATTTCAATTAAGCCCTTTTTCTATTTTAAATTAACTTTTCAACTTTTGTTAATTACAATTAAGCCTGATTTTAATTCAAATTATATTTTAGACTATTATAAATTGCAATTAAGCACTCTTTTATTTTAAATTATATTTTTAGACATAAATTTGCAATTAAGTACGTTTTCGATTCAAATTATTTAATTTTCTTAAAAATATATTTCTTAACAAATAAATAGTAAATATTAATTTATTCAACTAAAATTAACTAAAAATGTTAAGAACATAGCAATTATAATTAATAAAATAGATGAAAATAACTATATAAAATACAGTTATCATTGTGTTAGAATCTTAAAAGAATATTGGAAGATAGGATGTCCTATATTAGGAACTAGGGAATCTTATAGGAAAAGAAAGTTCAAATGGAAACCTTGGAAGAAAAGAACAAACTTTTCTAAAAAGAAAAAATATATTAGAAAACAAAAACCTATCTTAAGCATATTCAAAGAAAAAGTGAAAATGTTATATTTGTAATGAAGAATGCCATTATGCACCAGAATGTTCTAGGAAAGGAAAAGGTGCAAAAAAATGATTAAAACTTTAGAAACAAACAAATTAGAAATTCTATAAGGAGAAAAAATTTCTGATATAGAAGAAATAATATATAAAGTAGAAAGAAAAATCAAGCTCTACAATAAAAATAAATGAAGCTCCTATTGAAGAACTACAAATTATAAAATTAAAAGATAAATGGGAGAAGAATTAACTTATACTCAAGAACAGCTTGAAGAAATAGAATGAATGAATATATATATATATATATATATAATGTCTAAATTTAAAATTTTTAAAGCAAGATTTTTTGAACAATTTGTTGGAAACTCTGATGCTGTATGTTGAGAAGATGAAGAAATTGAAATACAACTTTTTTATAGAAGGAAAACATAAAGACGCAAGACAAAAATCTAGAAATCAAGTATGTTCATATAGGTCTAATACAGATCTCAATTAAAGGTTTATTTAGACAAGGATTAGACTCTCCATTACTTTTGGTAATTTTAGATGGAATGATAAAGTATCCATTACAATCAATAATAAGAGGTGTCCAATCAAATTTGGTTGATGGAATTGTTTGGTTTAACATAAGACCAAATTTCTTTATATCTATAACATATCATAATATAAATAATTCGGTAAAGATGAACATTCAACTTAAAATTTTAAGTATGGATCATCAATCTCAAAGTTTAGCTATTCAATAGAAAAATATCCATGAATTAACGAAATTTCCTGAATCTTCAACAAAAGAAGTTAATGAAAGCTTTGTAGAATTATTTAAACCAAGACCTTATGATATAGAAATTTAACCATGACTTATTAATTGGAAAGCTTAGAAATACCAAACAATGGTTATTTACAAATCTCATTGATATTCCCACATACAAAAATCCTTCAATAATAGAAATGTAGGTATCATGAAATCCAATATATTTTAGAAACAAAAATTCAATCAACAAATATTGGAAAACCTCATACCTTGACAAGATTGGGAAAATTTTAAATAAAATGCAAGAATCAGTGAATCATCTTCTAAATTTGAAGATAATCATGATAAAATTATTGTTGTTAAAAATATTCAAGTTTCAATACTATACAAAACTAATCAAAAAGAAGAAATCCTTCAAGCACAAATTTATCATATCCAAATAGGTAAAGAAGAAATAATCTTCTCACCAAGTTATGGTAAAAAAATGCAATACCTTCATAAAATGGATACTTATGAAAAATCCTATTCTACTTAGAGGAATAGAAGGAAAAGAAACCATTATTCAATTTAAAGCTAAAAATATAGCTATTTGGTTTAATGAGAGAAAATTTACTATTATTAAAATATTATGTTTTCCTAATGTGCAGGGAGATTTTGTCATAGGCAACAATTTTATGAAAAATTATTATCCCATAAAATAAATCATAATTCTATATCTTTTACTTTAGATAAAGAATTTGTTGAAATTCCACTTTTACAACAACATTAATATAAGTGTGACAAAGACTTTTTACTAAGCAAGTGTGGTGATCATACATTATCTACCAACCAATTAGAAGAAACTCATTGGTTATATAAAATAACCATTACCAAATAAGATACTGGAATTCTGTTAGAATTAGGAGATATTATTCTAATATCATAAGAATAATTACCTTGTATAGAAATATAGAACCTAACCTTTTTATTTATATGCAAACTGAGTTGATATTATAATAGAGCTATGTTACAAAGAGAAATTTTCATATAGAGAGCTATTATAAAGGATGCTCTGTATTTTCTTATTGTTCTAAAGACCTCTATTTATAGTGTAAGATTTTTGGATTTTATAGGGTTTCAAATCCATCCGAATTCTCTAGCTTGATGGTGATGACTTCCTTCTTTTTACCACGTTTCTCTATTCTTGAAAATGACATAGTTTTTATTTGGCCATTTTGGTTCTCATTCGACTACATTTTGTATTCCTTTTTTTGAAGTATAGGACCCACTATGCTTCCATAGTATTTATTATATTATAGAGCTCTTCATATTCAACATTTAGTGGACTCTAGGTATCTTGACCAATAGATTCCATGTCTTCAACATATAGTGACAGCTAATATGGTACATCTAATTTATTTATTTTGGCAAGATTTTCCAAAATCCTCTTTCCTTATTTTGTCTATTATTTAGACCTATCATAATTGATAAAGGGTCTTGTAACAAAAATTATTCTACCATCTATAATGATGAATAGATAAATATCCTCTGGTGTGGATAAGATATTTTTAGACATTCGAGATATATGGATGAAATTTTGCATCCAATACTCTTATGTACTCATAGTTTGAAATAACTCTTTAGAGTCATTAAGGGGTTCTAGTTGAAACTATTTTCCTTCAATTGTTCTTAACCACCATATTTGATAAGATTGAAAGAATTTTTCTCTTTCTTTCCATCTGATTGGGCTGGCAATCGAGAATGTTAAATATTTAGACCATTTATAATTTTTTGCATAATGATAGACCATGGATGTGATCATCCTTGGAAATTGTATTAATTATAACATATTAAGACGTTGAAAATTACTTTATTAGCAATTCCCCGATCAATATCTTCAATATGCCGTAAATCATGATTAATAAGTAATGTTAATTTAGGAAATCCATCAATTAGGTTAATTGATGAATTGTTCCTTTGAAGCATTTCTTTTATTCTATCTTTATGATATTCAACTTTATTTTTGATACTTTGGTATATTTCTTTATATGTAAATCATAATAATGCTTTAGCTTTTTCAAATAGACAGATCCTTTTGATTTTTTTCAAAAATTGGTTTTAGAAATTCACTTTTATTTATTATATCTAATAATTGGAAACAAAATTTTTATTTTTTCAAATGAAATATCATTATACTAATTTGTCTGTGGAATATTTTGGAGACAGAATTCTTTGAGATTAGATATTGTAGCTATTTCTTTAGCTATTTTCTGATAATTGAGCCATATGTTGTCTAACTTTTTTTATGTGTGAGTCACCAAGAATATGTGTTTTCCACACTCTATTAAGTTCCTCATAGATGATATTTGGAACAATAAGATTATAAAAGTTTTTGATGTCTTCTTCATACATAAGATGAGTGAGATTAAATTCTACTTGATATACTTTAAAAGCATGTTTAGTTTCTTCAAACAAGTTATATGCTTGATAAGAAGCATCTTTTACTTTTTTATTGTTTAATGGAAAGCATTCCAAGAAGTATATATTCTAGGGAGATTCCCTTTAAATACGACAATATTTCTTTTTGAACATTTGTTTGTTCCACCATTTTTTCCTTCTTAGTAATGGTAATCCAATCTCCATTAGGTTTTTCCATTTGCGAAACTAAATTTCCATTTGATTAATGGTCTTCATAAATATTTATACTAAGATAATCTACAATAAAATTGTCAGTACCTTTTAAATGTTCTACTTCAAAAGTATATATTAAATACTCAAACCCGAAATGAACTAAAAACACAAGTGACAACATCAGTGAACGAGCAATCCTAGTACTATACTAAAACAACCAACCTAAGGGTGCATGAGAAAATGCATTCTTACAAAGTGTACCCAACTCTGTGCATAAGTGTATATTACTGATCCATAGTAGGGGTTTTGTCTATAAGAGCCACAATAGTTTAAAAATTGGCATAAGTAAGATTTTTTTAAAAAATAGGCAAGATCTTACCTTAAACTTGAAAGCAAAATTTTTAATCAATTTTATTTAAACAAAAGATATATTAGCTCTATTTTACAAAAAATAATTATTATAAACATAAAAAATATTAACATTTTATAAATTTATAATTAATTTTAAATACATAAATATTTTTTATCATATCATATATTAAAAAAATTATTTTACAATAAAATAAATATAAATTTATACATATATTGAAAATCATATGCTAAATATTTTGATAATTCATAAATAATATAATACATTATTATTATTATTATTAAATATAATTATAATTATATTTAATAAATAATTATAATATTAATTATAATTATGATATAAAAAATAATATTCAGTTATAAATTTTTATAATATACAATACAAACATAAAATATTATATCCTAAAATTTGTGTGAAAATATTATCTAATATAATATTATTATAATTATTAACCGATTTTTAATAATTTATTTTATAATAATAATAATTATTAATTTTGTAATTATTTTATAATTTATTATTATTATTTTAATTTAATTTATAATACAATTTTGATAAGTTATTTGTTATAAGAAATTATATATTTATTATTAAATATATTTTTGTATTTTATAAATATAAATTGTTTTTATTATTTTTTATTCACTCAAAAATTTATTTATTAAAAATTAATAATTTTTGTATTCGGCACTTTAAAGTTGCAAAATTGTAATTAAAATATTTTTTTTGTCTTTTTAAAATAAGAAGAGAAAAAAAAACTGGGTTGGGAATTGAAATAGGAGAGAGAAAAAAAACAAAAAAATTGAGATGTTAATTGAAAGATGAGAGAAAAAAAATTACTTGTTACTTGATTGAGAGGTTAGAACTACATAGTAACCAACCTTACATAGAGGAAGACAAAATAATGAATAAAATAATAGATAATGTGTTTTGTAGACAGAAAGCCAACACAAAGAAACAAGTACAATATAGCATACAATAATTAATTAAGGGGTTAGTTAATTGTTCATTTTTATTTAAGCTTGAATAGTAGTTTCATCGATCCTGAGCCTGTTTTATAACAATGATGTGAATTATGTTCAACTTCATGAGAAAAATGGTTAATTATGAATTAATTATTTATTGATTAATGAACATATTTATTAACGATTTTTTATTAGTGTCATAAGTTCCAAATAAATATGTGAGGGAGTTTTAGAAATATTGTTGGACAATAACAATTCCATGCGTAGGAACAATTGTATAAAGATCAATTGTTCTTTTGAACCAAATAGGTAGCCAAGACCTAGACAAGGGGTGAAAATCCCAACTCAATGAATCTTTTAGCGAGCTCTATTCTAACTCCAACTCATAAAAATGGTGTGAATTATGTTCAACTTCATGAGAAAAATGGTTATTTATGAATTAATTATTTATTGATTAATGAACATATTTATTAACGATATTTTATGTGTCATAAATTCCAAATAAATATGTGAGGTTTTTTTAGAAATATTATTGGACAATAACAATTCCATGCATAGGAACAATTGTATAAAGATCAATTGTTCTTTTGACCCAAATAGATAGCCAAGACCTTGACAAGGGGTGAAAATCCCAATTCATTGAATCTTTTAGTGAGCTTTATTCTAACTCGACCAAGTAGGCCTCACAATGTGAATAAAGCAGACAGTATAAGAAAAGTACAAAATAACATACTTAATTCAACATACAATTAAAACGAATAGTAGATAAGAAACAACAATCTGTGGTAAACACACTAGTAATAGTGTGCCTCACAGGCTCCTATCCAGGCCAGCAATAAGCAAAAACTTGAAAAACCTCAATAAACATGTGAAATAGGCATACATACTAGAAAATTTATAAAGGATTTTCAATCATTTTAAGACCTCATGTGTGGGAACATATTTAACAAATGATGATTGTACTCCTATAAGATGTAATCATACATTACATAGAATACCTAAAGAAAGAGTCTGACACACGATACATAACCATGTTAAGGAGATACTGACTCCTTAAAAACTCACACCAAACTCACATTTAGGCATATTAAATTAAATAGATTTAATAATTAGAAAGCTATAGGCATGTTACAAAGAAAGGAAAGAAAGATGCAATTAGATAAATCATATAAGCTTTCTAATCTGGGTATAAATCTAGTATGCTGGTACATATATGATAGAAACTCAAACTATACTAACACTACAACTGATCATGCAAACATAGTCATGTAATAAGCTAAACCTATACAGAGCCCCTACATTTGTGGTAGCATCTTTGGGTTGCTTATGATAACTACTCAGCAGCAAACAATTTACTATAAAAAACCACAACACTCAACCTAGCATAACACTACGAAAACCAATCCCTTAGTGTGTGTAAATATGCTCGCATACAAAGTATACCTAACTATGTGCATGTGTGCATTAATAATCGTCAATAACATTCTTTCACAAAGAAAAAAAATACAATAGACTCCATATTTTGCACATGGGAAGCCAACAAAACCAAAGGACTACATGACTTATAAACAATATTTAATTTAATGTATTAAATAAATATTTATTTTAATTAGTTTCACTAAATAAATAGTATTCAATTAATGAAGAATAAAAATATATTTTCACACATGCTTGGCATGTGAGGCTTGTTGGACAACCTTTGGTATTTTAATAAATATTAAATATGATTAAAAAATTAAATTAAATTAAATATTGAAGGAATAATTAAGTAGAGGCTTAATTATTGCTTACAAATCAAATGAGGATACAAATAGAATTTAGGTTGATTTTTGACTTGGAGGCAAAGTGAAATCTTAAGAGTGAAGATTTTGACCAAACTTGAGTCCAAAGAGACTTTATAGATAGCTCCTCTTTAGAGTAGTGTGAGAATTTAGTTAGTTTCTTATTTGACTAAAAATTGATTTGTATAAGTTAACTTATAATTGGAATATAATTATAATTAAAATTTAATCCTAACACACATTATAAAAAAGAAGAAAAACTCATACCCCATGAGACAAGAGGTCCTTAGCCAATCACATTAGAACCTTTTGAAGAAATTCCATAAATTCAATTGAGTGTGAAATTTTGTGACATAAAATATTTCAAATACAACTAGTGAGAAAAATAGTTTTCTTTTTAGTTCATTTTGGATCAATTATGAGAAAGTTTGCAACACTATAAATGATTAGGGAAATGATTTGTTAACTCTAGAAGACTAAATCTCAACTCGCACATAGCAAAAGTAAAATAGTAAAGCAAGAATAAAAAAGAAAGAAATCAAACAAGGAAATTAACAGGTAGATAAAATTAATCTAAATATGAGAAAAAGGAAAGAAGTGTTTTTCCAATCATAATAGAATCCTTATATGTAGGAACATACTTGGATGGAATTTTGCTTGTAAAAACTAAAATATGAGATCATGCAAACGAGCCAATATAATGAGGTAAACAAGTATAACCCTTACCTATGTGGTAAAATCCTCAAGTTGATTATAAAAACCACTTGGCAACAAATTATCCACTAACAACATAAAATAGTTTACAACTTGACAAAAATATTCCTCTAATACTTCTATTAGTCAAGACACCTATACTTACTAACTGCATTCATAACTACTATGATCCAAGGTAGATCTTGTTCTCCTCATAAACCCTACCACCATTGCGTGGTATGACTAGTCACCAATAATAGATATGAGTGAATTTAGGATTCCTATGCTACTCTCACTAGCTACCTTTATGACTACTATGATTCAAGCTAGATTTGATTTTTCTCCTAAACCCTACCACCACCTCATGGTATGATCAATAACCAGTAGTTAATATAAGTGAATCCTAAAGGAAGGAAATACCAAGCTCTCAAGCCTAGTAGTTTATGTTTTTAGTGATACGGGAAAAGATCCTAAACTTACAAGGTCAAACATAACATTTTCATAAAGAGATGCTCACAGGTTAATCCATTCTCATATAGGTTCTTTGGTAGTCACCCTTAAAGTGGCCAATATAACTTTGTATCAGATTCTAATAGATAGTGGAAGCTTAGTCGAAGTTATATTCTCTAAGGTCTAGAATAAAATGAAGCTCTCTTGTCCTCTTAAGAAAATGACTATCCTTTTGGTAGGATTCTCTAGACTCCTGTTCATCACAAAAAGGTAGTGTGTCCTTACTAGTCCCAATTAGATAGGGCATTAATACAAGAACAAACATAGTGGACTGCCCATCTTCTTACAATTATATCATGGGTAGGCCTTTCTTGTATGGGGCTAGGATGGTAGCTTCAACCTACCATCTTGCCCTAAAGTTTCCAACAAACATGGGAACAAGAATGATACTTGGAGAGAAAAAGATAGCCAGAGAGTACTATGCCATAAGAATTCGAATGGGCCAAAAATAAAAGTTCTTTTAGGCCAGGACAAGAAAGTACTTATCTTATTAATTTTTCTTTTACTTAAAGTTTTTTACTATTTCCATTTTTGCAAGACTTAGTAAAATAAATAACCTTAGTTGGCTACATTTCATTTTTCCTAAGATATCTTCATAATTTAAATTTACTATTATTCATAAAGGGAGCACTTATGATACCTACCTCTTTCTACAAATCAAAGGTCTACACTTGAGAGACTTGATAGGACAAAAAGACCAACATTAAATCAACAAGTCGGTTTGAGTCGCCTTGATATGAAATGGTCTATGGCCTTCAATACAACACCACTAGGGGCTGAAAAAAATAAATTTGTTGGTAAGCAGGTAAGGCAAGCACCCTTAGAGAAGGTAGTGAATAAGAAGAATCCCTATTGGCGAGTTCTGCACCATAAGGCCTAGAGCTTCAAATGAACCATAAAAGCTAGCTATGTTGAGTTACAAAAAGCATGCACCCTAATTATAGGCTATGTAATCCAAGATAAAACTAACATAAAGAATAGCTTAATTTTACCTAATCACCTCTTAATCAACCTTAGACCTTAAAAGAGGGCTATAGCTTAAGAGCTCTGCCTTTGTCGGACCTAGTAGCTCTTAGTACAGTACTAGGGTTTGCATCCTTACTAAGGCAATGAATAATGAGTATTTTGATAGATGAGCTTTGCATTTTTAGGTCTAAGCCACCAAATTGTTTGTAAAATATGAACGTGTTAATTTTATAGTCTAGGTCATCACCTTATAGTTGGATATAGACCCTAAAAAAGCCATGGTCAAAATCCATACCACCTCAGGTCTAAAGAACTACATTAAGTACCTGCACCTAACTTCAGCTCACAAGACTTCAATAATGAAATGATGAATATCCAATGATGCAATAATTAAATTTACCAATTATGATTTAATTAATTATTGCTATTTACTTTTAGTTATTTTAATTTTGCTTCCTTAAAATATAAAAACACAAAAAAATGATTTTTATTTTTTTAGTTTTAAAAATTAGTTTCCAATAAAATATTCTTCGTGGGAATGATATTTTCTTATCATTATATTATTTATTATGATACGTATACTTGTGTATTCATTACACACACAATTTGTGTGGCTATCACCTGCCCTCAACCCCGAGCTCTTGAATGTTTTCCTACCCTTATCACCTTTGCGAGAACAACATATGGCTCCAACTTGTTGCTCGGGTTCTAAAGAATATGAGGATCCTTTAAGGGATTCAAGGAAGGGGAAGGCCATCCTTAATAACCTCACTATTGATGTAAATGGAATAGTCTTGAATCGAGGCTTAGTGTCAGAGCACCTCAATCATTGTATGAGCCATATTTCTACTGGCTTGTATAAGAAGCAACTCAAGGCTATTTATGAGGGTGTGGATATAGGCGAAGTCATTCATCGTGAGATGTGTCAGGTAGGCTATCTCATGTTTTGGTTTTACTTGATAATTGTCGTATATAAAGTGTGAACTCAATATTTATTTTTTTGACCTTTGTTTGTTTCAGTTAATATTACTTTATGACTTTGTCAAGGCTCATAGCATGGGTTTTTTGAATGACAGTAGAGCCATGTCTCTATGAGCTCAAAATACACTACGTTGTTGGTGAGAGAAGCTAAGTGGGAAGGCGAACAATTGATGAGGAGGAGAAGCTAAAAAGGTCACCTTCAAGCTAAATAAGTATACCCAATGTCTTATTAAGGCTAGGAAGGCTCTTAGGAATACTGAGGATGGGGTCAATGAAGCCCAGAAAATAGCAAAAGTCTTCTATCGAAGAGTTTCATCATATGGCAAAGGCAGATGTGAATGCCAAAGCTCAAAAGCTAGAGTTGAGTATTGATAGGGCGTACGAGTTGGCCATGGAAACCTTTAAGAAAAAGGCTAAGCATAAGGATCTGGGTGAATATTATTATCACATTTTGGATATCACTATCACTTTTCCAGGTTTGCAGGTGATGAGTGCTTAAAAAGCACTCAAATTACCATGATTTAATGTACTTTAATTGATTAAAAAGATTTATATTTATATGATTTTATCATATTTTTATAAAAATTTATCTTTTCGGAATCACATGTATTTTTATTAGTTTTTAGGTATTTTTTTCTTCAAAAATAAATTAAAGACTTGAAGAATAATATTAGAGGCAATACATCACAAATATGATGAGAAAAAAATGAGGTAAAGTAAAAAATAATGGAAAAATGGAAAATGGACAAAACTGCCGAGAACAACTCACGTAACACTTACCCAATCGTGCCACATCATGCCAAATTTGCCCACGCATCTGTACCCATCTACGTCCAATCGCATCGCATCATGCTGAATTTGTGCGCACCATTGCCTACGTCAACATCTGTTCATTACGTGTTTAAAGCCATATTTTATCATTTTTCCACTTTTTTTTACCATTTTCCTCACCTATAAATACCCCATTTTCCCCCATTATACATAACACACATCAAAAACATTTTCTTAGCTCTTTCCTTATCTAGCTTTCTTAGTTTTTTAGTTTCTAATTTTAAATTTCTTCTCTTTTTGAGAAGAACTAGCTATGTTTTTGTAAATTTCTTGCTTTTTGATTTAATAAATAGAAATACAAATCAGTTTGGAGGTTTTCCAGCAACGGAATTAGCATTACTATAAGGATTCTTATTCTTTACTGCTCTTTTATTTATTGGTACAATCACCTACTAGTTAGAGTGAAGCTCTATTTCAAATTTTTTTATAAGAACTATTATTCAAAAATGTATTGACAACATATTTTCACCAATAGTTTTAAAACTTGAAAGTTAGTACTCGGATAATAAAATTCTTAGGTTTAATTTGGACACCTTGAATAAAGTTTAAACTATCTAACCCTACCAAAGGTGGCATTTAAATGGTTCATTTTCAATCTCTTAGAAAAAACGAATTAATTTAATTTACCAAATTAATTATTGACCCCACCCATAAGTGTTAATCGATATTTTTAATTAACAAAGAATAGTTAACCCCACCAAAGGATGTATTCATCTAAAAAAAGAGAGAATCAATGAATATCAATTTATATATTTAATATTCTAAATAATATGAGCAAGCATAATTAACTTAGTTATTATATCCATAAATACTCCACTATTATGAATGATAAAATTTTGCATTATTGTTTATTAAATCCATATCTATGTTTATTTTTATGTTATTAGATTAGGAAATCATAAAACCCAAAATATCGTGACAAGATGTTTAGGATTTAATTTTGTTTTTAAAAGTTTGAATAATAAATAAAAAATCACATATATTCCTTCCTTATATTGACATTGAGAGTATACATGTCATTTTCTATAAAATGATTTATGCACTTGTGAGAGTTTTACAAATATAAAACCAAAGTATTTGTAGGATTAGCGATGCTAGTTCTACTCATCAGCATGTTCCTTCTATGGAGGAGAAATATGGAGAAGACTTAGACTCTTCTAATGGTGAGGATGACCCTGAGGTCATGAGGGTAGGTGTAGAGGAGCATTGAGTATGAAGGCTCAATCCAATTTTGTTTTTCTACGCTTGATGCCACTCTTGTTTGTGTGGTCTTGAGCACATACTTGTAAGAATGTGAAGTGAATAAATCAAATGAAAAAATCAACTTTATTTATTAATGGAAAATTAGTTTGCCTATTTTATTGTGTATTTATGATGTTGACCTATCCACTTGTTTTCTAGGAACTTAGGTCATTGATTGTTCCTATTTTGTTTTGTTTTTTTATTAGCATTCCTCTCCTATAAAAATGGGTTTAGAACATTTTTTTAATCCATACATTTAGGGATTTTGTCCATTCCTCCAAATGTTTTGGTTTTATTTTATGGATTTTTATCGAACTAGTAATCATTCTGTCTGAGCTTTATGTGTTGAAAATGTTAGGCTTAAAGACGAAGTTAGGGCACTCAAAGCCAAGATGGTTAAACTTGAATATAATATAAAAGAGACCAAGTGTGACTCACTTCTTGCAAGGAGCAGCTAATACAAACTCAATCTCGAGAGAGGAGGACATTGGCTAGTATGGCTGCACTTGTAGATAGATAATCCTTTTGGGCAAATTTCTAAATGAATCGATCAGAAAGAGTTTTCCTTAAGGTGATGGAGGATATTGAAGAATTGTAGTGAGGGATGCTCTTGATGATAAAAACTCACCATGAGCCCCTAACATATGTACATAATACAATTATTGAGATTCAGGCTGAGTTATTGCCTTTAGGTGAAGAAACTAATGATGTAAACCCTAGTTGCGTGTCCAAGTGTTTAAAGTGCTTTTAACCTTCCTAGATTGTCAATATTTTTATTAATTATCAAAGACTTGTAATTTTTAAATAATGAAAACATTTGGATGGCTTGTATTTTTTATGTCATGACATTGTGAGCATTCTTGTATTAATAAATATCTAAAAGTTTTTTTTATAGCACAACCTGGTTTCTGACCTAAGTGGTCGACTCGTGACCTTATGCAATTTCAAATGCCCACTTGGTTCCTAACAGAGGTTGGCAACTAGTGACCTTGGGCTAGTTCTAGGGTGTTCTACCTGGTTCCAAACCAAGGTGATCAACCCATGGATTAGATTGGTGGGAGAGAGAGCCTTACCTGAATCCTAACCAAGGTGTACATCTCATCTCAAAGTTAGAGTGCTAACCTAGTTCTTGATTGAGGTGGGCAACTCGTGACTTTATATGAGTACCAGATAGCTCTACTTTGTTCCTAACTAAGTTAATTAGCCCCTGGCTTAGATTAGTGGGAGAGAGAGAGAGATACATAACTGGTTCATGACCAAAGTGTATATCTCATCTCAAAGTTAGAGTTTCGATCTAGTTCCTGACTGAGGTGAACAACTCATGACCTTATGCATGTGCCAAGAACCTCTACTTGGTAGGAGACTTTTGGGGAGGGCCCATCTATTGAAGGGGTTTTCTTCATACATGGATATATGATGATGTTACAAAAAGTGGCGATTTTGTGTACATTTAAAAGTGATGTCACTTTAGGTGTATGGCATTCCAACTTATGCCTTCATGAATGCCTTCAATGTTTTTCAATATGTATGACCCTCCTGGTGTTATTTCAATTATTTGATAAGGTCTCTCCCAATTGGCACCCATTTCTCCTACCATCTATTCTATTTTGGTAGGGAAGACCCTTTTGAGAACCCAATCACCTTTGGAAAATGTTTTAAAGTGCACGGTTTTGTTGTAGTGATCTGATACTTTTCTTTTTTCTCAGGCATCCTCCTTAAATCTTCATCCTTTTTTTCCTTTTCTAGGGTTAATTTAGTTTCTCTTCTTACATCATTCTGTTCCTGTACTAGGATTGATCAGGAAATGGGAATCATGACCTCGATCGATATAACTACCTCGGTTCTGTAGACTAGTGAAAAATGGGTTTTTTTAGTGCTCTCTCGGGGGCTTGTCATAATAGCTCATAATGTACATGGCAACTCCTCCAACCACATTCCTTTTGTGCTTTCTAACATCTTCTTCAGTAGGTTGATGAATATCTTATTGGAAGATTCTGCTTGAAATTGGCTTGGGGATAGTATAACATTGAATGGCACAACTTAATATTGTATTTGAGAGTGAATGTTTGATGTTGTGGAAATTGAATTGTCTCCCATTATTTGTGATGAGCTCCTTGAGAAGGCTAAAACGACAAATTATGGACTTCCATAAGAATCAAATCACTTCTTTCTCTCGTATTCTACCCAGGGCCTCTACTTCGATCCATTTTGAAAAATAATCAGTAGCCATAAGGAGAAACTTATTTTTGCCCGTACCTAAGGGCATGGGTCCTACTATATCAAGTCCACATTTGTAGAAAGGCGGAGGACTTACCACCCCCACCATGGGATTTAGATGTACGTGTGAAAGTGGGTTAAACTTTTGGCATTTATCACATTTTTGAGTGTAATTGGTGTAGTCTACTAGTATGGTGAGCCAACAATAACCCTATCTTATAATCCATTGTGATAATCTCCTACCTCCAAAATGCAAACCGAAGTCTCCTTCATGTGCTTCAAACATCAATCTTTTAGATCCCTTATTGGCTATATATAAGAGGTTAGGGTCCAATATGGTTTTTGGGTATAGTTTCCGTAATTTAATCATGTACTGACCTACCTTGGCCTTGACTTCTTTTGTGGCTTTGTGATCCTCTGGTAGGTTCTCTTTTTCTAGGAAATTATAGATTGGGGCAAACTATGTGATAGAGGGAGCAACCATACACCTGACCTTTCTTTTAGAATCCTCCAAAGATACCTATTCTAGAACTGCTACCGACACTACTCTATTATGCTTGGTCTCCCTTACTGATGCCAAGGTTGCAAGGGCGTCGACGTGACTATTATCATTTTGAGTTATTTTCTTGATTTCAAACATAAAGAATTTTAAGCATTCTTACTTTAATCTCTCCAGGTATCCCTTCATTTTTCCATCTCTTGCTTCAAACGTCCCTAAAAAATGATTGACCACTAGCCTAGAATCACTATTTAAGGTGATTTTGTTTTCCCTAGCTTTTTTGTTGTCATGGCCCTAAATATTGTAGTATCATATTCTATAACATTGTTACTTGTTTAGAAATCAAGTCTAATTGCATATTCAAAGCAGTTTGTGTTGTGATCAACTATGACCACCCCTAGTCATGTGCCATTGAAGTTGTGCGCTCTATCCACAAATACCTGTAAGGTCGGGGCTTTCTTTTGGTCTATCCCAAACACCAAAGATGCATTTTTTAGGGTTAAGTCTCATGCTTACCTCAAATATTTCCTATATATCCTTGATGTGGTTCCAAGGTTTAGCCGGTTTCACCATCATTTCATCTATGTATGCTTCCAGATTTTGTCCCAGTTGGTTTTCAAACATTTTTTTAATGAGGCATTGATATGTAGCGCCCACATTTTTCAGTCCAAATGGCATCCTTGTTTAGTAGAATGTCCCTTCCTCCTTGATGAAATAAGTTTTCTCCTCGTCCTTGGGGTACATTCTGATTTAATGGTATCCTTAGTATGCCTAAGAAACTCATCAACCCAAACCAAGAAGGGGCGTCTACTAGCTTATCTATGCTTGGAAGGGGGAAGTAATCCTTGGGACATGGCTTGTTTAGAGATGTTAAGGCCACATATATACTCGATGACCCACACACTTTCTTTACCAGTACCACATTCAAAAGCCATGAAGGATAATTCACCTCTCTAATGACTCCAACCTTTTTGAAGGCAGCAATATGGGGTTTGATCACCTTATTTGTTACCCTAGGGAATTTATTTTTTGTTACTAGATGGGACAAACTTCTTGGTCGATGTTTAGCTAGTGTGTTATGACTTTTGAATCAATTGCCAACATGTCTGTAGGAGATCATGCGTTGAAATTTGCATTAGCTCTGAGGAACTATGAGAGTTGGTCCTCAAGCTTTGTCCTCAAATCCTCACCCATTTTCAAGGGCTAGTTCTTGCCTTCAACACCCATCGGGAGGTCTTTTACTCTATTCAGGTAGATAGACCTTGCCAGGCCTTTAATACTTAGTCTTTTTTTAGGGATACCTCTTGGAAATTTCTATTTGAGAGTGGTTTTTTTCATAGTGGCATTATAAAAACTTCTAGCCTTCTTTGGCTCTCTCCTTACCTCTTCAAGGCCTTTGACCGTGGGAAATTTGATCACCTATGAAAACTGGGTGAGACTGCCCTCAATTTATGTATCTATAGCCTTCCCAGGATGGCATTGTGATATGCATGGGCATCAATGATCATAAAATTAGTCATTATTATTACTCTTTTTTCCATGACAGACAGAACCACCATTCCTTTTACATAGGTGGTACTACTATTGAATCATACAAGAGGGAGCTTGATGTTAATGATATTAGAATCCTTTACTCCTATGGCATTAAGAGTGGTCATAAAAAGGAGATCTACTAAACTTCCAGTGTCAATCATTATCTAACATACATCGCAAGATCTGATCCTCAAAGATATTAGTAAAGTGTCCTCGTGATAGGACATGGTCTTATCCTTCTCATTGAAAATTATTTCTGTAAGGGGTCTTATCTTATCCAAGGCGTAAACATGGGGGACATTGCGTAACTCCCTTACGAATCTTTTGAGCAAATTATTAGAGATCCTATTGACCCTCGATCCTCCATTTATGGTATGTATGTTCCTAATGTTGGGTTCATCACGAGGTGGTTCCCTCTATCCCCATTTTTTTGTGACGAGGTCCTTTAGATACCCCTAAGCCATGATATCTTCTATCTTCTTTTTCAAGTGTGTACTGTCTTTTGTTTTGTGGCCTACATCTTTATGGAAGGCACACCACTTTGATGTGTCTCTAAGGGGGGATTTCATCTTCGGTGGCCATCTTACATTAGGCTCATCCTCCATTCTCCTTACAACTTCAGCAAGCTCAACTCTTAAAGGAAGACCCTTAAAAAGGGAGAGTAACCTTCCCCAAGGATCTCTATTTCTCGACCATTGCCCAACCTGCCTATTACTTGGTGTGAAATTTTTGATTTTGTTATTTTGATGTCTCTGTCTGGACTCATCCTCCTCTTTTCTTTATCTACCACTACCTTTACATTAGTTTGATGGCCTTTAAGCATACCTAGCTCCCTCTTGAGGTCCACAAACTTCCTCACCTTGCCATAAGCTTCCTTTAAGATGCATGGTACTATCTTAGTCAACTCCACGAATAGGTTGGAGTTCTTCAATAAGGCTTACCTAAAAGCCTCTATATTAATAGAACTAGGGCAGTAAGAGATCTCCAATTTCTCTTCCCTATACCATTTCATGTATTCATTAATGGATTCCCCTATCCCTTGGATAATTGAGAAAAGATGGTGATCCTCCTTACTCAAAGGTTTGTTATAGGTGTAGTTTGTGATGAATAACCTAGCGAACTTTGGGAAGGAGGTTATTGATCTTGGGTCTAGGTTGTTGAACCATTTTTTTATGCCTTTATAGAGGGTGGTAGTAAACAACTTGCACATTATTGCATCTTTATTTCCTTAGGTGTGACTCATAGGATCCATGGCTATTTTAAAGTGTTGAACATGTGTTACGATGTCTTTTGTCCCAAAATAATGAGGGCACTTAAGGAAATTGAACTTGGTTAGTAGTTCATCATTTTCTATTGCATCATAAATATGGGGAGATGCATAGTTTCTCATAATCCTTTCCACATCAAAAAGGGATTTTCCCTTCTCATGCCTCTCATTCTCATGGTATATTCTAGCTCTTAAAATTGCACTTTGCAGCCTTTTCTTTCTTGAATCAATTGTTCATCAATAGGCCTCGTGGAGCTATAAAGGGGACTCCTTTTGCCTTCATGTTCAGCTTGTTAGGGTTCAAGTGGCCGTGCCCAGCTATGTTTCCATTGGCCAACTCAATTGTTTGGTCTTTTGAGGTTGGTGACCTGCTTTCTCTCTTTTTTCCTCAAGCACTTTTCTCAACTTGAGGAGTTGTCATGAAAAATCTTGGTAGTGAGCGATATCTTCTACCTTGGTTTCATTCGAGGTTGGTGAGGTGTTTCTTTGATTTTCCATTGCTTCTTGATCAGTCAACCTTGACAATCTTCCAGCGTGCATTCCTACCATGGTATTTATAGTTCGTGGGTAGAACACCTTTGGTTTTCCAAGTTTCTCTAAAGGAGAAAGGTGAATCTTAAAGGATATGGGGTCAGAAACTTATGCTCGACCACAAAATTGGAGCCTCACGGTGGGTGCCAAAATGTTAAGATTCGACTTGATTTTAGAGAGAGAACCTAGAGAGAAGTTAAGACAGTTGACTGAAGTGTGGATCTCATAGGAGATCCATCAATTTATAGAACATTACCTATACATTTGTCAATTTCATAATGAGTACACATATTTATATGTTAGAGTGGTATAATTTTCAAAAAGTACAACATATCATGGGTTAAGGTCAACCCAAGCTCAGGATGATCACTGAGCTTGGGCTGATCATGGAGATCAAGCTAATCATTATGCTCGGGCTGATCGTTGATCTTGGGTTGGTGATATGACATGAGCGGCTTGCATGGGTCGGGCATCGGACCAGTCCAGATATCCAAACAATGACATAGATGAGCTCATAGAAAGAATATTAATGAAGAAAAAATTACAAAATTCTATGAGAAAATATTTCTTCGCACTTGATCTATCTTTAACTTAATCCCATTGCTCTTAATTGTTATTCTCCTTGCTTTGAATCGTATGTGGGATAGAAATGGCATTATTCTATTCCAATCTACTACTAATATAGATCTAAAATTGGCCTAATTTGTTTACCAATCATATTAGCTTTGATTTAATAGCTAAGATTGAAGGTTTGATGTAAAATAAGGATAATTAGTCAAATTCCCCCCTAAATCCAATAGGACCCTTGCTCAATCTATCTAACTATGATAATATTCCCACCATAGGGCACTTGATCAAAGTTTGAGAGAAGCTGGATCGATGGAATCCTTTTTGGATCGATCAAAACCCTTGTGGATTAATCGAGCTACGAAAATGTATTCCATCCAAGAACCTCGATTCAATGATCGAAGTTTAATCAATTGAGTGGTAGTTTTGTAATTTTCTTCAAAATTCTATATTTTGTCCGTTTGCACTTTGATTGATGTCGTTCCACCTACATTAGCACATTTATACATTAGATGTACCTTTTAACTAATATTCATTGCATAATAAGAAAATTAACTAGTTTAGAATGTCTAAATGACTATACTTTTGTAGAGTTATAAACACCTACAAACATAACTCTTTACTTATCCTCAAGTAAAGTAGTGAAAATTACTTTATTGACCATACTATTAAGGGATGTGTATTTACTAATGAATATCATTTAGCCTCCATATGCATGGTTGACAAAAAATATAACCCTCTCAAAGATCTCATAAATGTTAAATAAAGGGATTACACGGCTCTCAATCAAGACATTTCAACACAAGCGTATGCAAGGTGTTTTTGATGGAACAATTTTGTGTGTGTTTTCTATAAGGTTTATGTGAGTGTTGGCAATATTGGTGAACAAAACATACAAATATAGTTTTAATTTCTATGTATGTCCTTAAATAATATTGTGAAGCTGAAAAAACTATTGAGCTCCAACAATAATAATTCAGGTATATATTTGTTCTTAGGCACGTTAAATTTCATATTAGACACGTACGAGCAATTTGAGATTAAGCTACTCAATCGAACGAGTCATGGCTAGATCGATCAAGCCATGGCTAGATCGATCAAGCTATCTCTAGATCGATCAACCTATGTAGATCGACCGAGGATCAATGTACTCAAAATAAAAAGTCCTAAATTAATTTTTTTGTTGGCTAGATCAATCAAACTAAGTAATTGATCTATTAAGCATATGTTCGATCAATCAAGCGACCAAGACTTTGATTTTAAAACCTATTTCTAACAGAAACTAAATTGGATTTTTACTATATTGTCCTTTTTCTTCAATACTATTTTAACTGATTTTGTAAAATACATAGTAATTTTACTTTAACTTAGTGTTTCATAATATACTATATATATAAACTTAAGTGAAGTACTTTATTTAACTACACGAGAGAAATTTTCTCTTCATCTTATTCTCTCTCTTTTTGTAAAACCTATTCAAGTAGGGTTTTTCCTTGAGTTAATTTATTAAATATTTGTGATTGAATTTGATGGATTTTGTATTTGATGGTTTAAAAGGCCTACAATATTTATGATATTGTGCTTTAAACTGATTATTCTAGGGTTGTTAGTTGATTTCAATTTATTTGATATATTTATTAAATCATCTACTTAGGGTTATTCATTATTGAATCAATTATAGGATACACACTTGCACTAGTGTTATATTGCTAACTTCTCAAATTCTAGTAGAATGGGCTTGATTGCTTGTGTGAGTCAAGTTGTCAGAACATTATGGGCTTTATCTTGGTGCATAGTATAAGACTTAGCCTTATAATTTGATCTTATTTTTCATAGTGAATGGCTAGGTGATCCGATGGACCAGTGATTTTCTTTTTAAGTCATTGGTGTGGCCTAGGTTGTTTCTACCTAAAATTCAATTGTCTTAGTATTTATATTTTTGCATTAATTTGTTTACATATGATTGCATGCCTGGCCATATAAGAAAATTTTATTTTGTTGCAATTTCGTTGTTTATCTATTCATCCGCTCTTGCCAATTAGGTCAGTAACTAAAAAATAAAATTTCATTCAGCATCAGAGGTTATCACTAGAGACACATAGTGTTCTTAGGACCTTGTTATAGATCATTTAAGAGAGAATTCATCTACAACTTATGCCATTTACTTTGATGGTTGTGATTACCCATATTGGAATGCTTGTAAGAGAGCCTTTCTACTATTTATGGATGAAAGTGTCTAAACCTCTATGCTTTATTGTTGGGAACCATAAACGGTTAGCAAAGATAATGTTCTTACTTTTAAACCTAGGAAAGTCTAGACCATTGAAGATAAAACTAGTAGTAACTATATTTAAAAAGGTATTAATGCTATTTTTAATGTTGTGTTTGCTATTGAGTTTTATTGTATTTCTCAAATTGAAACTACTAAGCATGCTTGGGATATTTTGGAGGTTTCTCATAAGATTACCTTACAAATTAAACGAAAAAAAATTCTTATGCTTTGTACTAAATTTGAGAATATTAGGATGAAAGCAAATGAAACCTTTTCTAGATTCTATAATAAATAATGTGATATTACTAACACCTTTACAAATTATGGAGAGAAAATTGATGAATTTAGGATAGCTAGAAAGATTATTCTCTTTCAACCAGATCACTTCTATGCAAAATCCACTACCATTCATGAAAGCAAGGATTTGGACACTATCAAAATAGAGGAACTTATGTTCTTACTTCAAACCATTGAGATGGGTTTTCATTCTCCCACAAAGAACAAAGGAGTTGCCTTCAAAACTATTATCATTGAAGAAGGTGACAAGAAAGAAGCAAAATCTTCAACAAAAATAATCCTCAAAATAAAGGATAACCAAGTTGTCAAAAGGATCAAAATCTTGGAGAACTCAAATATATGATTTATGATGGTAAGAAACTAAAACCTACTAGATCTCAATGCTTTGAATGTATGGGTTTGGGTCACTTTGCAGTTGATTGTCCAAATAAGAAGAATAACACTGGAAGAGCTTTCAACACTTGACTTACTGACTTTGAAAGTTATAATGACAATCTAGTTGAATTAGAAAATAGTGACCCCAATTTTCTAGCATTTGTTGCAAATGCTCATAGAGACTCCATTGTGTTTAATATTGATTCAGATAATTAGAAAAAGTGGCTCTGAAGTCTTACTAAAATATTTTAATGTCACTTGTATTAATGAAGTGTTCAAATAGTTCTTAATATGCAAAAGAGATAAATATGAGTTACTTGTAGAAGTAACTGAACTCAACAAAAACTGAAATCTTATGAAATAAACTCATCGGTATTGGAAAAAGATAATCTTGATCTGTCTGTACATTCTAATGTTTTCATTCAAGTCTTGCAGGTTTAAAATAGGAGAAAAAATTTGATATAAGAACTTGAACAATCTAAGGAAGCTGTAAAAAAGGCTATCAATTGGAGTTGAAAGGTTAAACAAAGTTTTTTAATAATGAAAGCCAACTAGAGATAAGAAAGAGTTAGGATATATAGATGAGCACACTACGCCATCTTCTTCAAAATCAACTGAATTTGTAAAGCCTTCAAATATTTCTTCCTCATATGCTACACCTTCAACCTCAAGATCTGAATTGGTATGACCTCTAATCCTACCTTTACTATTACTTATTACTCTAAAAGAATAGTTACACTTGTGATTGAAAAACATGTTAAATTTGTGCCTTTTTTTCATAACTATGGTATGAAAGGTTGTATTAGACCACATTGTAGATTTTTTGTGGAATATCCTTATTTTAACAATGTCTTTCATGCTAGATATTCTGGAATTAATTTTCATCATCCATACATGTATTCTAAATCTCGATTAATGATGAAAAATAAAAATAATAAAGGAAAAAATAAGGATGAACTCAAGATCAATTCAAAAATAATTAAATCAATCGAATCCAAACCCAAATATTTTACGAAACCAAAATTAAAGAAAATTTGGGGTAAGAAAGATTGCATTTTTGCTCAACTAACCATATATCTCCCTCACCTAGGTATTTTTAATGTGTGCTTGTTGGATCCTAGGTGAGGATGATAGTTTGTTGAGTTTAATTATTTGCAATTTTAAATTTAAAAATTTGATGCTTGATTTGGTTTTAATTTATTTAAAATTAGGTATTTGAAAAAATTCAAAAATAAAAGGAGTATAATTATTCTAACATTGAAATAAATATCAAATATTATTTTGGATCAAGAAAATAAATATTTTACATAATCTGATTTACTTTGATTAATTATTTATTGTACAATTAAGTATCTTTTTCTATGCATTTATATTCTTCCATATGTCTAGTGATTGATGTTTGACAAGAACTCGCTCATATACTCACTAGACACATAAGCTTGTCATGCTTGAAGTTTATAATTAATTATGTGAGATAACCTTGACTGCAAAAATTATGGTTGAACTCTATCTTTCATTATATAAAATGCTACTATAGTGAGACACCTAGTTTTTAGAGGACTAACTATTGTGATGCGTGAAAGGTATTGTAGTAAATGGATGAGGGATTCCTCACAACTAGTGTGAAAGTTATCATACTAGCTATATTGGCTCGTGCATATTTCCTTTGCCAAAGAAAAACTAATATGATAAATGAAATAGCTATAAAGAATATGAAAAATATTGGATGTAATAAAAGAAAGATCCATAATTGGTTAAAAAGAAAAATAAATAACTAATTCCTCATATAAATAATGAGAGGGAATTCAAAAGAAAAAGTTATTTAAAGTTCTCCCTTACTAAGAAATTTTTTATTAAATGCAAATATGGATTCAACTGAAATGTTTACATAATAGGTGATGCTCATTTCTTTAAAAGTTTCATAACTAATCATAAATGAACTAATTGATATACTATTACAGTTTCAATATTTATCCCACCTTGAGCGATTGACAATATGTCATCATATGTGTTGAAAAATGTATGTATGTTTTATCAGAATATTTATACATACTGTGACTAATTCAATTTTGTTAAAGAAAGATTTTTATTTCAAAATTGACTATTTGAGTGAAGTTCATGTTTGAATAAATCTGCTACTTTGATTTTAAAAAAAGTTTTTCATTATCATTTAGTTTTTCTTTTTATTTTTATTTTGGGTGGTTATTTGAAAACTTTGAGTAAATATAGGATATAGGGGAATTTTTGCATTTTCTGGATTTATTTTACTCAATTGATCGAAGTATGAATGTCGATCAATAATGAGTGCTTAAAAAGCACTAAAATTACCATGATTTAATATACTTTAATTGATTAAATAGATTTATATTTGTATGATTTGAACATATTTTTATATAAATTTATCTTTTCAGAATCACAGATATTTTTATTATTTTTCAAGTGTTTTCGTTCAAAAAAATAACTTAAAGACTCAAAGAAAAATATTGGAGGAAATACATCACAAATACGTTGAGAAACAAAATGAGGAAAAGTCAATAAGATGGAAAAATTGGAAAAAATGGGTTAAAATGATCAAAAATGTCAAAACTGTTGAAATTTAGTGCGTAGCCACCCGTTCATGCACACCAGCAAATGCCCACACCGAGTCCGCTCGCCAATCGTCCGTCTACTGCAAATCTCACCCCCCACACGCGTGCGAGCTTGTCCAAACACGTCTAAAATCAAATTTTGACATATTTTCACACCTTTTTTTGGCATTTTCCTCACCTATAAAAGGACCCTATACCCCATTGTAAAAACACACAATTTTCTCAAATCTTTATCTTTCTAGCTTTCCTTCTCTAGAAAGTTTTTTTAGTTTTTAGTTTTAAAGTTCTTCTCTTTTTGAGAAGAACTAGCTATGCTTTTATAGATTTTTATTTTTTGATTCAATAAATAGAAATGCAAATGCGTTTGGAGGTATTACATGAACAGAATTAGCATCAAAGTTCTATAAGTATTCTTTTGAGGTATAATTTTAAAATGAATTATTTATAGTTATTTTTATGTTTTATTCTTATATGTTATATTTAATTTGTCTGTGATTAAATTTAACATGACACTTGCAAAATATTAAATAGGTAAATATCTCTATAAAATGAATTGATTTTTTATTCAAGATTTTATATTAAGAATGTTAGAGAGAAATATATTGTTTTTCATTACAAACTTAAATCTGATAATTAGATTTTAAGGTTTAATTATCCGTTTTGATTTAGAGTAATGCTCTTTTATTTGTTGGTACAATCGTCTGATTTAAGGTAAATATCTCTATAAAATGAATTGATTTTTTTATTCAAGATGTTATATTAAGAATATTAGAGAGAAATATATTGTTTTTCATTACAAACTTAAATCTGAAAATTAGATTTTAAGGTTTAATTATATGTTTTGATTTAGAGTAATGCTCTTTTATTTGTTGGTACAATCGTCTCGTAGTTAGAGTGAAGCTCTATTTCAAAAGTTTTTTATAAGATTTATTATTCAAAAATGTATTGACAACATATTTTCACTAATAGTTTTAAAACTTAAAAGTTAGTACTCGGATAATTAAATTTTTAGGTTTAATTTAGACACCTTGAATAAAGTTTAAATTATCTAACCCCACTAAAGGTGGTATTTAAATTGTTCATTTTCAATCTCTTAGAAAAAAAAGGAATTACTTTTATTAACCAAATTAATTATCGACCCCACCCATAGGTATTAATTGATTTTTTTTAATTAAAAACAATATCTAACCCCACCAAAGGTGGTATTAATATAAAAATGGGAGAATCAATAATTATCAATTTATATCTTTAATAACCTAAATAATATGAGCAAGTATAATTAATTTAATTATTATATCCATAAATACTCCCTGTTATGAATGATAAAAATTTGCATAATTATTTATTGAATCACATCTATGTTAATTTTTATATTATTAGATTAAGAAACAAAAATCAAAATATAGTGATAGGATATTTAGGATTTAATTCCGTTTTAAAAAAATTGAATAATAAATTAAAAACCACATATATTTCATACTTAGATCGACCTTGGGAGTATACTTGTCATGTTCTATAAAATGATTCGTGCACTTACGAGATTTTATAAATATAAAATCAAAATATTTGTAAGATCGGCATTACCAATTTTGTTCATCAATAAATTGGCATTAATCTTGATCGATCAAGAATGTTCAGTTTATATACACTCATTCTTCTTCCTCAACCCCCACGATCCCTAAAACCCTCATCGGCCTCCTCACATCTTAACTCAAAATGCACCTAATCCACTTCTTTCTAGCATAGAATTGATTGCTAATCTCTTTTCTAGCATCAATCCTTACAAAAAAACATTAGATTTCAACATAAATCAATAAAACCTAAATTGCCCACTTGTTCTCACTTTTTCACCAAAAAAACACATTTTTGGATGTTGTTTCTATAATTTTTTCCAACATTGTTCCATTGGTCTTGATTTTGAAATTTTTGGAAAAATTTCAATAGTTTCTTAATTTACAAATTAGGGATATTTTTGCCATTTTTGTTGTTTTGCTCTGCTTTTGCAATGGTTGTAAGATGTCTTAAAGTTCCTTCTGATGCTCCAGCCTCAAATTCCTCTCAATGGTGGGACAATAAATCAGAATCGAGGTAACACACTTCTTTCTCTAAACGTCCTATTTTACTTGAACATAGGATAACCTAGATAGAATTTCATGAAATTGGAATTGCTTGAGCCATTAGGACTCTAAGTTGGCAATACTTATTCACACTAGCTAAATTATGTTGTCTTTCCCTTATTTGTGAACTGTAATTCAAAATATTTTGACCCCAAAATCTATTACTCAAGACCTATGAACTATAAAGATTTCGTTTAAAACAAAACTATTAACATCTTAGCTTAGAGAATCAACACTTTTTTTTCCATTTCATACACTGAGATTTTGGTCATAAGTTAGAACTATATAGCATTTCCAATGGAGATTTTTTAACTTAAATTTTTGGTTTATGTGATGTTGGTCTTAATGCTAAATAATGTTTTGTCTTGGGTGAGTTCACTCCCTTCTATCGTATGTAAAACAAAATGGTATATGAAAACTTGTTACCCTTCAAGCACTCCTCTGGGATCAGACACCTACATGCAAAAATATTATATTGTATTTTAAAAGGTATTGTATTCAATGAAGGTTCAGTCATTCAAGATGAGAATATAAAACAATCTCAGACTGTTAACCTGATGATCGGGCTAACCTATGACTGCCTTATCACCTAAATTATTCTAGTTATTGGTGTACAAAAAATGAGGGATTCTAATATAGTTTTCTTGATAGGTTAAATTGGAAAGTCAGCCATCTCAAGATAATTTTCCTATACATCAAAGAGATAGTTATATGTCAATGTTGGAACAAATGGTGAAGGAGCTACAGTTGAAATTTTTGGAGATGAGGAAATGAAAAATACACATGCTTTTGAACCATATCGTCAAAATTTATTTGAAAATGAGATACAGATGAGAATGTGAATGTTGGAACAAAAAATGAATATTATGAATGAACATCAAGAAGTAATGTTTCCCATGATTAAAGACATTCGTTCAAATTACGGGTTTCCTCCTTTAGGGCAATGATTTTTTTTTACTTTGTTACTTTGTCCTGGTTTTATTATTTTGTTTTGAAGTCAATATATTTTGTTGTTTTTATATTTTGAAGTGTAATTTATATTTTCATTTGATAATTTAAGTTTTGACTGTGTGTTGCTTTTTTTTATATAATGCTATGAGATCTCACATCTATTATGTTTGAATATACAACATATTTTTGGTTTAGTTGATTTGTATGACAAAAAATAGAAGAAAAAATGAAATATTAAATTTAGGGGGATAATAAAAATTGAAACATTTGCAATTTTTTTTAAACATTACACATAGGAAGAGTTATGTTTTTAAATTCTATCTGATGATTACTCACTCTCATGAATATTCTTTCCTTTTTATATTGTTATATATACTGAACTAATAGATAATAAGTATTTTAGGACAAGTTGTTTGGGTATTTAGGTTTTTGAATTTCAATGTAAACATGAGTTTTCAAGAATCAAGCAAAGATGGTTTTACCAGATTATAGGATAGTATCACTATGTAAAAATTTATTTTTTCTATAAGCATTATGTAGTGAGAGAGGTGTTTTTTTATGTAGTGGGAGAGAGGTTTTATCACACTAATATAACAAAGGGAGAGATTTTAAGGTTTATGTGAATATTGGAAATATTCATGAACAAAATATATAAATGTAATTTTAGTTTCTAGGTGTGTCCTTCAAGAATATTTTCAATCAGAACAAACTATCGAGCTCTACTACTCACAATTTAGTATATCTCTTTTCTTATGCACATTAGATTTTATATTAGACACCTAGGAATATTTTGAGATTAGGCTACTCGATTGATTGAGATGGCTAGATCGATCGAGCTATGTAGATTGATTAAGGATTGATATACTCAATTTAAAAAGTCTTAAATTAATGTTTTCATTAATTGTATCCATCGAACTAAGTATTCAATCTATCGAGCATATGTTAGATCGATTGAGCAGTCAGAGATTTCTATTGCAAATTGTATTGGATTTTTACTACATTAGTTATTTTCTGGTATACTCTTTTGACTGATTTTAGGGACAATATAGTAATTTTAGTTTGACTAGTGCTTCAAAGTATACTATACATACAAACCTAAGCACACAACTTTATTTAACCACCCAAGAGCATTCTTCTCTTCATCTTATTCTCTCTTTTATTACGTAAAAACTATTAAAGTATGTTTTTTTATTGGGTTAATTTATCAAATATTTGTGGTTGTGTTCAATGGATTAACAAGTCTATGATATTTGTGATATTGTGCTTTAAATTTATTGTTCTAGGATTGCTAGTTGATTTTGATTCATCTAATATATTTATTAAATCATCCAGTTAGGGTTACTCATTGTTGAATATGCTCTACTAAACACATTTTCACTTATGTTAAAGTGTTAACTTTTTAGGTACTACTAGAACAAGTTTGATTGCTTATAGAGACTATGATAAAAGCATGCAGTGGCTTGTAAAACGTCTATAATTGGTGATGGCCAATCTTTTCTTCTTATGCTCACCACCTTCTCTAGAGCTCTTTTTATTTTTCTATTTGGTACTTCTACTTGGGAACTTGTTTGATGGTGATACATGATAGACACTTTGTGCTTGACCCAATAGCTTGCTAATAATGCTTTAAAAACTTTGTTACCAAAGGAAGGTTTGAAAGGATCCATAAAATCTATGCCTAATAAATAAAATAATCCACTTATAGAATATCATTTTAGAGCATCTCATGTCTCTTTGAAATGTTACCTACCTTTTGGCATCTATCACAATGTTTAATAAACTCAAAATCAATCAATAAATTCTCAATTGTTATGCCTTGGATGTCGTTTGAGTTACTCAAAAGTGACTTCCGTAGTCTAACCCATGACAATGGTGTAGAATGGGTAGTTTTTCTTCAATAGAATGCATCTACTAAACATAATCACTACATCTTTTGAATAAGTATGAGTCATACCATACATAAAATCATGTTTTATGTAAGAATTTTTTTCTTGGAATGATAACCCAGTTGTAATGCTCAATATTCAAGGAAGTTTGCTACATCATTATAACATGTCATTTTTATTGTTGTCATTTTCCATAATTTTTCATCTAGAACACTTTCTTGAATGGATTGCCCTTCATCATTTAGATGCCCCCATTCAAATCTTGATGGGTGATCTACTACTTGATTTTTCATAGCTTTTAAAGACTTGTATAATTTGATATAATTTATATCTTCTCAATTTTAACTTTACTCTAATTTTTTTATTGATTTTAGACTTCATTATTATTATTTAAATTTTATTACAGATTTGAAGAAAATTAAAATTTATTGGAATCAAATATACAAGAAGATTTGTTGAAACAAAATGAAAGTTCAAATGAAAAAAACAATATATATATATAGGAGACGAAAAAGCATAGAATATAAAGAGAAACAAAAAGCTACGCTAGACGCAAGAGGACAAAAAGAAAAATTTGAGTAGATAAAAAAGATGAAGATACTGGGAAGAACGCTGAAAGAAATCAAAACACTAGAGAGGACACGAAAGAAGATTATTTTTGCGATTCAATTTTCTTTCAATTCCTCTTAGAAAATTATGGTGAATTCAGTTATGTTAAATTTGATTTTTAGCATGAACTAATTTTTCTTTATTCTAGGAAAAAGATGTAATTTAATTTTTGAACTATGCTTGATTTTTTATCTTAATTTGAATTATTTATCTTCTTGTTTGTTTGATTTATTCTGAGTTTATTTATTTTAATTAACTAGCCATTAATTATATGATTTTAATCTTGTGATTTACTATCAAAATAGGGAATTATAGGATAGATTTGGAATATTTTGGCATAGGTAAATATTGAAATAGAAAGACTTGTATGACCCTGTGTAGTATTAAAATCATTAGTCTTAATTCTTTCTTGCTTTATTAAATTGCATACTCTTGTGTAACTTAATGGACAAGAATATTTCCAATTGACCGTCGAAAGAGACTTTTGGATTTTTTTGGAAATTGCTAACAAATAGAGAAAATTAATTTCAATTAGTTGGATGAGTAAAGCATAGTAGGGATTTAGTGAAATTGATTTCCTAGAAGTTTTATTCCCATTAATTTAATCTTTGAACAATATATTTCTTTTACTTTAAACATTTTCTTAAATTCATTTTATTTTAAATTCCAATTACAATAACCTTAGTGACTTTTTCTAGATAAAATTAAGACTAGTATAAAACTATGATACTGTGCAATTGTAGTTTTGCATAGATCACCTTTCTTGTCCTAGATTTGTATATCAAATTTTTGTAACAAAAGCACCCACCAAATTAATCTTCGTTTAGAAACTTTCATAGAAATCAAATATAATATAGCCATATGGTCAATGTACTATGTAAACAATTACTTTGGAGCTGACTAAGTATGCCCGAAATTTATCAAATGCAAGGATAACTACAATCTGCTCCTTTTCAGTTATGTCACAATTTACTTGGGCTTCATTGAGGGTATTGCTTGCATAATAGATAGCCTGAAATAATCTACCTATTTGGTGCACGAAAACAAATTCGATGGTAAAATCACTTGCATCATACATTAATTCAAATGGATCTTCCCATTTTAGTGCTACAATTATTGATGTAGTAAGTTTTTTTATGAACATTCTATAGAATCAAACATCACCTAGAAAACTTTTAATTATTTTGAGGTTTGTTGGAGGTTGTAGATTCTCTATGACTTCAATAATTAGTCTATCCATTTCCAACCATTTTGATGGCACTCTATGGCCTAGTATTATACCTTCCTCTACCATGAAGTGGCATTTTTACTAATTGAGAACTAAGTTTTACACTTGATATCTCTAAAGTACAAAAAATATATTTTCTAAACAAGCATAAAATTTCTATCCAAACACCGGGAAGTCATCCAAGAAAACATCTAAGACTTTCTCTACAATGTTGTAAAATATGGACATCATAAATTTTTAAAATGTGATGGGAGCATTGCGTAGTCCAAATGGCATACTCCTAAATGAAAAAGTACCATAAAGGGAAGGGAATGTGATTTTCTCTTGGTCCTCAAGTGCTTGGCTATTTGATTATATCATGAGTAGCCATCCACTAAACAAAAGAATGAGTGTCCATCCAATCTATCTAACAGTGGATCAACGAAGGGGAATGAAAATTTGAAAAATGGTTGTTTTTCTAATTCCCATGTTCACCTTTTGATAGTCTACATATACTCTTCATCCTATATCTATTCTTGTAAGAATTAGTTCATTCTTCTCCTTAGCCACTACTACCATACCCCATATTTTAGCACACATTGAAAAGGGCTCACCCATTCACTATCTAAAAGAGGGTCAAAAATACCAAATTCTAACCATTTTAGAACCACTTTTTTTAACAACGTCCATCATGATAGGGTTTAATCTTCTTTCAAAATCACTTATTGGCTTCACCCCTTCTCCGTGACAATCCTATACAAGCATACTAAGGGGCTAATGCCCTTAATATCTGTAATAGTCAACCCAATAGCTCCTTTACATTCCTTCAAAATTTCCACTAGCTTTTTCCCATGCTCATCATCTAGTTTTGATGAAGTGATCACTAATGAGGTCTCACCATCACTCAAGAATACATATAGAAGATGAGATGGTAATGGTTTAATCTCTGGTGTTGGTGGCTCTTCAATTAATGGTGTAAGCCTAGACTTCTCTTCTATACACTTAAGAATTGCATTAGAACATAATATGGGAGGCATTGCCTTAGAAATATTAGCAACTCTACTAGCTTTATTATACATATGGAAATAAATAATAGCACTATAATCATCAAAGTCATCCATGTAAAATTTTCCACTAGCTATAGACAACTAAACATCAAGATAAGTATATACTACCCCATTATCGATTTCATGCACTCCTATTTCACTATTTTCTTCATATAAATTTACTGCATGCTTAGAACATTCACATGAATTCACTAAGCATATTCTAACACATCCTTGAAAGTTAAGCTCCTAAACATGACATCTATTATTTCAATACATACATCAACTTGGAAACATTCATCAACATCAATATTCAAATTTTGAAATTGAAGAGATTTAAAAACATTGACGGTTATCTTTTGGTCGTTCAACCTTATAGAGAGCTTGACTTTTTGCATATTGATTAGGAATTTTTTAGTGGTGAGGAAAGGGCAACCTAGGATGATGGGTATGTTGTTTTTTTTCCCAACGTTTAGTACAATAAAATGAACAAGGAATGTAAATTTGTTTACCTATACAAATATACCTTCAATCACCTCTTTTGGCCTCTTCAATGAACAATCAATCATGAAGAGTGCAACCAAAGTTAGTTTTGCATCCCTAACTCCCAACTTCTTAAAAGTGTCAAAGACATAAGATTGATGCTTGCTCCCAAATCACTTAGGGATTTTCCAAATTGATGTTACCTATTAGTGAATGGTAGATGAAAGTACCTAGTTTCTTTGCTAATATACCCTTTATGAACTTTACCTATGAGTGAAATTATTCTAATGCATTCATGAAGGAGATGTTTATGGGAAGCTTCTATGAGATATCAAGAAACTTCAAGAATTTCCTATCCAACTTCTACTTATGTACCTTTAAGGAAAAGGAAGAAGTGGGGTGTGGGTATTACCTTATTTCTCTTTAGAGACCTCACCTAGTTTTCTTTTCTCATTGTGCCTCACTATTTTCTCTCTCTTTTTTCTTTTACATCAATCATTTTCTTTCATTTACCTCCTACTACCAAGTCTCTCCTTGTAATAATGGATTTACAATAATACTTGTACTATTTATTTTGGGATTTATTTTTGGGCTACTAGGTAGCATTCCTTGGTGTCTATTTTGTAGGGTTAGGACAAGTTTCCTCATTTATATTTCTAGATTCTTCATGCTAACATCATGGATACCTTCCCTTGTTTTCAAGTTTTCCATTTTAGGGTACATAGAATCTATCCTTTGGTTGATCTTACTTATATCTTGGCACATAGTGATGACTGAGATAGCCATAGTTTCCATTAGCTTTTCTAATTTATCTAGTCTTGATTCTTTGACCTATAACTATTGTTATTTTTTAAACTCAGGTAGCTTGAATAGAGGTCTTGTACTAAGATTACAAATTGGATTGTTATTGACCCAGGAAAGGTTGGATAATTTCTCCATCCTACCTTGTAGGCAATATAGTAGGGGTTCCATTGTTTGTTGAAGTTTCCCACATAATTAAACTGATTCTAGATTGTGGACATAAAATTCATTACCATGGCTTCCCTTGTAAAGATAAAAAATAATAGCTATATTTTAAACCATGTTATCACCCACTAAATTAGCATTCTTATCCAATGACACTAAGAGTGCTTGTTGGTTAAGCATCAAGCTTGAAATTTATATAGCCAGTGTAAAAACTACATCAACTTCATTCACTCTAGCTAGTCTTCTATTGGGTAGTATTTTATTATACAACTAAGAATTATTTGCTGCCATCTCTACCAAAAGTGGGAATGCTTCTTCTTTATTTTTACTCATAAAAGCTCCTCCACTAGCTACATCTATAATTTTACACATCTATCCCGATAAACCATTAAAAATGTTTGCATTTGAAGCCTATTGGGTAAACACAATATGAACATTTTCTGAGTTCCTTGTACCTTTTCTAAGCTTTATAAAGTGTTTCATCATCCATTTATAGAAAATAGGTGATATCATTTCTCATATTAGTTATTTATTATCATGGGAAATATTTGGCTAGGAACTTTTACGCTAAGTCTTCCTAATTATTAATTGAGTTGGCAGGTATAAAGTTAGGCCAATTTCATCATTAGAGACTTTATTATGTTTAAATGTGTTGTAATTCTCTAATAAATTTGTGATGTGGGAATCCATATCATTCGGGGGGTTATCGCTTAATTGCCCTTGAGATTGAACTATTTGGATAGTTTTAGGCTTGATCTCAAAGCTATAAGTTGGAACCCCAACCTTTCTAATTAATTAATGAAGTCACTCTAATGTAACCATATCATAATCCTATAATGAAAATTGTCCAATAGTAGCTAATGGTGTAATAGGTGGGTTGGGATCTGTTAGGCCTTGTTGTTTCATTTTAATTAGTTCTTGATTTTGACACTTCTTCTTTCATAACTTATATAGGGTTCTTTCCAATTTAGAGTCATAAGGATTAAGTTTCTGAAGAGCCAATTTGCGCATAAACAAAAACACTAAAAAGAAATTAAAATATCTAATCTAGTATTACTATAATACTACTAATATTTACTAACAAAATACTTTCCACTCCACGGAAATGGTGACAAAAACTTGGCACATAGTCCATGAGTATACATATTGTACAAGTAATACAGTTCTAAAGTAAAGGTATCGATTGTAATACTATTTGGGCTAAAATAAGGAAACTTATCAATAACTAATTATTACTACAAAGCTAACACAATTATGAACATAATATTTAATCCATGAGAAAAAATTAGGATTTTGGAATCTTCTAACCATTTCATATTCAATTCAAAAAAATCTATATACAACTTCTCTGAATATGATATCTAGCTACATGATCTTAGATGTCATTGATTGTTTTTCAAGCAATTGTATGACTTTGCATAAGTAATCACATTTTTATGCTATACATACATTAGCCATACATTTTCACTATTATCATGCATATGGTAGTTAATCTAGAAACAATCCATATTTCACCTTTTCAAGCTAGAACATAAACCTTAAAATCATGCAATTAATAGCCAATTAATTGAAGCTTTAAGTATAATATTAATTATGATATTAATTAAATGAATAAATCACATAATAAATTTGTTTTGATTAAATGCTACCTAGCTAGGTTCAACCAAAATTCTAAACAAAGAACCTAGCCACTCATCATTCTAAACATAATCAATAATAACATAAATACGTTTATAAAAAGAATATAAATCATTGAGGAAATAAATATAGAATTATGTGAGGAAATCTCACTCTAGATTTTATGAATATTTAACTCCTTCCAATTACTCTGAATTGTAGTTCTTCTTTCTCTAAATCAAAGGTAGGACAAAAGTGTCATTATTGTGTTCCAAGATGCTACAAATATAGGTCAAAAACTGACCTAATTGTTTAGGAATAGTATTAGCTTTGATCAAATGGATGAGATCGAAAGTTAGATGTAAAAATATAACTAATGTGTCAAATTTTGCCTCGATAGAACGATTGAAACCTTTTTCAATCGATCTAACTATGGCATTATTCCAACCCAAAACCACTTAATTTAAGTTTAAGTGATGCTCAATCAATTGAGTCCCTTATGGATTGATCAAGGCTCTTATGTATTGATCAAGCTTTGATAATGAATTCCACCAGAGAACCCTCAATAGAATTCGAGAAAAACTAGATTGATTGAATAAGAGGTAGTTTTGTAATTTCTCTAAAAATTATATATCTCATCCGTTTGCACTCCAAAAATATTCACTCTAAAATAAGACAATTAACTAGTATAAACTTTCTAAATAGCTATACTTTCATAGAGTTATCATACACATGTATTTATCATAATGTAATACAAAGTTGGTGCATAAACTATATTTCCTGTACAAAGTATCATTCAATACAATCTTCACTTTCACTTTTATTTGCTTGCACTGATTTCATCAACATTGTTTGTATGGTGCTAGAGTTTTGAAACTCAATGAGCTTTATAATCTGTGCATCCATGGATGTCTAACAAGAAAGCTCACATAAGGAGAATCATTTTATCACCGCGTAGATCATTTCTAAAATAGACCCTAAAATTTTCACCTTTCATAATGTCATCGTTACATTAAAAATTGATAATCACAACTTCACAATGTGGAAACATCATATTCTAAAAATTAGTAGTTGTCTTGATATTGAATATTATGTTCTAAAAGATCCTTTAGTACTTGAAGTTTTATTTTATGGAAAAATTAGTACATGGTTTAAGAGTTGGAGAAAACAGAATTGCATGCTTGGTTACTAGCTCATTTTGTGAATAACTAATGAGATCTTGAAACAATTTTTAGGTTTTAGAACTGCATGATAGGCATGGTTAATTCTTTAAAATAATTTTACCTCAAGGTTAAGAGCTTGGAAAATTCAACTCATAGAAGAAATGTATGATCTAAAGAAGCTAATATATCCATTTTTGAGTACATTTTGAAGATCAAAGTCTTAGTGATTAAGTCCAAAAAGTTTATTGCCTAATGATTTAAGAAGAAAATTTGATGTTAGTTTTTATTGGACTAGATGAAAGTTTTGGTAATGTTTTTTGAATAATCACTAAGAAAATTCTTAGTGAACATGTCTATGTTGATGATGAAAAACCTTTACTTCCTAGTAAGGATAGTAGGTTTGAAACAAGGAAAGATTTGACAAGTTCTTCATTGTTAACTAGTGTTAATCTCAATATTAAATCTTCATCACCTTCCAGTTGATAATGGACATAAGTTGTATGATAAAATTTCAAGTCAATTGGCTCCTCGTATGCAAGAAATGATACTCATATGCAAATAAAAAATATGCTCCTTATCCACCTAAAAATATGTGTTCCTATTTTCCACCAAACCATAGCTCTTAGTTTATTCCTTACAACAATTTTGGTAAGGGAAGAATTAATCGTCTATAATGTCAATTGGGTGGCAAGCAAGGTCATATTGTGTCTACTTGCTAATATAGGTTTGACAAGAACTTTGTTCCATATATTAATCAACCACAACAATCTTTTTTATCCCAAAAAACCTATGCATAACCACAACAATATTCATCTATATCATCTTATTCTGTTCAATCTACACATCAACCATCATTTCACTCACAATATTCTTTATCAAATAGATCCCTAGGGCATATATAAGCACTTTATCCAATACCTAGATAAACTTCACCTCAACCGTACTATTCATCTTCTTTATCTTTCCACATTCCAACTTATCATGCATACTTCGTACACCTTTCACTGCACCTTATTCCTTACCTTGGAATCCTCCTCAATTCTCTCTTTATGTAATAACTTAGAGTCATGTATGGCATTCTGACTTAGGAGCCACACATCATGTTACATCAAACCCAAGTAATTTTTCTATGTCACAAGAATATAGAGTTACTAAAAAACTTCTTGTTGGTAATGGGAAGGGACTAGATATAGTTCATGTTTTTTCAAATTTATTTATTTCTTTTACTATTCATAACAAATTTCTTATTCTTTCAAATCTTTTTCATGTTTCTCTTATACCCAAATATTTACTTAGTGTCTCTAAAGTTTTCCAAGATAATATTTTTTTCTTTAAATTTTACCCTTGTTGTTACGTCAAGGATCATATCACTTGGGAGATACTTTTCAAGGGAATTTTTTTAATGGCTTATATGAGTTTGATCTTTGGCATCATAGTTCTTCTACACATTATAATTATATCATGTGTACTACTTCAAACCTTTCATTAAAGTTAGCATTGGCACTCACTTACTAGTCTACTTACATCACTTGGCATACATGGCTTGGTCATGCTTTTTTCCTGTTATCACAAAGGTTTTATCTCATTCCAATATTCATATTTATAATTTTCTTAAAAGAGATAGTCATGTTTTTAATGCATATCATAAATGAAAGCTACATAAGCTACCCAATTCTTCTTACATGGTAAAAGCTGATGAACCTCTTACTTTAGTACATTCTAATATTTGGGTTTCCCCTAATACATCAAATAATGGATATAATTACTCTATTCACTCCATTAAATCAACTTCATATCAATGATTCATATGCAAAAATAAAAAATTAATAGCACTATCCAATAGAGTGGTGACACATGGCATGGGAGATAATTAGGCTAATCAACACGCAATGTGTTATACTGATGGACTTGTTGTGGCCAACATGATTGAGTCTACACCATGTCGTATGATGTGATTTGTTGCTATGGCTTGTGTGGTGCCCTGATGGGAAGAATGGATGAATTTGGTTACGACTTGTGGCACACCCATTGATTGAATAGTGATACTTCGAATGAATGTCATGCTGACATGTGATATGGCCCTGTATCACCCAGTACACATAGTGTTGTGCAATTTTCCATCTTTTCTTGTGTGGCATTCACGTGGCTTGTATGGTCAGCCCCTCTAATTGCATGGATCATGAGACAATAACATTAACTAAAGGTTATAGTGCCATCCTTGATAGAAAAATACTATAGAAATTGAAGGATTTGGGTAGCTTGGAAATCCCTTGCACTATTAGAAACGTATAACTTGGCAAGGCATTCTTTGACTTGGGTGACAGTATTAATCTCATTCCATTATCGATTTTCTAGAGATTATGGGTTGGTGAAGCCAAACCCATTTCAACATTATTACAAATGGAAGACACGTCAATCAAGTAACCAATGGAGTGGTAGAAGACATGAGGGTAAAAGTGGACAGATTCATCCTTCCAACAAATATCATTGTGCTACACATGGAAGATGACTATGACATTTGTGTCATACTTGGTCATCTATTCTTCAAAACTGGGAAATCACTCATTGATGCACAAAAATGTGATATTATAATGAGAGTGCAAGATAAGCTAGTAACATTTAACATTTTTAAAGTAATTAAATTTTATAATACTAATAAGGCTAGTGATTGCTTTAGGATAGATGTTACTAATAAGTTAGCTACTGATGAACTTTATGACATGTTTCCTAGTGTGGGTAAAAGTGGACAGATTCATCCTTCCAACAAATATCATTGTGCTACATATGGAAGATGACTGTGACATTTGTATCATACTTGGTCATCTATTCTTAGAAACTGGGAAAGCACTCATTGATGCAAAAAAATGTGAGATTATAATGAGAGTGCAAGATAAGCTGGTAACATTTAACATGTTTAAAGAAATTAAATTTTCTAATTCTAATAAGGCTAGTGATTGCTTTAGGATAGATGTTACTAATAAGTTAGCTACTGATGAACTTTATGATATGTTCCCTAGTGATGCGATAGAATATATTCTTCTTAATTCAATAAGTGCCCATACTGATGAATACCATGACACTCATTTTGCCATCCACACTCATACTGGTAACTTAGTAAAATCTACTAAACTGCACATAATTAAGATTGTTACACATAATTCTCTAAACAATGAGATAAATTCACTAGAAAGTACTCAACCTATCATAATTCTAAAACTATATAATCTTTTATGCATGTTAATATTGTTGAGTATGTAAACTCTTTGGAGGTTATGCCTCCCATTTGTGTATCTAATGCAGTTGTGGAATGTCTTGAGATAGGTTCTAAACACAAACAATCCATTGACGGGCCACCCAAATTAGAACTCAAATCTTTACCAAACCATCTCTATTATGAATTTATGGGTGAGAAAGAGACACTCTCAATTGTCATCTCTACTAGTTTAATTATGGAGCAAGAAGAATCATTATGAAAAGTGTTAAGGAAATTCAAAAGAGTTATAAGTTGGTCTATTGTTGACATCAAAGGCATAAACACATCCATATGTATGGGCAAGATCATGTTCGGAGATGAAGCAAAACCTACCATGGATGCACATTGCCAATTAAACCCTATTATGAAAGAGGTGGTATAGAAGGAAGTTGTTAAGTGGTTAGATATAGGCACCATTTATCCAATATAAAACAATGAGTGGTGAGTCCAATTAAATTTTTATCAAAGAAATGAGGGATAATTGTGGTGGAAAATGAGTTAAATAATTTAATACCTATTAGGACAATCATGGGATGGAAAGTATGTACGGATTTTCATAAAGTCAATAAAGTTACGAGGAAGGACCATTGTTCTCTCTTATTCATGGATCAAATGCATGATAGACTAGCTAGGTATTCTTTGTTTTTCCTTCTGGATGGATACTCCAACTATAACCAAATCATTGTGGCACCCAAGAATAATATAAGACCACCTTCATATGTCCTTCTAGAACTTTTTCTTTTAAGAGAATGTCGTTTGGGTTATGCAATGCAGTTGTAACCTTTATACATTTTATGATGGCTATCTTCTCAGATATGGTGAAGAAGGATTTAGTGATCTTCATGGATGACTTCTTGATTTTTGGGGAAACTTTTTGATAAGTGTCTACATAATCTCTCCCTTGTGCTACACAGATTTGAAGAAACCATCTTGGTTTTAAATTGGGAAAAATGTCACTTCTTGGTATAGTATGACATCACCTTGTGCCATAATGTGTCATCTAGGGGTATTGAGGTGGATAGAGCTTAAATAAAGTGATTGAGAAGCTACCACCACCTACCAATGTAAAAGGAGTGAGGAGTTTTCTTGAGCATGTGGGATTTTACCATACATTCATAAATGATTTTTCCCAAGCATCCAGACCGTTGTATAGTCTATTGGAGAAATACATGCCCTTTATATTTGATGGTAGATGTTTAGAGGCATTCCTAGTGCTTAAGGATAAATTAATGTCAGTTCCTATTATAGTAAGAGTGGATTAGGGTAACCCCTTTGAATTTATGTGTGATGCAAGTGATTTTGCTATTGGAGCTATTTTAGGGTAGCAAAGAGCGATGTTCCACACCATATATTATGTAAGCAAGATGCCCAGTAATGCTCAAATGAATTATGCTACTATAAAGAAAGATTCTAGCCATTGCATATGCCTTTGAGAAATTTATAGAGTATTTGGTTGGAACCAAAGTGTATCTATAGGGATTAATCTATAATAAAGTACCTTATGGCAAAGAAGGGTTCTCTTTTTACAAAAGTTTGACAATGAAATACGTGATAAAAAGGGTCATAAAATCAGGTAGTAGACCATCAATCAAGATTATAGAGAAGCTAATATGGATGAAAACATGGTGATTAGGGAATCCTTTCTAAATGAGCAACTTCTTTCAGTGGCTCAATTTGTCATTTCTTGGTATGCAAACATTGCAAATATTTTGGCTGCCAATATTCTTCCACCAAGCTCTTCATCACAACATAAGAAGAAATTCTTCCATGATATTAAAGACTATTTTTGGGATGACCCTTACCTCTACAAAGAATGTAGCAATGATATTTTGAGAACGTGTGTTCCTTATAAAGATGTTGGAAGTATTCTTCACCATTGTCATAGCTTGGATTACGGAGGCCACTTTGGATGCATAAAATTAGTATATAAGCTGCTTCTCTCTTGTTATTTTTTTCTTACATTATTTATAGATAATTACCTTTATGTAAATATATATGATATTTGTCAATGGATAGGTAATATTTCTTAAAGATATAAGATGCCCCAGAATAGTATACTTGAAGTATAATTGTTTGATGTTTAGGGAATTGATTTCATGGGACCATTCCCATCATATTTTGGTACCCAAAACATACTAGTAGGTGTGGATCATGTGTCAAATTTGGTAGAAGCCACAACTAACAATAAATGTGATGCCAAAGTTGTCCAAAAGTTTTTGAAGGAAAACATTTTCACTAGGTTTGAAACTCCTATGATTATTATTTACTCATAAAGGTATCACTTTTGTAATAGAATCTTTAATTCCTTACCCTCTAAATATGGGATTAAGTATATAGTTTCTACCCCCTACCATCCCCAAAAATCTAGGTAAGTGAAAGTATCCAATAGAGATGTGAAAATAATTTTGGAGAAAATAGTGAGCATTTCTAGAAAGGGTAGGGCATCCAAGTTGGATGATATATATTTAATGGGCATACAGAATTGCATTTAAAACACCAATTAGTACCATCCCATATAGGCTAGTCTATGGAAAGGCATGTCACTTACCCGATGGAATTGGAACACATAGCATATTGCGCATTACAATAGTTGAATATGACCATGGATGCCACTCTTGAGAAAAGGATAGTGCAAATAAATAAGCTAGATGAGCTACGATGGAATGCTTATGTGAATACCAAGTTGTAAAAAGAGAAAATAGAAAGATGGCATCACATGAAAATTATACAATATATTTTTGAACAAGGGTAGAAAGTATTATTGTTCAACTCAAGACTCAAACTATTTCTAGGCAAACTCAAGAGTATGTGGTCAAGTCCATTTACCATTACTAGGTAACTAACTCTGGAGCAATTGAATTAGTGAACAACAAAAAATAATAGTTCATGGTTAATGGGAATTGAGTGAAGCACTATTCTGGAGATCAACTACCAAATGATACAGCTATGATGATCTTGGTGGATGCACTAAAGGAGTTGATATGAGCACCTAGTCAAAGATGTTAAACATGGCACTTGTTGGGAGGCAACCCAACATTATTATACTTATATTTATTTGTTTTGTAGGTGCATAAATGTGAAGGGAAATGGCACAATAAAATAGAGTGGTATTCCAAGGTTAAGAGAGTTTTCTTTTCCTTTCACTCGTTGATATTCATTTACTTTCATTAGGGACAAGGTGCAACTCAAGTGTGGGGAATAAAATTTGTTCTCTACTTTAGTGTTTACTGTTCATTTTCTTTTTTTAGGATGTTGTTGATCATGATTTACATAGAAATTGATGAATACATGGAAACTAAATGCATGTATGCATGATATGAAGCATATGAATCCAATGATAGAATTGGTTGTTATGACTAGAATAAGGAATGTAACATGCTCATTAAGATACTCACATTAATCATATGATACACTTGCTAGTTTTAATTGGATTGATTCATATTTTTTATGCACATGCTCATGTTTGAATTTGGGGATCTTATCGGGAGAAAATTTGGTGAAAGTTATGCTAGTCGATGAGGTCTACCATGCTTTAGAATCTACTTGAGCATCCTTTGAAGTGAAATCCTATATAGTATTTAGTATGAGAAATAAATTAGGCCTCGATTGAGCCTTTCAAGATAACTCTTATTTATATCCTTAGTCACACATTTGAGCCTAACTAAGAATCATTTATATCTTTAAGTCATATTTTATACCTATCCAATAAGAATTACCTTTACCTTTACACCTTTAGTTTGTCTAAAAAATGGAATTTTGTGTTATGCTATAGAGTGAGGAGAAATGTATTGCACTATATTTCTACAAAAAAAAAACTCACAATGCAACTATCCTTATAAACAAAAAGGAAATAAAAGGAATGAAATTAAGGATAAGTTTGGGGGTGTTATGAAGTTACAAAAAGGATGTGGAGTAAAAGAATAAAAATTGGTAAGATAGGGTGCACTAAAACATCAAGTGAAAGCTCAAATGTAGCTAAGCATTGCATGATGAATAAAAAGAAAACTAAGAAGTGGAAAAAGCCTAAATGTCTTCATTCATCTACCTCCACCTAAGCCTTACATTATAAGTATGTAAATCCCTTTTGATCTATAGCTAAATGTGTAATTTATATTAGTAGAGAGGGGTGTGAAAAATAGACTTAGGAAACTTCTTCTAATACTTAGTATTTTAAAATTCTCATATAAAATGATTTCATGAGTGCATTGTATGACATCATTTGCAATATACACACATGAATCAATTCATAGAAAACCTTGCATACCTATATACTAATGGAATGTTGATTAATGGTTATGTTTAACCTCCTTGTCATAAAATTGTACAATTTTTTAGGGGAGTACTTTTTATTGAACATTAATAAATTAATATATATGTGTTTACGAATGTACTACCCATATTAGGTTAGTTTAGTTAGATTTGGCTTTACTTGAAGACAAATAAAGAGTTAAGCTTTAGAGTATGATAACTATATGAATGTCAAATTATTTAGCCACTTTTAAAACAATTGTTTGTCTTGTTTTATGCTAATATCATGAAAAAAAATTAATTTGTGTTTAATTATTTCAATGTAGATGGAACGATAACAAACAAAGTGAAAACAAGACAAAAATGGGAAAAATCAGCTCATGCCACAATAGGCACTTTTTTATACCACAACACACATACGTCTATTGGTGATCAGTGCGTTCCATGCCATATTAAGTCATTTCGACCTTAATTAATCGTAATTTGGACAGAGTTGAAAAAAATTAGCATCTATACAAAATTTCCAGTAGTCCCAAAAAGAGATAAAAGAGAGGAAAAGTTCAAGAAAGATGTATAACATGCATGGCAATTACATAAATTTGAGAGAATTATTAAGTTGTTTGTCTTGATTGAATAACATGCATGGTTTCTTAGCATAGATGTATAATTATTATGTATATAATATAGAATTGATAAACTTAATGAGTAGTATGAAATCTAATTAATATTAGAGTGTGATTAGGTTAATTACTATATGGTATGTAGTTTACTTGAGAGGGGAATTCATGCTATGTTATATTCAATTGATCATGTAATTGGTTGGTAATTAATTTGAGAGATTTTAGTCATTCATATGCTTTGGAAAGTAGGGATTAGGATTCCTAGATCGTTTCTGTTATATTTTTGTTGTTGTTGAGATTTGTGATTCGAGATATTTAGTTGTCATTTATTTTTCATTTTTATAGTTTACCATTTTCCAAGTAGTATTCATATATAATTTTTATATTAGTACTCTGTTATAAGTTACACAACTCCATGTGGGATCAATTTATATACTTAGGTATATTATATTACTAGCATAACCCGTACACTTGTTGTCAGCGTGTCATCTAGTTTATGCATAGTTCACACAAAGTGATACATTCTATGCATACAATATGTCATACTAACTATCCTATTTACACATGGTCCATACAAATGATGTCATGAAGAAAAACATATATAAAGGTATCACCATAAACATGTAAGCATAACAACAAATCCTAAAAAACATCATAAACACCAAGGATGTAAAAACAAACACAGTACTTCCTTGAATATCATCCATGTGACAAAAACCTCACCCTCTAAATGTATGCATGCCATGCAATAATAATGTTATGCATCCTACACTATCACAACTTCCCTTAAACAAATGCATTTAAACACAACAGATAAGAAACAATAAAGAAACATGGAAGTGTACTAAACATTTTAAGAGAAACATAACTCGCAACCTGTGGAAAGAAATACATCCTAGTAAGAGAGTAAAATAATCAAACTCACAAAAAATAACAAAATAGACAAATAAGTTAGATCATAGAGATTGCCTCAAAACATATCATAAGGGGAAAAAAGATATGTCTTAAGAGAGATCATCACAAGTTGTACATTGTTTCATCGGTAATAAACTACACATTGTTCCATCAAAAGAGATCATCAATAACATGCATGTCATCCCTTGTCAAAAGTAGGAAATATCTTAAATAACTAGTGAGCAACACATGAAACACCCCAAAGAGAGAGAAGAAATAAAGGATGTTACTAAAACATCTCATTAGAGATGAATACTCAGGTTCCAAGATTAGAAACAAGAGACATGCATAGAAAGATTGAACAACCCAAAACGCATGGAATGTTAAATAAACACACAAGTCTAGTCACAAAAATGTGATGGGTGCTTAAAAGCACTTAATAAATCATGATCTTTTTGCATGTTAAATGATTAAATAGATTTTTATTTGCTTAGTTTTACCATATTTAAAACATACTATCTTTTAGAAATCGTGGGTATGTTTTATTATTTTTTAGGTATTTTAAATTCAAAGTGATTTGATCAATCAAACACTCAAAATATATATCTGAAAGCACTCCATTACGACATTAAGGCTTAAAAATAATTACATATGTTCCAAGCCAGAAAAGGGTATATAAGAAAATAAGGGTTCCAAATTGATTAAAAGGACATAAGTCATAGCATGGAATTTGTTACTGCCCCAGTGCAAGGCTAACAGACTAAATATAATGCATTCCAAAATTGATGTGGGTAGTGGTGTTGAAATTTTGTATGCCACGACAAATGCACAATGGATCACTTTCCAACAAATTACAACTTGTATCATGTCGTAGTGTGAAAAGAATTGTGACACAGCGCTAGCCTACTGTTCCACCATTTTTTTCTTTTCTTATACTTAAAATTAGATCCCAACTACATTGTCTTCATATCCCTATCTCTTTCAAATCTCTCTAGTTTTCTCGTAAGCCTTCTTTAGTTTCTCTTTTCTTTAGTTTCAAAACTCTTCTACCAATTAAGAGTTGAACAATTTTAGTTTATGTAGTAGATTTAATTTCAATTCAATAAATGATGTTGGCAATACTATTTGGAAGTTTTCTAGAACATAAACAATACTAAGATTCTATAAGGATACAATTAAGGTATATTTAAATATATTCTTTACAAATTATCTTTATGCATTGTTTTATATGCTATATTTAATTTATTTATCATTTATTAAAATATGCATGTCTAGCTATAAATAATATAGGATATTAATAATATTGTTATCCTTGTGAAATATTAAAGTAGGTATACATTTTTTATAAAATCAATTAGTTTATTTTTTTTCATTAAGATTTAAACAAAAGTTTGTTATAGAAAAGTGAATTGACTCAGTTTTTTCATAATAAACATGAGATTTAGACTTACGATTTAATTATCTTAATCTAATTTAGAGTAATACTCTAAAATTCTAGATATATACTATCTAAATCTTATATTGAGTCATTCTTTATTTCAAGGATTTTTATAAGATTTATTATTGAAAAATATATCGATGACACATTTGTCATAATTGATTTAAAATCAAAATGTTAGTTTCTAGATGCTTAAATCATAAACCTAACTTTTACACTTTGAATTAAAGTCTAATTATATGCTCGACCTTAGGCAATAATTAGATGATTTGTTAATTCTTTAGAAATAAATCAAAATTTAATAATTAATCAATTGGTAGTCCTGAAGTTAGGTAATAATTAAATGGTTTGTTATTAACAAAAGAATCTAAACCCTACCATAGGATATTAAAAAAAATCAATAATCTTAATTAATATGCTTATTATCCTAATTAATAGTGAGAAATCACAATTAACTAGCTAATCTATGACATAAATTCTTTACTCCATGATGAATGTTTATTTGCCTAAATGTTTATTGAATCTATTTTTATTTTTATGTTATTATTTTAGATCTTCCAACCAAAACAATTGTGACAAGATGTTTAGGTTATTATTTTTGTTTTAAAAAATTTGTTCAATTATTTAAAAATCACATGACTCTTCATTAGATGACATTGGAAATGTACTTATCATTTTCTATAATTTATTCGTGTACTTACAAGCTATTTTATAAATCACACAAAATTTTGACACTTATTTTTTGTTCATCAAGTTTTTAGTACTGTTTTCGAGGAGGATTAGTATTTTTAAAATTTTATTATAACAATATTAAAAACATTTTGTGTGTTAAATATTGTGATTTTTATTTAAAATTTTAAAATATCTAGGTTACTAATTAATATTGGATATTTTTAATTTTTAATTTTTATTTTTAATAATAATAATAATAATAATAATAATAATAAGTGTGTGTATATATATAAATTGAGTTCAAAATACATTCAACCTTAATACTACTAGGTGTGTGTATATATATAAATTGATTCAAATTTAAATAAATATTTTAGTATCAAACTATAATTTCAGATTTATGAACATGTGATATTAAATGCATGAATGTGTGTATATATATAAATTGATTCAAATTTAAATAAATATTTAGTATCAAATATAATTTCAGATTTATGAACATGTGATATTAAATGCATGAATGCAATCTCATGTATCGTAGTTATAAAAAAATATACCTTAAGTATAAATATATGAAACTCGAGTATTTGTTTGACTTTTCTTAATAGATTTGATAATAGACTTAAAAATAAATTTACATATAAATATTTTATCTACAAAATTAACCAACACTCATACCTTACATCTTTTTAGGAAGAAAAATATCTTAATCTAATAATTGTTAGTAAAAAATAGTATTTTATAATAAAAACTTTTGTGAATTCATATAATCTATAATTAAAATATAGTGTGTTAAAAAATAAGGATCATTAATGTTAATTAGATGTATAAATTTTTAATATCCATATTGTGTCTATGGTTTAAATTTTAGTTATAATGTTTTTTTAATTCTAGAGTCAAAATAATTAAAATAACTATTATATTTTACAAATTTTTGAAGAAATAAACTATAATTATATATTAACAAGCTAGTTTTTGATAATAAAAAAATAAGAGTAATCACCTTTTAATATTTAGATATACCAAAAATTGTAATTGTTTCGTACATATGTGTTGAAAGTTAATAAATCATTTTAGAAAAAATATTAGTTGAAGCCGAAGTTCGAATAGACGCAACAGCTATATAATATGAAAGTTAATAAATCATTTTAGATAAAATATTAGTTGAAGCCGAAGTTCGAACAGACGCAACAGCTACACTATTATATATATATATATATATATAACTTCATAAAGAATTTTAGATATATAAGGAAGCTGAGCTAATTAAAATGTTACCCAAAATAAAACGAGCAAATTAAACTAAACAAATTATTTTTTATTGGGTTTTTAATTAAAGCAAAAAACTGGTTTTTAATTTATAAATTTTCTCAGAGTATTATAAAAATTGACAAAACATTCATTTATCTCAAAGTATCACAATCTTGGTTAACAATTTCACTTCATCTAAACTCAATTTAAATAAAGATGACCTCATTTATATTGAAGTTGATGCAGTCGATTTCATTTATTTTTAACTTGATGGAGGAAACTCCACCTCATCTACCCTTTATTTCGTGGTAAGTGATCAAACCCCGGTCAAAGGTGATCAATAAAAGTCAAATGTGATCAATGATATTAACGATAGTCAATCATCATTCAACACTAAAAAACAATAGGTTAAATTTCAATACGATTGATCAACATATATTAATCAACAATTATTTAACAATTAATATAATTATACTTTATTTTAGAGAAAATAAAAATTTTAAACTATTTAAATGAGTCATTTTTTACATGATTTGTTGGTAATTTGATATTATTTGTTTCAAATTTATAATCAAATGAGTTTCGTGAATGTTAAATGATCTCCCTATCATTAATTGAAGGACATGAGCTAATCTTCCCAAATGAAGATATAATCTTGGTAGTTATCTTAGTGGTTATTGATGAATGCTAGAAATTGAACTAAGCTTATTATTATGTTAAAAGTAGAAAAAGGGCATTTCTTTTTATGATTTTTTAGAGTAGTATTCTATAGACAACCCTTTTATTTCCTTGTAGCAAAAATAATAATAATTAAAGGGATAAAATCATTGACATAAGTTATTATGCTATTTTAAATTTTTTTTATAGCAGTGATTGACATTTAAAATTGTAATTTTATCTATATATTCTTTAATAAATCTTAACCTTTGAGATATTATCGTATCAAAAAATTGTGTAAAAATTGAAGTTATTTATCCTCACCCAGAATAAACTTCTATAAACTACAAAAAAATCAATGAAATTTTTGGTTAATTTTGACATGAATTTTTAATTTCATCATTAAAAATTTTGGTTTTTCAGGTTACTTATTAAATAAAATATATTTATTTTATTTTTTAATAAATAAAATGCAAAATAGTTGTTCTATAGGTTTTTTCCTCTAGAAAATATTTCTTTGTAATTACTCTATCTGGATATATATATATATATATATATATATATATATATATATATTGGGAATTAAAAATAAAATATATAGAACCAAGGTCAAAAACATTAAAAAATTTGAGGTACAAATTAATTTTTTAACTTACTAACATGCAAATTCTAAAAAATTAGTATTCTTTGGTAAAAGTTTTTAGACTGATGTAAACTCTTTATAAAATACACTTTTTTTATAAAAATAAATATATTTTATATTTATACTATGAAAATAAGAGTTAATTACAAATCCATGACTTAAACTACCTTACAAGATATAGCCCATAAGTAATCTACTTATAATCTCCACTTTTCTTCATAGTCTTCGTAGGAAAGGTGTTTGAAATTGGATCAATAATTCGATAAACTTGAGTGACACGAGCAATCAAACCTTTTATATCAATATTTGAAAAATTAGCAAAATAACACAAGTGCAAAATACTGGCCCACTAGATTTCTTCACTTTCCACTATGAAAATAACTGGTCCATTGTATTTCCTATCTTTCCACTATGAAAATAAGATTTATTTACAAAGTCATGACTTAAACTACCTTCCAAGATATAGCTCATAAGTAATCTACTTACAAGCTCCTCTTTTCTTCATAGTATTCACAAGAAAGGTGTTCAGAAGTGGACCAACATTTTGCTAAAATCGAGTCACACGAGCAATCGAACCCCTTCAATCAGCACTTCAAATGTTAGCACACTAATAGAAGTGCAAAATGTGTCCTAGATGAATGGCCCTAACTAGAAGATTCAAAAATATATTAGTTAATTTTAAATCATCTAACAACCCTAAAATAAGCAGATTAAGCATATATTCGACAAAGATAACTTCTTTAAAGTTAAATTATCAAATGAAATAATTATGATATTACACATACAATTATTTGATACAAGCTCAAAAATATAGTAAAGAAGAAGCTATATGAAAATATAATCAAAATATCATAATTTTAATAGGTTTATTAAGCAATCAAACATAACCACCAATATTTGATAGATTAATTAAAGAAAGAAACCTAAACAAAATATGATCTTGTTTTTGCAAATCGTTTTGAGAGAGCACAAAAACAATTAGAAAATTATAATGAATATGGTTCAAGAAAAAAAGAGGTATTAGGTTTTTTAAATAGAAAATATTAAAACCCTAATGTCATGTTAAAGCTCAATTACAAGTCTATCCATTAAATAATTCTTGGGACTAGGTCGATCGAATATGATCAATCTAGTCCCTCGATCGATTGAACCCAACATCGATTGATCTATTCTAATTTTAAATTCAACCCAAGAGGACATAAATCGTACAAGATCGATCCTCGATCGATTGACTCAATACTCGATAAATTGATCAATGTATATACCAAATATTTTAAGTGTATAACATGTATTCTAACGTGCATAAGGATTAGTATATACCTATAACATGAAATTTTGAAGCTTGGAAGTTTCTTGGGCTTGAATAGTGGACATCATAATGCATATGATTAGCAACTAGTTTACATTTAAGCATTTTGTTCACGAATATCATCAACACTCACATATACCTTACAATCTATCACTTTGGCATATTCGTGTGACAAAACCTATCTTTTGCTTGAATCTTTGAGCTTACATGTACAATGAAGATCAAATAGACAAAATATGTATATAAATTATCTCAAACTGCTCATTGTTCATTAATTCAGTTTATATGATAATAATAAAATAAAGAAACAAACATAAGTAGTGAGTAATAATGGATAGAACATTTAAATATTAAAATTTCTCCCCATATGTGACATACCAATTAATAAATATAACACTTTAAAAATGTGTTCTCGCCCTATGTGCAATCTCTCCATTCAATAACCATTATCCCCATTTTTGTCATACCAAAAGATAATTTAACTTTGAAGCTTAAATTCAACAAGAGCAAGAATGTGATGTATGCAATAAATGAACTCACTCTAAGTTCTATGACACCCTAAAATAAAGTAGAATAAAATAAAATTTATCAAATCTGAGAATTTTAAATTTTTTTCTTTCTAAAAGAAGTAATAGAATTATTTAAATATGATGAGAACATAACACTCATTTAAGAAATTACTATTGGTTAAAATTTGACTATCCATTTAAGGTATAAGTATTTTGACAAGCCACACAGACATACTAACACATATAGTGACATATCAACTATGACCGAAAATAAGATACATGTTTGAACTTTAAAAGTATGTCATTTAATTCATTTATGATCAATTCTGGAATATCAAATGAAAGATTATCATTTATCATGAAAAAATGTAATTGAATCCTGAATTTCACACAAAACAATTATTTACCAAGAGAGAACTTAAAATATTTGTATTCTCTTTATATATATATATATATATATATATATATATATACGGATTGATTATCATTTTTTATTTTCTTTTTATTTAACCAAATTTTGAATATTTATTTTTGTGCATGCTAAGCTTTTTCTATTTTTTTTAAGGAATTATGCATGAGCCAGAAACCTAGTATGATGACTTTTACACTAGAAGTAAGGTAGCCCTTTCAACTCACTATCGTAGCTACACATATCACAATAGGTAGCCTTATCAAGTTAGGAATTTCTATGTAATAAAATTTTAAAAAGGGAAAAATCAAGCTCAAATATAGTTTTACAGTCAAAGTTAGATTAAGCCTAGAAATCTTATAAAATCAATCGTAAACTTCAAGCATAATGTACATATGAGTTCAGTGAGTGCATGAGTAAGTTCTTATCAACATCAATCACCAGATGTGAAAAAATATTAAATGCACCAGTCAAAATACTCAATTACACAATGAAAAGTCAATCAGAATAAATAAAGTTTGTAAAGAAAAGTAGTATGTGGAGTTTATTTCGTAGTTAAAACAAATCTACTCCCTTTTTATTTTATTTTTTATTAAGACTAAAGAAACATCAATAAAAGAGAAATGATAAAAAAATATAATAAAGATACTCACATAGGGTTAATTAAGCACTCAAACAAAAGTACCTAGGTGAACATTAATGGACAGTCAGGTGAACGAAAAAAGGCAAACTTTCCTAACCCAAACTTTCTTGAATCTTGGTTTCTTTATTTCTTTGGGTTGGAACTCAACTATCTTAGTTTTCATAGGCATGTTCTTGGACTTATCTTTAGATTTAACATTCATCCTAAATGAAAATGCAACATGCATTGTATGAAAACGATAATTAGCCCTAGAATTAAATGTGTTGAATTTCAATTGCCTCTTTGAAGCAACAACTTCATGCTTTCTAGTATAACTATTGGATAAAATATCCATAGATGGATGATAATTATGAGTTCTCTGACTAGATAAATGGAAAGGATTAACAATGTGTGTAAAAGCCAACAAAAATCTACATTTTGGCTCAATATGACATTTCCTACTACAATAATGATAAACATGCACAAACCTAATAGTTTTATCAACTATTGATGAAATGGTTGTTTTTGCATATGTAATAGTAAGAGTACAGTTAGAAGATCTTAAAAATGCGGGATTTGATGCTAAATATGTATGTGTAGCATTTGAAGAATGAGGGTTAGCAGGTTTTACAAACTGAGTTGTGTTTGAAGATGATGGCATAGAATGCTTATCTACATAGTCTAACCCTCTCTTATCTCCAAAAGTTTTTCCATAGTCAAGAACATTGTTTTTATTTTTAGCTCCAATTGTTAGACTCTCCATGGCTTTCTTTGATTATTCAAGTTCATACACGAGATTCTTGTTTTCTTGTTTAAGATATGCAAAACTTGAATTCAAACCGTCGACAAGTTTAGACAATTCAATTTTTTCGTTCTTCTATGATCGAGACATTTAATTCATAGTATTTAAGTTTATTATTTAATTTGGTTACTTCTATAAGAAATTTCTGCTTTTCCTTTTTAAAGCCTACTAAATCTATAAATAGTTCATCAAGACTATTAGCATTAAATATATTAGTAGGAATTCATAATCATTTTTCTCATAATCTGAATCAATGTTAAACTTACTTGAATGTCCACCAGTAATTGCAATAAATTACAAATAGTTAGTGCCATTGCTATATGATTCATTCAGATTGTCATTGTCACTTTCTAAATCACTAAGGGTACGTAGCATTGAAAGCTCTTCCAGTTCCTTTCTTTTTATTATCACAAATGTCACCAATGCTCAAAAAGACCTTACAATCTCCCCCTTTGGCATACTTGTGCGTCAAAACCTCTATCTCTCACTACATAATGCTGGTAGGAAAAATAAAGTTTTACATAGTCGTACTATCATATAATTTGGTAAAACCATCATTGTTCATTATTATAGTGTACATAACAATATAAAAAGAGAAAAATATTCATAAGTACAAGTAATTATCAAATAGAATTTAAAAACATAACTACCGATATGTGTAATATTTCAAAAACAAAATCAAAGTTGATTCTCTACCTAAATTTAATATTTCAATTTTTCTCCCCCTTATTGTCATACAAATAAATAATATAATCATGAAGCAATGACAAATAGGTTAAGAAAGTAAGCAGTGTATTTAATGTTTGAAAATAAGAGTACAAATTCAAAATAGAGAGCTAAAAATAATATATTTTCTAGAAATAAATAAACTCCCCTTTAGTTCTACAACTCCTCTAAATAATTTAAGAGAAAACAAAAAAAATTATATATATATATATAAATTAAATTGAGGGTGGTAGACTTAGCCAAACATGACTAAAGTAGTACACACAAAAGATAAAATTAATTTTGTTCAAAGTGTATCTATCCATTTATAACATAAATATATGTAGAGAAAACATACTAACACATATAGTGACTTAACGATAGTCACTTAAAGTGAGATAAATATTGAACCATAATAGTATATCAATTAGTCTATTTATGATTAGTTATGAAAGATTTAAAGAAAAAGAATTACCAATCATGCAAAAATTTCAGTTGAATTCATATTTACACATAATAAAAAATTTCTAATTCAGAGAGAACTTTAATTAATTTTTTTGTATTCCTTCTCAATATTTATCATATTTGTTTTTTATTCTTTATTTTGTATGATGTAATGATTATTTATTTTTCAATTATTTTTTATTCTATACAACTATTTTCTTTATCATATTTGTTTTTGTAAAGGAAATATGCACGAGCCAATATACCTAACATAATGACTTTCCTACTAGTTGTGAGGCACCTCTCTTTGCTCACCACGTTAGTTTTACACATCACAGTAGGTAACCCTCTTAAAATTAGACATCTCTCTATAGAAACATTTTTTATAGTGAAAGATTGAATTCTAGCATAATTTCCATAGTTAAGGTTATTTTATACCCTAAAATCTCACATAATTAATTATAAACTTCTAGTATGAAATACTTATGTGTCTAGTAGGCTCGTGTTGGCATTGATCACAAGATTTGAGAAATATGTAAATGCACAAGTCACAATATCCATTTGCATAATTTATAGTTAATCAAAATAAATAAGAATGGAGTATGTAATGATCACGTCAATGTTAAAGCATAAAGCATATCAACTTTCCTCCCTTTTTTATCTTTTTTTTACACTAAAAAAGAGGAATAAAAATAAAAAACATTCTAAAGATGCTCACCTATGGTCAACTAAACACTCAATAAAAAGTGTCTAGGTAAAAATAAATGACAATCACATGACCAAAAAATGACAATTTTTCCTAACTCAAACTTTCTTGAATTTTGGTTTCTTTATACCTTTGGGTTGGAAATCAACTACCTTGACTGTCATTTGCATATTCTTATACTTTCCTTTATATTTTATATTCGTCCTAAATAAATATTCAGTATGTATGATAGGATGATGATAATTAGTCCTAGAATTACAAGTGTCAAATTTTACATGCCTCTTTTAACCAACAACTTCATGATTTCTAGTAGAATTTTTGAACATGTTATTATAATTTTCATTCATCCTAGAATATAATGTGATATGTATAGATGGATGATGGTTATGAGTCCTATTATATGAAGCATGGAAATTATTATTAAATTTAGGAGCATTCAAAAAAGATCTACATTTGGACCTAACATGACCTTTCCTATAGATAGGCACAAACTTAATAGATTTTTCAATCACAGGTGCAATTTATATATAATGACTAGCATTAAGAGTAGGGTTAGAAGGACTTACAAATGTGGATTTTGATATTGAAGTTGTATATTTAGCCTATGAAGAAGAAGGGTTGGACGGTTTAACAAATTCAGTTGTTTTTAAAAATGATGGCATAGAATCCTTATCTATATAGCCTAGCCCTCTCTTGTCTCTAACGGGTTTTTCATAATCCATAATTTTGTTTACCTTTTCTGCTCCAATGGTTAGCCCTTTTACAGCTTCTTTAGATTGTCCAAATTCCCACACCAGATCTTTTTTTCTTGTTCTAAGCTAGAAAGACTCGAATTGAGATCATTACTACGCTCAGAAAAATCAAGTTTTTTTCTTTTTTCAGTACTGAGGAATTTATTTCATAAGATTTTAGTTTATCATTTAATATAGTTATTCTATAAGCAACTATCGTTTTCTCTTTTGCATCTTACAAAATCTATGAATACTTCTTCAATACCAATAACATTAAATTTATTGAGTAGAAATTCAACATCACTTTCCTCATCTTCTGAAACAATGTCAGACTAGTAAAATGTTAATCAATAGTTGTAGTAAATGCCAAATAGTTGTTGTCATAACTTTTTGATTAGACAGGATTATCATTATCACTTTGAATACGAGTAAATGTGGTTTTGATAGCACTTCTAGATTTATTCTTCTTGTTTATCTAGTCTGCTAAAATATGACTAGTCCTATTGCATTCAGTGAGTTTAGATTTCTTACCTTTAGTACTCACATATTTAAGTTCTCTCAAATTCTGATCCTTTTGACAACTTGATTTTCATTTGTTTCGAGGATTCTTTTTATTAGGGATTTTGTTCAATCTTCTGGTTAAGAGTATCAGTTCTTGATCATCATTATCACTATCTTCAATTATAACAATTTTAAAAGTGATACTTCTTTGGAGGTTTTCGAAAGCTCATCTCAAAGGTCATAAGTGAGCCAACGAGTTCCTCTATTTTGATTGTGTCCACAACCTTGCTTTCATCAATGACAGTGACCTTTGCATGGAACCAATGAGGTAATAAGTAGAGAATATTTTGAACTATCCTAAAATCATCAATTTTCTTTCCAAGATTGGTAAAGGTGTTAGTAATATCACATAATCTAATATAAAACTGAGCGAAAGTTTCATTTCTTTCATCTTACGATTTTCAAATTGACTATCAAGCATGCAAAGTTTAGTTTGTTTAACTTGTGTGCTACCCTTATGGGAAACCTCTAAAATATCTCAAGCATGCTTAGTAGTATCACCATTAGAAATAAGATGAAACTCATCAATAGATACAACACTAAAAATAGCATTAATACCCTTTTAATTCCAGTTACTAGCAGTATTATCTTGATTTATACATTCATTCCTAGGTTTAAGACTGAGTATATTATCTTTGGTAACTATAGGTGGTTCCCAACCATAAAACATAGAGTTCCAAACACACTCATCTATAGACTGTAGAAAGGCTCTCATTCAAGCCTTTCAATATAGGAAATTAGACCCATCAAAGTAAGGTGCACAAGTTATAAACGAATGAAAGTTTCTTTTTTAGTTACATATTAATTTAACTTAAGGGATGAATACATATCAACAAAATTTTGAAAAATTAAAATTTTCACTACCTACCAAGCATGCAATCACATGTAAAAAAAAATAAAATGGAAATATAAATCGAGACATAAGATGTTTAGGTGGAAAAAACATGTCACACCAATGACCTAAGAGAAAAACCATCGATCTACTAAACCATCTAACTATTCACTAATAAAAGTAAGGTCCAATTATAAGATGAGGACTTATACTACCCACCAAGATAATGCCCCTAAATAATATACTTATAAGCCACTACTTTTATCACAGCCTCTACAAGAAAGATATTCATATCCAAACCAATGTTTCAAAAACTTAAGTCACACAAGGAATTGAACCCATTTATTTAATACCTAAAAAGTTAGCACAGTAACAGAAGTACAAATGTGTGTCCTAGAACAGATTTAATAATTAATAACCCTTACCATATTTAATCAATATATCAGATAAATCAAAATAAACTAATAACCCACAGTCATATAGACTTTATAAGTACACTCAGCTACAAAGTGACCAATCTCATTTCATTCAAAACATGTAGATCCAATAGGTTTAGATTTCTTACCTTATTAACTTATAGGTTTGAGTTCTGTTTGATTCTAATCCACAATAGGGTCCTAGGAAAACACTAAGTATATATTGTGACCCGATATGATACCAACTTAAAGTTTAAAATTACGCATCTAATTGAACTAGAGGGGTGAATGGTTAATTATTTTAATGATGCCAAATTAAAATTTCACAAGTAATCAAACATGCAATCATGTGTAATAAATATAAAACCAAAATAAATAAAACATGGCACTTGATATTTTATATGGAAAAACCTTAGGCCACATCAATGACCTAAGGGAAAAATCACAGGTTCGTCAAACCACCTAATTGTCCACCATGAAAATAAGTTTCAAATACAAGGCCAAGAATTAAACTACCCTTTGAGATAATGCCCCTAAGTAATATATTTACAAGTCATCGCTTTCCTTTGTAGCCTTCTCAAGAAATTTCTTCGAATCCTACCTAACCTTTTAATAAACTTTAGTCACATGAGCAATGGAACTTGTTCAACTAGCGCCTAAAAAGTTAGCACATTAACACAAGTGCAAAATGTGTCATAGAGAAAATTCAATAATAGATAACCCTAACTAGAAGATTCAAAAATATATCAGTTAATTTTAAATCATCTAAAAACCCTAGTATAAGCATACTATGCACATATTTAATGAAGATAGCTTCTTCAAAGTTAAATAGTCAAATCAAATGATTATGATATTACGCACACAATTATTTGATCCAAGCATTCAAGAACATAACAAAAAAGAAGCTATATGAACATATAATCAAAAGATCATAAATTAAATAGGCTTATTAATCAATCAAACATAATCATCAATGTATAACATATTAATTAAAGAAAGAAGCCTAGACAAAATATTTATTTTTGCAAAACATTTTGAGAGAGAGAGCACAAAATAATTAGAAAAATATAATGAATATGTTTCAAGAAAACAAGAGGCATTAGGTTGTTTAAATATAAAATATCCAAGCCCTAATGCTAGGTTAAAGCCCAAGTACCACGCTATCCATTAAAAAATTCATAAAGTAGTAAATAATATGGAAATTAAGATAATTAGAATGTTTAGCTCGAGCAAACAATTATGTTAAATTTGAATCCCACATTGCTCGATCAATCCTAACCAAGGTGATCAACCAAACCAAGATCAATCAATAAAAACCCTTTTTGATCGATCTAGGAATGATTAATAAAATTTTGAGACCATGTAGATGGAATAATATCGATTCCCAATTGATCCACTCCCTCGATTGTTCAAACCCAACTTCAATTGATCTAGTTGAATTTAAAATTCAACCCAAGAAGATATAGATCGTACAACATCGATGCTCAATTGATTGACCAATATATATATCAAATATTCTTAAGTGTATAAAATATATTCTAATGTTCACAAGGACAAGTATATACCTATAACATGTAATCATGAAGAACAAAATTTTCTTTGGCTTGAATAGCGGACATCAAAATGCACCTAGAAACTAGTTTACATATAAATATTTTGTTAATGAATATCGCCAACACTTACATATACCTTTCAATTTCTAATAGTTCTAATAGTTTAATAACCATGTAAGATGCCTCCTAGATTCAATTCAATGACGACATTAATTTATAAAATAGTAATAACTAAAGTAGATAAAACTTAAAACATTGACAATTTTAAACCTATGTATTTTAATCATACTTGTAACAACATTAACAAGATATTACTCTGTATAAGAACATTAGTAGTTTCACTAATATCTTAAACTAGCATTAAAAAATACTTCCAATTATCTAGTTCTACACTCTACTCAAATGAAGAGTATAATCATATTATTCAGTTATATAATAAAACACAACATCAATAAAAAAAACATTAAGATAACTCTTCACATTATAACTCTATGGTTTGAAAGTTTCCCCTAATCACACAATTAGTTTAGCAATCCATAAACATTGCTAACTGAATAAAATAATTCATGTAGGTAAAATAGAGAAGAAAATGAAGTTTATAATGGCGATAAATGATAATGAATCTTCATCTTCATATTCAACTTATCATTTTAGAAATTATGTAAATATCTTGCATCTCTTTGATCTTGTTTATGTTGTTATGAAGTAGCTAACCTAATTACGATGTATAATGGCATTTTTGACCAAATATTGGCCCTCTAACTAATTCCATAAGATTAATGGATGTGGTTTAAAATTTGGGGGTGAAAACAACAATAATTCACAAATTCTTGAAGGCTCGATTGATTGAGACCCTTGGGTTGATCGATCAAAGCTCGATCCATCAAAAGTAGCAAGCTCGAGTGTGTCACTTGGTGATTAGGTGCCAGTGAAATTTCAAAAATCTCCACTTTTTGCTTCGGTGGTTCTCGATCAAAGTTTGATCAATTGAACATCATTTATTTCACTACAAATACACATTTTTATTCTTCTTTGCATCCTTTTGCTCCAAATGATTCCAAACACCTACATAACTGTTATGATATGTATCACACCCACTCCCTTGGACTAAAAATAAAAAGAAATTGATGAGTTAACTTGCTCCTTAGGTGACATATGTCATTATAAGAAGAAAAAAAACTAGTTGAGTTAGCAAGGACACTTGTCCTTGTTTTTAAACCCTCCCTTGCTTTTAGAAGGAAAAGTATCCTTACTGATATACATTTAACTCTAGATGCCGAGTATTAAAATTTTGGCTTGCTCCATAAGTCATTTTCTTCTCGCTCATATTGGGTTAAAGCATAAAAAAGTTATAGTTATGTAGGGACATCAAAAAAATAAAAAAATGAGGATAATATATAGTGCTTAGTAGTGCCTAAAATAAATGAACACGGTTAAAATTCTAGCACAAATTAGACTTTATTTCATATCTCTTGGAAAGTTATGGATGTCTATGTTATGAAGAATTTCAAGGTTTTTCATTTTGATTTAATAGACAAATTTATATATGTTTAATTGAGGGTGGTTTTAACTAAAATTGTAATAGAAAACATGTTTGGAACCAATTAGTATTTTTATAATTTGAAATTATTATACATATTGAAATTGAATGTTTTAAATCTTGAGATATTTAATTTTTGTGTGTTTTTACATAATTATATTTAGACATCTCTATACAAAGTTATACCTAATTTTATGAATATATATCTAGAATTGTTTTAAAATTATTTATGGTGTGATTATAAAAAATAAAATCTATGATTTTTGTAAATCTGTTGTACTTATGTCTGTGTGTTAGCTTCTTATATACAAAATATAGTGGTTGTTATTTTACTTAGTATTTTTATCTTCCTCTGTGTAAGGTTGGTTACTATGAATCAAAAATTCACACACACACATAGTGTACACTTTGTATGTGAGCATGTATACACACACCACGAGGTTGATTTTTGAAGTGTGCATGCTAGGTTCAGAGTGATTATTTTTGGTGAGTGTGCATGCAAGTGAGCCAACATTTTTACTTATGGTTTTTGGCATGTTTCGGGTGCATTTATTTACGGATAGTACCCAAAATATTTGGAAACAAAAAATGCAACTTTTTAGCACCTCGCCACAAAGCTTTCCACCATGCTCTACCACATTTAATGAGGTTGTTGGAAAGGTGGTTGGTGAGGTGTGCATTCTGAGCCGTATAAATACCCTACTCACTTCTTTTTCCTTTACCTACATATCTATTTTAGTAATCATTTTGGTGAGAATATATTTGAGTATGTATCATTTAGTATGGTTTGTGATCAAATCATTTTCTATGTTAATACGTGATTTGACTGTGTATCTCCCATATGCAAATTCAATATTAGTAATGGATAGTGTGTCCCATGGAAGACAGCTAGGCGCAAGTGTTGAACCATATTTTTGTAGAAGCAGCGTGTAAAGAGCATCACTACGCAATTAGGATGGATGTCCCCACTGATAGAGGTAATAAAGGTTTTACTATCTTTTAGAGTTGTAACTTGATATTTATCCACTCACTAAGATTTCAAGCTCACCATTTATATTTATTTTCCTCCCTCAGGTAACAGCTTTTGAGGTTACATCACTTGAGTTTGGAGACTTAGGATTAACCTTCCCCTTTCTATAGTGAATTTTCTTTGATGTATTATGGACTAGTGTCAAAGGCTAGAAAGCCTTATGTTTTACGATATAGTATGTAGCTATGCTAATAGGCAAGAGCCACTATCTAGTTTTAAAACAACAAATGATTGTTGCTAGTTTATGAAAAAGAATATTTCATAACTATTGTAATCTTATTACAGAGAGATTAGTCCAATAGTTATGGGAGACTCTTTTCCTTTTTTTTAGTTTCTTAAATGAAATCTTCAAGTTTAACCAAAGTTAGTTAAAAAAAATCATCTTTTGCTAGTTATTATGGTTTTTTAGGACACATCTGATACTCTAACGTGCGACTAGGGCAGGTCTTAACAATTAGGTATCAAATCATATTGAGGTTTGTCATATGTAACTAGATACTAGGTTTGATAGTAAACTCCTATTGATCTTTCCATTTTTACTGTACTGCTTAAGTAGAAGTATACCTCTATATGGAAGGTCATGCATGTCATAAAAGACCACTCTATAATAAAATAGTTGTTATTCAAAGAGATGACATTAACATTGACACTCATATAGAGTCAGTAATAGAAGCACATGTAAATTTTGGTCTTGGTCAAAATAATGTACTAGAAATACAAAACCATATTCGTGAACTAGCTCATGTTCATATAGTTCTATTTGAAAATAGAAACCAGAATCCTATTGATAGAGATTATAGCATTGAGCATGCTATTAAGACAAGTACTATAGATGATGCAATTATAGATGATTGAATTAATAATATTGAGTGGATGTTTATTGTCATGATTTTTCTAGAGGATTGCAAGGTTTCATTAGCATTGTACTCGTTGTATAGTAGTGCTTAACATTGTGGGCATCTTTTCAAAGGCCACAAACTCATCTTACAATCATCATTGGGCTAGTTTTAGATGAGCTTAGGGTTATCAATATTTCTTAAGTGTTTATCAAGATTTAAAGAAAGTTGTGTTTCTTAGACTTGTTCAAGGACTTATGAGGATTGCTAAGTATGAGCATAGATGAACTAAGTTATCTTGTTATGCTCCTTAGCTAGTGGAACTTTAGTAAAAAAAATGCAATAGGTTTTTGCATGATCTTTGGGAAGTAATTAGAACTCTAATCTCCTCATTTGATCACACTCAATATAGGGCATTAATGTAGGCTACATTATAAGTAGGGTAGAGTATTTCTCATGAGCAAAATTTTAGAGATATAAAATGAAAAAGGAATGTATGCAAGAGTTGGTCAAAAAGTGACTAAAATACCAGACCTCCAAAGAAATAAGCTACAAGTCAAGGAGCGATGGGAGGTAACAATAGTAGTTTCAGACCTCATGATCGTACTAGTCAGGTTACTCGTTTTATCCATTCTACAATACAACATAGATCTTGTAATAAAAGTATAAAGTTCTTTTACAGTAGAAAAGATCAAAGTGAACAATAGAGTAGGTTTACATATCCTTATTGTACTACTTATGATAAACTATATGAAGGTCCCAGTAGAAGATTTGATTAATCTACCCAAGGTTCACAATCAATTGAGGAATAAATTTCCAATCTATTCAGTGGATATTTTGTCCCCCATAGAATACATAGACTCTAACTTCAAGCACAAATGGATCTAGGAAATCAACATCTAGATTAGTGTTTACCCTCGACTGTAGAGCCATGGTATGAAGGAACATGAAGTAAGGATGTATAGTCAATTCCACAATGGAGGCAAAATACGTTGTTGCTTGTGAGGCAAAAAAAAGAAGCTATATGGCTCTACAAATTCATGGCAGATTTGGAAGGTGTTCCAAACATGGACCAGTCACTCACATTGTATTATGATATTAGTGGGTAGTGGATAACTCAAAAAACCAAGAAGCCACAGATGGGAAAATCATATAGAGCACAAGTATCATCTAATATGAGGGATTGTACATCAAGGTGATGTATCAGTCATGAAGACAGCTTCGGAAAACAATCTTATTGACTCGTTTACCAAGAAATTCTTACCAAAAATGTTGAGACCACCTAGATGGGATAAGATTAAATGGAATATCCCCTTAGTTTAAGGGCAAGAGGGAAATTGTTAGGATAAATCTATAAATGTAAAGGAATTCTTTTTTAAACAATACTAATATTAAAATAAATCAAATTAAATTTTCATTTATTTCAAGTGAAATAATTCATTCTTTAAATTAAAAGAACATTTCATTTTTAAAGTCAAATGGAAGTGTCCAACACCCGACACACAATTGGTAGTATAGTGGTAAGTATTATCCTCTATCATGTAGGTGACACAGATTAAATCCCTGATAGCAGTGTCACAAAAACTTAATTCACAAATTTTATATTTCAAAATAGATCACAAGTGCACAGGTTACTTTGTAAAAAGTGACAAGTACACTTCCTAAGTTGGTCTAAAGAGAAAATATGTAGTTTTAAATAATTCAACAAACCTCTTAAAAAATAATATGAAAAGTAAACATAAACATTTTGTTATAATAGTATGGGTTTTGAAAACTCTAAACTAATAACATATATTTAAAGATAGAAACATAATTGATTCAAAAAATATTAGGCGAATAAACAATTAACACTTAATGGAGAATTAATGAGATTTAGCTAATTGACTATGTTTGGTAGAATTAATTAGGTTAATGAAATATAAATTAAAATATTGATTCTCCCTTATATGTATAAATAGCGTCTTCGATCGAGTCATTATTCATTATTAATTAAATCACTTAATGCCTTCGATCGATCATCAGTTAATTTGATTAAATTAAGCTTATTATCTTTGAAAAATATAAACCATTTAACTTGTCCCCTTCGGTGGGACTGACAATTTGAACTCCTATTCAAGATATCTAAATTAGATTTTAGATATTTTAAATCATTTATTTAAAAATATGTCGTCAATAAATTTTTCAATAATAAATCTTGTAATAGAAAATAATTATAAATTAGATCTATATTGATATATCTGAAACCTAACTTTCGTATTTTAAATATATTATGACAAATATGCCATCAAAATATTTTTTAATAATAAACTTTGTAAAAATCTTGAAATAGAAAATAATTTTTATTTAATAATTATTAAAATATTCGCCTAAATAATCTACGCAAATATTTCAATATGACTAATATCTCATTATCACAACCATCCAAGCATGGTTAGATTTAATAAAATAATCAATAAATTAAAAACAACATACAAAAAGATACATAAAATTGAATCTACAAGTAATAGAATACAATAAAAATTAATACCTTAAATGTATTCTTACAAATAACTTATACAGTGATATGTTATTTGCAAAACCACCAAAAAGATAAAAATCAAAACTACTACATAAAACTAAAAAAAAAAATCTAGGATACAAAAAATTATTTCTGAAAATTTTCTTTTAAAACTCAGATTTAAGCTCTAATTGGTGTGTTTACAAGAGGAAAAGAAAGCTCCTATTTATAGGTGACGAGAGTTGAAGAAAAGGGAGAAAAATGTGGATCATGAGAGAAAAATCACCACATGTTGCGGCCTACCTTTATCCATGCCATGGCCCACATCACTTTGGATACACATGAAATAAAATCCAAGAAGGTTGCTCCGCGCACATAGTTATCCATTATAGTAGCCCACGTCCTTTTCTTCATTTTCCTTTTTCATCCCCTTGCACTAGTTAGAATACTTGTAATGATTTACATGTATTATTCTTTTATTATTCTAAGTTGCAATTGAGTATTTTAGGTATAATTTCATCAAATGTTTATCGTTTGAATTAATTTAAAGGTAACCTGAAAAATAAAAAAATGTAAATAAATTACATAATATTAGTATTTTGAAACACTCATCAGTAGCTAACTCAAAAAACCAAGAAGTCACAAACAAGAAAATCACATAGAGCACAAGTATCATCTAATACGAGGGGTTGTACATTGGGGTGAAGTAGCAGTTATGAAGATAGCATCGAAAAACAATCTTGTTGACTCGTTTACAAAGATATTCCTACCAAGAATATTGAGATCACTTAGATGAGATGGGGCCGGGTTAAATGACATATCCTCTTAACTTAAGGGCTAGTGTGAGATTTTAGGATAAAGTCATAAATGTAAAGAAATTTGTATTTTAAGCATTGCTAAAATTAAAAGAAATATTTCATTTATTTATAGGTGAGATAATTCATTCTTTAAATCAAAGGAACACTTAATTCTTTAAATAAATTGAAATAGTTCACAACCTAGTACACAACCAGGATAAAGAGATACTCACTCTTTAAGAACTCATCTTTATCTCACAACATACAAAAAGATAAATAAATAATATAACACAATAGTAGCAATAAAGAATATACTTATGCAGTCAAAAAAATTTAACATATATATTTTTTAGTAACCAGAAGAAAGTAAAGATAATTAAAGCGTTCTAATCAAATTTTAAACACTAGTATATTGTAACATACATGATTTAAACTCAGATTCTACTAGCAAAATAATAGAGCATGCAAAACAAACAATGTAACGAGGAAAACCCATATAGAAGACATATCTATGTGGTAACATAATCGAGTTGCTTATGACAACCACTTGACAATGAAAAATTCACTAAGTAATAAAAAAATTACAACTCAGACAGAAATAAAAATACCAATACCTCTACCAGTCTCTGTCCAAATTGCTTATTACAACCCTCACTTGCTACCTCTCTAACAACCTAGTTGAACATTCCAACCTGACTTTCCTTCAAACTCAACATAAGCCAATATGGTGTGATCAAAAAGCATAGATCAATAATATGAAGTGAAAAGAAAAATCTACCTTGAGGACCATCCTCAATCAGAAATATCTAATAACCACCATAGGAAAAAATTTGCACCACATACATATAGGGATTTGATATCTAACCACAACTAACAAATCCAACAATGTTGTGTCTCACTAATAAGTACTTAAAAAGCACTAATATTAAGTGATTTATTTGAACTTAAATGTTAAAAATAGATTTAAAATTTTAATATTTGTAAATTATCATGTTTTTAGTTTATTTTATGCAATTGATTGAGTCTTTACATTGCTAGATTAATTTCTTGAATATGTCATAGAATAGTGTGATATTTAGTTTTTTTTCACATAATTTTTCTTTTATGATTGAATGCTAAAGTTAAGATAAACTCAAAATTGATCTTTAGGAATCAAATAGTGGAGACTACCTTCTGAGAATATTTTTAGCATATAATCTTTTCATTTCTAGCGATAATATTATTTCTACTCCTTTAAACATTCTTCTTATTATTTTAAATTATTAGATGATCTCTATAAGTTTTTCATTGAATGTTAGTATTTTTAAAATCTAATGAAGTGCTATGCACTTATTTTTATTGCTTAAATTAAATGATTTAAGTAGAAATTGAAAGTTTCTATCATATTTGTTCGTGCATGACTTCCCAAAAAGAGCCAAATTAGCCACATACAAAAGCAAAAAAATATGTACATGGTAACCAAATCATACACATATGTGCATGGGTCCACTCTCTAAAAAACTATTGTTATAAAAGAAGATAGTATATATATAATGAATAGTATAACTAAATACTATAACCCAAAAGTACTTTAAAATTGTGAGAATGGCTACAAAAGAAATATAGGAAATAAATCCCCTTGAAGTCATTGTATTTTCATTCATCTCTAAAGGTATATACTTTATATTCTTACTTGAAGATTTTCATTGATGCATGACAATAGCATGTAATTTCTTTATAAATTCTATCATTTGATTCATTTCATGACATCAATGTTATGCACTAATTTGAGCATTTCTTCTTTAGACATATGCAAACTCATTAGTTCATTTCTTCACATAACTTCTATTTGCACATATCTTTGATTGAACGCTTGAGCCCATAGGATTAGCATAATATTGAGAGTATGATTTGTAAGGACTAGAGTCGAAGTAAATTCGTATTCTTAACACTAAAATTGGATAAGTGAATATCGATATAGTTTTTATATGAAACATGAATTTGTGATTTTAAAATAATTTTTATAATAAACTATGAATCATTAGGATGTTGATTTAACTTATACTTTGAATTTTAATTACGGACTTAAAAAAGAGTAAAGCATGAAAAGTTTTGCTATTTGATTTTACTTTATTATTTTTTTCTTTTAATTTTACTTTGTTAATTTTAGTTTTTATTTTTTTTATTTTTTACTTATTTATTTTCGTTTCTTTCAGTTTTTGCATTTAGTAGGATATTTGTAGGTATCATCTTTTAAAGCCCTCAAGAGATTAAACGCATCCCCTATTGAAACCTAGGGCTTTAAAGGTTTATTTGATACACTAAATGCAACCTCGTCAAGCCACATAAATTATTTAGTTAGTTTAATTTTTTTTATTTTAGCTTTTAGTTTTTTTATCACTTTCCTTGCTAGAGGCTAGCAAGAAATTGATTAGGGTTGTGATGATTTCTTGAAAAGAAATAATATTACATGATTTATTTTCACTTAAATGTTAATAGTAGATTTGAATTTGCATAAGTTTATCATTATTTAAAGTAAAACTATGTTTTTGGAATCACATGTATGTTTTGTTATTTTTCAGGTATATCTGAATTTAAATTGATTCAAATGATAAACACTTGGGGAATCGTCTTTGAAAGCACTCATTTTTAACTAAGAAAAATAAAAGAATAATACATATAATTATAAATCGTGAAAGAGGTGAAACAATAAGAAAGTGAAGAAAAGTAGAGTGACACGAGCCATGGTAGTGGAAACTTTGAGCCGTAGCATGACCTTCTTGGGATTTTATTTCAAGCATACCAAAAGTAACACAAATTGGGATGGTGGAAAGATGTTGGCTGAGAAGAGCGATGAATTCTCCCTCACGATCCCCTTTTCTTGGCTATTTTTCAACTATAAAAAGGACCATTCTCTTCAGTATTCTATATACCAATTTAGTGCTTATTTCTAAGTTTGAAAGGAAAATTCCCAAATAGAATTTGTTGTAGCTTAGAGTTTTATTTTCTTAATTTTATGTAGTAGTTTTGATTCAATAAGGGAGATCTTTTTAGAGGTTTTTCAAATAAAAAATCGTTGTAGATGTTATCTGTAAGAGTACATTTCAAGTATTAATTTTAATTATATTCTATTATTAACAAAATTAATTTTATATATTTGAAGGCTATTTTTAATTAATTTATTATTTATTAAATTAGAATATGTCTAGTTGATTCTAATAATGAGATTTTAGTTATGTTAATATGTTTTTGTAGATTATTTAGGTCAATATCTTTAATAATAATTAAACACAAAATATTTTATATTTTAAGATTTTTACAAAGTTTATTGTTGAAAAATATATTGACAATATATTTTTCGTAATAGATTTAAAATTTAAATGCTATATTTTATATACATCAATCTAAATCAAATTTAAAATTATTTTCTATTTCAAGAATTATTCAAGTTTTATTATTAAAAAATATATTAACATATTTTTTGTAATAGATTTAAAATATGAGATTTAGGCTTCAGATATATGATTCTAAAATCTCATTTAGACAACTTGCGTAAGAATTTAATTAAATTGTCAGTCCAACTAAAGGTGGTAAGTTAAATGTTTGTTAATTTCTTAGATAATAAGCTTAATTTAATTAAATTAACTGATGATCCAACCGTAAGTGTTAAGTGATTTAATTAATAATGAATAGTAAAACAATCAAAGGTACTATTTATACATATAAAGGAGAATCAATAATCTAAATTTATATTTCATTAACCTAATTAATTCTACCAAACATAGTCAACTAGCTAAATATCTTATTAATTCTCTATATAGTATTAATTGTGTATCTATCTAATATTTATTGAATCGATTCTATTTCTATCTTTACATATATACATTTATTTTATTAGTTTGGACTTTTCGAAACCCAAACTATTGAAACAGAATATTTAGGCTTAATTTTTGTGTTAGTTTTTAAGAAATTTCTTGAATTATTTAAAACCGCATAGTTACTTTTTAAATTGACCTTGGAAGCATACTTGTTGCTTTTTACAAAGTAATTCAAGCACCTGCATGCTATTTTAAAATAAAAATTTGTGCATCATTCACATAGAAAATAAAATAATCAAGAGCTCAACACTCAGTACTTTATTTTACCTACAACACTAAGTATAAATATGTAAATACTCCCAAAGTAATTTGTGAATTAAATGTAATTTTTAGTGCAAATTTTGGCCGAGTTTCAGCACAAGATAAATGAACGAAGAAAGAGAATAAATGGGATATTTATAAAAGGAATACCAATGGCTAAACTAACTCGCCACGACCTCATCGACAACCTTGTAGGGGTTCCATCGAAGGGTCTAATGAGGCCCTTGTCGAGGACCTCATTGAGGTGCCAAAAATTTCAATTTTTGGATCCAAAATTACTGAGTAATTTTCATAAATACCCATAGTCGAACTAAGTCAAAATCTACCACTCATGGCCTAGCATGCATACTAAACAAATAATCCCATGGTGTGTGAAAAAATATTCTTTGAATTATAGTATTTCAAACTATGTGTATGTGTGTATTATTAATCTACAGTAACCAAACTTATATAAAGAAAGATAAAAATAAAAGTAAGATAAAAAGACTTTGTGTTTTGCACTACCAACCTTTTTCAAAGAAGAATTATCCTGACTTAGATCTGTTTCTGACCTAGATCAATTTAATTTAAATGGAGTTTAATATTACTTGGACTAAATAATTATTTAAACTAGTTCAAAATATTAAAATGTAAATTTAAATGTTTATCTAGCCTAGATTAATTTAAGTTAAATTTTAGCCAATATCAAATTAGATTTGATACATGGATTTGGAATACAATTTAATTAGATTAGATTGTAGCACACAAATAAGAGTGAGACTCTTACATGTGGTGTGGATGGATTATTGGAGTAGAAATAAGATTTTCACAAACACATATTTTGATTGTATGTAAGATTTCTAATTGTAGATAATTTAGCAATCCTAATCCAAATTACACAAGGTCAAATTGAGATCATTTAAATACACTAAAAAAATTTCCCTCATGGCTTGCTAACGTGTAGAATTTTTGTGAGATAAAATTCAATCTAAAGTCATACCATTCAAAAAAGCAGTTCTTGAATCAAGATTGTTATTTGAAAACATCATTATTCAAGCACAAGGGGTTTTAAATTGGAGAACTTAAACAAATTTTTGATGAACTTGGAGATTGCAAAGACTTCCAATAATCGTGTTCATTGATGAGTGCTTAAAAAGCACTAAAATTACCATAATTTAATGTATTTTAATTGATTAAATAGATTTATATTTGTATGATTTTATCATATTTTTATATAAATTTGTCTTTTCGAAATCACGGGTATTTGTTTATTATTTTTCAGGTATTTTAGTTCAAAAATAACTTAAAGAGTCAAAGAAAAAAATACTAGAGGCAATACATCAAAAATATATTGAGAAAATAAATGAGGAAAAGTCAAAAAGATGAAAAAATTGGACAAAATGTCAAAAAGGCCAAAATCGTGGGCACATCCGCCCAGCCACGTCTAGAAACACGAGTAGCACGCCCATGCGCGTCAAGTCCTACGCGCGTAGTCACCCAATGCATCGATTCTTGCATGTACCAGCGCGTTTACCATCAAATCTACATTGAGTCTCACACGTATGCACACTCCTTGTCATATCTCGCGCGCCCTGGCGTGCCAACCGCCGGTCTGGTGTGATTTATGTACCCCTTATATGTGCCAACTTGTCCAAACGTGTCAAAATTCAAATTTTGAAATATTCCCCTCCCCCCCCTTTTTTTTCCTTTCCCTCATTTATAAAAGGATTATTTTCCCCCATTCCAAAACATACAAAATTTGTTAAGTTCTTTCTCTCTCTAGAAAGTTTTCTTTTTTTATTTATTTTTTTTAGTTTTTATTTTTAATGTTCTTCTCTTTTTGAGAGGAACTAGTTATGTTTTTATAAATTTTTGGTTTTTGATTCAATAAGCAGATATGCAAATCCGTTTGGAGGTTTTCCAGTAAAATAATTAACATCAAACTATTGTAAAGATTCTTTTAAGGTATTATTTTAATAGATTATTTACAATTATCATTTTATGTTTTATTCTTATATGTATAATTAATTTGTTTGTGGTTAAATTTAACATGGTTGACTGTTTGTAGATATGATATAATTATAACGTTGTTATGCTTGCAAAATATTAAATAGGTAAAACACTTTTATAAAATAAATTGATTTTGTTTTTATTCAAGATTATATTAAGAATGTTAGAGAGAAATACATTATTTTTCATTGAAAATTTAAATTTAAAAATTAGATCTTAAAGTTTAATTATTCAATCTAATTTAGAGTAGTGCTCTTTTATTTGTTGGTACAATTGTCTAGTAGTTAGAGTGAAACTCTATTTCAAAAGTTTTTTTACAAGAACTATTATTCGAAAACATATTGACAACATATTTTCAGTATTGGTTTCAAAACTTGAAAGTTAGTACTTGGAAAATTAAATTCTTAGGTTTAATTTTGACACCTTGAATAAAATCTAATTATTTGACTCTGCCTAAATGTGTGATTAGATGGTTTGCTATTTTCTTATAAATAAAGCTAAAATTTAATATTTAATTAATTAATAGGCCCCGCCTAAGGATAATGGTTAGTTAATATTAAAAAAAAAATTGGGTCCCACCTAATGACACTTTCATACCAAAAAGAAAAACATCAACAAATATTAATTTATATTTTAATAACCTAAATAATAGGAGCAAGCATAATTAACTTAATTATTATATCATAAATTCTCCACTATTATGAATGATAAAATTTGTATTATTGTTTATTGAATCTATATCTATGTTTATTTTTATTATTTCATTAGATTAGAAAACAAACAAACCAAAATATCGTGACAGAATGTTTAAGATTTAATTTTTTTTTAAGATTTCAAATAATATCCTCATTGGAAGATAATATTTAGATCCCTAAATTTTGTAACAAATTTTTAGAAACTAAAAAGATAATTTAATCTTATTCTAGTTTGTAATTAAATTAAATATATCATAAAGATTATGTTGGGAAAGTTTTTGTGGGGAAAAATATCATAAACTTTTATAATTTTCTTTTAAAGATTTGACTTTATTGAAATATTTTCAAAGAAAAAACCAACATAAAGGCCAACCATTCTAGCTATAATTTAGAGTCACTAGGTGATGCGGACCCTTTAGGCAAACAACCTAGGAAACCATGAACTCAAAAAAATAGAAACGATTGATTTTCCAAGAACTTATTTAAGATGATCATATTAGAACCCTAAAGAAACAAAATCCTTAAAACCCAAATCTTGAGACGCCACAAAGGATGATCAGTCCTTTTTGATAAGTGGAATTCAAGTATTCAATCAAAAACACTAGAAGGCAAAGCAAGAAGCTTTTTGAAATTTTCTTTTCATTAATGAATATTTGTCTTGTTTCTAAATTGCATATCTCTTCTTATTAATAACCAAGAAACCCTAAAATATAAAACCCTAGATGGAATGGGCCTAATGAGCCTATTTAGCTTTGAATTGTGCCTAATCCAACCTTAAAAATAAAATACTTAAAGACTTAAAATAAAAAGCCCACGATTCACTAAAATAAAAATTTCTAAACATAAAAGGCCAACAATTAAATGAAATACTAAGACTTAAAATAAAAAGCCCATAATTAACTAAAACAAAAATTGCTAGAGATAAAAGAACTATAATTAATTAAAACAAAAATTGTTTCCTAAAATAACCCATTCATCCAATTTATTATTCCAAACATAAACTTGAATGGCAACTCAATCTCCATTATTCCCTCATCTTTAAAAGATTCTTCTCAAATCTTAGCTTTGTATGTAAGTCGATTTGGTATAACGAATGCATGTATGATGTATATTTGATGTTGTGTGCCTCGCAAAGGATGTAATCTGTGGGGAATTTATTCACGAAATAGATCCTCAAAGTCCTACAATAAAGACATAATGATAATAGACAAAGATGAGTTAAGATCGTTAGTAGAAAGATAAATATCTTTGTCCATAAGTACAAGTACTTGTTGCCTTGCCATTATTGCACTCTTAATCTCATGTTTTTCAACAATTACACACTTTTTTTTTATTTTCCTCTCTTGTTTGCTTACTTTTTTCCACTATTTTGCTCACTTTTTTCTTCTGTTTGCTTACTTTTCTCTCTCTTTTGTTCACTTATCTCTATTTTTTGCATATTGTTCTCTCATTTTTGCTCACTTTTCTCACAAGAAGAAATATAGAGAACAACAAGTTAGTAACAAGAAATTATCACTTTTCATACACATATTTCATCAAATAAGATAGATAAAAATAGTTACAATGAGTGGAAGGCTCAAGTTCTTTGAAACTTGAGAAGCTTTAAAATCGAAGGAGTTTTTTTTTCAATAGCCTACCATGCCCAATAAGGGTGAATCACGATGTGACTATAAATGAAGAACACAAGTACTAGTTGAGGTAAAATCAAATGATTACTTCTTAGTTGATAAGTTCCATGAACCAAGAATTTGTTAAGAACATAAGAGGTTATGAGACAAGTCACCAAATTTGAGAAAATCTTGAAGGATTATTTGGATCATAATCCAAAGCCAAAATCATACAATACAAGGCTGAGTTAAGCTCCATCAAGAAAGGAGGAATGTCAATTAGTGAATTTGTGTTAAAAGTACAAACATTTGCCTCACAATTAAACTCTGCCTGTAATCATATGAGTGATGAAGATCAAGTTCTTTCTATATTCAATGGGCTACAACTTGAGTACGATTATGTTATGGAAACTATTCATGAAGGTGAAGCAACTATGCAAGAACTCATGCATAAATGTTTTACTAAATAAGGTCGATTAGAGAAAAAGAAACTCAGTAATGGCATTGCCTCTCTCTACAAACTTTACAAATGTGAACAACAATGAATTTGGTGCAACCAATGTTCATCAAAGTATGAATGATCAAAAAAATCTAAGAAATTCCTTAAATGAAGGAACTAGTCATATGCCTAATGTGTAGAATATTGTACAAGGTAATGTGCAAAACTTCAATCAATATTCAGTGGTGAATAACATACCTACTTTTCAAGAACAAAATTCTTTCAACCAATCTATTCTACCAAACCAACTATATGATCCTTACAGAAACAAAAATAGGGGCTGAGACTTTAATAATGGCAACAAACCACAATGTCAAATTTGTAGTAAATCAGATCATTATATAGGAAACTATTGGAATATGTTTAATCAAATTTTTGTACCCATTATAAATCAATAATGACAAGTAGCTGCAGCACCTCTACAATTTCAACAACATCAACCTCAGTTCACAAACCCAATGTATCCTCCCAGCAATCAACTTCCCATGTAAGGCATAAACCAATACAACCCAAGATTCATGCCCAACTATTATGAAAATAATCAACCATCACTAAATATAACATCTCAATACTTACCAAATGTTCCAATGGTATCTCTAGCACCACCGGTGCAAGTTCAACCATATCAGGCTTACCAAACTCAATATAAACCATCTTATCAACAAAATCCAACTGCACCATCAATACCGATGGCACAATATCAACAAATATGCAATCTATACCACAACATGTTCCAAATTAAGATATATCCAAACACACAAAAATGTATGCCTCATTCATTATGCCAAATGTTATTAGTGATCCTACATGGTATGCAGATTCAACTGCATCACATCATGTGACATCTCATCGAAAAAATCTTGCAGTTAAAACTATATTTGAAGGAAATTAGTAGCTTATGATTGGAAATGGTGATGGATTGAACATTAATTATCTTGGTATGAATTCATTTACCATTACTAAAGGTTGTGAAAGAAAATTTCTCCAAAAATAATATTTTGCATGTCCCTAACATTGCTAAAAATCTATTAAATGTTTCCCACTCTACTAAAGACAATTCTGTTTATCTGGAATTTCATCTTGAGTATTACTATGTAAAGGAAAAGTTCACGAGGTAGTTTCTCCTATAAGGGAAAGTTAAGAAGGGATTATACACATTTCATATTCCAATGGGTGTACAAAGTGCAGAGAACTCACTCAAGCAAGCTCACTTTGCTTATTGTAGTCAAATTGCAAATGTAAGTACTATAAGGCCTAATTTTGATGTTCAATTTTGGCATAATAGATTAGGACATGCTAGTGTTAAGGTAGTCAATTGTGTGCTAAAAATTGTACTAAACCATATGTATCTACAAGTTCTATGATTGATGTATGTTCAGCCGATCAAAGGGAAAAAACATCGACTACCCTTTCTAAATAATATGAATAAAAGTGCTATATTTCTTGAAGTAATCCACTCTTATGTATAGGGTCCCACTTGTAATATCCTATAATGGCTTTTGGTGGTATATGCTATTCATTGATGAATACACTAGATACTCTGGATTTATTTTTTTTTAGAGAAAAAGCTAGTGTTAAACAAGCATTTCTATTTTTTCAAAAGAAAGTATAGCTCTAATTTGACAAGAAAATAAAGATACTACAATTAGAAGATGGTGGGGAGTTTTATCCTCTAAATACTATCCTAGATATATAGTGTATTCAAATATCTATCTCATGTCCATATACTACCCAACAAAATAGGCTTGCAAAAAGGAAGCAAAGGAAAGTAACTGAAATTGGACTTGCTATGCTAGCACATAGATATATTCCTCCAAGGTTCTGAGATGAAACCTTTCATAGTGTTGTACATACTATGAATAGACTTCTATCACCAATTCTCAATCTAGGTAGTCTATTTGAGTAGGTTATTGGAACAAAACCTGACTATCAAATGCTCAAAACATTTAAGTGTCAATGTTTTCCCTTTCTTCGACATTATAATAGCCACAAGCTTTATTTCAAAACACAATTAAGCACATTTATTGGTTATAGTCATGTTCACAAAGGTTATAAGTGTCTGACCTCTAGTGGAAAAGCAATTATTTCTAGACATGTCATTTTCAATGAGAATTGTTTTCTATATGCCGAAAACCAACAAAAAACATCAACATCTGTATCCACATCATACAAAATGATACTGCTTGTTCTTACAAAAGAATCTCTTCAACCACAACCTATGTTGAGTGACACATTAAGTCTCAACCATACCTTTTTTCAATTATGATAATTATAGTCTAAATGGTGAGGCCAATGATCAAAATCTTCCAACATAACCCAATCTTCTACCTGATTTTACTAATAACCAATATACTACTTACACCACTGTAGCAATTATGTAGTCAGGCACCTTAATAAAACCAATGAATACCCATAGAATGATCACTCAATCAAAGGCTAGAGTAACAAATCCACAAGCACTTATTGTAGCTTATCAATTTAAGGTGCCCAGAACATTAAAAAAGGAACTCAAGGATAAAATATAGTATCAAGCAATGAAATGTGAGTATTAAGCTCTTATGAGAAAAAACACTTGGTGTCTTGTACCTGCTCCTCCTAGAAGGAAAATCATTGACAATAAATGGCTCTTAAGAGTGAAGGAATTAGCTAATTTCCAACTTGATAAACTCAAGCTACCAGTTATTGCCAAAGGTCACCTACAAGTTATTGGTTTTGATTATGTGGAAACATTTAGTGGTGTGGTGAAGTTTGGGACAATAAGAATTGCTCTCACACTTACCTTATCATTTAAATGGTTGTTGAGACAAATTGATGTTAATAATGCATTTCTCAATAGAACAATTATTGAAAGGTGTAAAGGTGTACTTGCATCAGGTTTCTAATTTTTTTGATAAAGAACACCCCATATATGTGTGTAAACTACGGAAATCCTTGTATGGATTAAAATAGGTACCATGAGCTTGGTTTGAAAAACTCAATAGCACCTTAAGCAAGCTTGAGTTTATAAAGTCCAAGGCTAATGGCTTACTTTTTATTCTTGTACAAAACTCCTACAGAATATACACACTAGTGTATGCAGATGATATTATAATTATTGGATCCGACACAACTAGAATTTGAAAATTTATTTATATGTTTAATGATGTCTTCTCTCTTAAAGACATGGGTGTATTGCATTTATTTCTTGGAATTGAGGTTAAAAACCTCACCAATGGCTTTATCCTTCTTAAATAATCCAAATACATAAATATTCTCCTTGCTAAAACTCTTCTCATTGAAGCCAAATCTGCAAACTCACCTATGATGTATTCACTGTGGCTTTCCAATACAGTTACTGTTCTAGTGAATGATGATGTGTTATATAGAAGAAGCATAGTTGGGGAGGAACAATATGTCACTCTTACTCGACTATATATCTTTCTTTTTTTGTAAACAAAGTTAGCCAATATATGGCTAACCCTCATGACACCCACTAGACTGCAACAAAATGCATCCTCAAATACTTGATTGGAACTATTGATTTTGGGATTGAGTTCAAACCTTCCATTTCTTTGACCATCAATGGATTTTTTGATGTTGATTGAGCTTCTTTCTTGGTCACTAAAAGGTCGACCTCTGGTGTATGTGTCTTTCATAGAGCAAATCTAGTTATATGGTTAGCTAGAAAACAACTAATTGTGGTAAGATCTAGAGCAAAAGTTGAGTATAGAAGCTTGGCACAAGGTGCTACAGAGGTAGCATGGATTCAATCCATACTCAAAAAAATAAGTCAGCTCATCAACCAAACCTATCCTATGGTGTGATAATACAAGTGTAATAGCATTATCTTACAATCCAATACTACACTCAAGAACCAAACATATAGATCTTGATTACCTCTATGTTCATGAAAATGTACTAATGAATCAATTGGTAGTTCAATTTGTTCCATCCTTCGATCAAAAAGCTCACATATTAACCAAACCATTAGTTGTTTCTCAATTTCTTCATCTTAGGATAAAACATATTGTCACTTGTGTGACCCTAAGTTTAGGGGGGAGTGTTGAGCCATTTGAGGAATATGAGATTTATGAAAATGGTGACAAAATTGTGTGAGTACATAATAGTAAGTAAAGATCATATAAATAGTAGTATCTCATGTAGAACAATGCAATTGAGTAAGAAATGTGTAACTTAAGCTAGCTAATACAGCATATAGGAAATAACTACTTATGAATTGGTTACACTGTACAACTAGGATGTTGTAAAAAACTTTGCATGTGTTGCATGATATAAAGTAGCCAAGTATAATAGTTTAGTAATCATCTTCCATTTTTCCTTTCATCCATGTATTATGCAACAAGATTAAGATTCAATATAGTTCAACAAGAATTCTTGAAGTAAACAATATAAGTGTTCAAATTAATCACATATTTAGCTTTAAGTGACATCTAACAATATCTTCATCTTCATTATCTTTATTCTTCCTCTTTGTTACACCTTTCAACAAGGTTTAATTTCTTTATATTAAGAAGGGAAAGACTACACCAAGTTCAGCTTGAGGATATGAAAAATTTAGAAAATCAATGGGACATCATCATCCCTAAATCTTTTCAAGATTTTGCAGTATCACTAGTAGATGGAGTTCAAACATCCATCACTAGACCCTCTATTAATGTAAATAATTTTGAGCTAAAACCTACTATGATCTAAATGGTACAATCCAATCAATTTCAAGGGCCAGATAATGAGGATCATAACTCCCACTTAGCCATATTCTTTGAGCTATGTGATACCTTCAAGATGAATGGAGTTTTTGAAGATGCCATCTATCTTTGCTTGTTCCCCTTCTCACTTATAGACAAGGAAAAGGCATGGCTAAATTCCTTGTCTACAGGATCCATCCTCACTTAGGATGAATTGGCTTATAAATTTTTATATAAATAGTGGAGAAGCATTTAGATATTTTCATGGATGATTTCTTGATCTTTGGGAACACATTTGATAAATGTTTACACTATCTCTCCCTAGTGTTACAAAGATGTGAAGAAACCAATTTAGCTTTAAATTGGGAGAAATGTCACTTCATTGTGCAAGAGGGTATTATCTTGGGTCATAAGATCTCACCTAAAGGTATTGAGGTGAATAAAGATAAGATAGAAGGTTGAAAAGCTACCACCACCCACCAGTGTAAGAGGAATTATGAGCTTTTTGTGACATGCGAGCTTTTACTGAAGATTCATCAAAGATTTTTCCAAAGTCTTCAAACCCTTATGCAATTTATTGAAAAAAGATGTGCTTTTCATATTGATGATAAATTTTTAGAGGCATATAAATTTAAAGAGAAATTAGTGTCAACAACAGTTATAGTAGCATCTTATTGGAGTAAGCCTTTTTGAGTTAATGTGTGATGGAAGTGACTTTGTTATTGGGGCTATTTTGGGGCACCAAAGAGAAAAGATGTTCCATGCCATATATTATGCAAGCAAATGCTCAATGATGCTCAAATAAATTACACTACTATAGAGAAGGAACTCCTAGCCATTATGTATGCCTTTGAAAAATTCAAATTGTATTTGGTTGGGATCAAGGTGATTGTCTATACATACCATTCTACAATAAAGTACCTTATGACAAGGAAGGATGAAAAATCAAGATGGATAAGATAGGTTCTCCTTCTACAAAAGTTTGACTTGAAAATTCGTAATAAAAGTTGAATAAAGAACTTGGTGGTAGACCATCTATCTAGACTGGACAAGGAAGCTAATATGGATAACAACATGAAAATTGGGGAATCTTTTCCAGATAAACAACTTCTCTTAAACACTTAAATTGACATCCCATGGTATGTAGACATTGCAAACTTCTTGGTTGCCAACATCCTTTTACATAATCTCACATGTCAACAAAAGGAGAAATACTTCCATGATGTTAAACAATATTTTTTTGGATGAACTTTACCTCAGCAAGAAATGAGGTGATGGTATTTTGAGAAGATGTGTCCCTTATGATGATATTGGAAGTATCCTTCACCATTGCCATAACTTAGACTATAGAGACCACTTTAGGAGAACAAAATAGTATCTAAGGTACTTCAATCTGGTTATTTTTGGCCTATGCTATTTAGATAAACCTACCTTTATGTAAAAGTATGTGATAGATGCCAAAGGATGGGTAATATTTTCCAAAGAGATGAGATGCCTCTAAAGAATATACTTGAAATAGAATTTTTTTAATATTTAGGGCATTGACATTATGGGACTTTTTATCTCATCCTTTAGTAACCAATACATACTATTAGGTGTGTATTATGTGTTAAAATGAGTAGAAGCTAGTGCTAGTAACAAATTTGATGCCAAAGTTGCCATGAAATTTCTAAAGAATATTTTTTTCACTAGGTTTGGAACTCCTAGGATTATTATTAGTGATGGAGATAGTCAGTTTTGCAATAGAGCTTTCAATACTTTATTGTCTAAGTATGGGATTAAGCATAAGATTTCTACCTCATATCATCCCCATATAAGTGGTTAGGAGTAAGTTTCCAATAGAGATGTGAAAAGGATTTTAGAGAAAATGGTGAATAATTCTAGAAAGGATTGGACTTTTAAGTTAGATGATACATTATGGCCTTATAGAACAACATTGAAAACACCAACTAGTACCACTCCATATAGGCTAGTCTATGGAAAGGCATGTCACCTACTAGGGGTGTCCATAAACCGAACCGAACCGGACCAAACTGTAAAACCAGACTGGACTGGTTTAATAATATATTAAAAATTTCACATTATTCTTCATTAAATTATAAAAAAATCGGACCAAACCAGGAACCAAACCGGACCAAACCATTTTATAAATCAAACGGTCCGTTCTGGTGTTTATTTCTTAAAACTGTTTCAAACGGTCTGGTCCGGTTTGGTTAAAAAAAATTAGGAAAACTGGACTGGACCGGACCATGGACACCCCTATCACCTACTAGTGGAATTTGAGCATAAAGCATATTGGGCATTAAAACAGTTGAACAGGTCCATGAATGTAGATGGTGAGAAAAGAATGCTACAAATATTTGAACTAGATTAGCTATAGTGGAATTCTTCTCAGAATGCCAAGATTTACAAAAAAAAAGACAAAGAGATGGCATTATAAGAAATTTTTCTACCATACATTTGAACCTGGGCAAAAAGTATTACTATACAACTCAAGACTCAAAGTGTTTCAAAGTAAACTCAAGAGTAGATGCTCAGGTTCATTCACCATCACTAAGGTGAAAAACCATGGAGCCATTGAATTAGAAAACAAAAACAAAGAGAATTTCATGGTTAATGGGCATAGAGTAAGGCACTATCTTAAAGACTAATTTCCAAATGAAAAAATTGTGATGACCTTGGTAGATGCACCTTAGGAGCTTATATGAATGTCTAACCAAGGAAAGTAAACATGGTGCTTGTTGGGAAACAAATTAGTGTTATTTTACTTATTTTTACTACTTTATAAATGTGGAGGGCATTGGCATAACAAATATTGGCCAGATTCAATAACAGATATGGTGTTCTAAGGCTAAGGAAGTTGTCTATCCTTTCACTATTTTTCACATTAATATGTGCACATTATGGACAATGTGGCATTCAATATTGGGGAGGAAACTTCATTCTATACTTTAGTATTTAGTAAGCATTTTCATTTTTTAGTATGTTTTTAATCATGATTTGGGTAGAAATTAATTAATACATGAAAACTAAATGCATGTATATTTGATATGAAACATATGAACCCAATGATAGAATTGGTTATCATGACTAGGATAAGGAACATAGCATGCTCATTAAGATACTTATATTAATCATGTGATATTCTTGATACACATCTTCATGATTGATTTTGGTGTTCGTATTAGGAGAAAATTTAGGGTGAGCTATGCTAGCTGATGAGGTTTGTCATGTTTTAGAATCTATTTGACATCCCGTGAGACAAAATCCTAAATACTATTTAGCTTGAGAAATCATGTAGGCCTTTGAAGCTAACCATTGTTTATATCCTTAGTCACCCTTTTGAGTCTTACTAAGAACCATTCATATCTTTAAGCCACATTTTTAGCCTAACTAATAAGCATTACCTTTATCCTTACACCTTTAGCTTGTATAAAAAATGCAATCATGTGTTATGCTATCTAGTAGGGTGAAATGTATTACATCCTTTTTCTTCACATCTATTAAAAAACTCACAATTACCCCTCTAAAAAATGAAAAAAATTAAAAATAAGTTTGGAGGTATTGTGAGGTTATAGAAAAATAAAAACAAAAAGAGAAAGAAAAGAAAGTGAATAAGAGATGTGGAATGAAAAATGAAAACAATTGTAAGATAAAGTGCACAAAATATCAAAGGAAAGCTCAATTGAAGTTAAATGTTGCATGATAAATAAAAAGGGAGCTAAGGTATGAAGAAAGCATAAATATATCCATTTATCTACCCCCACTTAAGCCTTACACTACAAGCATGTCAAGCCCTATTGATCTTTAGCTAAGTGCATATTTACATTAGTGGAGAGGGGTGTAAAAAATAGACTTGTTAAACTTGTTCTATGACTTAGTTGATTAGCATGCTCATACAAGTTGATTTCATGAATGGATTAGATGACATCATTTGCAACACACATACAAATCAATTAGTCAAAAACCTTGCATATCCTTGTATTAATGAAATTTTGATTGATGGATATGTGAACTTCCTTGTCATGGAATTGGAAAACATTTAAGGGGGATAGTTTTTACTAAATATGTATGTATAGATATGTATTTATGAATATATTTCTCATATCATTTTTAGCTATATAGTCTTGGCTTTGCAAGAGGGCAAGCAAAGAGTTAAGTTTGGGAGTGTGATAATTCTATAAAAGTAAGTTATTCATCACTTCTAAACTATTGATATGCCTTGCTATGTGTTAAAATGTCATGGATAATCTTAATTTATATTTAATATTTCAATATAGGTGAAAGATATCAAATGGATCAAAAATAGGCAAAAATGTAGACATATACAGAATTACAAGATCGATCGATCGACCAAGAATTGGATCAATCAAATTTTTGTAACTAGATTGATAAAAAAGAAGTGGATTGATCAAACGATAATTGGTCAATCGATTAAGAATAGGCTTGATCATTTGAGTGTAAAGGATTAAAATGCATCAGCCTGGAATTAAATCTCAACTTTCAATCTCCACCCTTGGATCAAAGTAATACGAATCCTAATCTAACAAGGATCAATTTCAGCCTAGTTAAAGCACCATAGGGAGGTCATAAGAATACACAATTAAGATTACAAACTCTAGCAGCTACTAAGAAGATAAAATAAGATAAAAAGTTCAAGAAGGAATTAAAGGAGACACACCTTTGTGAAGGATTCAAGAGATTGAGTGTATCTCTTCTTCCTCTCTTTTCTTTCTCAATTATATTGTCTTTTATATGAAAAATCTAGGCTTTAAGACCATAATTATGTATAGCTAATTTAATAATCTATGAGTGATGATCTATATTTACCCTAATTGTTATTGCAATTCAATTTTATTATTTAATATTATTTTTATGCTATTAATTGGTTAGCCAACAATTAATCTCTAGAGGTAATTAAATAGATTCGAGATAATTATTTATTTATCTGTCTTGATTAAATAATATGCATAGTTTCTAGGCTAAAATGTATGATTCTTATTAGTGTGATCTATAATTGATAACCTTAATGAGTAATATGCAATCTAATTGACATAAGAGTGTAATTAGGTTAATTACCATATGGTGTGTAGTGTACTTGAGAGATGAACGCATGCTAGGTTAGATTCAAATAATCATATAATCGATTGATGATTATATTAAAGGATTAAAGATTCCTAGATCATTTTCTCATATATATTCATAGTCATTGAGTATGATTTAAAATTAGTTGTCATTTATTTTTAGTTTTTGTTATATTCTATTGTCTAAATAATATTAGTAATAATTATATTGATACTCGGTTATAAGTTACACAACTTCCTGTAGGATTAATGATCATACTCAGGTACATTATATTACTTGCATAACCCACGTACTTGTGGATTACATTGTATCGATCATTGTTCCCATTAAAGGTTATTTCAAACTATCAAGTATAGAATGTCCAGATAATGTTAAAGAAGAAGATGAAACGACTAATATTCCTTATGAAAGTATAGTAAGTAACCTTATGTTTGTGATGATATGCATTAGGCTAGACATAATTTATGGAGTAAGCCTTATGAGTAGGTATATGTCCAATCCTGGAAAGCAACATTGGGAAGCTGTAAAATGAATATTGACATATCTAAGAGGCACAAATGTAGGCTAGTTTATGGAAAGTGTCTAAGAAATAACTCTATTATACATGTGTTTGTTGATGGTGATTTTGCAAGAGATTTGGTTAGGAGAAAATCACAGATTGGTTACGCTTTCACTATCTTAGGAAATCCAAATAGCTAGAAGGCAACTCAATAGCGTGTTATACCACTGTCTACCATATAATATGAGTACATAGCCTTCATAGAAGCTGTCAGAAAATATTTGTCGATGAAAGGAAATGCAAACAGTTTTGGTGTACAAGGCAAAGTGCAGAGACCATTTGTATTGGAAATGCGAACAGTTTTGGTATTGTAAGCAATCTATAACAATTCATTTTGATAGTCAAACTTCCATTTGTATTTCCAAAAATCCCATGCACCATGATAGAACAAAGCATAATGATGTTAAACAACATTTTTTTAGAGATATTGTCTTTGTCAGAAATATTAGTGTGCTCAAGATAAAAACTACAAAAATAGCAAATATGTTTACTAAGTCGATACCTCTGAGCAAGTTTAAGCTCTATTTAGATCACCTTAGAGTTGGAAAAGGGAGACCATGATAGCTGTTAGACATGGCCAGTTCCAGGTGAAGTCCAATTGGAGAAGCTTTAAGGCAAAGTGAATATTTATTTTTTAGGTTGTATTGTAAGCCTTATATAAGTTATCATGATTTGCTATTCTTGATGCCTATATATATCTATAACTTCCACTTGAGAAGGGTGTGGCTAAAGGTTTCTTTCCTAGATAATTCCAGAGAAAAATAAGCGATTGTAACAGTGAGGACTATTGTGTGATTGTGATTCTCAGTTCTTATGGAATCCATTAAGGGTGTATCATTATCTTCACTATAGTGGATTGGAGAGGTTGGCCCTTTCATGGATTAGGTTCACGATTTGTGGACAGAACCACGTAAAATCTCATGTGTCTTATTATTTTCATTGTTGTAATGGTGTTTCAAGTCATAATGCATGGTAGTTAGTAGAGTTGCATAAAGTTTTGAATTATTTTTTCTTACATAATCCATAATCCATAGTCTTCAACTAGTTCATTGACTTGTTACAATCTAATGCCTTTTTTTGCTTTTTAGATACCAATATCTTTTTGTTTTCACAAAGTAGGACAAAATGAAAGGTGAGTAAAGGGAAAATACCCAACAAAAACATTTAGAACTTTTAGTAGCAAATCCAAGAAAACTACAAGCAACATTCTCAATGGATTATGATTAGTAGCGTCACAGCATCATAGGTTATGGGAGGAAACAAAAAAAGAAGGTGACAAAGCTGTAGTGGAAAAGGAAGGGAAAGAAATAATAACAAAGACAAAAAAGAAGATGACAGAGTTTACATAATGTTTTTGTTTTTCTTATCTTTTGAAATAGTTAAATTATTATTTTATCCTTAAAAAATGAAATGTGCTTGGCATATGTCTAAAATCACATGAATTTCAAAAAATTATTCAAAATTTCCAAATTGTGTACCAATTAGTCCAATAAGTGCATTTGATGTATTCCAGTTGAGAATAAGGATAAAAAGAGATACCAAAATATTAATATGGGTATTTCAAAGGTACAAATTGATGCATAAGAACTAGATGGTCAAATTTTGTAAAATTTATAATAAGTTTGCAAGTGCATCACTACTACAATATGTGCTTATGGCCTCGGTTTTTAACCGTGACCATAGACCTATGGCCTCGGTTATAAGAACCGAGGCCTAAGTGAGAGAGACCAAAAGTCATAACCTATGGCCTCGGTTTTTAACCGAGGCCATAGGTACCCTCTTATGGCCTCGGTTTTTCTATAACCGAGGCCATATGTGCGACCTATGGCCTCGGGTTTTTCATAACCGTGGCCATAGGTCTCACATATGGCCTCGGTTTTTCCTTAACCGAGGCCATAGGTGGCACATATGGCCTCGGTTTTTCCATAACCGAGGCCATAGGTCGCACATATGGCCTCGGTTTTTCAATAACCGAGGCCATATGTGCCACCTATGGCCTCGGTCTTGCTATATAACCGAGACCATAGATAATCAAAAAGAATTATTATTACACTAAATTTTCAAATATAAATTAAAAAAAATAAAATTAATTATATTAAATTTAAAAAAGATATTACATTAAGAGTTTAATAAAACACATAATAAAAACTAACTAATTAAATAATTCCAAAAATATAAAAAAAATACACGAAACAACTTTAATTAAAGCTGCTAACATTAGTCTACAATCTAAATCAATGTGAAAAGGAGTAAGTCCCATTGTAATAATGTTTTTCTTCAAAATCTTTGTCCTTGGCAGCATGTATTAATTTCCTCATAAAAAAACAGCATCTAGTATAAGGATACCAACATCCAATTTCCATGAATATAATCCTGCATATACAACATCCAAAACATAATAATCCTCTCTACTTATTTATTCTTAATATATAGGTTACATGCATCGTGATTATAATGTCATAAAAATGTATAATTAATGACACCGTGGGATAATATCTATGAATATAAACATCTAATATATATAAACATACCAATATCCAGATTACATGAATATAAATAATACCTCATATTCAAACAATAAGTTCTTCAATCTATATTTGTTCCTGCATATATATACAACAAATGGCATAATAAGTAGTTCTTCAACCTATTCAATAGTGACAATCATGGAATTCTTATCTAACCTCAAAGTAAATTTATGATACTCAATATAAAACAAAAACAATTGAGATACAATTCAAGAAAATTAGTAATACCTATATCAATAATAATAGTAACATTATTATTTAGTACTACACATATCAATAACAGTAACAACATTATTATTTACTAATACCCACATTAATTATGCATAAAAGAGATACAGACGAAGGGTCATTGCAAGCGTTGGGCAATACCTATGAATATTACAAACATCTACTATATATGAGCATATCAACATCCACATTACATGACTATAATCATGCATATACAACATCAAGAACACACAAGAGTCCCATCTACTTCTTGTTCTAAAAATGAAACAAGAAATCCAGATTTTTGATTAAAAAATCAGTCATGAACATCCCACATCATTCACCTTACCATTTTATTTGACTATATGGTGAGTTATAGTTGTAAGAATCGATTGGTGAATTCTGCCCACTCATTCCGCATCTCATCAACTTCAGTATCAGTGTAAGTTCCTTCATGATTAAGCTGTAATGTACACGCACACACGCGCACACACACACACATATATATTGTTAGCTAATTAACTAAAAAATTAAAATCATGAATAAAAAAGAAATAAAAATACACAAAATTATTGAAACTATTACCAAGTTAATAATAGAAACAAGTGGATTGCCAATAATTATCCTCATAAACATAAGGACATAATACCCACATGTTACCAAATCATCTTGCTTAGGACACTGTTCAAAAAGACATTACATAGATATTATCAATAAATATTGTTAGTACTTTTAGTGAATAGCCAATAGATATGAAAAATCTACAAGATAGAATTTAAGGAGTTTAATAAACCATGCATTAATTATAACTTACTCTCATTCTAGACCATATTGGTAAACTTTGAGACCTTCGATTATGATGACCATTGAACATAATATGAACTCTATATAATGAAGGTAAAATAAATAAGAGTTAATTGAGAAGATACATTGAACTTACTGTTAACAAGAACATTAAATTTTTTTAAAATATAACTTACTCATTCATAATGTTTTCAATATCAGAGAACACTTCACCCCATATTGAATCCAAATAATAAATGGTATTTATGAATGGCTCGTACACAATTAAGATCCAATGATACCTACATCAATTTATAGTAAGATATATATTAATAAATGCATTTGATTACATAACATAATTTTGCATACATGTTATACAACTAATCAACTTACCCTCCATTATATGGAATAATCCACTTATCTCCCTCTTGAGTATTTTGCATCCTTTCAAAAACTTGTCTCGCAATTTGAGTTCGTGTTCTCTTCTTCTTAATGACATACAACCAACTTGGATCAATAAATTTAATCACATCATTCAATTGTTTTTTTTTCAACTCATCATAGCATCGCCTATGAAATAAGTTCAAAAATTAATGACAAGAATACAATCAAAATAAAATATCAAGTGATAACTTTTAACGTATCATAAATTTAAAAATAAATTAAAATCAAATAAACTAACCGTATCCACAATTTGACAACTGAATAGCCAATCTCCACCTTTGTGTAAAATTGTTCTACACACTCAACTGATAGAAAAATAGGCAGTTCATTGCCTAAGATTTGAACTTCCATTGGAACTTTAACAGCAAGATCATTAACCGAAGATGCAGATGAGCATGCAACTATAAGAAATCTAACATGCTTCGGAAACCCACTAGTTTGGTCATATGTATATGAAATTGGTTTTTTTGTTGGTACCAAAGTAGGCTTCTTAGAAGATATTTTGTCCATCGGTTTTTCCTTTGAGCTTCCTTTTTTGTTGCCAATGGTAATAGGTAACTTTGATTTCACCTTACTCAAATCCTATTTATTCACAATATAAAGAAATATAATAAAATTAGATTTATATTTTAATATATATATACAATGAAAACAATATATAAACAACAAAGAAAATATACTTACTACATCCTTTCCTAATATGACGAGATGTGGAGGCCAAGCAACAAATGAATTGACTGCTTCTGTAACTGTATTATGTTCCCTTGTTGGTATAGGTAAGGGACAATTCTTTTCAATGTCATCCACAACGGAAACCTTCCAACTCCCGTTCAAAGGTTGTCCATGACAAACACCACTAGAGGAATCACCTACCCTCCCATGTGCCACAATACGAGATGGTGTCTCATATGCAAGCAAACAATTTATTCCCTATATAGTATTAGAACAAACATATATACTATGACTTAAACAACACATAAATCAAAATTAAAATATAAAAAAGAATGAATATTGAAGATTACTTACAACTAATCCTATATGAAATGTAGGCACATCAGGAGGAGTGGCAATTCGTTGAATGTGTGGTGTAGATGTAGGTGTAATATTATTTGTACAAGGAGTCCCATTGGAACTATCAATTGGATGATTATGTTCTGGATAATGACTTGAATGTCCCACACTTCTATCTCCCAGTAACTCAGCTCTTAGTGCATCTATCTCTGCCTTCATAGTATCAACCCTTGCAAGCTTTTCCTTCATTAACACCATCTCATTTAAGATATTTACCATTTCATTGGATGGATAATTAGTACACTTTCTAGGCATGCCAAAATATTCAGTAGATGTTGTATATTGGGAGCATCCTTTAAGACGACCTGGATGATCCTTCCCTAAAGCCATTACCATTGCATCTACACCCATCTCTTCTTCAATCTCACCACTGTCAATCTTATCTTGTATTTTACTCTATAGCAATTCAAACATAAACTAATAAGCATAAATATAATCGATTAATCATAACATATTATCTAACATGTTGAATATATTACCACTTTTTCCACTTTATCTTGAACTTGTTTACTTTTGAACTCTCCTTCTTTAGGTGTGTTAGCTGCGATAAATACATGAGATCGTCGAATTTGTATACCACCACTATTTGACTCCTATAGATATGTATAATGAGTTATGAAAACATAGTATACCTAAATATCTAACTAATTACCATTCAAACTTAATTTTAATAACTCACCAATTGAATTCTTAGGTTGGAAAAACCCATTCTTCCTGTATGATGATTATACTCATTATGCTTCCTCAACTCAACATGTTCGCAACTTGATTTCTAATAAGAAGACATATATGAACGTTGATTTGTCAGAGCATATGAATTCAAAATATTAAATGATAATATTACATATTTTTGTATTCAATAATACCTTGAATTTCTCAGATCGTGTATAATTCACAAATGCATGCCAATCATTGTGTACCCATTCATACTTCTTAGGTGGTTCGTATAACTTCTTCTCATTCAATGGGTCCAAATAAGGCTTAATGTATTTTTTCCTCAAATTCTTTTTGAATGTCTTCCATCCCGAAGCAGCTGTCTTAAGGCACTTACGTTTGAATGCCTTTGGAAGATTGTATTTTTCCTATAAATTTACATGAAACTTTAACAATAAAACTGATTAAGAAAGGACCAAAAAGTACAAGTGCAATATATATACTTACATTCAATGTTGCCCATATCATGTCTTTATCTGCTTGAGAAACTTCCTTTCGCCAATCATTATAAATAATCCGAATCATTGTTTTTCCTAACACACATATCCAACTAATCATTTTTGTTCCCTTCTTTCCAATTGGGTTGCATTCATTATCAAATTCAATTGTAATTTTTTCTATGCACGTTGATTTAGCAATTTTCTTCATCTTTGTTATACCTCTACCATTTTTAACTTTTTCTTTTTTCCTTCTTTTAGATGGTCTTTCCATATCTGAAGAAGTATCATCATTCGTAGAACTCTCCTCATCAGCGGAGTCATGTTCATTACTAACTCTTTCATCCTTGTCACGATCATCAACAATCTCATTAGAATCCATATACCTATAGACAAAAAATGAAAACATTATAAATGAAGATATATATATATATATATACATATCAATTTATAATCAAATATAAATAATAAAATCATATTATAGACATAAGTTGTAAATAGAAACAAACACATTCAATATTTACGATACATACCTAACAAAAACAATGAAAATAAAGAAAAAGTTATCTTCCTCGATCAATCCAAGTTGGCTCACAATCATTGCGCATATATATTGAATTATCATCTTCTAAATCATTAGCATCATTTGAGTTAGGTATATTGCTCGCAAAAGATCCATATTCAGAAAAAATTTCGTTTAATTCTTCCTCTTTGTGATAAAACTCTCGCTTAGGCGGTATCAACACAACTGACCACTTTGTGTCTATAGGATCTTCTACATAGAATACTTGGTTAGCATGAGTGGCCATGATGAATGGGTCATCTCGATGACCTATCTTACCAAGGTTAACAAGAGTTAATCCTAATTCGCTCTTACAAATTGCACTTTGATTATCCTCAACCCAATCACATAAGAATAATGGAACACGAAACATATGATATTCTAACTCCCAAACTTCTTGAATAACTCCATAATAAGTCCTTTCAGATAGTATCGGGTTATTATCCTTAGAACTTGCAAATTGCAAAGCTTGAGCATTTAACATAACCCCACTATTTTGATTAACACGAATTTCATCCCTTGCCTTTGTTGTAAATCGAAAACCATTTATAACATATCCAGGATACTTGATAACATCATACCGCGGCCCCTTTGCTAGCCACCTTATAGTTTCTGTGATGGAATTATTAGGAACACTTAACTCGTCCATAACTTTATCTCGAAACCAATAAATAAAATTACGATTGTGTTCATCTTGAAACCATTTCTCTCCTTTTCTCTTGTTCTGAGGTTCTGCCTTTAACATATCCATGTACATCCTATTGCATATGAGTAATGTGAGTAACATATGAAAAGATAATTTAAGAAATTATGAAATGTAGATTTAAATGAAACCATTTTTACCTTATGTATGGTTCAATCTCTTTATTGTTTGCAAGCACCAAACGATGACTTTGTTCCCATTGAACTTGCACGATGGTTTGAACTGAGCCTGAACTTATTGGTTCACCAATATTCTCTAAACCACTACCCAATGAAAACCTAGGCTGAGGGATTCCAATAGTGGATACACCAGATAGATACTCAGAGCAAAACTCAATAGCTTCTTCTGCAATATAACACTCAACTATGCACCCCTCTGGTCGATTACGGTTACGAACATAACCTTTCAAAAACTTCATGAATCTTTCAAAAGGATACATCCATCGCATGTATATAGGACCACATAATTGTACTTCTCTAACAAGGTGAACAGTTAAGTGAACCATTATATCAAAAAATGAAGGTGGAAAATAATTTTCAAGTAAGCATAATGTCTCAACAAGTTCAACTTGTACTTTATGTAGCTCAGATTCTACAATTGTTTTCTTGCAAATGGAATTGAAGAAAAAACAAAGACGAGTGATTTCACGACGAACATGCTTTGGAAGAATTGATCTAATTGCCACCGGCAATAATTGTTGCATAAGAGCATGACAATCATGTGATTTTAAACCATATAACTTTAAGTCTTGCATTGATACTAGGTTTTTTACATTTGATGAGTAACCTTCGGGAACTTTCAATCCTAATAAACATTTGCAAAATGTTATCTTTTCATCCCTAGAAAGTGTAAAACAAGCAGGAGGCAACTTAACCCGTGCTCCTTGTTTAATTGGAGCCAGTTCTTTTCTAATTCCTAATTCTTTTAGATCTAAGCGGGCAGCAATACCATCCTTTGTTTTAAAAGGAATATCAAGAAGTGTTCCAATTAGAGTATCACAAATATTCTTTTCTATGTGCATCACATCTAGTATATGTCGTACAGGCAATGTTTCCCAATAAGGCAACTTCCAAAAAATTGACATCTTCTTCCAACATTTGTCACCAATGGTTGGTTTTACCTTCTTTTTTGCAATCATTTTGAATTTTCTTTTCCCTATACAACCTTTTTCTTTTTGCATTTCTTTTCCTTTTAATTTTCGTTGTAATTTAGCCGTTGCTTTCAAAACTAAGTCCCATTTTCCCAACTTCTTAAAGATCATACCTTGTAATTTGTGTAACACTTCTTCTCCCTGCAAAGCCACTGGAGTATCTTCTTCTTCATTGTTACTTACACCTTTCTTTCGAGATCGAAACTTATGCCCTTTTGGCAAGAATCGAGTATGTCCAGCAAAATAAATCTTTTTTGAATGAACTAGATATTGAGCACAAGTTTTCTCACTGCATACTGGACATGCATTGTACCCCTTGGTCACATGTCCACACAAATTTCCATAAGCTGGAAAATCATTTATTGTCCACAATACCACTGCTTTAAGATTAAAGTACTCCTTTTTGTATGAGTCATACACTTCAATTCCTTCATCCCAAATTTTCTTCAAGTCATCAATAAGAGGCTCCAAGTAGACATCAATGTCATTGCCCGGCTGTTTTGGTCCAGAAATTAACATGGAAAGCATCATAAACTTCCTTTTCATGCATAACCAAGGAGGAAGGTTATATGTGACAATAATCACTGGCCAACAACTGTATCTACTACTTAGATTGCTATGAGGGTTGATCCCATCAGCGGCAATAGCAAGACGCAAATTCCTAGGCTCCGACCCAAAATCTGGCCACTTTTCATCTACTACCTTCCAACACTGAGAATCTACTGGATGACGCAAAATACCATCCATGGATTTATTATCTGCATGCCATGTCAACATCTTCGATGTCTCTTTACTTTTAAACATTCTCTTAAAACGAGGTATTGGCGGAAAGTACCATAACACTTTATTCGGCACTCCCTTTACTTCATTACCATTTGATGTAGGCTTCCACCTTGAAGTACCACACTCTGGACATTGAGTAGCATTTTCATATTGTTTCCTATAAAGGATACAATCATTTGGACAAGCGTGAATCTTTACATACTCCATACCAAACTTACTCAATGTTTTCTTCACTTTATACGTAGAAGTAGGCAACTCATTTATCTTTGGGAGCATTTCATGAGTTAACTTTAATATAGCAGTGAACCCGACATCAGAAAACCCATGTTTCGCTTTAAGGTTGTAAAATTTCACTATTGCAGACAACTTGGTGAAATTTGTGCAACCAGGATAAAGTGGTTTCTCTGCATCTTCTAGTAACTTGTTACATTCATCCTGATTTATGTTTGGTTCATGTTCTATTGCATTTACCATCTCAACGGCGGAATCCTCCATATCTATGGATTTGATCCGACAGTTTAGTGATGTGTTTGTTTCATCGTTCTCTTGAATTAGGGGTTCCCCATGCATATACCAATTTATATAAGTTCGAACAATCCCTTTACAAATAAGATGATCTCGTATGTCATCAATATTTTGAAATTCTATATTTATGCAATCTTTGCAAGGACATCGAATAGGCTTATCTTCTACGGCATTCAACCAAGCAAAATTCAAAAACGCTTCTACTCCTTGTAAATATTCTTGTGAAATTCTTGGCTTATGCATCCAAGACTTATCCATTCTAAATGACACAACACATGTAATGGTTAGAAAAAAAATAGAAGGAAAAAATACAAGTATACACTTGATCGTGAATAGATTAAGATATCATGGATATGCATTAGGATATCATGGATATGCATTATAATGTAGATCTAATGTTATATTATCTTAATCAAAATAATAATAATAATAATAATAATAATAATAATGTTATATTATCATTAGTATTGGTGTATTAATTTGCTTGTTTTTCCTTACTGGTATACTAATCTAAAATTATTCAACCTACTCTTTTCTTTTTTTATATAATATTAATGTGATTCTCGTTTTAAAACGGAAGTATCTCCTTTATTTTGTATACATATATAGTTTGGGTTCAATCAATCACGTTAAATTTGGTATAATTTCATTAAATTTTGTTAATGTGTTGTCTTCAGCTGATCGATTTGGTGTAATCCAAAATCATATAGCCTTTTTTTAAAAAAAAAACTTTAAGGCAATTTTTAATTAATAGGAAAAGGAATAGAATAAGATAATATCTATCATATTATGTATCTTTATAAAAAAATAATTATATCTAAACAGTGGGAATTGGAAAGTTCTATTTCTCTTTTAAATATTAATGCCCCTCAAAGGTTGATCACGTATTCATATTTACGTAAGCTGATGAACATAAAAATATAATAGAGAAACATCTTAAAATATGAATCCAAAGAATAAAACATGAAAATCATGAGTCATCATCTTAACTCTTCTTACTCTTAAGATATAAAAATAAGCATAATTATTTTTATTATGTCGTATATATTCTTAAAAAATCATAAAATTTATATTTTTAAAATTTATATAATAGTAAAAGTAAAATACTAACTAATATAAACAATGCTATTTTTATTAGTATTCAATGAAAATGTATTATTTTAAGTAACAATTTAATATTTTTTTGATTGATTAAAAAAGATGAGCAACAATATGTTTTTCTGTAAACTTTTATTTATATATATTGAAAATTTATATAAACTTAACAAATGAAACTATTATTTATATATATTGAAAATTTATTTAGAATGAAAAGTAATGTTTGGCTGTTGTTAATTAGAAAATTAGGATTATGTCTATTAAAATTAAATCATGCCAAACAAATTGTTTTAAGCATATTAATTGATAATTGAAATTATCAAATTATTTTCTCAATAAAACCTCAATTTGTATAACAAATTTTATGCTTATTGATTTTCATTTCAGTTGGCATGGACTTAGAAGTTGGGAAAAAAAGTTGCAGTGTAAATGAAGAATATATCAATGCCTTAAGAACCAAATATTATACTTCCAAAATCTAAACTCATCAAATGAAAATCTAAACATATTTCTAAAATATAAACTCAGCAACTGAAAATTTGTAAATCCATTAGCTTTTCTGCAAATAAAAATTTGTATAGGCTCATCGGCATGTATATAAACATTCTTCCAAAAGCTAAACTCAGCAACAATAGCCGGTTCCTAAATCCCTAAAAATGTTTCAAATCTGATGCAATACAATGAAAAAAAAATTCAGAGACAATTATTAGATAACATGAGATGGATTTGTATAACACTAAAAAAATAACCCTAACTAAAATGTATTATACGCATAAATAATCTACTAAGAATCAACACATATGAATTGATATTGTAAAAATTGAGGGTATCACACTTACCAGGAGCTACGTTGTGAGCGACGACACTACAAATGGCCGGCGATGAGTCGAATATGAACAAAAAAGAAATAAAGAGAAAAGAAGAAGCTGCTGGAAAGGAACGAGTGCGAGAGGGAGGTGTTGGAAAGGAGGATGATCGGTCTTTAGGTGCGACGCGGTGCGACGATGATCGGTATATTGGAACGACGGATTTGAGTTTTGTTGGTGAGAGAGATTTGGGTTTTTCTGGTTTTGCTGGGAGAGATCGATGGATTTTCGTATATTGGGAGAGACGTTCGATTACGCGTAGTTGCTGAGAATTAAAGAAACGATTACACGCGTACGTTTCTTAATATTAATTAGATACACGCGTACGTTTCTTAATATATATATATATATATATATATTACTTAGACTTAATTCGCGCGATCGATGAGCTAAAAATTTCTTATTTCTTATATATATATATATTAATTAGAAATTATATATTAATATATTTATATTTATTAAAAATTATATATATATATATATTAATTAAAAATTATATATTAATATATATATATTAATTAAAAATTATATATTAATATATATATATATATTAATTAAAAATTATATATTAATATATATATATTAATTAAAAATTATATATTAATATATATATATATTAATTAAAAATTATATATTAATATATATATATATTAATTAAAAAATATATATTAATATATATATATTAATTAAAAATTATATATTAATATATATATATATTAATTAAAAAATATATATTAATATATATATATTAATTAAAAATTATATATTAATATATATATATATTAATTAAAAATTATATATTAATATACATATATATATATTAATTAAAAATTATATATTAATATATATATATATTACTGCGCGCGCAAATACTGTGAATAACACTGAGAAAAAGATGAAAAAATGCGCGTAAATACTGGAAATAACATTGATAAAATTAAAAGAGGAAAAATATGTGAGAGAGAGAAAAAAACATATGATATATATATATATATATATATATATATATATATATATATATATATATATATATATATATATTATAAGAAATAAAAATACATTAAATTAAATTAAATTAATAATAAAGAAATATTAAAAAATTATAAATTAATTTTTATATTTTTTTAAAATTAATTACATACAGTAATTTAATATTAACATATTTTTTATAATTTAACTTATAGCCACGGTTATTAAAAAACCGAGGCTATATGTATACACTATAGCCTCGGTTTTTATCAAACCGTGGCCAAAAACCTATGGCCTCGGTTTTTAAAAGAACCGAGGCTAAAATTTCGAGACTAAAAATACATATTGTAGTAGTGCATAAATCATTTATAAGAAGCAATAAGTATACTCCTAAGGTGAATCCAAGGAGAAGCAATAAGTATACTCCTAAGAAGCAGAAAGTGGAAAAAGCCTAAATATATCCATTTATCTATCCTCACCTAAGCCTTACACTACAAGCATGTAAATCTCAATTGATCTTTAGCTAAATGTATATTTACATTAAGGTGAATAATATACCAATGAAACTTGTTCATAGACTTAGTTGATTAGTATGCTCATATAAGTTGATTTCATGTGTGCATTGGATGACATCATGTGCAATACAAACTAAGAAATTAATCAAAACCTTGCATATCCTTGCATTAATGGAACATTGATTGATAGATATGTGAACTTCCTTGTCATAAAATTGTATGTCGTTTGAAGGGGTAATTTTCACTAAACATGCACGTATTAATAGATATATGTTTATGAATGTGCTGCCCATACCATTTTAGCTAGTTAGATTTGTCTTTGCTTGAGGCAAGCAAAGAGTTTATTTTGGGGATGTGATAAATCTATAAGAAGTAGAGCTACTTATCCATTTCTAAACCACTTATTTTCCTTTTTATACGTTAAAATATCATGAAAAAACTTAATTTATATTTAATATGAAAATGCAGGTGAAAAGATATCAAACGGATCAAAAATAGGCAAAATTGAGGACAAATATAGAACTATATGGTTGATTGATCGATCAAGTCACTAGATCGATAAAATATTTATTACTCGATTGATTGATCCAGTAACTAGATCGATCAAATATTTATTACTCGATTGATCGATAAAGGAGTAGATCGATCGGGGGTTATAACTCGATGGATCAAGAATAGGCTCGATTAATCAAGCTACGAAGATTAAAATGCTTCAGCATTAAATTAAATCCAAACTTCCAATCTCATCCATTGGATTATAGTAATACGAATCATAATCTAGTAAGGATCAAATTCTACCTATTTCAAACACCAAAGGGAGTTTATAAAAACACTCAATTAAGAATCAAAACCCTAGCAGTTGCTAAGAAGATATAAGAAGAGAAAATTTTCCATAGTAGATTAAAGGAAACACAACTTTATGAAGGATTTCATAGAAGATTAGTGCAAAAAATTGAGAGATTGAGTGTATTTCTTCTTCTTCTTCTCCTTTCTTTATCAATTGTAGTCTTTCTTTATGAAATATTTGGACTTTATGAACATAATTATGTCTAGCTAATTTATTAATCTAGGGATGAACTCAATTTTCTACATATTATAATCCAATATTTTACCTTAATTGTTTGCAATTCAATTATATTATTTTATCTAATATTTATGGTATTAATTATTTTTCCAACAATTGATATATAGAGGCAATTAAATAGATTTGAGAGAATTATTTAATTATTTGTCTTGATAGTTTCTAGTAGAGATGTATGACTCTTGTGTTTGTGATCTATAATTGATGAGCTTAACGAGTAGTATGCAATTGATATGAGAGTGTAATTAGGTTAATTACTATATGATGTGTAGTATAATTGAGAGAGGAATGCAAGCTAGGTTAGATTCAGTTGATTATATAATTGATTGATGATTATATTGGAGGTAATTTTATTGATTCACATGTTAAAAAATTAGGGGGTTAAATATTCCTAGATGTTTTTCTCATGTATCTTCATAATTGTTAAGTCTTGCGATTTAAAATTAATTATAATTTATTTTTTAGCTTTTATTTGTTTTCTATTGTCAGAATAGTATTCGTAATAATTATATTGGTACTCGGTTATAAGTTACATAACTCTCTGTGGGATCAATATTTGTACTTAGGTACATTATATTACTTGTAGAACTCATATACTTGCGGATTACATTATGTTAATCAATCATCAGTAATAAATAAGATGTACTTTCTCCCTCTAATACTAGAACAGGACCCATCATATCCATGTGAAGAAGTTTAATAAGTCATGTAGAAGAATCATGTTGATTATTCTTATGCTGTCTTTTGCTTTACTTTCCCAATTGACAAGGACCACACACATGATCAGGAAGAGAGGAGATAATAGGGAGACCTCTAACAACTTTAGTACTAGAATTTTTCTTCAATTGTTTATAGTTTACATAACCCAACTATTGATGCCAAAGTTCTTTAATACTTATATTCAATCTATTACATAACACCTTTAGAGGAATAGCCATACAATAATAGTTATCTTTCGATCTGATTCCTCTAACCAAAATTTTCCTGAATCTTCATACATAGAGCAATTATTTTAGGTAAACTTGATTGTGTACTTGTTATCACATATTTTGCTAATTCTTATAAGAATAGACTTGAGACCTTCCAGATAAATAAAATCCTTGAGTTTAGGTTTTCTAAGACCACTCATGGATCTGGTACCGCAAATTAAATCCTTCTTTCCATATCCAAAAGTGACCAATCCATCAATAATGTGTGTAAATTTGGTAAAGAATGATTTGTTTCCTATCATGTGCCAAGAACAACCAATGTAAAAATACCAACAACTAGAAGCTTGAGCCTTCAAATCAGTATAGACCACATTAGAGTTTACATTTTGATCATTAGGAGGATTCTGAAGGGTAGATTTGAGCTCTATGGAAATTTCAATTGCTTCATTCTATAAAGTCATGGCTTCATTGGTCAAGGTGATAGAAAGATTAAGCAATTCTTCAATATGACTCAACATATTATTTTCATAGCCTAGAACATCTTTTAAAAAGTTAGAGGAAGAGAAGAAGCCAAAATTGTCAAAAACCAAAGAGAGGGATAAGCTTTGTGCACTTAACACATTGAAAGTACACTCATCGTTAAAAATATCATTAGCAAGAAAAGGTTCTTGAAAAATAGCTGTAGTATAAAAGGAAGAAGCATAAGTATCATTTAGTTCTAATAGCTTGTCAAAACAAGTGTTTCCAATAGACTACATTTGACCTACTACACAAAATGCTTTATTTTTTCTTGTTGAGTCGTTCTGTTGAAGGTGAAGAGTCTAAACCATTTCATTTTCTTCATGCAACCAGCATTCAAGGAGATTGACTTTTATGATATTAGCCTCCATATGAGCTTGAAGCTTAATTAGTTCAAACTCTAATCTTCCAACAAGGATTCAAGAATAGCCTTTTCATCTTCCAAGATGCCAACATATTTCTTAAGTTTGGAAATGACATCTGAATTATAAGATGAAGACTTCATAGTCCATTGAACTTTGAGTGCTTTGAATTCTCTATCCTAAATAGTCTTTTCAAGCTCATTAAATCTAGCAATACACGTCTCACTTCATAAAGAATAATTTGAAATGACTTAGTGTAATTATCCAATTTCATCTTCAGATTGTTCATTTCCTTTTCACCATCCAAGGTGAGATCGATCAATTAACCATAGAGGTCTAAATGCTCCTTATATTTTCCTTCAAATTATAGTAAATTTTGATCATAATCTTTTTCAATATGAGGTTTTATACACAAGTTGGTCAGAGAAATAATGAAGAGAAAACTTGTCATAATCACCAATATCTACCCAATAGGAAGAACTAGAAGGGACAACTTCTGAGTAAGAACAATCAAAGTAGAGCAATCAAGAGTAGTAATAACAACCCTTTCGGGAGTGGACACAATAGTTTGAGAAGGAGCCCATCATATTTCTTTCGTAGGACATCCTAAGCCTCCTTTAAAGTAGTGAACATAGAGATCGAGATAGAAACTTCAGTAATAGTATAGTTGATGAAAATATGGAGCCCTTGACAATTTAAATTACTGAGACAAAGCTCCTCTTTATTCCAAGTAGCAACAAGTTTAGGTTTAACAACCCCAGTCTTGTAGTGTGCATAGGGCACAGTTAGCCATTCTCAATAATAAACAAGCATCATTTTTTGTCGATCTCAAGTAGGAACACATTTTAGACCTCTAGTAAAAGTAACATAAACCATTGAACTGAGGTGGTTCACTAACCGAGCCTCCCAAATTATCCATCTTAAGAGATAGGAAAGGGATAGGATCAACATTGGAATAGTTAAGCCCAAAAATATCAACTCACTCGGATACCAATTGAAAGAGTTCAAGATCCAGTACACTACCAGGATAAAGAGATACAAACTCCTAAAGGATTCATCCTTATAAGTAGTAGAATAAAAAATAACAACAACATAAGCAAACTCAAATAGACAGTTTAAAACCACAAACGAGATATATAACTTTAGAAAGCACAAAAAGAAATAAAGCATGCAAAACAAAATAAGAAAATTTTCAATCAAATTCCTAATCCTATATGTAGTAACATATAATAACAAGACTCAGATTGTACTCATAACACAATGGATCATTCAAACATAGTCAATATGCAAACCCTATCTATATGGTAACATTCTCGGATTTCTTATGAAAACCACTTGACAAGAAATAATTCACTAAGAAATAAAAAGAATCACAACTCAGATAAAAATAAAACCATAAATACCTCTTTCAACTGGGACCTATATCTGAACTATTATTGCCCTTGCTTATTTCCTATGTAACAATCTGATTTGACACATGAACCTAACTCTCTTCCAAATCTAACACCACCAAATGTGGTGTCGTCTAAACCACAAACCAGTAAAGTATAATGAATAGTTAACAGTGAGAACCACATTTAATCATGAACCATCAAGAAACACATGGGTATCACTTACAACCTTGTATTACATGTCATCTACATGGGACATACAATTAACCACATACAACATATAATAAAAACTTGATAAAATAGCCTAAATCAACTCAATTAAGGCACACATCCAATGATATGGGCACTCAACAAATTAGCTCAATTCACTCACACAGAGTTGCTCTCATAAACTTTATAAAATATTCTACACATAATTTTATACACACACAGATATATCACAGTTATTGAAACACTCTCAAGATAATTAATGAAGATGGAATTCAAAATGATAGGAAATTTTGGTAGGATTTTTGAATTAAATGAAACAATAAATAGGGAATATTTAATAGAAGAATTCTAACAGTCATACCACCTCCCCATGGCCTTATCAAGGGGTATGGGGAGGCCCTTGTAGAAGGGTGTTGTGAGATGGAAAAAATCATACTTTTTTCGTTCCAAAAAATGAAAAATAATTTTCATAAATACCTATACCATAACCGAGACATAATCTGCTACTCAAGACCTAGCATGCATACCAAACAACCAACCTTATAGTGTGTGAAAAATATACTTTCAATCATAGTGTTCCTCAATATTTTCTTGTGTGCATTATTGGTCCATAATGACCAACCTTACATAGAGGAAGACAAAAGCACTAAGTAAAATATATAGTCTCCGCGTTTTTCACAAGGAAAACCAACACATGGATTAAGGTACAAATAAACTAACAACAATAACAAATATTGTGAAACTATTAAAGAGAATATCATGGTTTACATCCCAAAAAAGTGGAAACCTCTAGCAAAATATGCAGTGAAATATAATGTCGGTATTAGTTGGAAAAATTCCCATGCAATCATTGGTTTACTCTATCAGATAATACAGGTTACATAATTGATACTTGACAACTAGCATTATTTACTACATCTATAGAACTTACGAAAGCAATGGCTTTTAATATACCTATAGATCAAGCACTTCTTAGAAAAAGATAAAGCCACTTATGTGGAAGGTGATGCAAAATTCATTGGTGAAGCACTAATGAAAAACAATTAGCAACAAGTTTCTAATGAAGCGAAAGATATCATCTTGATAAGACAGAGAAAATTGCACTACCCATAAGATCTCCATTCGTCGAACCCCTTAGGATTTGAATTTTAAGAGTTCATAATCTTGTTACCAATGAGAAGTCCTTTTATGTAAATAGAGTAGATCTTAATATTTTATTTCAAACATCTTCTTTGCCCCCAATTGAACGGGGTACAATTGAATGACAATCAACATTGAACAAGTCAAAATGGTCGTTTTTCAATTTGAACAGTATTCAATTGGATGGCATTAAAAATGAAATAATGTACCATACTTTTTAATAGTGAAAATGTATGAGGTGAACATAAAAGGTGCTATTTTTGTGGTTACATGTTTTAAGAGTATTATTTTTATAATAAGTTGATCTCACGTTAACACAAGGGACACAACTTAATTGAGGAAATTAATAAACACTTTTAAAATATTTTTTCTTAAAAATAATTTATATTTGTTGATTTTTTAAATTGAAATAAGATATGATATAATCTTGACACAATAATAATTAGTTCAACCCAAATACGATACACTCATAAATGAACTGATCGAACTTAACCCGCTCATTAAATGGATAAGTATAAATCTCTTGAATTATTATCTTTAATGTGATTAAAATAATGAAAAAAGGGTCGTAGAGGTCCTTTTTAAAATAAAATATGTTTTTAAATGCGTTTATTTGTGAAAAAAAGTGCTAGATAAGGACAAAATTAATTTTCCATCCTTTTCTGCTAAAAATAATGAAATAGCATATGTGACGTAGGCATATTTATATTTTTCAATAGATATATATAACGAAGTAGTTTTTAATTAATAAGTTACTCAAATTTTTTAACAAATCTCTCAATTAAAATAAAATAAAATTTTTATTTTCTAATGTATAATGATAAGAGTCAAATTATTGCATTTTTGTTATGATTTAAATGTTGATATTTGTGTGAAAATTTCATTTATTTGATTATTTAATCCACAAATGTCATTTCACGGGTATTTCATGTTTAAAGTGCAATTTCAGGGAAAATCATGATTTTGGAGAAGTTTGGGACAAAGTTCAATGATCGGGATTGAGTGAAAATAAAAAGAAAATAAAGATTCAAGATTTGGAAATCCCGCCGCCGGCTAGATTATTCTCGCCGCCGGCGAAAATCCTACAGAAAGCACGGTGAAAATCTTCCCGAGAGCACAAAATTTGGCAAAATTCATCTCGCCGCCGGCCAAATAATTCTCGCCGCCGGCCAAATCATCTCGCCGCCGGCCACATTATGTTGGCCGCCGGCCACATTATTTTGGCCGCCGGCCAAAATCCAAAACCTAAAAATTTAATTTTCCAAAAATCTCGCCGCGGCGAGAATAATGTCGCCGTCGGCGAGTTTCGTCCGAAAACACATTTTTTATGTTGTTTTGTTCCAAAATTGCCCCCCAAACCCTAGATCTATATATACATTATGATGGAAAAAGAGGGGAACGGCAGAGAGAGCAGATCTAAGTTATTTTTGGAGGAGAAAAAGAAATTTTGGAGAGAAAGGTTGGAGAAGCTTGAAGGATCATCACCATTGTTGCTACCAAGTCTTCATCTTCAAGAGTTCTTCATCTCTTCTCCTTAGCTTTTATTTTCTGCAGTTTATTCAGATTGTTTGTTCATGGATTCAATTGAGAATATGTTTGTTCTTAATTTCGTTATGAACTAATTTATTTTTTCTAAGGCTATGATGTAGTTGAATCATGAAAATCTGATTTCTTTTGTTATAGTTATATGAATTCATTGCTTTTAAGTTGAGTATTTATTTCATTGCTTAATGCTTTTAAATTTCTGATCAAGATTTAGATGATTTGTTGCATTATATTGAGACCGAGAGGAGATGTGTAATGAATGCTTCTTGTGATAAATACCGTATGTTGAATGCGAGTTTGACACCTAATGCATGATGTATCTGGTTATTCTAGAAATTCCATAAATCGTAATGTGCTTATTTGTGATTAAATCTTCATAGAAATATAGTTGGTTTTCATAGATAAGTAATTCTAATATAACTTGAGAAAGAGTATTAGATAAGTTTGGGTTTTTCAACCATCACTTTTAACTTTGATTCTCATATAACATGACTTGAAATCGGATTGAATTGATTTAGCGAAATCAAATGCCTTAGCGTTTTTAATCATTTGTGAACAACATTAAATTTTATTATTTGCGGTTAGTTTTATGTTAATTTGCTTTTTAAAACAATTTCAACAATTCGGTTTTCAAATAAAATTAGGGTTAGTCAATTTCGGTACTTAGTAACGCCATTCCTTGTGGGTTCGATATCCGTACTTTTTGTACACTTTATTACTTGAACGATTCGTACACTTGCGAAAATAAGCATCATGTAACTTTGGATGCTAGACAAAGAAAATTTTGTTTAAGTTTGAAAGAAAGATTTTTTCTAAAAAGTTTAAAAAAAATTTTAAATTAAATATTAATTTTGACGTATATACTTATCAAAAAATATAAACATATATGTGATATATATATACTATTATGATATATTTAATAAAAATAGGATGAAAAGTTAACGTCATCCTTGTCCGACACTTTTTTCACAAAACAAAATAACTTAATGATATATTTTCACAAAACAAAGACTTAAAAATACTTTTTTTTTCTAAACAAAAGAAGTAAACAACATATTTGACATAAACAAAGTAACTATTTGGACACTTCACCCTAAAAGAATTATGAAATAGTAATAATGTTAAGTTAATATTTAATAAAATCACCAAAATGACTATTTAATATATAATTATTTTGTAGTATGTTTATGGTTTTGTATTTCGATTGTACCTTTATTAAACGAAATGTACTCATTTAGATTCATATTATCAAACTTTGGACCATTATTTCTCTCAATTAAAAAAAGATACAATAATGGTCTAATATTTGAAAAAGAAAAACCTAATTTGTATACGGATAATTTTTCCTTAATACAAATATTTATTATTTATGCATTCTCTCATTTTTTCCTATTTCAGTTTGAAAACATCTAGTACAATTTTAACAATTATTGTCAACCTCCATCATCCTCTCCATCCTACCCATGATGATGCTTTATTCATTTGTTGGCCAACAAATTTTACTATTTACTACAGAATTATCCAAAGCTATATTTTTTACCAAAATTGTAGTTCTGTCATCACCAAATCATTTGAAATACTCATCTCTATCCTTGATCATCACTATCACCAACTCATTCCTTTTGATTTCATCGAACCCTTAATTCTTTTTTATCACCATATATTTTCTTAAACTTAAGGTTAAAGTCATTTTGATCAAACAAAAAATGGTCGAAAAAGGATAAAGCGTTAAGAAGAACGCAATAAATAAGTTGATGATAGTGGCAACTATTGGCAGAGGTGGTGTTTCAAATAAATCGATAGTGGCCTAACTTTAATTTTGATTAAAAATAATTTTTTGATTTTTTATACAACAAATAGTGAAGGATGTTAGATGGATGAAAAAATGGGGTAGTGTCAGGGTAGGACAAAGAGAATGGAATGGTGGACATAGTTGTTAGGATAGTTAGGATTATTTTTCCAATGAAATGAACAAAATAATGAGAAAAGATATAAAATAATTAATATTTTTATAAAGACAGTTTTCATTCAACAATTTTTTTTTTAAATTGGACATTATTATGTCTTTTGTTAAATAGGATTAACAATATACTAGTTTAATAATATGGATCTAAATATATATATTTTGTTTAATAAAGATACCACTATAGTAACAAAACAAACTCATATTTGTTATAAAACCATTTTAGTATTTAATATTATATAATAAAACTACCAATTTTTTTAAGTGTTTCTACCAAACATCCACGCTTTTTATATATAAATACATGATATAACCTTGACACAAAAATAATTAGTTAAATACAAATAACATCTATCTAAAGAAATATATATGGATCCGTTTACCAAAAACGAAAACAAAAAAATAATAATAAATAGATATGGATCTCTGCTTATCGAGCATGTGGAATGCTAAGACTAATTTGCCTATAAACTTTGCGGTCATTTTCATATTCAACCATCTCATGCTACATATCATAATTATCTATAAAAATAATCACTCTTATTTTTTTAAAACAACTCTGCTATAATAGATTAGATATAAAATAGGTACAAATATGCAAGTTATTAATTAGCCTTTATATCTAGAGTATTGTTAATGTTATATTATACACTAATGAGATACAAAATAAACACAATAATTTTTTAAAAAAATGCAATTACCCACTCTTTTTAAAAAAGAAACCAATGAAATTGACAAGGAGTAGCATAAAAAAGAATATATAATATGAGAATTTCTTTTTCTAGGCATAAATACTAACACTATAACATTTTTAAAACAAAACAATTCACCTATCTCATTTTTAGTGTACTATTTTATGTGTCACCAATGATTGAATAACACACGGATACAATGTTTAATTTTTACGCAACAAGAACTCACTTTTTCAACAGCCGTTGCTATTTTTTTAATAGTAAAAAAGATTATTATTCAAATGATCAAAGCAATACACCACCCCAGTCTAATCAAGCTGAGGACCCATAAGGCCACATCACAACTAAACCTGTCTTAAGTAACAAGGTTACCACAAGGAGGGCAAAAATCTAGCAACCTTAACTACCCCTCAAAATACAAATTGTCCAGCAAATATTTATTAGTAGGATAGAAAAAAAAAGTAGAGAACATTAAACTAGTGAACCAAGACACATCACAACCTAAACAACATCTACACTAATTCAACACAAAGAACAAAATCAAAATAATCCACTCCAAAACAAACTAATAAGCTACCTACAAGGAAAACCAAAACAAACAAGAAAAAACTAGTCAATTACAAAAACCTAAGTAGTTCAATTAAGAGTCAAAAAACACAGCATTGACATTCAAAGTCTTGCACATATTACTGAATATGCATTTGTTTTCACAATAGAAATTTCCTCCAATTCTATATGCGACCTCTTGCCACCAGTTGTCTCCCACACTATCGAAACCCTTGTCCTTCCTCATTCTTCACACATTATTCCTCTTAGCTTGGACAGTACTTTCCATGGAAACATTGAGTCCCACATCACCATTAGCAACAGCAACATGATCCTCAACAACCAGACCCTAGTTAAAAACACAAGAAACATTGTGTGTAGTGTGTATGGGGGCTACAATGGCTATTCTTTGTGCACGACCAGAATCAGAACCACTAGTACTGATACTTGAGGAGAAGCTAGATCCATTTTTGACATGATCAAGGGTTTTCAAGTTCAAGCCTGCATGCAACCAATCACCAAAGATCAAATGTCTCCCTCTGAAGCCAACTTTCAATCCACTAGTATTAATTTTTGCACAACTCAGTATCATGAGTTAGATAGCTACAATGAAAGCAAAAATGTGGCAAATGCTTATACCTGAAATCAAGCCATACCACTGTTAAACCATACACCCTATCAATTAGTGGAATAAGAACACCAGGAACATTGATTAAGCAAGATCAAAAATGACTTTAACCCTAACAAATCTAGCCAGTTGATTAGTTTATAATTCTAAGACCCCAGCCACTTTCTCCGTAATTTTCAATATAATGGACATTTTCCTCCAATTTGGATAGATATCAAGTATTTGAATAAATAATGGTAAGAAATCAAACTTAATTTGAGACGGAGACATGCCTAACTCAAGCCTTTTCACCACCATTAATACATTATTTAAATTCTAAGGAGCTTTCTATAGGATAAGAGTGATACCATCAACTTCCTCAAAGTAGAACAAAAATGAGGTGTCATCCAGAGCCTTCAGTTCAATACCCTCTTCCTATCCCAAACACGCTAAAAAATCTTTAGCAGAGTAACAGGATTGAAGTAACGATTAGTGATCATATGAGCAGTTATCATTAAATCTATTGATTCCTATTCGTCATTAATCAATTCCTCAATATCAAGTTTTAAACCACCTAAATCACTAGAAACCTCATCTATAGCTAACTAACCTTCCTTATGGTCACACAGAGATGAACAATTTACACTAGAGCGTGACAAAGCATAGACCAAGGAAAAACCACACCAGAGAATGATGTCTAATGAAAGCAATGGCTCAAAAAAATAAATTGGAACCAAATACAAGCAAGTGAACCAAACTATACTTCAATTATTCTCAGACAAAAGGAATTCGCCTTCTTGAAATAACTGACTGAGCAAAGAAGAATTAGAATGATCAATTACAAAGATCTCATAGAGGGGATGAAGATTTGGGGGGAGATTGACCAGAAGGATCGACAAATTTTGAAACCCTAACGAAGACCTACTTGTGAGCTAACCTTAATTTTGCTAATGTTTTTGATGCATAATAATACCACATAAAAAATCATACTAAAAGGATAGGAGAAATTGACTCTTAAAACAATCTTACAATTTAATACTAAAGTGTTTCTTAAAGTAGAAACTTCGCAATCATACTAATCTATCATGATCTATAAGAAAATTACTTAATAAAATCACTAAAATTTATTACAATAAAAATAAGAATCTAATAAAATTGAATTAAGTTCAATTAATTAGAGTTTAATATTAAACGTGTTTAATTGATCGAAAATTAACATTAAATTAATCTAATTAATCGAAGTTTTATTTGAACTGTACGAAACAATCCGCATTTAATGTGAAATTTTTTAATTGAACTTTCTTTTAGAAAAAATATATGATCTAGACATAAATATTGATATTTTTGTACTTATAAAATTTTAGGAAATATTATAAATATTATTTTTCTTAATTTTATTGATATGAATATATGCACTATATTTTTTGGGGAAAAGATTTTCTATGCTTTTGAAAAAAATACTTGAATTCTATTGATTTGAAGTGTTACATTATAAGCCACTTAACTTAAAAAAAATAAGTATCTTAGCCATTTTCCTTATGTAGAGAATTGTAATACACTTAATTTTTCAGGTAAAGGATTTTGTTGGTTCCTAAACTATTTCATTAACATAAAGGTACCAAAAATAAAAAGCAACACTTTAATTTATTTCCTTGTAAAATGTTAAGTGTCCAACCCCCCATTTAAAAATGGATTAATTAATCCTTTTAAAATCTTTAAAAGTTAAGTAATTATTAATGTCTTGTATAAAAATAAGTGGACTAAAATGCTAATTTTAAAAAATTAAGTAATTTATAGGGCATTACTTTTCTAAATAAAGGTTAAACAACTTTTTCAAAAAACAACACTTTAATTCATTTCCTTGTAAAATGTTAAGTGTCCAACACCGCATTTAAATATAAATGGATTAATCGATCCATTTAAAAACTTTAAAAGTTAAGTGATTATTAGTATCCTATATAAAATTAAGTGGATTAAAATATTCATTTTAAAAAATTAAGCAATTTATAGTACGTTACTTTTCTAAACATAAGTTGTAGCCAGCATGTCTCACTAGATGCATTGTGGTATCTCAACTAGGTTGACACCTTTTTAGTATCATTCTCATATATTCCATAAATTACAAGTATTATTAAATGAATAGGAAAAAAGATACAAGACAAGTCTCGTCGAAATTGATATTTATGTTTGCTATAAGCATTTGAATAAATAAAGATCTTATATGGTCGTCATTGGATGAATGGTCGTCACAAGTTATGCCTCAAAATCACAAGAGACAAGTCTGATGATCCAAAAGTAGCACAATCTATATTGACCTTTATCCATCTCAAAGGTGATTCCCTCCAAGAAACCTCTACACATTACGTCAAAATTTAGCATTAAAGTCGGTTATTAATCGACTTTAAATTGGGAGACTTAAAATTTAAATTCAGTTCAACTTATGAATCGACTTTAAATTATGTACTTTTTTACACATTTTACTCATTTTCTACTATACTTAAAACCTGTATTCGATCACGTAATAACAGAAAAACCAAGACCTGTTTAAAAGAGTTTAAATACTACAAATAATTAAAAAATTAAATATTAATTAATTACTTGAAAATCAAATTTATTACAAAAAATAATTTACAATTAATACATATATATATATATATATATATATATATATATATATATATATTTAACTTAAATTACAAATAAAAAGATGTCGTCTCTTTTGTCATGGATTTTGTGATATTTGTTTTGTATGAAGTCATAACTTGAAAGGATGATCATTGTGACTTATCTTGGATAAATGTACAAGGATAAATCCAAAATCATCTATTTTATATCCAACATTGATAACATCTTCGACCCAATCACACAAGAATACTATTTCATAGAAGACCTCATAATCGAGTTCTCAAATTTCTTGAATTATACCATAATATGTTTCATCAAAAAGTATAGGATTACCATCTTTTGAACTGGCAAATTGCATAGTTTGGGCAACCATCTTCACACCATTATTCTAATTTACTCGTACTTTGTCACTTACTTAACTCGTAAACCTCCATCCATTACTTGTGAAATTAGAATATGATTTGACATCAAATTTTAGACCATGTGCAAACCATTCTAAACTTTCTATTATTTTATGATTGGGTTTGTTGAGTTTAACTCAAATCTATGCATATAAAAACATGAAATGTGTGTAAAACAAAGTTTTAAAACATTATATAGAAGTACTAATGAATTCTCGTATGTGACACTTACATAGTTGCAAAATCAATTAATAAGCTCTTGCTTATGTTTATCATACAACCATTTTTCTTTTTTTTTTTTAACGAGGATCAATCTTCAGTAAGTTTAAATGTATTCTGTAATGTTATTAAAGATATATCAATTAGATATCATTAATAGTTAAATAAAAAATAATTTTATTTTAAATGAAAAGGTTGAACCTATCATCACTTACTCTATGTACTGTTGTGCCTCATTATTATTTACAAAAATAATTCGGTGTGCTTTTTCCCATCGAGTGATAAAAAATTTCTTACTTTTACCAAGCATAGGGTTACCTACTTTGATCATGTGACATTCTAAGAACAACTTGTGCGTAGCATTCCCAATTTCAGTGTAACCACTAAAGTATTCAAAAACAAAACTCAATGGTCTTTTTCAGCAATGTAACGTTCCACCATGCATCCTTCAAGACGATTTCTATTATTTACATATCTTTTAAGGACTTGCATGTATCTCTCAAAAGGATACATCTACCTTAAGTAAGTAGGACTAGACAATTGAACCTCAAAAACTAAATGAACACACAAGTGAATCATTATATTGAAAAAAAAGAGGAAAATATTTTTTCAATTAAACACAAAGTCTCTACAACATCTTTCTATAAAGAGTTTAACTCATCAATTGATACAGATTTCTTCCATATTGTATTGATAATCAAACATATTTTGGAAGAATTGATCTAATAGAAACTGGTAATAACTATTGCATTAAGATATGACAGTCATATGATTTCAATCCATAATGTTTCTTATCGGTGATAGACACAAAATTTCTTAAGTTGGATGAGTGACCATCAGGAACATTCACACCTGCCAAACATTTACAAAACACATCCTTCTCTTTTGTTGACATTGTATATGATATTGGTGGTAAGTATGTTCTATTCTTATCATTTTCCACCATTGGTGCCAATTCAGGTCATATGCCTAGTTTCTTTAAATCTAGTCTTACTTTAATTTCATCCTTCATTTTTCCAGGTAAATTAAGTAATGTACCAATCAAGATCTCACATGCATTTTCATCAATGTGCATGACATCTAAGATGTGACAAATGTATAGGTCTTTCCAATAAGGTAATTCCCAAAATATAGATTTTTTTATTCTAACAACCATGCTCTAATGACTCAGTAAAATTTTCCTTTTCACCATTTTTATTAGTTGACCTCTTTTGTTTCCCTCCATTAGTAAGTATTCTTTTTTTCATATTTTCATATCTTTTGAATGTCATACCATTCAATTGCCTTAATATCTCAACACCTCGCAAAAAGTCATGGTTCAAGATCATGAACTTCTTCACCATCGAACGGTTTTTTTTTTGGTATCTAAACTTGTGTCCATATGGAAAAAATCTTCTATGTCTTCTATAAAATATCTTTCGTCTGTGAACAAGATATATTACAGAAGTGTCATCACTACAAATAGGGCATCACATATAACCTTTTGTTGCATGTCCTGATAAGTTCCCATAGGTAGGAAAATCATTAATTGTCCATAAAAAGACCACATTCATGTTAAAGTGTTCTTCTTTATGTGCATGGTAAACAGTTACACCACCATTCCATAACGCCTTTAAATCATCTATTTGAGGTTGTAAATATACATCAATATCAATTATGGGTTATTTTGGTCCTAAGATAAAAATGTTAATATCGTGAATTTTCTTTTCAAACATAACCAGGTAGGATAGTTGTATGTTACCATAATTACTGGCTAACAGCTATATCTACTACTAAGGGAACTGTATGGATTAATTTCATCAGTGGCAATGGAAAGACGAAGATTGCGTAGATCAGATGCAAATTAAGGGGATAAATTATCTACTACTTTTCAATTTGGAAAATCACAAGGATGATGTAGCACCCTATCATCACATCGATTATCTAAATGTCAAGTCAACATCTTTGATGTCTCTTTACTTTTGAACAACCTTTGAAAGCGAGGAATCAGAGGAAAGTACTAAAGAACCTTTACGGGAACACATTTTTGAGGTGTTGTCTCATTTGTAGCATGCTTCCATCTCGATTAATTACACATCGGACAATAACCTAATGTCTTATATTCTTTTCTATAAATAATGCAATCATTTGGACAAGTATGAATCTTATGATATTCTATTCTAAATTGACTAAGATATTTTTTCACTTCATAAATTGAAGATGGCAATTCAATTCCCTCAAGAAACATATCTATTAGTCCATTTAGTAATTCTATGAATCCCTTGTCAAAAAAACCATTTTTTGCCTTCACATTGTACAAATGAACCAATCCTGACATTTTAGTGTATTTCTTGCATTCTGGATACAACAGTTTTTCGACATCTTTTAGAAGTTTTTTAAACGTTTCGGGATCATCCTCATATAGTTCATCTTCAACACCATGAAACATATTTTTTGTATGTACATTATGATAAAATGTATATAATCCACTCACATTATTTATCTCTTCCCCATAAGTATTATCAATATTTTCTCTATGATAATACCAACATTTATAACTCAAAAGAATACCACTACGGATAAGGTGATACTTAACCTCGTCAACATTATGAAATCGCTCATTTTTACATTTAACACGTGGGAATTTAATTATACTAATTTCATTATTACTATTTCTACAAGAAAATTCCAAGAAACTTTCAACTCCAGAAATGTAGTTTTGCTTAATTCTACACTATAACATCCAAGATTTGTGCATTTTCTATTAATGACATTAAGCATATTAAATTTGTATCCAACCAATATATTTCAAATATTATTATATATGAATTTCCTAATTATTAGAATATCTATCAAAACATCATATAAAAATAAATACATAAAAACCAAACATAACAAATATATACACATAAATATAATTATATGAGATTGATTGTAATTACTAATAATAATATACCACATCATTTGAGTTGATTTCAAATTTAAGATATATAAAACAAAATTTATATAACAATTTTGTGATGATTAATATTTTTTTAAATAACTACACTACTTAAAACCTAAATTTTTAATAAGTATCATATTGTTGAATCATGTCTTTCCCATTTCATATTAACAAAAATAAATAAATTAAAAATCAACTTTAAATCAAGTCATTCTCAACAGAATGATATAAAAAAGGTTAAATATATAAATATATAAATTTATTACAAATATATCACAGAATTATTTAATTTATTACCAAAATTTATACAAAATATACATGATAAAAATAATAACATATGTAATATAAAAATTTATACACATAAAAATTAACACATAATATACAAAAACAAATAAAGAAATATGAATAATAAGTGAAAAATAATTCATAGAAATACTTACAAGAGTAAATGAAGTGACAAAATGAAGGAAATGAAAAAAAAAATGTATTTTGTAAGTGAGAAAATAGGTATAAAAAATTTGATTATTTCACTCAAAAAAATAGGAGATCTAGAAGAGAAATTAGAGAGGAAGAAAGCCCACTAAATAGCGCCAGAATTGATGGTCGGAGATGGCCAGAAAATGAGAAAGAGTGGAGGAGGGAGTCATTGTTTAGGGTTACATAGCAAATGGAAAATACATTCTGCTGGAAAAATGGGGGAGAAAGAAGAGAAAAGGAAAAAAAATGTGTAGTGTCGGTTGACACGTAGGACCGATGCTACGTCCTACGTCAAACGGACTTAAAATTCATTATAAGTCAATTTTCCCCAAAAATTGACTTGAAATCTCGACTTAAATACTACATTTTGTAGTAGTGACAATCCATGAGCCTGTCGTAGGACACCTCGCATCCATAGAAGTTTGAGTACCTAAAGTTCTTCGATGGTATTTTTCATGGATCTATACTATGATAGACCCAAATTGTGGAAAATGTAAAACTTAGAATCGTCTACCTATTCCCAAATCGGTAATCAATTTTTGGATTTCCATCATAAGGTAGAATCAATCCATGCTTTCCTTAAATTGTCATGTTGAGACCTAAAGTTTACTACTATTTTTAGTATTCCCAAATCAAGGATGAAAGAATAAGTACGTGATCACCTACCAAAGAAAGAGTATAAAAGGTCCCAAAATGCACCTACAAAATGACAACTCAAAAAAATATGAGATAATTTTCCTTCACTAAGCCACACGAGTATCTAGGAGGGAAGGATTTTCTCCTTTTCTTTAACTGGAAATTCATAAGGAGTTTGTTTTGAATAGCATGATAGAATGAAATCGATCATAAGGATGGTAAAATGTGAGATAATTTTCCTTCACTAAGCCACACGAGTATCTAGAAGGGAAGGATTTTCTCCTTTTCTTTAACTGGAAATCCGTAAGAAGTTTGTTTTGAATAGCATGCTAGAATGAAATTGATCATAAGGATGGTTTGAAAGGAACCTAGTTGCCCTTGTCCCAACACTTTAGTTCCATGACCACACAAAGTGAGTTAAAGGCGTAACTGTATGTGACTCATCTCTTAATTAAGTGTACCTAAATTCTAATGTCCATACTAGTATTTCCAACTATTAATTGAATCTCTGAACCAATATCTAGATAGGCATTTTCATTCATATGATAGTAAATAATCCCCATTAACAAATGGATCAAAGAAACCATTTGAGGGTTGTTCATCCTTTCATTTAGAGAAGTTCCTAACCAATTGTCAATCAAAAGTTGAACTGTAGATTTCTTACCAACTAACCATATAGATTCCTTCAAAAGGATCAAGTAATATGGTTGTAAACCTGATGAGATGGAAGAGTGAAAATAATAGCACCGAGGGACTTCATCTCTATCTAAGTACCATTTGCATAAATGAAGTTGCATGATATAGATCATTGTGATAATTCACCATGTAAACTTCCTTAACATGCCCTCATTCAAATGATCTAGGTCTTGTAATTTGAGACCTCAGTCTCGTAATTCAAGACCACCTTCCTTTTGAGGGCAATAACAATCTTTCCAAGCAACTTGGACAAATTTAGGTTCATCTAGCTTTCCTGACTAGAAAAAATTGTATATGGAAGTTATCACTATTACAATACTATTATGATTTTACTTTTTAACTAGTGCAAAAATTATTTTTCATCCGTTTTTAAAACTAGTGTATTAGGTGGTGGCACAAAAATTTGTCTATATGAAAACAATGAATTTTTTTTTGCCTTTTCATAAACTCGCAAAATTTCACATTTATCATCCAAATATTAAAAAAAAATCACCATTTTAAAATCTGGCCCAAAAATCATCATGGGCCTCCAAGGTGCTTGTTCCAAGAATGAGACAATCAAGATGAACTACTTTGGATATGTAGCCTCAAAATTTTGAAAATTCATCGACCTACATAAGTGTTGTGTGTTTTACAACACACAAAAAACGTGCAAGTATACACGGTCTCAAGTAATAATATGATAAATAAATTATCGTTCCCACAGAGAAATGTTACAAACTCTTGTTAATTACTAAAATTATTTAAACCTAATTTTATTCAAACAATCAATAATTTTATGCAGTTTGACTTAATCAATACTTTTTTTTTTCTTTTTAACAATTTTCTTATGAAAATTCTAGGATTGCAGTTTACCCAAATTAATTCACTTGAATATTTTATTCTCTCTTGATTTATGTTCTTCTGTTTTAAGTTATTAACCAAGAACTCCTAATTTATCCATATATCTCTTTCAAGCTCCATACGGACACATCCAGTTAAAATGATTCACTATATTCCTATGAGAATTAATTTCAATCAGATTTATTAAGTTCTGAGTTCTCAAAAGTTACACATACAATAAAAGTATATTTCTATCCCTTATGTATATGCGTTATTTTATCCCGAGCACCCCACATAAATTCCTTTTTCAAGTTTATTTAAATGTCACATATCAGTTAATTAATCTTCCGATTATTAAAAACATTTTAAGCAGATAAAATAAACAACTTAAAACAGTTCCATAAATCATTCAAAAATAATTACTTCTAGTTTCATAATTTACGTAACACTGCAATCCTAGAACGAATATATTAGTTCATAGCAGAAATTAAAATTACAACACCACAAAAATAAAACATTGCAGAGAAACAAAAAAAATTAAAAGAAAATGAGTTAGGAGAAACTCTTTCAGGATTCCTCAATGAAAAATAATTTCTTCCATTTCATTCTTCTTCATCAACCTCTTTCTCTGTAATTTCCCTAAGAGAATACAAAACAAAAATGTTAAAATAAAATTTTCTGCGTGTAAAAGAGACACACAGAGCGGGAAAAATTAAACTTCTTAAGAGGAAATAATCAAAATAAGTATAAGAAATCGAAAATCCTTCACAAATTTTTGAGAGAAAAACTCTCTGTAAAAAAATGAGAAAATGAAGAAGAGAGGAATTCTGCGAAAAAAAAAAAAAAAAACTCAAAACGCCTACAATAAGAAAAAATTCCCGTTAAATATATCCCCCACTATTTAATTATTCCTTTTTTTAATATTATTATATTATTTTTTTAATATTAACAGGGGACACGAATACATGGGGGGAATAAAAAATTATCACGCGAGAAAACAATTCTGCGCGTTTCTAAATTTTATTTTATTTTCTTATACGCATGCCACGTGTCGCCATGTGATTGGCTGCGAGCAATTCAGAGACACGTGGCAGCGTTTCATTGGACGTGCAGGTCGGGCTCATGGAAAAACGATGCAGCGCAACGCACGGGAACATGTCGGGTAGCGGCTCGGTGCGCGACAACTGGACCCACGTGTTGCAATCTGGACCGTTCAACGGATCCAACGGTGAGCGATGCGCCTCGGAGAATTCTGCGCAGCCGACATGTGGGACCCACCCTGCACGCCAGTCTGTGCGGCCAATGGGTCCCACTCGGACGCCGCGCCGCGTGAAGTGAATTTCTGCTCCCACTCTCCTCGGTCGGGTTTGAAGAACACGCGCACATCCTAACCGTTTCTGCATTGATCTGACGGTCCACATTGAACCGTGGATGATGCCGCATGGAATTCTTCACCTGTGCAGAAAACTTATTTTTATTTAATTGTATTTTCACCCACAAATATATTTCAAATTACATTTTAAACTTTGTTTAATTGCAATATAGCCCTTTTGGTAATTTAAATTAAATTTTTAAAATTTCAATAATTAAAATTAAGCCCAATTTTAATTTAAATTATATTTTTGACTTTTACAAATTGCAATTAAACACTCTTTTATTTGAAATTATATTTTTGGATATATATTTGCAATTAAGTACGTTTTCGATACAAACTATTTAATTTTTATTAAAATAAAAAAAACAATAAATATTAATTTATTAAACTCAAATTAACTAAAAACATTAAGAACATAGCAGTTTTAATTAATAAAATATGTGAAAATAACTATATAAAATACAGTTATCAATAAGCAAAGATCCTTTATTCCTGAGATCAAAATATGGACACACATAAATTGAAACAAACAAGAAAAAAACATGTTTAAATGTGAACTACAAGAAGCTTTGTATCTATCATGTAACTAAATTTAAGAAAAACTACATAGATTTTCCATACTCAATCAAGAGAAATGTAAAATTTAGTACAACACTTTAAACATGTGTTAACTTGTGTTAAAAGAAGACTAGAAAACTTTTCATACCTTGCTAGGATGAATATCAAGATATACAACACCTGACCTATTCGTTTTATGGAGGGGATGACTAGAAACCTATGTGTAAAACTCTTAAACCTCAATAGGAGCCAATGTGGATGGTATCTGAAGAAATCACATGGAAAAATAAATGAAATATAAAGAAGTTTTTAAAGATTGTATTGAAATAAAAGGTTACGATTAGTACACTACAAAAATAAACTATTAGGCATAAACATTGTTAGAGATATATAATACCTACTGCTTTTTGTACTACTGTGTAATAGCAATACTACACTCAGTTAGCTCTTCAAAAATGTTGCAAGAGATTCTAGAATGTATTTTCCTTCCATCAGTAGTAGCTACAAGGGTAAAAATGAATTCAGGGTGATCTCCACATAAACAAAGCAAGAAGCAGCTAACAAACTTGTCACATTATTGCTCAAGAAAGAGGCATCTCTTATAATTTTTGCTATAAAAGTTGGAATGAATATAGAGATGTCAAAAATGAAAGCCCAGCTCGTCCCTTATTTTCTATACTAAAGTAGATCATTGGTCTCAAACTTTAACTAAATTCACACATATGTCTCCAAGCTTTTAAATGTATGATGTGGTCCTAAAAATTTTAAAACTTCACACATATGTCCCTAAAATTTTAAAATTTCACACATAGGTCCTAACTTGGCTACTAAAATATATATTTGTAGATCAAAATTTTAGAATCTGTGTGAAATTTTAAAAGTTTGGGGAATAAATTATATGATTTAAAAGTTTAGGGACCTATATGCGAAGTTTTAAAGTTTGAGCACCAAAACATACACTTTAAAAGTTTAGAGACCTATGTTTGAATGTAATTAAAACTTGAGACCAATGATCCACTTTATCCTAGAAAATATGTTTTTTTATCAACAATTTTGTCATTTTTTTACTTGTTTTCTTTTCCAATTCTTTACTCAATTAAGAAAAGAAAAGAGAATTGTAAAATAATAGTAGAATTCTCTTATCAAGAATATCATCTCATAACTCTCCATGACTGCTTATGTCTCTAGTATGACCACTTGATGAAATGTTGAGGGAAGTGGGGTCCCATACTACTGGAAGGATTCCTCTTTGGCTAATAGGTACTGTAACAGGTATTCCTATGATTGGTTAAGTCCTAACTTTTCTAGTTCATATTTTGGATTGGTTTCATCCCTGTAGTAATCAGATGAACTGGGTTGTACCTATTTTAATTCAAAATGACAAAAGAATTGGGTAATAGTATGAGACCTAAAAAGGAAAGGGGTAAGAGCACTCTACCTTTGAAAAATGAACATATTATTTGATCTTATTCTTGTCAAAACCCAAGGAATAAGTTTTGAATAGGGGCCAAAAGGTGTAAGTGTAGTAAATGTTTGAAAGACTCTATGGAACTTAAATCTTTCATCCCATTTTCAAAATATGCGACTGCAATTATGGCTTTCAGGTTCTTTCCCCAACCAATTACCCTTGTGTAAGAAGGGCCAAGCTTGGAGACTTCTCATTTGTAAGGAATCAAACTATCACGCAACTTGTATTTTAGTTTTACATGTTGAATTAGGGATTTCTATTTTTCTAAGGATTCTATATTGTTGACATAACATGGACTAAAGAAACCATAGTTGCACAGAAATTTCCTACCGAACAAAGGGCTATTGGTCTAATTAATTACATAATTCTTTATTAATGATATGGCTATAAAAAATTGTCCTATCTTTTATCAACCTTCTCTACGTCTTCAACAATGAGATTTCAAAAGACGATTCTTTCTCCACTGCTTCCTAACAAATGATTGATAGGAATGGATTGCCTGGGGTTCCCTACATTGACTCATACCTCCCAATCCTATCTCAAAGATCTCATTCAATATATCTAACTGGGTAGATAGAGGAGTTCATCCCTTACTTTCTTTGCTCCACTGGCACCAAAGATTAAGAATTTGTGAGAGAAAGAAAGATTAGTTGATAAGTGCCTTCTATCACTTAATGGTAGATAGCAGAAAGGTGAACATTTTATATTTTAATAATAAATTAATTCAAAATGATTAAAACAATTTTAATTTTGTGGATACATAATAAATGAAATAAAATATATGATATAACAAGATATTGTAGATTTGTATATAGTAAATTATTAGCAATAGGAGAATAAAAAACTTAATAGTCATGTATGATCTTGCACTTAATTTTTTAGAATCCTTAGGCTCTGGAAGTGTTCTCCTCTTCTCTCACTTGAGTCTAAACCTAGCTCGATTTAGAAGAGATTATGTTTCCTCTAGTCTTGCAGCGATTTGGGATTATTACCATTACAATCCTAATGGTACTTTTGAGTTTCCATTATGAGTCATACTTTCTTGGGATGTTTGGCAAGCACGAAATAGAAGAGTATTTGCAAATGAAGTTGTTGATGAGTGGAAGGTTATTCTTTTGCTTTGACTTATTTACAAGATATTGTCAAAGCTTTTAATTTGTAACTACTTGTTTTCTTTCTATGTTGTTAGCTCCGATATTGTTTACCTATATTTTATTGTTTATCATATACTTGGTTCCAACAATATGGGATAATATTAATAATATCTCCAAGTTTTGATGTAATATCACAAATATCCTTAATATTTCAAAAATATCACAAATATCATCAACTTAATCAAAATTAATAGTAATATTTTATACATAAAAAATGATAAAAATAATATAAATAAAAACACAAGACATCTCAGGATATTTCTCATAAGAAATGGTAATTAGCAAAAAAAATGAAGAAATATAAAAAACGATATTAAATTTTAAGAAAGGATATGGATTTAAAGATTCATTATTCTCAAGAATAAGGAAAATATTTTCAAGAAAAGATATAGTTTATTATTAAATAAGTAATAAAGAAATGAATATTAATATTACAGACACAAGAGAAAGGTATAATACTATGATATACGATTAATTCACAAAGAAATCATTATGGATAAACTATAAAAAAAATCCATCAAAAGGATAAAAGAAAAAATTGATACATCCACTTAGGAGGAATGCAAATATTAATAAAATCATATTTTAGAAAAATAATTGATACACTAACAAAAATAACACTCCTAAAATATAGAATAATAAACATGATCAAAGATACTTTATTAGGAATGATCCATGGAAACCTAGAATACCATAAATTAAAATTCATATCATATCCCAGGTTTGCTAATAAAATTAATGATAAGAACTTAAACTAAGTATTATATTTAACCTATAAATTTGAAAGAGGAGATTTAATGAAAGAAAAAAATCATCAATTTTTAGTACAATAATAGTAGGATATTCATTAACAAATAATCATAGTAGTTTAATATATAGACAAAAATAGTTCATAGAAATAGATAAAGACAAATAATAAAATAAAAAATATTAATATATATATATATATATATATATATATATATACCTGAAGAATGAAACTTTGATGTTAAAGAAAAATTTCCAATATCAGGAAGAAAAATTAGTGTATCAAGATTTACATTTATAGATCCTAAGAAAAACTTCTAACAAAGAAAGAAAAATGACATAACTAACACAAGAAGTTAAAGAAATGAAGGAATTAGTCCATGATGTAACATTAAGAAGAAAATAATACCATTATTATCCCAATAACATTCAAAAATAAATCACAGGATATATAATTATATTGTAATGGAATCCTAATAAGCATATCAAAAAACAAAATAGTAATAATGAAATATTTAATTCTTTTAGCAAAATAAATAGATATAGCACAAGAATCAAATATCAAATCCTTACAAGACATAAATGAAACACAAAAACAACTTCTAAAAGAAATAAGAAAATATGGTCATAATAAGAAATTACACCAAGACATACACGAGTTTATAGAATTAAGAAAGGATGTAAATAACATAACAATAGATAATAAATTATAGGTTATAAGTTTGATCCATTTGTAAGACTATAAAAAGAACCAACTAGGAGATTAGATGTATTGATACCTAGGAATGAGAAAAGAAAAAATGAGGAAAAAGAAAAAGATAAAGAAGAAGCTATAATCTCATTTTAATGGAATATAGAAAAGAATTAGAAGAATAATTTATGAACACTGAGAATAGGGATATAGAAAAAGTAGTTAGTTTGTTAACCCTAACAGATGAAAAAATAGGAAGACATTCTGATGAAAACTTTGTACAAACAAAAATGAAGATAATATGACAATAGTCAGTGAAAATGATTTTGAACCAAAAAATATGATCCCAAAAATCACATGAAACTTATTTCATTACCAACTCCTCATCATGAAGGAAAATTTGACCCACAATAGGAAAAAAGAAATAGGTAAAGGCTAAAAGAACCTAACTTTCTTTATAGAAGAAAACAAAAACGCAAAATGGAAGAAGGATTACAATAGGGAACTAGAGCTAGTGTCTCACAAGAATTCAAACTTTGTGAAAATTATAGACCTAATCTTTTAGATTGGATTGTACAAGTGATAGGAAAAAAGGGTTAGATGAATGGTCAAGTGATATAAGTATAATCATATAAAATTCTCCAACACACAATCAAATACTTCAACTTGTAGAGTCTTAGTAGCACAAAAAATGATAGAAAGTGTTAAAATTTGGTTTACAAATTTAACAAAACAACAACATTTACAAATTCAGTGGAATGCTTCCACATGTAGGAATTACTTAGATAGTATAGTAAATAAAATATACAAGAAATTTATTGAAGAAAATAAATGTAGTAGACATATCACTAAATTCAATGAATTTGAAATCGAAGAAGGTAAATGGCATTTAAAATATATGGAAATATGTGACATGTGTTATATAGAATCCTTTATTTTTGAATATAAAATGTATTACCACAAGTTACCACCTTCTATGTAAGAAACTTATAAGAAAATATTTTTCCATAAATTACCTAGAACATTACATAAAGCTATAATAAAAGGATGGAATAAAAGATATATAGAAATTATACCAGACACCTTATGAGGAAGAATAAGAACTCTTAAAAACTAGATAATCATTAAATGTCAAGAAAGACATTAATATAAACAAATAATAGGAAGTGATAAAATCATCTATGATATAAGAGATTTTAGGATGTCAGTAACATATGGATGTAACATAAAATCCTATAAGAAAAAATACAAAATATATAAATTTAGAAAACAAGACTTTCAAAAATATATGAGAATGTATAACAAATAACCTTATAGAAAAAAAAATATTATAGGAAAAAAGGTATAACTGCCATAAAACAAAAATTATTGACCATGAAGGAAAAAGAAATGTATATGTTGGATCTATAATGAGGAAGGACATTACACTAATGAATGTCTTAATAAGCTTCAATATAAAAAAGAATTCAAAGAGGAATTACATTGAAAGAAAAATCTTAGAAGAAACTTTTAAGATGGAATTAGAATTGATAGAGGAATTGGATATGGATGATACTTGTAGTATTTATTTATTAGAAGAAATTAAGAAAAAAAATAACTAACTTAGAATATAAATATAAATACTCTTCATCAGAAGACAAATGATTTGTATATAATTACAAATCCAAACAATACTTATATTAAAATCGGATTAAAATTTAACGGTTACACAAGTTACTATTTATATGCATCTGTAGATATAGGAGCCAGCGTGTGTGTAGATAGTAAATATATATTTCCAAAAGAACTATGAAAACAAGCACCAAAATATTTAATTGTAAAAATTTCTAACAATACTACAGTAAATCTTAATAAAGTCTTAAAAGATATAGATATAATAATAGGAGGAGCGAAATTTCATATTCTTACCATATATTAACAAGAAACATAAGTTGATTTATTAATAGGAAATAGTTTTCTAAACTAATATCAACCTTTTACACAATATTTAGATAAAATAAGTCTAACAACACTAGATGATGAAACCATTTATGTGTTAAAAATAAGAAAAAATTTGGTTGTATCTAATTTAACTTTTATGCAACAAGGAAAATGTGGTAAAATAGACACAAAGCAACAACAAAAATAATATTTAGAAAACATTTAATTTGACATAGGAGAGAAACAAAAAAAATTGTTAATGAAATCTAGGAAGATAAAGCCTGAACAGGTATTATTAAATCTAAAATGATTACTAAAATAAAACTTACAAACCCTAACAAAGTCATTAGAGTAAAACTCATTATTTATACTCTAGAAGACATGATTGAGTTTGAAAAACAAATTAAAGAATTTTTGGAACTATAATATAATGTAATTCACCTCACTCTAGTTCAACATTCTCAATCGAAAAAGGAACTTGAAAAAATAAGAGGAGAAAAGAGAATAGTTACAAACTTCAAAGCATTGAATAAAAAAATCATTGATGATAGATATTTTATTCCAAAGAAAGAAGAATTATTATTATTTAATTCTCAAATTTTGATTGTAAAAGTAGATTTTGACAAATAAAATTGGATGACAAATCTCAAAAACTAACAACATATGGTTGCCTCCAAAGAGAATTTCAATGAACTATTATATCATTTAGATTAAAACAAATTTAAGGTATTTTTCAAAAATATATAGATAACATTTTTAAGAAATTATAAAATATTTCCTATATTTATATATATGGTATTTTGGTTTTCAAGATTAAATTAAATAAACATTATTTGTATATTATTAATATTTTATAAGAATGTAAGAATGAAGACATTCTGAGAAGAAAGGAGTCTATATATTAAATAGCATTCAAAGATTTCTTAAAGAATTAAAAAACAAAAATTAATTACAAAGTTGAGAAATTATCTAAATTAGGCTTATAAGAATACCCTTGTTACAAATACTAAATTTGTTAAAAATATCAATCTTAGTGGGTTTCATGTAAGACTAGTTACATATAATCACAACCCTCCAAACTAATTGACTAATTAGCCAAATTTAATTAATCTCACAATAAAAATTTAAATGTGTAGAGAAATAAAAGCCAAAGCTTATCTTCCTTCTTAGCTTTCCAAGCTCTTCATCTCTTTAAGAAATATATTTTTCTTCCTCTCTCTGTAATTTATAATTGTTGACAAGATGGAAAGTTTATCGATTATAGGAAAATCTGACAAATAATAGATATCAAAACCTCTCAAGATATCTTCTCAATCATATCATTTATGGAGCTAGTTTATACTACACTATTTTGATGAAAAATGGGATCTATATATAATGATTACTCAAAATAAACAAATCTTTCCCTTTCCTCCCTTCTCAGTGAATCTATTGTTATCGTTAAAGGTGAGTACCCAAACCCAAGTTGTGAAAATCTTGTTCCACTTTATCAACAAGAAATCCCATCAAGATGGAAATATTACGACGACAAAAAAATGATACAAGAGATAGAGATTGAATTCTTCATAGAATTGAAGGAGGTTTATTTTTGTTATAAATTCTAATTTATTTTTACATATTTCTTATTCAACTCTAATCATGTTTTATTGTTTGTTTTTTCTATTTAAATGAACTTATATCAAGGTTGAATTTACACTTTGCTTTATTAGAAAAAAAATTGTTTATTCAAATTATGGCAAGATATAGAGCAGAAATCTACTTGTATGGTCTCTTTAAATAGAAACACAATTTATAGCAATTGTATACTGTAGACATTTGTTATGAATTGGATTGATTTATGTATTTAACAATCTTTATTACTTCTTCTTACCTTTTGATCAAAATATTTTTATAAATGATATAAAATATGGTTTCCAATTTCTTTTGAAATATATATAAAAAAAAAGTTTGCATATTTTGTTTAGAAATCCAAAATTCTAGGCACAAATTTGTATCTTTGAATTTACATCCCCAACTGATAGAGTTACCTTCTTGACGTTCTCTAATGCTGATTATTTTTAATTTTCAAAAACTAGCTAGCTACTTGGTATATTTTCACTTATGTTTCTCAACATGACCCTAATCTAATGTAAATTTAATCTCATACTAGTTTTACTTTCAACTGTCTAGCCTATTAATTTTTCATTGATGGTATGATAAAGTTAATTGGTTAAGTAAATTAAAATAGATATTCAAAGTTATAATTTTAATTGAAACAAGAAACTATATAATTACATTGAGGTTGTATGTCTTACAGTTCAATTCAATTAGTTGGAATACCTTGAATCCACACTAGTTTGTAGTTTGATGCAAGGTCTTGCAATTTAGTTTGAAAAATAATAATAATAATAATTATGCTATATTTTAATTCATGTTATAGTTAGACATGTCTCATTGATACGGTGAATTAAACCACATTTTAGGATATGCAGTATAATTGATTATCTAATGTTGTAAATTATTTGTTTTTAGTGGTAGATTAAAAATTTATTTATATTGGATGGGCTTTTTTATTGGCTTTATTTCTATAAGATGTTTGCTCTGCCTTATAGCTATTATTTGTAAAGACATTATCATTTTATTATAATTGGAGTAATCACTTTAAGGAAAAAAAGGCTAGACAAGTGACAATATAAATGACATTAAAATACGTTTTACATTGTTTTATAATTAGGTTGTATGGTCTTTTGTAAAACACCAATCTCTACTTTAATTTATTTTATGAGTTTTATATACTTCTCTTTTTTCTTTCTCAAAAGAAACACAAATATTTTAATTAAAAAAATTCAAAGTTATTTAAACAAATTGTATCAAACTACTAGATCTTGCAAGAAACGGCAATATCTTGCACCAAATTGCATGATCTTGCAATAAACTAGAAGATCTTACAACAAATGGCAAGACCAATCTATAGACTAAGGTATTACAGTTCATTACATATCAAACTGCAAGACCTTGTAATTGCAATACATTTTGCAGTTTTTTGTGCAAGTAATGGAGGATTTAATAGAAAATAGTAAAAAGAAATTATTAGTTTTATTAGATATTGAGAGTGAGAAGATAGTTAAAGGTTTTTGCCTTATTTTTGTTTCACATCCTTGCAATATAGTAGTTACAATTATGAAAGTATAAAAGCTTTCACATTAAGTGATTCCTTAAGCGGCGATGCCAAACTAAATTTCACTTAGCTTATCAGAACTAGAAGTCAATGCAATGTGTGCCCATGCTCTTCCTGGTTTCTCCTCTGCGTAGCTCTGATACCAAGTTGAATATATTGAAAATATATTTACAATACAATTCAATAAGTGATAATACAAATATAAATACAAGAAATTAGAATCTTTTTTTTGTAAAAGTGTTTTTCAGAAAAAATATATTAGTTGCATACAATTTATAAAATATATTAGTTGCATACAATTAATATACCACTAATGCTTTTTAAGTAATATCATGTAATTTGACTTCTTTTTTGTTAGATGTGATTTAACATTATACAGCCATTAAGATTAATGTTATTTATCATAAAAATCATAAATAACAATAAAATGTTAGTAGATGATATTAAACTAACAAGTGTGAACTTGTAAAAACATTACTCTTCCAAAACATCTCTAATATAACTTTATATAACTTGATTTTAAATATAAATCTTCTTAATTACAAATTATAATAGTTAAACTATGATCGGTTAATAAGAACAAAGTCATATTATTGTATACACGCATAATTATCGATTTTTGCATGTTAACAATAACCGTAAAGTACACAAAAATAAGCAACCACTACTATAAAGAAGGGCTTTTAAGTCGGTTATTAAGCGACTTAAAACGAGGTGATCGACTTTAAATTTAAAGTTAGTTCTACCCATGAACCGACTTTAAATTCCAAGTCAGTTATACTCATCAATCGACTTTAAATTTTAAATTGTTTCTACGTGTCAACTAACTTTAAATTTTAAGTTGGTTCACTAATAGAACTGACTTGAAATTTCAAGTCAATTCTAGCCTCGAACGGACTTAAAATATTGTAACCTTTTTTAAACATATTTTTGTTGTTTTTTACTAGCCTCACTGCATGTTTTCTATCACATAATAGCAAAAAAACCAAAATATATTTAAAAGAGTTTTAAATACATTTTACTAATTGAAAAATTAAATATTAATTAAATACTTAAGAACTAAATTTATAATAAAAATAATTTATATACAATATATATATATATATATATATATATATATATATTTATATATTTAATTTAATTATAATATCATTAAATATTATAAGATACCTATGTTATTCAATATCATCATATTATTCTTCTCATTCTTCTAGTGATCTTATAAACATGGAGCATTAGGTTCTTTATATAGGGAAGATTGAATACCTAATGCTAGGTTAAAGTCCAATTACAATTCTATCCATTAAATAATTTATAGAGTAGTAAATAATAGGGCTAAAATGGTAATTGAAATGTTTGGCTCGAGTATAAATTATGTTAAAATTTAAAACCTGGTAGCTTGATTGATCTAGGTCGAGCTCGATTGATCGACCCAAAATGTTTGATCGATTTAATCAATCCTCGATTGATCTAGGGCATTAAATAAATAAATAAACCCTAAGATATGTAGATCAATCTAATACATGATTGATTGAACATTAAACCTTGATCGATTTACCACAATTAAAACTTAAATCAAGGAATTTTTAAACAAGGTAGATCAATTCTTGATTGATCTATTCACCTTGATCGATATTGACATGTCTTGATCGATCGAGTAACCTAAGTGGAAAATTTTATATATTTCTATTATGAAATCTAATGTGCATAAGAACAAATATATACCTAAGATATGTTCGTTTGGAGCTCAATAGTTTCTTCAGCATGAAAAGTATTCTTGAAAAACTCACCTACCAACTAAACTATTTGTAAATGTTTTGTTCATGAATATTACCAATACTCATAAACCTTATAAATATTCCAAGAAATAAGAGTTGTTTAGTATATGTCCTTACAAGAGAATTAACACCTTTTACTATTTTTGTTCCTAAAGGAATGGAACATCTTGATATTAAGATCAAGATAAAAGAAAAAGAGACAAAAATTCTTCATTAATAATTAGAGAACTATCTTTTGGAGAAAAGGGATTAAATAGGAAGAACATAATGGCTCAAAACCAACATTAGAGTCTAAACAATCTAAAGAGGAATTCACCTCAGAGATTCAATCTAACGATGATAAAACTTCTAAAGAAATAATTCTAAATGAGAAGGAAAAACCTATCAATTCAAAAGAGAGTAACACCTCTGAAAAGAAAAAGGAAATGATTAATTGAGTGAAAGAAGCAGAAAAATGACTTATATGATCTATAATTATCCAAAAATAAGAATTTCTAACAACTAGCCTATTGCTTGCAAAGGTTAACTAGTTTCCAATGCTATTACCAATTTACTTGGTAGTTACACCAAAAACTTGATATTCTAAAATTAGGCTTACAAATTTTGTATGATTTATAAAATATCTTGCGATTACACATATTACTTATAGATAATTATAAGTATACTTTCAAGGTCGATGATGAGACAAAATTGGCATCGGAATTAGCAATACCAATCTTATAGATACTTTAGTTCTATATTTGTAAAACTCTCACAAGTACACAAATCATTTTATAGAAAATTACAAGTATACTCCCAAGGTCAATGTAAGGAAGGAATATATATAATTTTTAATTTATTATTCAAAATCTTAAAAATTAAATTAAATCATAAACATCTTGTCACGATATTTTGATTTTTTGTGTTTCTTAATCTAATAACGTAAAAAAATAAACATAGATATGGATTCAATAAACAATTATGTAAATTTTTATCATTTATAACAGTGGAATATTTATGGATAGAATAATTAAGTTAATTATGTTTGCTCATATTATTTAGATTATTAAAGATATAAATTGATATTTGTTGATTCTTTTCTTTTATATAAATGACATCTTTGGTGGGGTTATATATTCTTTTTTAATTAAATAAATCAATTAACATCTATGAGATGGGTCAATAATTAATTTGGTTAATTAAATTAATTCTTTTTTTCTAAAAGATTGAAAATGAACCATTTAAATGCCATCTTTGGTAGGATTAGAAATTTTAAACTTTATTCAAGGTGTCCAAATTAAATTCTTAGGTTTAACACATTGCTCTAAATCAATTAAATTCTTAGGTTTAATTATCTGAGTAATAACTTCCAAGTTTTCAAACTATTCTTGAAAATATGTTTTCAATACATTTTCAAATAGTAGTTCTTATAAAAATTTGCAGAGCTTCACTCTAATTATCGAACGATTGTACCAACAAATAAAATATCACTACTCTAAATCATATAGAATAATAAACCTTAAAATATAATTTTTAGATTTAAGTTTGTAATGAAAAATAAAATATATCTCTCTAACATCCTTAATATAAAATATTGAATAAAAAATCAATTTATTTTATAGAAATATTTTACCTATTTAATATTTCGTAAGTATAATAACGTTATTATTATATCATATTTACAAATAGTTAGTCATGTTAAATTTAATCACAAAAAAATAAATATAACATATAAGAATAAAATATAAAAATAAATGTAAAAAATTCATTTTAAAATTATATCTCAAAAGAATCTTTATAGAAATTTAATGCTAATTTCGTTTCTAGAAAACCTTCAAATGGATTTTCATTTTCATTTATTGAATCAAAAACTATATATTTATAAAAGCATAACAAGTTTTTCCCAAAAAGAGAAGAATTTTAAAACTAAAAAAATCTAAAAAAACTAAGAAAACATTCTAGAGAGAGAAAGAGAAGAGTTAGATTTGAGATTTGAGGAATGATTTTTACAATGGAGGAGATGGTCTTTTTATAGATGAAACAAAGGCTAAAAAAGTAGTAAAATATCCTAAATATTGGTCTTGGATGTGTTTGGATGGGCTGGCATACATGTGGGGGCCCTGGCACATGGGATTTGTGGCAAACAGATGCAGGGGGCATGGGAATGATGGTTGGGGAGTTTTTTTTCATTTTTCCCATTTTTTTGATTTTTTCTCATTTTTTTCTCACTTATTTGATAATAAATGAATACTACACTTTAAATATTATGATGTATTGCTTGCAGTATTTTTCTTCAAATCTTTAAATTATTTTTTAAGCGAAAGTATCTGAAGAACAATATAAATACTCATTATTCTGAATTATACAAATTTATATAAAATATGATAAAATCATATAAATATAAATCTATTTAATCAATTAAAGTACAATAAATTATGGTAATTATAGTATTTTTAAGCACTCATTACAACCCCAACTAACTTCTTGCTAATAATCTCTTAGCAAGAAAAGCGGTAAAATCTAAAATAAAAACTAAAAATTAAATTATCTTAAATCACTTCTGTGGATTGATACAGTTCCATTTAGGGTATACAACAAGCCTTTAAACCCCTAGATTTACCTAGTTGACGAGCTTAAGTCTCGTGAGGATTTTTAGCAATGACACCCATAAATATATGAACTAAATGTAAAAATTAAAAATAAATAACAAAAAAAAACTAAAAAAAATAACAAATCAAAAATTAACTTAAAAGTAAAATAAAACAAAACATAAAAATGTCTCATGTTTTTTAATCTCCTTCAAGATCATAATTAAAATCTAAAGTATAAGTTATTTTCAACTTCTTAAACATTCATAGTTTAAAATCATTTTTATACTTCATTTCAAAATTGTTTCAATTTAAGTTTACCCAATTTTAGGGATAAAAATTCAAATTCATTTTGACTCTACTCCTCACAAGTCAATACTCTCAATTCACTGAATCCTTTGGGATCAAGCACTCATACTAAGGTGTATGCAAACAGAATTTATGTTTAGAAATGAACTAATAAGTTCGCATATTTATAAAAGAAGAAATGCTCAAAATAGTGCATAACTTCGATCTCATGAAAGGGATCGAATGTATCAATTATAAAGATATCATATATATTATTTTCATGCATTAATCAAAATCATTAAGCAAAAAATTTCAAGATATATGCCTTTTAGAAATGTAGGAAAAATAAATGCAATGACTTCTAGGGGAGTTATTTCCTAGATTTCTTTTGTACTAACCAATTCTCACAACTATTTAAGGCTAAAAATATCGTAGTATATATATATTATACTATATATTCTTTATATATCTATTTTTTAAGATATTTTTTAAGATATTTTTGTATAGAGTGGACCCATATACAGATTGGATATTTTTGTAGGATTTTGATAAGTGGTTAATTTTGTGGTTTTTTTGTTTGATTTTTAATTTAGGTAACCCCAAGTATGTCTCTTTTTGGTGGAATTCATGCATGAATGAGATAAAGACACATACTATCAATTTCTACTTAAATCATCTAATCTAAGAAAATGAAAAAAATATATGACACTCTATTAAGTTGAGAAAATTCATACATTCAATGCTAATACTTATAGAGATCATCTAAAATTTTGAAGAAATAGAATAAATGTTTTTAGTATAAAACATATTTCACTCAGAATAAAGGAAATTAAGGCTCAAATAATATCTCATAAATGTAGTATCCACTATTTGATTCCTAAACAGAGATTTTGGGTTCATTATAATTTTCACACTTTATCATGAAATACTACTTATGATAAAAACTAACTAATTATCATATACTTCATGATATGTTTTCAAAAATTAATCTAACAATGTAAAAGACTTAAGTATTTACTTAAATTTGATTTAGAGAAATGATAAATTTTTGTGAGAAGAGTTTTAAAACTAATCCTAAATTTCTAAACATTACTAAACCACACAAAGAAAACAAAATCAAACATAACAAAAATGATGGGTTGCCTCTCTATTTTTAGTTTTTACAATTATAAAATTATTCACATATAATTAAACTAAAATAAAAAAATTAAATAAATAAAAGAAAATTACCTAAAATGATGGGTTGTCTCTCATCCAACGCTTAGTTTAACATCTTAGCAAGACGTAACTTGGGGAATTTGATTTTAAGTAAACTCAATGTACCAACATCATTGAGTCAATCAAACCTACACGTAGGACAAGTTTATCTACCTATATTTTTTAAGCCATTCCCTATGAATTTTCAAAATATTATTTACTTAAAACTATGAACAAAATTATGGATTTTAGATAACTCACCTCTAGGTGCAAGTCAAATAACTAAGGCATCAAAACACATTTATACCTGGATCTAATAAAGCAACTACCTCCTTTTATCATATATTGAGATTAAAAACTTTAAAATTTTGGAGATAGCTTCAAAAATTTTTTTAAACTAATCTAACACTAACTATTAAAATAAATACTAAACAACAAAAATAAAAATTAAGTGAAAAATACAAACAAAAAGAAAAATAAACAAATAAAAGAAAAAAATAAAGTTAGTAAAAAAAGAAAAGAATAAGAAAATAAAATAATTATACAGGTTTTACAATATATATATAATATAAACAACTTTTATACAAATTTTGATACAAATAATTATACATACTTAAACTATATATATTTTTAATACACTCTATCTATCATATAATACAAACACATTTTTTTACAAATAAATATGCATGATTAAATTATATAGAATAAGTATTTATAATACACTTTATCTAATATATAATACAAATATATTTGTATACATGTTATATCATACAATATTTACAATAGATAAGTTAAATAACATAATCAATATTAACCAATAGTGCTTCCACGAAAGAATGATGGGACAAAACCTCCTTAAAAATCATTCTTCTAAATAGAGCAATGTTCCTAAGAAAGACTAGTGGCACAAAGACTTTCAAGAACTAGTCTCCTAGACATAACTCTCTTAGATCTTTACTTTTCATGCTATTACATAGTTTTTATTTTTTATTTTTTTATTTTTTTAAATTGTTTTTAGAAAAGAAAATAATTAAATAAACTAAAGTTTAATTTTTTTTGAAATTAAATTCTAAAAATAAAAATCATTATATTTACATCACATAATGTTTTTTAAAATTTTGATAAATAATTTAAAAACGTTATTTCTTCACCGACAACGACATCAAAAACTTGATAAGAAAAAATCGGCATTGCATTAGCAATACCGATCTTGCAGATACTCTCGCAAGTGCATAAATTATTTTATAAAAAATAACAAGTATACTCTCAAGGTTGATCTAAGGAAGGAATATATGTAGTTTTTAATTTACTATTCAAACTTTTAAAAATGAAATTAAATCCTAAACATCCTATCACGATATTTTGACTTTTTTGTGTTTCCAAATCTAATAATATAAAAAAATAGAGATATGGATTCAATAAATAATTATACGAATTTTTATCATTCATAACAGTGAAGTATTTATGGATAGAATAATTAAGTTAATTATAATTGCTCTTATTTAGGTTATTAAAGATACAAATTGATATTTATTGATTCTTTTTTTTATATAAATACCACATTTGGTGGGGTTAGATTTTCTTTGTTAACTAAACAAATCAATTAACACCTGTGGGTGAGGTCGATAATTAATTTGATTAATTAAATTAATTTCTTTTTTCTAAGAAATTGAAAATGAACCATTTAAATGCCATATTTAGGGGTTAGATATTTTAAACTTTATTCAAGGTGTCCAAATTAAACCTAAAAATTTAATTATTCGAATACTAACTTTCAAGTTTTAAAACCTTTACTAAAAATATGTTGTTAATATATTTTCGAATACTAGTTCTTATAAAAACTTTTGAAATAGAAATTCATTCTAACTATTGGGCGATTATTGAAGGATGTGTGTTTTAAAAGTTATTCTTTTTTATAAAGATTTATGTATTGTTCATGATTTTGAATGTTAACATGTTATATTTTGAAAGTATTCAAGAAGATACACTTGGTCTTGAACCATAGAACTCTTAAAATGAGAAACATGTAATCATAAATATGTTCACAATTGTGGTAATTAAGGAGGAACATTAATTACCGTGAAAGATTGTCATGTGGATTAAAAGTACCTTGTAGTTCTATAAATGTTGATAAAGGATTATCATTTAATGACATGAGTATATAAAATGTGTATTTTATATATTGAACATGACCTAACTAGATGGAACATTATATGGATTGTGTTTTGTGTCATTAATATTTCCATTGTCTTTAGAATCTTAGATATGAGATGTGTAGGTTGTTCATATGAGAAGTATATAATGTGATTGCTATTTAAATACTATCTTATGATAGGAATAAAATAGTAGTTTGTTGTGTACAACCCATGCCGGAGAAATCTATATGTTAATATTAGCATTGTCCCTCGATTTTGAGTTATGATATTACTGGGCCCCTTGGTAAAGTGGAATTATATCACATGCAATATAACTGATGTAGTTATAATTATAATTCACTTAAGAGACCAAGAAAACGAATATAATACAAAAGTGACACGATCTTATTTTGCATATTATTCATAATATCATGTGACAAGGATAGACACAAAATTAGTGAATCGAGTAAATAATTACTATGTCATTTGGAAAACTATAATGTAATGATAGAACCTCTTATAGTCAATAATATAAAGTTTTATATTATTGCCAAGATGATATAGATCCTCTATACGGTCACACCAACTGAAGAGAAACAACGAGTATTTTACATTTCATAATAATTTATAAGATAAAATACATTAGATGAAATGCTAAAATAAAATGTCATAATATGACATGCTTAGACCATAAATAAATTTGTGAAGTTATGCAAATATTATTTGGTATAATTTTTTAATGCATTATAAGAATAATAGAGACATTGTATAATAGAATAATATGAATAATATTATTTGTTCATTAATTAATTTATTAAACCAATCATAAGTTGAGATTAAAGAGAGCATGAGATGGCTAAACAAGGCTAGTGGCATTTGTGTAATTGATTCAAACCTTATACAAATAGTTGCCCTAACCCTTGCCTATTTAAGGAGGCATAATTAAAGAAAATGGAATCCATTTTTTGTCTCAAATCCTAGCCGAAACCTTCATTATTCAGCAGCCACATTTTTCCTTCTCTTAGGCCAAAAACTTGGAAAGGATTGCTTAATTCCAAAACCTAGGTGGTTCAACCCTAGGCCAAAAGTCTCTTATCTCATCTCTTATTGCTAGGTGGTTAGATTTAAGCCTTGAACTCTACATCTATCTATCTAAGAGGTGTGATAGTTTGTTGTTTAGGTTCAAGGTGAACCAAGAGATGCTCCCGAAAGAGAGGTGGTTTCCAAGAGATCTAGAAGGGAAATTGACTTCCCTCTACTCAAGAGATTTGACAATCTCTTTAGGTAAAGATAATCTTCTTCATCTCAAGAAATAAGGTAGATGAGATTTTTTTATTTTATTTAGTGCACATTAGGTGTTTGTTGAAATGCTTAAGAGAAAATCTTGCTTGCAATTGTTTTACAAATGAGATCCTTTATGTATTGAGCCAAGTGATGATAGGAAAATTGTAAATTCTCATCATAGAGGCATACACATGAAATCCCAATAATTATAACAACAAATAAAAGGGCATTACTCTAAATCAAACCTATTAGGGTTCAACCTATTTCTAGAGAGAATACTTAGATAGAAGTTAAGATAATTGGCTTAATGTGTGGATCACATAAGAGGTCCATCTATTTATAGAATATTACATATACAAGTGTCAGTTACATAATGTGTACACATATTTACATGTTAAAGGGGTATAATTGGTATAAAGTACAACATATTATGGGTCGAGGTCGATCCTAGCTCGGTCTTGTGTCAACCATATAGGGGATTCAACTCTTTAAAATTGACCTTTTACTTGTTGATGCATTTTGCCTTATTCCATCTTATGGCTCGGTCTTATTACTAAACTCGGGCTGGTTACTAAGCTCAGGGTGGTCTACGAGTAGGACATTTGGGGTACTTTGCTTTCCATCTTTGGTTGATGACTTTGCTTGAGCGATTCGAATGGGTTGTCCATCAGAGCGGTCCATATATGCAAACAAGACCAAATAATTAAACATTAAAATCTAATTTTTAGATTTAAGTTTTGTAATGAAAAATAATATATTTCTCTCTAACATCCTTAATATAAAATCTTGAATAAAAACAAAATCAATTTATTTTATAGAAATATTTTACCTATTTAATATTTCACAAGTATAACAACGTTATTATTATATCATATTTACAAACAATCAATCATGTTAAAGTTAATCATAGAAAAATTAAATATAACATATAAGAATAAAACATTAAAATAACTGTAAAAAATTCCTTATAAAATTATACCTCAAAACAATCCTCACAAAATTTTGATGCTAATTATGTTTCTGAAAAACCTCCAAACAGATTTTTATTTCCATTTATTGAATCAAAAACTAGATATTTACAAAAACATAACTAGTTCTTCTAAAAAAGAGAAGAAATTTAAACTAAGAAAGCTTTCTAGAGAGAGAAAGAAAAGAGTTAAGATTTGAGGGATGATTTTTACAATGTGGAAGATAGTCCTTTTATAGGTAAGAAAAAAGCTAAAAAAGTGGAAAAATATCTCAAAAATTGGTCTTGGATAAGTTTGGACAGGTTGGTATGCATGTGAGGGCACTAATGTGCACAAATGGACATTGATGGGAGCAAGATTCGAGGAAAACGAAGGCTAACTCGCACGAGATTTGCAGTAGATGGTCGCTGGCGTGCATAGGACTCTATATAGGCGTGCGTTGGCTGGAAATTTTTGTCCATTTTTCCATTTCTCTCATTTTTTTTACTTTTCCTCTTTTTTTTTACTTACTTGTATAATAAATGAATGTTGCGCTTTAAATATTGTGATGTATTACTTTCAATATTTTTATTCAAACTTTTAAATTATTTTTGAAGTGAAAATACCTAAAAAACAATATAAATACCCGTGATTCTAAAAATAAAGATTCATATAAAATATGATAAAGTCATATAAATATAAATCTATTTAATCAATTAAAGTACATTAAATCATGGTAATTTTAGTGATTTTTAAGCACTTATCAGTCTATCTATAAAGGAGCAATGTGGTTTTTAAATCATTAAAAAAAATTCTAAAAAATGAAATTAATAACCTTAACATTTTTTCGCGATTGTTTAGGTTGAGTTTTCAAACTACTAACATAAAAATGAAGATAGATTCAATAAATATTTAAGAAATTAGACATTTATCATATAGTAGAGAATTTCTGGGATATATTAATTAGTTAATTATGTGTGTTTAAAATTAAATAAGATATGAAAGATATGCAATAAGATTATTTATTCTCTCTTGTATTTAAAAATAGAAGATTAATTAAACCTACCATTTATTATTAATTGAAATCACTTACTGCCTTCGGTCGAGTCTAGTAGTTAATTTTAAGTAAATTATGCTTCTTTTTCTAAGAGATGTTTAACTATTTAATTTCAGTATTCAGTCGAGTCTAATAATTTAAACTCATATCAAGGTGTCTAATTTAGGTTTATTGTTTAAGTATCTATAACTAATTTTCAGATTCTGAATAGGTCACATTGCGGCACACTTATTCCATGTCATAGCACACTATACTCTGTGTGCCCAATGAATTTCTACCAAATAGTGTCTGTCGTGGCACACTATAATCCTCATCGTGGCACACTATCATCCTTGTCACGACATATTTCACTTTTTTCCATTATATCTTGCATAATTTAAAATTATTGGTTCTTCATGGAAGGCTTAAATTTTTTATTCTTTTAAGCTCTTAAGGTGCTATTTGAGTGCTCCAAGTGTTGAGTATTTGTATGTTAACATTTTTATCTCTTTTGAAGCTAAAAATAACTAAAATACAACAAAAATTACCCATGATTCCAAAAACAATATTTACACAAATAATCAATAAACATGTTATAATCAAACTGATTTATTTCAATTAAGCACATCAAAATCATAGAATATGGTGTTTTTCAAGCACTTATCAACAATATTTGGGTGCTATATCACCCTAAGTGGGTTAGATGTACTGGTGGTGCATGTACATTTTCTTATGCTACAAACTCTACATGAATGCCTACGTCAATATCCTCTATCTTGATAGTAGCTAGTTTATCACTAAGAAGTCTCTTAGACATGTATAACCTCGACAACGTGGAGGCATACTTCTATCTAAAGTATAAAAAAAGAAAAAGAAACATCAATAAGATATTACCATCAAATCTAATATATATCTATACATGACAAACTTAACCTACTCTATTATCAAATTTTCAAGACCCATCTCAGCTCAACCCTAGAACACGTGACATTTCCTGAAAGAACACAGTAACTAGCATTTCTAAATTGATTCTAGTTAAACTTTAAGATTTCATTTAAGAAGTTTTTAAAAAATTTGGGCAAAGTCCTTCTAATTATTAAACTATCCTCCTTGCAGTAATAAGATTATATTTCTAAAAGGATGATTTTCAATAAACCAACAAACTTCATATAAATTATACATCCAGATAGTGTCTTATGGCCAAAAAAATAACTACATATTATAAGATACACACAATAAATTAAAAACGTAGAGCTTCTTAGCCATAGTCACTATTAAAAGCACATCAACCAAAATGTACTATATAAAGGGATATGGCAAAGAACTACTTAGACTTAGATTGTATGACAAAAGATGATCCTAAGACTCCAAACTCATATGATATGGCTTCAAAAGTTGTTATTTGATAGAGGAAAATAAATATAAAGGGTGGGCTTGAAAGCTTAGTAAGTGGATAAGCTCTATAAAATAATTGTACACAATTCTTATGCAATATGCATATGAAATACTTATAAATTATCATGAAATAACATACTAATAAAAATAATTTATGTATGATAAAATAACATACTATCTTATAAGTAATCTTTAAATAACATCATAATAAATCTAGTATGTCTGATTGTCTGATCTTTAGAATAAAGTAACATGCTATGATCAATATTCAAATAGAAAGTATGACCATGAAAAATGTTATTTGATTTTATTATGTTAAGAGCACTTGGAATCAGGTTACATATGGAGGAGATATTTAGCACTAATACTAGCTCTCAACTATACGTGTGGGGAACTAACTTGATACAACCATTAAAATGGCTCAGTTGTCGCTACTGATACATATGTCATGTGTATATTGACTTATCTGAATTGATACATACCATACTTGTAACATCATACTAAGCTAAATTCATATTGAGTTGGTTAACATCATATTGAGCTAAATGGGACCAAATATGTTAGTCATGACATCTTACTAAGTCAAATTAAATATTCTGATATGATTAGAGCTAACAATCTTTGAATATTGAAGGGAAGTACTTTGATAGTTGTAAAACATTTTTTGGCTTACATACCCGTGCGGTGATCTCTGCGTGCAACCGGATCTTCAGCCAATCAGACGTTGCCATGTGTTCGCTTTAAATCCTTGCAACGAATCAGAAGATGCCACGTGTTCCACTCCATTTTTAAGCCAATCCTGTTATGACACGTGTCAGGTTACGCTGAGTGCAAAAGTGCAGGATCACGCGCGCGTGCAACCGTTGTCTCCCGTGCAACAATCCATCGTGCGTCTGTTTCCCGCAGCCAATGGAATGCTGTCACGTGTCCACATTAATTCCTTTCAGCGAATCAGACGCTGACACGTGGCATGCATAATGAATTAAAAAAATACAGAAACGGCACCCTGTCTCACGCGTGAATTAAAATAAGGTTTCGATATCGAATTTCGATATGCGTCGATTTTAGTTTTGATACAAATTTTTACGCGTTTTTATAAAAAAATAAAAAAAAAATGTAATATTTTAGATGTATTATTTTTAGCTATAAATAGGAGATAAGATGATAGTGTAAAAAAGTTTTGGGAGTTTTGGAGAGTTTAGTTTTGGAGATTATTTTGTGTTGTTCGGTTTTGGACTACAGAACACGCAGAAGCCATTTTTTGGCTTTTGTTGTGTTCTGCATGTGCCAAATATTTATGTTTTAATTTTCCTTATTCTTCATCTAATTTTTCTGTATCTGTTGTAATTTTTATTTTAAATTTATGAAGTAATTTAATTTTTCTAGGGTTGCGTTTGATCTAAATTTATGATGCTTTTATTTTAATTATTTTGAACGATTTATAAGACGTTTGAGTTGTTTATTCTATTTTGTGCTTAATGCTTTTGATTATTTACGAATTTTATCAAATGATCTGTGGCACAAAAATAAACTTGAAAGAGGCATTTTTGTGTATATTGCTCGTAGATAGAATGACATGTATGATGAAGGATAGGAATATACCCTAATTGTATGTGTGGCCATTTGAGAACTTAAAACGTAATGAATCTCGGTGAATTTAATTCTCATAGGAATATAGTGAATTAATTTAACGAGGTGTGTTTATACGGAGCTCGGAAGAGATGTATGAATAAAATTAGAAGTTTTCGGTTGAAAAATTGAATGTACTAAAAAAATATAAATCAAAAGAAAATAATATGATTTGAGTTGATTAATTTGGTGAAAAATTGCAATCCTAGATTTCTTTTCTTTTATATTAAACTCTTTTCTTAATTTTGTTACAATCAACAAGCGTTTTGAATAAAATCAAAGAGAGATAATTTTAGTACTCAACAAACTATAGTAACAAATCTCTGTGGGAACGATAACTTACTTATCAAATTTTATTACTTGTGACCGTGTATGCTTGCATGTTTTTATGTGTTAAAAAACACACAACAGTAACTAAACAAATTTTTTTTCTCAGTTTTCATATATGAGACTCCTATGAGATAATAGCTTCTTAGTCTACAGGTGATGAGTCGATGTGATTGCATGCAAAGAGTTTGAGTCATTAGTAGTTCATCGCATCATGTAGGGATGGAGCTCTAGGGATAAGATATGACCTACTTGGATTAGGTATTGTGTTGATAGCGTTTAGGAATTTAGGCACATTTGAGCTTGGTATTCTAGCTAATAGAGGTATTTGTATCTATATCTTCTTAGGTTGTGAACTATTGTATATAGTTGTAAGTAGTTGCTGTGCAACCTATGAATGCTTTCATATACGTGTTAGATCATATGTGGTTTACCACATTAAATTCTATGTTATGTATGCTCTAATGTTGTGAGATTACAAACATTATTTACTTAATATGTTTATATATAGGACGTTTTGGAGTGATTAAAAGTTCTTTATAACTTTTATTGTATGTATGTTTACTAATTATATTTTGCATGTTGTTAGATTGGAAAGGAGCATGTAAGAATATACCATCACTAGTTTATTTATTACATATTATTCTTTCTTGTATGTTAGTTATATATTTGGTACATTTAAATACTTGGTATATTTGGTGTATTTAATTAAACACGGTGTTATTATTATTTATTATGTTGTGATGTTTCCTTGATTCACACTAAGGTTTTGCTTGGTGGAATTAAAATAGAGTTTGTAAAAACATTCTAATTATTTGCATATTCACAAATATGTCTTGATTTATTATTTAAGTTGAAATTTTAATTCACTTATATACCATTATTATGGTGGATAGAATCCTAATTTTTAATACATTAACTTAGGTAGGAAATAACAATAAATGATACATTATTGTAAGGACTATGAGTGTTGGTTATTTTCGTGGATAAAATATTTACCTATAAACTTGTTTTTAGGCATGTTATCAAGTCTATGAAAAAAAGTCGAACAAATACCCGAGTTCTAGATAATTGTATTTCAGGTATACCCTTAATAACTACGATATGCCTGCTATCAAGTCTGAAGAAAAATCGAACAAATGTTCGAGTTCCAGATAATTGTACTTCAGGTATATCCTTGATAACTATGATGCATATGATTGCATTCATGCATTTAATAACACATGTGTTATAAATCTGAAATTATTTTTGGTGCTAAAATATTTATTTAAACTTAAATCAATTTATGAAATTATTTTTTAGATGTGTTTTAAAAAATAATTTTTTATAATATTGAATTTTTTATGTGCTTTGAAAAATTAAGCCCAAAATATATTTTAACCCTAATATTACTAGTTCATTATTATTATCAATATATATATATATATATATATATATATATATATATAGACATATTAGGGTTGAATTAAGGGTGTGTTACAACAATAAAAAGCTGCTGAAAAAAGAAGAATTGTCACAAAACTGTAGAAGCCGAAGAAGAATTGCCACAAACTGTGGAATAAAAAAGAGAAACAAAAGTAGAAGAAGAAAAAGGATTAATATATGGAGACGGCATCAAAGTAATAAATATGAGTATTAAAACAAATGCATATTCATGGAGGCATTGAAAAATATAAGGTATATTCATAGGTTCTTTGTGGCAAAGTAAAGTTAATTAATATATATATAAGTGATATTTTCCACAGTGAAGTTAAAAAGGTAATCAATATATATATAGATATATATTTGTGCTTGATGATATGAAAGAAAATAATTATAGCATCAAAAATTAAATAGATTGATTAATATCAAATTGATATCATATTAGAGTTATTTATTAATAAATTTATTTTATATGTTTTATCTTTATATGATTTCTTTTTTATTAGATTTTTACATGTTTTGATTAGATAATTTTATATGATCATAATTATTTGATTTGATTATTAAATTTCAAATAAGTTATTTTTATTGAATTTGTGATTAATCTTTTTACTTTAGAATTTTCTATTTGATTTGATTTAAATGACATATATTTTAAATCATCTAGTTAGGATTATTCATTGTTAAATTTGTTCTAAAACACATACAAACACTTGTGTTTTTTGTGCTAATTTTTTTGCAGTTGATTTGTGAACGATTTGATTGGCGGGGAGTTTATTGGAACATTGGTTTGGAAACCGCTCATGCTAACATTGAAAAATGTGAAAACAGAGCAGATGCTCATAAGTAAAGTACATTGGAGCAGTATCCTAGGGAGGATAGCATAAAACCGAGTTTGTACTAGAACATTTAATTTTCAAAATGAAAAATTAGGTGGTCCGGTAGACCGGTGATTTTCCTCTTAGGTCATGATTGTAGCTTAGGTTGTTTCCATCTAAAAATATCGTGTATTATTATTTTATTTACGCATTTTATTCTTATACGCGATTGCATGTCTGGCTACCTTGTTTAAGTTATTAAATTATAAATTAATAAAAATTAAAAATAACTTATTGACCTCTTTAGGTTAATCCGATCCATATCTTATAAATTTTCAATTATAAATTAAGATAATTTGTAAGATTTTTATTTTCAATTTTCAAATGTTAAAGTAAATATCCATTTTTTTTAAAATAATTTATTCTATAAACTAATTAAAAATCAAAAGTATGCCCAAATTTCTAATAATCATAAAAATAATAAATCATATATATAACTCATATATTTATATTATTATTAAAAAATATAATTAATATTAAACAATATCTAATTAAATAATATTTAAATTTAAATAAAATCATTTACATCTTTTCAATTTTAAAATTTCATCTAATTCATTGCATTTAGTGATACTTTTATTGCTACTAGCATTTAGTTTTTGCATTTAACGTATGTACTTGCATATATAATAATAAACATCGTTTAACTTAAAAATAATAAAATTCTTAAAAATAATAAAAACATCAAAAGATAAGTGAATAAAAATTATAAGTTAGAAGGCTTAATCGAAAGCAATCATATAAAACTATTTGACAATGAACAAGGATAGATAGTAAAATCAATGAAAAGAAATCCAAATTTTTTAGGTTCTATTTGGTCATATTATTCAAAAATTGCTTTATGTATTTAAAAACAAAAGTTTACTTTTAAAAGTATATATTCGTTTTCTCATTGTTTTTAAATTATTATTTTTAAAATCATATGTTTTAGAAAATAAAAAAAATAAAAAAAGCTAAAATATGTTTATGTTCCTATTATTTTCAAAAAAAATAAAAATAGGTTAAATTGAATGTCTGAGGCGAACTTTTTGAAAAAAATTATATTCTTTGTTTACGTAGCTTTCGGACTCTTGGTGCTCAACAACTGTTTTTATTTTATTTTTTATTTGATGGATTACTTTAACTCTTTTTTTTTTTTTTTGCTTTTTAATAGAAATATTTTTTTATTTAAGTTGTTATTGTTACAAATTAGTAAAAAAAAATTGTAATTGTTATTAAATTTTAATAATAATATTTTTATATAATAATGATAAGGTATTAAGATAAGTTTAAAATTTCCAAATATTGAGTTAAAACAAAATAAAAATAGAAAAAAGAAAGAATGAAAAAAATAGGAAAATATAATTAATATTCTCAAAGTTTACATATTCTTGGTAAATACCACAGCTTTTTTTAAAATATGAACATGAATTTCGATTTTAATAAAAATTAAAAATAACAATTAATCATTGATATTTTTATAATATGTTTAAATAGAAGGGTATGATAAAACTTTAATTTTTCTTATGTTTAAATATGAAATAATATTAAATTAATAAAATAAATAAAACTAAAAATGTTACACTTTTATTTTGTTCTAACAACATAGAACATAAAAATTAAAATAAATAAATAAATTCACATAAAATTTAAAAAAAATACACACATGTTTATCAAAATAAAATTAAAATACATATAATAAATGGAATTATTTTTTATTTATTCTAAATTAGATTTTTTTTACTTTTTAAAAATTATTTATAAATGGTTTGATTCAATTTTAATTAAATTTAATAAAATATAATTCTTATCAAAATAAGATAACATTTTTAATTTTTAATATTTACAGTGGAATTAATAATAAAATTAACAAATTTTAATAATTTATAAAAATATAAATAATTAAGAATAAATTTTAAAACACTAATGAAATTAAATTATAATAAATTTATTTTTAATAAACTATCAAACTAATATAAATATCGTTATTGGTAGTAACTATTTATGATAATATTCTTAATCTGGGATATATTTTTAAAAGTTAGTGTATTTGTATAAAAAAAAAATTCGAACCAAAAATATATGAATGATATTTGAAAAAGGAAAAAGTTATAGTCTCACAGACCGTCAGTGCTTCATCATTGTTCACTACTACCTGCACTGTGTGACGGTGCACTCTTCAATCCACACGCACGCACGTACCAAACCCACCATCTACTTATTTCCCTTTCGAAGTTTTTTTTTGGGTCCTTTTCTTTTTCACAAGGGTAATGAAGTCATTTGGTTAAGTAGGGACATTTCTGTCAAATTTGTTTCTATATACATAGTCTCCTTGTTCGTGCATTCTCCAAACTTCGCCTTTGATTGTGCTTTATCTTCACCTTTGAGTGTGCTTTATCTTCACCTTTGATTGTGCTTTATCTTCACCTTTTCACTTCTCTTTCGTTATTATTTCCTGCTCCTTCCTTGAAAAACTCGGTGACCTGATCTGTGATTTCTCATCCAAGCTTCTGGATTTTTTGGGCTTTGAGACTTGTGTCTGGTAATTTTTTAGATCGGTTATTGGATTTTCTTTCTCTTTGAGTTGATATTTCTTTAATATTTATTGTCTATTTTTTAATCTTGAATTATATGTGTGTTTCTGTTTTTTCTGTGTGTTTCTTGATTTTGTGTCAGAAATTCAAAGGTGTATTAAGTTTTTTCTCCCCAAACTCATAACAACAAAAGAACTGACAGGGGTATGAGTTAGTGTTAATGGTTCTTATTTTTGTTTTAATAAGTTTTAGGATGTTGTTTTGTGGTTTTCTCGTTAGTTTTTTTTTTTTAGTCATCAAGCTGTTAATTTTTAGTTTTAACCTTGTAATTGTCTTCCAACCCTACTTTTCTGAATTTCAATTTACTTTCCAGCTTTTTTTAGGTGTGTTACTCCGCTCAGTGCTTTGAATATTCCTAGCATCCTTTGTCTCATAGTCGCTGAGTATTTACTTCTTAATTCATTTTTAACTCTGTTTCAGGAATTTATTACTTTTATATTTCTCTATCCAAATTTCTGTATTTTTATACTGCTTCGTTCCTGAGAAATCTAAACCCGAAAGTTGGCAGCTTTTGACTTTACATTTTTTATTGGCTGGACGTTTTATTAAAGAAAATAAAGAGTCTAGACGTTGTCGGGGCTTACTTTAATCATAGAACCTTAATACAAGCGGCTAAATATGGCCTGACATGGACTAATTTGAATAAAGACAATCAGCTGTCTAATATCGATAAGATATTTTATTTTTTCAGGGTCTCTGAATCTATTAGAAGAAGAGTAGTCGTGGCGATCATTTTATTTGTTGTGGGAACGGAAAAGCATGCCGTGGTGTTTGACTCTCTCTGTTGATTTGTTCTGCAAAGGCATCTCATTGAACTTATATTATAGAGTGATTCTATAAATTTTTATTTAACTCATACCCTTAATTTTTTCCGGCCTTAATAGCTTTGATTCCATGGGATCCAAATTCTTCGTATTTGTATCTTGCTATATACTGCAAATTAGCTAGATATTTGCAAACTAGCTGTTGATTATCTACTCCAATTTTTCTCAGTATCAAACACATATTTTCCTTAGCTTTCCTCTTCGGTTCTCTTATTTTGTTGATGATAATCCCCATCTTAGTCTCTTTTGTATCAATTCGATTTCCTGCCATCTTCAGTTACTTTGACACCGATAGTTCTGTATTTGAGTTGCAATTGTTCGATTAAGCTCTCCAGTTGGTGTTCGATTGCAAGTTAGTTTATTGAAGGGTGAGTCGTAGTTATGGTGTGCCAAGCAGCTAGTCAAACAAGATTTCGGGCATTGAAACATGAAAATGGAATTCAAGGGAGCAACACTATTATTGTTAGAGTTATAGCATGCTTTCAACCACTTCAAGATTGTCAGGTTAGTTACAGATCATGTATAAGTTAAACTTTTCCATTAATTTAAATGGACAATCAGATGCTCCAAATTGTAGTTTTCAATTGTTGCAATACATGTTCAGGGCAGGGCATTCTTCGCTATCAGTTTTCACAGGTAGAGCTAATATTTTGATATTGATTATTTTCCATTTTGTGTATTATCAGGCTGAATATTTCCGTCAGTTGCTCAAGCCTGTTACGTAGATAGTCTTTGTGCCTTTGTGTTTGTGTTTAGTTGGAGTTATTAGTTATTTTCCTTGTTGATCAAGCAAAGAGTAATCAGCCTAATCTAATTGTGCATACGTGCTTCCGGTATGTATAGCATCACTTTTCCAACGATCTTCTCTTGTTTTTTGCCACTTTGATGACATTTTAAATTGTGATTTTTTGTGAATAACTCTGCAGATAGTTTTTGTGGATGGGTGAAAATTGCAGGAGCTTACCTACTGAGTTGCATTTTGATTGGCAATCACCCTATCTCAATTCCTTGGGACAAAAGGATATAATGCCTGAGTCCATGAATCCAAGCACACATTTGGTCTCACCTAATGGCACTTTGCCAGTATGTGCATCTTCAATTCCACCTCAATTATGGGAAGCTAAGACAAGGGAACCTCATGGTTGGCTCACTGGCTTGCCCAGCATACAACAGGCTTTTATGCCTACTTCAAATTTCTTTTTGAAAGACAAACTCTCTATTTTTCCACATGGAGGGTTTAGGGAGACTGTAAACCCTAATGTAGATTCTGGGCATGGTCAGAAGAGATTCCTTGTTGTTGATCAATCAGGGGATCAAACTACTTTGATTTTTAGTTCAGGTAATGGGGCCCCTGCTGGATGTCTTACATCTTTGAACGCAAATCCTCATTCTACTTATAATTTCAATGAGGAGGGTACCGGTGCTAAAAGCATTTTGAAAAATCTTGCACAACCAATCCCTACTAATGAGGGCAATCAAAGTAATGAAAATGGTGTGCAGAGTGAGATGCATGAAGACACTGAAGAACTGAATGCTTTGATTTACTCAGATGATGCTACTGATTCTTCTGAGGATGATGAAGTTACGAGCACTGGCCACTCTCCTAGTACAATTACAGCAACTGATAAGCATAATTGGTTTCAGGGATGTTCAAATTTTGACATAAGTGCAGAAGTTGCTAGCTCTGCTGGAACTACTAAAAGGCGGAAGCTTTTCAATGGATGTTATGATAAACCATTTGCAATGGACACAGCAAGTTCTGTTAAACATAGTAGATCCTTTGAGTTTGAGGATGAAGCAGAATCTTGTTGTGCCTCCAAGAATATGGGAAAGGAAAAAATTCGCCAGACTGTTAGCATTCTGCAGAATATAATTCCTGGTGGCAAAGGCAAAGATGCAATGCTGGTACTTGATGAAGCAATCCAGTACTTGAAGTTGTTGAAACACCAAGCCAAAACTTTTGGATATGATGCTCTTTGAGTTTCAGCATTGTTACCCTAGTAGAATTTCCTGCTTTTCTAGTGGTCCTTGTTGCTGGATTGCTTCTAGCCTTTAATTGTAGTAGACTGAATAAGTTGTGGGTTCTTTCTCATACTTCCCTAGCAGAGAGGCTGGAACTTCGCTTGGATTTGGATTCTACCTTCAATGATTGAGTTGGATTTCAGCAGCATCTCTGGCTTGGGATTTTTCCCTTTAGCCTTCAAAGGGAATCAAGTGTGATGTACTGTGTCCCAATAAAGGAGGGTTTTGTGAAAGTAACAAAGTCACCTGAGCATGGAGTCGGCTGTTTGGATGAAAAACTTTTGTAGTTTAATCAACAAAGGCCCCGGCAAGAGAGAAGAGTGCACGCCTCATAGCTGTTGGGGCCCAAGTGTTTCCCTTTGCACCTTTTTTGTAATACCTGTCAATATTTATATCCTTTGCTGGGCTATCATTTTTCTTCTGAGGTATGAAAAATTGCAAGAGCAAGAGTTTCTCTCTTTTCCACTTCCAAGTTGCCAAAGGGACCCAGATCCACCATTGCATGTTTCTTGCCAGCTTTGCTTTGTGGGTGGAAACCGATCGAGGTCCAAGTTACTTTTATTACTGTTAAGACTTTAATAATAAATTGTTACTGTAAGACTTGTTTATTGAGTATTATTCCTGTTGTATGATGAGGATAATATTATTATTGTTCTGTTAAAAAAAGAAAATCAATGTTATTGTAGTTGGGTTTGTTTGATAAGTCTGAAGAATGATTATTATTGTATTGACGTTATTGTTGTCTTCATGCTTGTGTACTTGCGTCGCATGCGCGTATTATTATGAGATAGTGATGTGTTTGTTAATTGTTATGACTGCTCATCAATGGCTTTTCTTTTATTCTTTTTTGGGCTGCTTGTGGTATTGTGTGTATGATACTTGATTTTGAGTGGTTGATGTGGGGGCCACATTTTTAGATTATTAGTGAGGGAAAGTTTTGCGCATGAGATGCTCAGGTAGGGAAGTCAATGTGAATGGTAGTAATCAAATCAGTACATATTGTAAGCTGTACCTGTGCTCATAAATTTTTTTTTATTATTAAATTATGAAAATAAAACCTCATCTGTCAAAATTTTCTTTAAAAGACGTGATAAAAGTCTACTTATATTATTTAATTCTTAAATAAAAAATGATATTTAATTTTTATAAAATCATAATAAATTATATTATTATAATAATTTTTATTAAAATATTATTATTTTAAACGTATTAAAATATAAATTTTTAATAAAGATAAAGTTATATAAATATAAAAAAAATTAAAATATTTTTTTAATATTTATTATTATTATTATTATTATTATTATTATTTTAATATTTTATTAATTTTTAATTTTTATTAAAAATTAAAATATATATTTAAATAATTATTTGTTTGAATTTTATTACTATTTTTTTATTCAAAATATTTTTATATTAAATTTTAATTTTATTATTTTTTAAAAATGATATTTTAATAACATTTTAATTATTTTATATAAAATAATAATATTTTAATGAAAAAATATTAAAATAATATAATTTAATTTTAATTATCAATTTTTTATAAAATTAAGATTAAATGATATTATTTTTAATTTAAATAATAAAATAATATAAATGATTTAATTTAAAGAATTTTAATCATATCTCATTTTGTTTTTATTTATATTTAAAACATATAAATTGGATGTAAGAATTTTTTTTCTTATACGTATGAGATTTATTTTTGTGTTACTACAAACTTCAACATATTAATTTTTTTTAAAGAACATAGTAGTAAAACTGGTGCTGCACTTGTACTGTACTCAATTTTTTTTCCTTCCGTCTCCCTTTTTTCTTTCAAACATTTTTGTACCTTAAATTACTGTTGGAGGTATGTAATATATTATTATTTTAAATATCTTATATTATAAAAATATTTTAATATGTTAATGTAATTGTATCTTTTTATACAAAATATCCTTTTTATCTTTTAGTAAAACATTTTTCTTTTTCGTTTCTTTTTTGAAAATTATCTAAAATTGAAAAAGTATTTTTATAGAGTTTCGTTTCAATACATTTTTACTAAAACTTAAGAAAAAATAAATAATATAAATAAGTATTAAAATATTATAACATTATAATAATTTTATTGAACCATGATGAAAATATTTTTGATTTAACTGATAGGGTTTAAAAATATTTATTTTTAAACCTCTTCGAGGAAAAAATATATGTTCATTTTTCTTAAAACGTAAATAAAAATATTTTTTAACATTGTAATAAAATAAAAATTATTTATTTTACTATGAATTAAAAATAAAATTGATTAAATAACTGGATTATTTATGTACCATATGATATATTTTTCATGATTAGTTAAATAAAAATATTTGTATTAGTAATATTGTCATGAAAATAAGAATTTTTAAAAGTTAACATATTTTTCACTTTTTTTTAACTTTAGTTAATTTTCAAAAAGAAAAATTCCACTAAAAAGCTAAAAGGTATTTTGAGCAAAACAATTTGACTACTATTCAAAAAGTATAAAAATAATATTAATATTTGAATTAAGATATTAAAATAAAATATTTTAATAACATAGATATTTTAGGTACCAATATATTAACGGGGTATACCTGAGAGATACTAACTCCTAAATTTTTGTTAATTTTGTGTTTTGGTTCTTGCAATTTTCAGGTTAAGTTTGTTCCCTTAATTTTTAATTTTTTAAAATTTGTTCTAAATGTAAAAATTAATTGAATTTTATCAGTTGCATTAAGATGTAACAAGTTAAATTACATATTATTTATATGATTTAGTTTGTTAACTTCTTAAATTTAACATATTTAATCACTTTTTGAACTTTAATTATTATCAAATCTAACAAAAAAGAAGAAGATGTGAAAGCTTAAAGTTGATAAAAATTATCAAAGTTGTTTAGACTTATTCTTCCCTAAGTTGTAAAAGCAAGATATGAGCCTTTTTTTTTCCTCTAAGAAATGTCTTAGAAGTAGAATATTACAAAAGGTGGCTAATCTATACAAGAAGGAGTTTAGATGTTATATCTCAAAATTATTTGCGTTTTGGGTGTTACATACCATGGTACCCTATTTCCAAGAAGTACCTTTACACGAAGTGTTACAAGGTGAATGTGTATGTGAACACGAGTGGACTTATACAAGGTGCGTGCTTTGAGTACACGAGGTGTATGATGTATGCGTGATGTATCACACATAGGATGTACTGGTTCACGAGGAGCTTTGGTTATATGACCCCAATGGGATAGCCAAGGTACGAGAACTAGTAAGAGGACAAGAAGACATGAATTACAGAGATACATGGATGTGATCTTATCATGTGGCAATGGAATTGATTGCAAGTCAGACATAGTCATTTTAGTGGGGTGCCGACACTTAGGGATACATTTTATATATATGGACATGTGTAACGTATTAAGGGGATCTAACTCTCTCTAATCTCTCTTTATAACACTATAGCACTTTGTACTTATATCTAAACAATTAGCACCCAAAATGAGGCCTTAATTTTTTCAGTCCATATTGAGGATTAAGACCTTTCATTTAGAAAATCAGAAGAATAGTGTCGTGCAATAGGAAAATTCAGACTTATCAACATAACCAATCACCACACTATCTTTGGTTCAAGAAGAAAGAACCAAAACCAACCCAAGCACCACATGCCTCAAGTTATTGAAAGTAATCCTATCGTACATATACCTAATCAAGCTGCACTCTCCATGAACCATCATGGATTGTGGTATCACTCTAAATCAACCATCAGTCCCATAAGTAATTATTGAAGTTACAAAGATAGTCCCACATGTTTCTAGTTCAATGAATGTGACCTCTGAGTCTGCATCCTTAGAAAAGGATGCCAAATTGGAAAAGCTTCAATAGGAAGTTGTGGAGTTGCAATAAGATTTTATCTAGTTGCAAAATGATAACAAAAAAAATTACACATACTATTGCTACAAGAAAACTATTCAATATAAGTTGAAAGTTCTTTCTGAACCAAAACAATTACACCTCTCTCAAAACCATCATAACCAACAAGAACCCAACAAGTTTCTCAAGGACTAAGAAAAAATCATTGTTAACAACCAATGCCCATATACAAAGGATTAACACCTATTAACCCATCACATGTGCCACAAGAACAAATATCAGAGCTTTTAGGAAAGGAATAAAAAGGGACACATTTTTGTATGTGGAACTTACCAAGACCACCATACATTCTATTGATATGCTTTATGAGGAGGCACAAAATTTTGTCGATGTCAAAAGAGAGATGAAATTTACTAAAGCTACCATATCCAAGCCATCAAACAAACCCAACACAAGAATAGGTATTAAGGAAAGAAAATCATTTGTTGATAGAAACCTAAACCCACTCCTCTTTAAGCCAATAATAACACTTAGGGGAAGGCCTAGGGACTTAGGGAAGGGTCTTGTCACCATTTAGAGGACCAAAATTACGAGTATCCCTTGCAAATGTAGCCCAAAGAATGGAAAGGATGGAACAAGTGAGATGGTCGCAGCCTATGAAGGCCTTTTAGAGATACCCCAACAAATATTGTACATTGCATAAAGATACAGGTCACTAGACCAAGGATTGTAGACACATCAAGTGGGAGATCAAGCAACTTTTATCGGAAGGACATTTGGGAGATATAGTGGATGGAAATAGGATTAGAGCTCTCAAACAAGAAAATTAGGGAGAGAACCTGAGGAGGGATTTGGTCTCCTTTAACCCCCATAGAGAAGGGGCAGGCAAGTCCAACTACCCTAAAAGAACATTCAAATAATTCATACTATCCACGGTGGCCCAACTATGTCGGGAACTGCACATAATTCTTGCAAAAAGTATGCTAAGAAGGCAAGAGACAAACATTATCTAGTCTATACCTTTATGTGTGAGGGACCAATATTTCCCATAACTTTCGAAGAAAGGGAAACTCTACCACCTCATGATGGTCCTTTAGTGATTAGAGTTAAAGTTGCAACTGGAAGGTGAATAGGGTATTGGTAGATAATGGTAGTTCTTAAGACCTATAGTACTTATTGTTGCCTTTTGACATGGGGATAGACCCCAAAGATATCACTCAATAACAGTGTCAATATGTATATGGGTATGATACGACTTTCAATTCTATGGAAGTTTCCATTATACTCACAAATTTTGTTGTCCTAAATACCCCCACCTCCTACAACTCAATATTGGGAAGATCCTAGATTCATAAAATGAAGGCCATCCCATCAACTTATCATCAATTAATCAAATATTCGACAGTGGATGGGGTAAAATAAATCAAGGGAGATTAGGAAAGGGTGAGGAGTTGTTATAATACTCTTATGAAAAAAGAAGATCCCACTTCCACCTTAAAATATCAATTAAATGCTCAATGTAAAAGGCAAGAAACTACACACCAATCACACAATCAGATATTGACCGTAGACTTTAAGGACTATAAGACCATTCCGGTGGGAATAAGAGACGGGAAATTTGTTTTGAAGATCAGTTCCATCTTCTTTGTAGATGCCAAGGAAGAGTTAATTGAATTCTTGAATGAAAATGCAGACCTTTTTACATGGAAACTAGAAGACATGCATGTTATTAACCCAAACATAATCATAGATGAGCTAAATTTGGATCATACGAAGATATCATCAATGTTAAATTTGCTACTCCTAAAGACAATTTTCCTCTACCAAACATTGATCAATTGGTAGCCGCCATGGCTAGATTCAAAGTAATGAGTTTTATGGATTCATACTCAAGTTATCGCCAAATCCAAATGCATCCTAAAGATGAAGAGAAAACATCATTTATCATGAAAAAGGGACCTTTTGCTACACAAGGATGCCTTTTGGGTTAAAAATGTAGAGGAAACTTATCAAAAGCTAGTCAACTAAATGTTCCAAAACCAGATATGGAGAAATATGGAAATGTACATAGATGACATGATAGTCAAAACCAAGTCCATAAAATGATTATGTTTACGATCTAGAATAGGTTTTCACTATCATTAGCCATTATGAGATGCACCTTAATCCTAAGAAATACGTCTTTGGAGTAGCATTAGGAATATTCTTGGGGTCTTGAGGAATCAAGGAAAATATTCTTGATAAAATTATAGCCCTCGTTAGCATGAGATCTTTGTGGTGCCTCAAAGAAGTGCAATAATTAAATGGATGTATAGCCGCATTAAGCCATTTTGTATCCAATTGTATTGAGAAATGTTTACCTTAATTTGTTTCAACTCCGTAAGAAGAATAAAGATTATTTATGGAGAGAAGAGTGTGAAAATGCTTTTCAATCCATTAAGAAGTACTTGGGGAAGGCACATATCTTAACGAACCCCAAAGTGGGTGAAATTTTGTACTTATATTTGGCTTTCATAGAAAGGGCATCCAATATCGTCTTCATAATGGGTAGAGAGGAAGATAACTACACGTATATTACATAAGCCATTTTTTGACTGAAGCACAACAAAGATACCCACCTATAGACAAAGTGACGTTCATCATAAGAATGGCTTCTAGAAAGATCAAACATTACTTTAGTGCTCATAAAATAATAATTTTGATATCTTACCCTTTTAAGAATACTCTGGGAAGACTAGAATATTCAAGTCATCTCTCTCAAATAGCCATCGAATTGAGCACATTTGATATACAATACAAGCCACAAGCAACTATTAAAGGATAGGAAGTGGCCAAATTTGTCACCGAATGGATAGTGAAAGAGCTCACAACTGACCCAAACAATGTATTTAAAGAAGTCGTGTCAGTGGAAGCACCTACCCCATACTTATGGATGTGGAGGATTGATTGAACAATGTATATGAATTGCTTTCTCGACCACTAAAAATGTAGTTGAATATGAAGTACTTTTGTTGGCACTTGATCAAATTTATTCTTTAGAAGCTAAGAAAGTATTGATCTACAATGATTCATGTTTGATAGGTAACCAGGTGAACAACACCTTCAAGCTAAGGAAGGGAAAATGAAGAAATGCTTAGAAGAAACAAAAAATGAAATATCAACCTTACAAGAATTTCAAATCAAGCAAGTACCACATAGAGGAAACACACATGTTGATTCACTTTCTAGCATGGTAGTAGCAGTGATCACAAAAACAAAATGAGTAATTCCTATGTCATGCCTACCAAGTCTCAGCATCCTAATGGAACTCAAAACGTTTACTACTCTTAAACTTACAAGCATCACCACCACTACTTCACAGATGAGCCCATACTTAGAGTACCTTATTTAAGGAACTCTTCCCATAAATAAGGAAGAAGCACAAAAAATTGCAGTTAAGTTTAAGAATTACACGATTCTTAAGGAAACCTCTTATCGAAAAAATGTCAAAGGACCTTAACTTAAATTCCTTCCTACTCAAGAAGCTTAACTCACGATGAGGTAATTGCATGAAGTTCATTGCAGTGCACATTCAGGTGGGAAGACACTCGCACAAAAGATATTATTGGCCTAACTTGCATAAAGATTGCATTGACTATGTTCGTAGATGTGATAGATGTCAAAGACATGCCAATGTACTGAATTTACTTGTAGGTGATATTAAGGCTATTATTAGTCCATGGACTTTTCAAAAGTAGGGTCTGGACATTAGGCTCTCTACCTATCGTTCCAACCCAAAAAAAGCTCCTTATTGTGGCAATAAATTACTTCTCCAAATGTATAGAAGTTGAACCGTTGGCACAAATACAAAAGAGTGATATAAATAAGTTCACATGGGGAAACAAAATATGTAGATTATGTTTACCATATGAATTAATATCTAATAATGGGCATTAATTTTCCTCCTAGAATGTGGCATCTTTTGTGAGGAACTCAAAATCAAACATTCACATTCCATCTCATATAGACCTCAAGCTAATGATCAAGCATAATCATCAAATAAAACAGTAATCAACATTTTGAGAAAATAGTTAAAAGGAACAAAGGGTAAGGGAGTGGATGAATTTCTTAGAGTTCTATGGGCCACCAAAACCACTCCAAGGACCATAACAAAGGAGAGCTCATTTTCTATGGTATATAAAACTGATGATGTCATTCCTTCTAAAATACAAGAACCCATTTTGTGTTTTGATATATTCCAAAATGAAAATAATTAAATCCAAAGGGAAAACCTACTATTGGTAGAAGAAAATGGTGAGAATGCTTTAATAAGGATAGAGGCACAAAAATGAATAGTTCAACACTCTTACAACAAAGTGATCAGATTCAAAACTTTCAGCGTGGGAGATTGGGTTTTGCATAAAATTCTTGGAAATAAAATATAAAGTACTTTTGGAAAGTTTGTAAAAAAATGGGAAGGACCTTACATGATCTACCACATTATTCTTAGAGGATCATACAAGATAGAAAATGATGGAAAATGAGAAGACTTGAGTTGGAATAGTGAGCTACTAAAAAGTATTATTTCTAAATGGCACATTATGTATATCGATCAAGTAATAAAAGGATATTTACATCAAGAAATGAGTCTTTTCTCGTGAAAAAAATAACGTTATAACCCTTGGTGAGGAGGAGGAGGCCAAATAGACCCCTCCACCAGGGATGTGGGTATAAGGGAAACAAGTCCCATCCTAAGAAAGAGTGATGAGTTCACAAAAATGAATCTCCTCTTTAGTCAAAAAGGATAAGTGATGAAATTATTTTTCAACTTATCCCCATCATCTTGTGATTAAAATAACATGATTATCCCCTAGTTGAAAGGATTGCGCTAAATGCACCCTCTACTAGGGATGTGGGTGTAAGAGGCACGAGCCTCATCCTAAAAAATGGTTATGAGTTCACGAAAGTGAATCTCTTGTTTGGGTCAAAAAGGAGAAGTGATGAATTGATTTCTCCACTTATCCTCATCACCTATCTCGTGAATAAAATAATGTGATAATCCCTTGGTATGGAGGAGGAATCCAAATAGACTTCCCACTAGGGATGCAGGTATAAGAGGCACAAGCCCTATTTTAAGAAAGGATCTTAAATTCATAAATGTGAACCTTCTCTTTCGGTCAAAAATGATAAGTGATGAATTGATTTCCTCAGTTATCCCCATCACCTATCTTATGAATAAAATAATGCAGTAATCCTCTAGTATAAAGGAGGATACAAAATGGACCCCCCATTAGGGATGTGGGTATAAAAGGCAACTTTCTCATCCTAAGTAAGATTTTTGAGTTCATAATAATGAGCCTCCTCTTAAACAATAAAAAAAGAAGTAATGACCCCAAGTCCAGTGGAGAATACAAAAAGGTATCCCCATTGGAGTACAGGTAAAAATGATAACTTGATAAACATCTCAAGGTCACAATGTTGAAAATAAATGGATTGTATAAAAGCAGTCTCATTTTATTACATGATTACAAAAATACATAAATTCACTCATCTCTCATGGGAATCCATGATGACCTTTGTGTCTCGAAATGGCTCATTTTCCAATGATCCACTTCTAGATGTAATAAGTGTTATTTCGTACTAGCCTCAATGAGTTTATGCCTTAAGGTACCAACCTCTTCTTGCAGTTTATCACATTTTAATTTTAAGCATTGATTGTCATGAAAGATTGCATTATGTCCTTTGTTAATAAGACAAACTTCATATTGAAGACTCTAAAGCTCTCAATATGCTTCTATATATGTTGCATGCTTAACTTTAATATATTTTTCAACATTATGACCTATATCATATAGTTGTTGAGTAGACTTCTCAAAGTCATGAATGAAGACATTGTATGACAAACCAGTGGTAAGAATCAAATCATAAAAAGGGGAAACAAACAATGAAAACATATTTACCACAAACAAATTATGTTTACCCATATGCTAGATAAAACCCTCATGTTTATTGGTAGCAATATGGCTGATCAATTTGTAGGGGCTAAAATGATGACACAAGTCATCCTAGGCCATAGTATTTCCAAATATACCATTTTTAAATAGTATTGGAAGGCTCCTTTCATGACATACCACATAAGGTACTTCATCTTCATATATAAAAGTTGAATTTTAACATGCACCCTATTTGGATTTTTTAGGAACAGTCAAGGATGGGTTCTCACTCAATATCTTAATGACTCTAGGTTGTAGCTTACCCTAAATAGGTGAAAGAAGTGCCTCGTGATCAATTAGAAATGGGTGCTCTATGTCACCTATAGCAAAATCAGAACCTATCTCACTAAGAGGATTCACCATAACAGACACCACATCATGTTTAGAATCCATCTCATTCTGAAGTTTGCATCCCATCCCATGAGAATGAATTATCTTATTCACACATGGGCTTATGTGGCACCATTTTGCTCGTGTCCACGAGAAATTTGTTCACAAGGTTGTTAAAGTTAATGTTTCTAAATTCCATAGGAACAAAGTACTTGTAGTGAAAATATTAATAACAAGATTGAAATACTTAAATGTAGGACAAAGTTAAAAATGTAAGAGCTAGAATTCTCTCAAAGGAAATTATAGGATTTCTATTCCAAAAGACCTGAATGGCTATATATATTTATACACTTCAAAATCATGTTGAATGCAAAAAAAAAAAAAGGCTGATGCATTAATATTAAGTACAATTGAAGAAACAAGTTTCATATACAATTACAAAATACAACTAAGTTAAAAGCAATATGGGATCTTGGCTAGTTCTTTATAGGGTACAGCTCCAAGGCTAGGTCTCACGGGGTCTTTAGGAGCAAGAGCTCCAGTTGGTGGCATGCCTTGGGGTGTTCTTAAGGTATTCTATATATTTTGTAAACCCCGTATATATCATATGAAAGTGGAAAGGTCTTGGATTTCACAGTATGAGCCCTAAAGTTAGTCATCACAAATGATACTCCCGTATGATAGCCATGGGCACAATATTTCATAAATCTAGGCAATAGTTCATTGAAATTTTTATTTCTTATCCACCCTTACCCGTTCCTCATCCAACTTTGCTCGTTCCTTGATTTCTTTGGCTATGTTATCCTTTCAAGAGCAAAAGTTGATACAACCTTTAATTTTTGGGTATGATCTACCAAGTCGGTGCCCAAATAAATGATTTTGGCCTCTTGAACCCTGAGTAGCTTCTCACACTCTTGAAGCACTTTATCTTTCTCCTTGAGTGTCCCTTGAAATTGAGTGACAAGATCTTTAACCTTATAAGCATGGGTACTATATGCATTGTTTGTAATCTCCACCTCTCTTAACAAGGAAACAACCTACAATATACATGAAGTACTTGTCGACACATGATACTTAGCATTATACTTGGAATTTCACAAATTATATAGATTGCATTACCTCTAACATACGATTGGCATCCATTTACTCGTGGTTTAGCCCGAACTCCTTCATGGTTGTTTGAATCCGAGCCTATTCCTGTTTAATCCCAAAGTGGTGCTATACATCTAACATCTCAGGTTTCCCAAATACCTTCCTTCAAAGATGGTTATCGAGGTATTCTCAATTTGTAAATTTTCAACTTCTCATCATCTAAACAATTTGTGTCTGAATGTAGCATAGGAATGGATTCAATCTCCACTTTATGAGGTGAGTCCAGTTTTCATTTCTTAGGAGTAAAGATTTTACCTTTGAGTTCTTTCCCCTTTAAGGGTAGTATGGATGACTTATTTTATGGGACAACTGAGGCATCCATTCATGGGAAAGTTACCCATGTTGCTTGGGGTAATCAATTTCAATTAGTTTGTCCACCCTAAGACATGACACTAGGTCATTAATTCCAATAGTGTTGAAGTCCATCGCTACATTACAAAAAATAAATATCAGAATTGGAATGAGTTTTTTAATTCAAAAAGTAAAGTACCTCGTGCAAAACTTGAGGGTGGAGTGCGATAGTCCCTTTGCACATTGGAAGCCCTGTAACGAATTTTGGTAAGCATGTCCTTGTAAGTCATGTGGTAGGAATTTTGTAGCTCCAAGTGATGTACTTTTTTCTCTTCCATCATGATCAAGACGAAGTAGCATCTCTTGACCTCATGGTTACGTGGTGTCAGAGTTGTGATTCCAAGTGAAACATATAGGGACCAAGGGTCCCCTGTCTCATATATCACCACCAATGTAAAAGTATTTATCCTTCCATTTGGCTTGACTGCCAGGAAAATTTAGAATAAGACCTCTGAGTGTGATGACCGAGATGTATTCCCTACCTTCATCCACCCCATTCCTTTTTACACAGTACATAGCCTTAACTTACCCTAATCTAACTCAAATCCATACTCCCTACTAATGACAAAAAAACTTAAGAGCATCCTCTATCCATTTGGATTTATCTAGGCTAAGGTTAGATCGTTTGTGCTTAAAAAATGAGCTACCATCTGAGGTATTGGAAACCTCAAACCAATACATAGTGCCTGCTCATGCAAAACGTACCATCTTTAAGGTGGATCATCCATTTTGAGGAGATGTTGAGGAGCTGGTACTAGACCTATATGGGATGGAATAGAGTACATTATTCTCAAGCAATACATGTAGTTTATGGTTAGCATTGTAAGTAATTTTTTACTGTTCTTCCTAAGAAATTTTTTCCACGAGCTCTTTGAGACAAAATTAGAATGCTTGATTTAGGAACCTAAGCACCACTCATTGTGGTAGCTCAAGGTGGTCTTACATCAAAATTTTGTAAAATTACCAAACAACTTATGAAAATATAGGGAAATTTTAACATTTTCCGTTCTTTTCTGGGAGATATATAAAATGTTTTGGACATTTGGAAGATATTTTTAAAAATAGTGATAAGTGTTATTTTATACACATTTTTATATATAAATTCCTTTACATATATACATATATATATAGCTAAATTTTTTTATTTTGTATTTATTGAGAAAATATTAATTTTTTTACTTTTGGGATTTGTTTTGAGATTTTAATGGATTTGTTTATTAGTTTTACTTGATTAAGTGGATGTACTTAGAAAGGTCCATAACTATACTTAGCACTAGGTGCCTAAAACAATGCCATTTTGAGTCACTCCAAGTTGCACGATGACATCATGCATCATTTCCTCCAACACCAGGCTAAGCGACGCATCATTCTCCCAAATGCACTTTGCCAAATGACGTGTCATTTTGTCATAACTCAACTTTGTCGTTCAACCTTGCACGTGCATTGTTTAACTCCTTATCCCTTTGATTGACATGTGGCACTCCCTTAAAATCAATCAATGTGATTCTTACATCAGAATGTGATTGTTCTGTGTATCACTAATCCTATTTCCATTCTAAAAAGAAACTTTTTATCATATGAAGACCTAAACAACACACATAAAAATGAGAGAAAAATTAATATAATCTTGCAATAGCTTTGGCTCCAATAATTCAACATAATCATATTATTTTCTCTACCACTTTCTTCTTTACGATGAAATAGTTAGTTATTGTTATAGATTTGATAAGTTTTATGCCTAACTAAATATTTAATGTAATTGTGGTTAATTTTCAAGACTTAGACTATAGTGTAATTAATTTAATGTCATAAATTATTTGGTTTTAATTCTTGACTTTTGATGTATTAAATTCTATGTTTGAATACCAAAACTATGCATATATGAATTTGGGTGAAAACTAGTTTATTACATGAATATGTTTATATCTAGTCTAAGATTTTAGTACATAATCGCTAATATTCTTATTCAATGTGGTACTATGGTTGCTGTGATAAGTAGGGTTGAATATCTATGATAAAATTTTAGAGATTATTTTAATCTTACTTAGTTTAGTTATCATCTTTTTAGATCTTAATACAATTAACGAATTAAAATAGGTTGTTCAGGATTTATTAGCAATCATATCATTAATTCAATACACAGTAAGAAAATGTGGAAAATGTTAAATGGATCTAGATTTTTATAGCTAAAGTTAAGATTTCAATGACAGTTTTAAATTATGAAAGTAATTTTGAACTTAAGAAGCTAATTTTCATTCATGAAATAGTTAATAAAATTGTAGGCTAGTGATGAGGACACTCTCATAATCACATGTCTCTCATCATTTTTGTGCAATTTGCTTCATTATTTTATGTTATTTTCTACAAAAACAACTTGAAACCCCATTTTTTAATTTTAATTAATTTACTAATGAATTAGTAACTAGTAGTAGGAGTTGTTCTCGATTCTCATGAATACAAAAACCTTTATTTTTAATTTAATTATGACTATGTATATTTGTATGTGATCAAGCATGTCAAACAACATATTCATATCGGTACCTTTACTTTATTATTTTTTTTCTTGAAAATATCATGATAGCAACAAAGTAGTCATCTTCTACTATTTTTTATTTAACCAGTTTTGTTGGCACAAGGCTTATGCCTAGCTTCTTATAGTTGAATCTATATTTTGATAAGAGAATATTAACACATTTTATCCTTAAGGTATGATTTACATTTTTCACTTTAAACATGCTTAAACTTTGATTAAATATGTACTATATTGAGTACCATTTAATGCTAACAACTATTCAGAAATAACAATATAGTTAAAAAAAATACCACAAAATTCATTCCACGAGTAAAAGGAAAATGAGCAAACCAAATTTTGTAAAAATCATACTACAATTGTCAAAATCTTAGCAAAAATCCAACTCGATTGGTTTTGTGGGCTTATTTAAAGCAGGTAGCAACAAAATACAAGTTGCTAAAAATATACATGTTATACAATTATTTAGTAAAAATAATACAATTGGTACAACTATAAAATTTCAAATTACATTATAAATTAATTTATAGTATAACTTATGTTTATTTTGGTTATAATTATATGTATAAAGTGTGTTCACATATATGAAAGTATTTAATTGTCTAAAATAAATAAAAAATAAAACAATTCCAACAAAACAAAACCATCAATATATAAAAAATTTATTGACCTAAATTATATTATTTGTTGAAGCTGATTTATATTAGGTTGCATTCTCTGGACATGTAGACCTACAAATCATAAGAAATCCATGTTAGAATGGATGACATTAATAGGTGTCATATCCGTCTCATGCTTAAATTAGTTTATGAAAGAAAAGTTGTGATAAGAGGGAGTATGAGTGTTGAGCTCAGGTATTTATGCATACATTTTTTTTGTTTATGAGTACCTATTTAAAAGTATTAGAGAATAACATAATCATAAATAATTAATACCGATTAATTAATATTTAAATATTAAATTAATTAATATATAATTATTTAGAATCTTAATGACCTTCCATAAATATGGATTCTATCATTAATATTTATTTTAAATTTAAATATTAAAAGATATACCTGACTGTACGCTAACTATATGATGAGCAAAAACCGGCATCGCCGATTCTTGCCAATACTTTGGTTTTAATATTTATAAAACTCTCGCAAGTGCACGAATCATTTCGTAGAAAATGATTAGTATACTCCCAAGGTCGATCTAAGGAAGGAATGTATGTGGTTTTTAATTTATTATTCAAACTTTTAAAAACGAAATTAAATCCTAAACATCCTGTCACGATAGTTTGGTTTTTGTGTTCCTAATCTAATAACATAAAAATAAACATATATACAGATTAATTAAATATAATCTAATAACATAAAAATAAACATAGATACAAATTCAATAAATATTTATCTAAAAATAAATATAAATACAGATTCAATAAATATTTATGCAAATTTTATCATTTATATTAGTGGAGTATTTATGGATATAATAACTAAATTAATTATGCTTGCTCATATTATCTAGGTTATTAAAGATATAAATTGATATTTTATTGATTCTCTCTTTTTTATATAAATACCACCTTTGGTGGGGTTAGATATTCTTTGTTAACTAAACAAATCAATTAACACCTATGGGTGGGGTTGATAACTAATTTGGTTAATTAAATTAATTCCTTTTTCTAAGAGATTTGAAAATGAACCATTTAAATGCCACCTTTGGTGGGGTTAGACAATTTAAACTTTATTCAAGGTGTCCAAATTAAACATAAGAATTTAATTATCCGAGTACTAACTTTCAAGTTTTAAAACCACTATTGAAAACATGTTGTCAATACATTTTCACATAATAATTCTTATAAAAACTTTTGAAATAGAGTTTCACTCTAACTACCGGGCGATTGTACCAACAAATAAAAGAGCACTACTCTAAATTAGACCGGATAACTAAACCTTAAAATCTAATTTTCAGATTTAAGTTTGTAATGAAAAATAATATATTTCTCTCTAACATTCTTATTATAAAATCTTGAATAAAAATAAAATCAATTCATTTTAGAAATTTTTACCTATTTAATATTTCGCAAGCATAACAACGTTATTATTACATCATGTTTATAAACAGCCAGCACAGTTAAATTTAATCACAGACAAATTAAATATAACATGTAAGAATAAAGCATAAAAATAACTGTAAAGAAAATAAAATCCTTACAGAACTTCGACGCTATTCCCGTTGCTGGAAAACCTCCAAGCGGAATTTGCACTCCCATTTATTGAATCAAAAAGCTAAATTATTACAAAAACATTACAAGTTCCTCTCAAAAAGAGAAGAACTCTAAAACTAAGAGAATTGAACTAAAAACTAAGAAAGAAACTAAGAAAAGCTTAGAAACTAAGAAAGAAACTAAGAAAAACTCAAAAACTAAGAAATGAGAGAAAGAAAGAAGAGAGAAGTGTGTTTTGAAGGTGTTTTTTGAAGTGAAGGGAAGGGGGGTATTTATAGGTGAGGATGGAGAGAAAAAATGAGTAAACAAATGTTAAAAAAATGTAAAAACGCGTAATGGAAATGTTGAGGTCATTAATGACGTCATCATGACGTCATGGGGGCGGCTGCACGTGAAAAATGGGGCGAAAAGGCGTCGGCACGCGCGGAAGGGGCTGCTGGGTGCGTTGCGCGCGTGCAGCTCGGTGCGGGTGAACAGGACCCACGCGCTGGGGCGCGCGCGGATTGGGGCGCTGGGCTGGGCGCGATTTTCTCCTTTTTGACATTTTTGACCTTTTTGACCCATTTTGTCCAATTTTTCCATGATTGTTGACCTTTCCCCATTTATTTATTAATATATTTGTGATGTATTGCTTCAAGTATTCTTCTTTGAGTCTTTAAGTTGCGTTTTTAGGCCAAAATACCTGAAAAACAATAAAAATACCCGTGATTCCGAAAAAGACAAATTTATATAAATATATGATAAAACATATAAATATATATATTTTTAATCAATTAATGTGCATAAAATCATGGTTATTTTAGTGCTTTTTGAGCACTCATCACTATACCTATTTGACTTTTCAAATTTAATATAGACTAATGAAATGAGGTTGCATGTATCTGGTGATTTTCTTATCCAACACAAGACCTCTAGGCTACTTGGGTCACTTCTGGCAGTGTGCATAGTCTAGTTATCTTGTCCAGGTATGATTACTAAGTGATAATTGGCTCTGGAGTGTTTTAGCTTAGTTGTGTAGTAGGTATCCCAAATATATTTGTTCCAGAATAATGTTGAGGTCATAACTTTTCAACGACTATTATTGTGTTTCAATTGAAGTCCTAGTTGGAAATATATGGCTTGTCAAAGTTTTGGGGGGAAAGTCAACTATGGATCCTCCAATTTGACTTCCTAAATCTGATATCTTTTGAGCTTTATTTTTCCTGATCTTCTCCCAATCTATGCCCTTGAATCATTAGTTGATAAAAGTTTGAAATTGGACCTATCAGTCTATATATAGACCTATACTCTCTCAACTTCACTCACAACTTTTCATTCTAAATCCAAAGTCAAAGCTCTGAGGAGAAGGAATGGAGAACAATTTCCTATCAATCTATATATAGACTTGTTCTCTCTCAACTTCACTCATAACTTTTCATTCTGAATCTAAAGTCAGAGCTCTAAGGAGAATGATTAAAGAACAATTTCTTACTTCACCCAACCTTTGGTAAGTGGATTGATATCTTTATTATTCTAATTTGTTTCTTCAATTGAGCTTGAATTTGCATGAATTCTAGGAACTTGAAGAACACTTACACTCTTACAATTTTTTCCTTTTCTTTTTTGTAAATCTAGACTGATAAGCCGGGAATTTTTCTAAGGAGTTTTTCTTTTTTTAGGAGGTAAGAGTCCATATTTCTCAACTTCCACTTTGATAAGACTACTCCAAGGAACACCATGATTGGCGGTAGGGCATACACATATCGTCATAAAAAGGGATCCAAGAAAATAATCGAGATGCATTCAAAATTGGGAGTGTATACTCAAATTAAAGTGACTTACATATAGGTTGGCAAGGACAAGACGAAATGGTAGAACCACCGGGAGCCTAGATAGTAAACCAGTCAGAAGATCCATCCATACAACCAACTGGGAAGTAGTGAGATGATAAGCCATGGCTAGATGTAGTAGATAATCAAAAGCTCTAATTGGCCAACCAACTAGCGGTCTAGTAGATGGGTGGTATGGAGCCAATCGACACTTCCCTTACTAGCAATGACGATGACTCTAATAGTCCTAGTAATAGTAGTCCTAATTTCATACTCCAATCTTAGTTCCTACTTTGTTGTGACCCTGTCATTTCCATTGATATTTCTAAATCTATTTCTAATAAGGCCATCCCTAAAGATTTATCAAACTTTGAAGCTAAGTGTAGACTTGTGTATGGGGTTGATTCCATGGTGCCAATCACTATGAAACCTATTGTGGATAAGCTAAGGGAGATTTTCAAGTTTCTTAATGACATTGAAGGGATCATAATCTTTGTCGATTAACTCTTTATTAGTCTCAGGCTCCTATTCCCACCATTGGTTTGCAAATTTCTTTGTAGATTGGGAGATTCCCTAGGACAATTTTCTCCTAATTTCTAGAAATTTTGCTGTCCTACTATATCTTATGGAAGGATTATGGTAGAGAGATGACCCTAGTTGAGTTTTGATCACTTTATTACTTACTTTTTGGGAATAAAGGTTGGTTTAGTGTTAAGCCATACGAAAATCATAGATTCATTGAAGATTTTTTCCAAGTCTAACAAGGGTTAACATCTTTCATGGTTTATCACAACTGACACTTATGGCATGGCGTGTCGTAAACTTGGAACTTCATCCATTAATTTTGTGCCTAACAGTGAGCTATATGCATGGATCTAGCTTACACTTCCGAGGTCATTTTATTGTTTTATTCTCTTTTGCTAACTGATAACTGTATATTATACAGTTATTTTGTCCATTTTATTAATTATAATTGCTATGTTCTTGTTATTTTTAGTTCATTTTAATTAATTAAATTAATATTTAATGTTTATTTTTTAAGGAATATATTTTTAAGAAAATTAAAGAATATGAATCAAAAAAGGACTTAATTGCAAATAATAAAGTCTCAAAATATAATTTAAATTAAAAGAGGGCTTAATTGAAATTAAAAAAAGTTTAAAAGTTAATTTAAATTAGAAAAGGGCTTAATTGCAATTAACAAAAGTTACAAAGTTAATTTAAATTAAATTGGAGGGCTAAAATGCAATTAAAGAATATATTTTTTCTGCACAAGAAAAGAGGGACCACGCGCGACAATGTCCACACGCGCCATACATCGTTAGATCATCAAATCAACGGTCAGGATCAAGTGCGTGGAAGCCAAATAGGACAAAATCGATTGGACCCAATTTTTCTGGATTGCACGCAGCTCGGTGTGCCGTGTGGGGCCCATCTGGCCGTGTAAGCGGATGTGCAAGGTAGAACCCACGTGTCATTGCACGAATTTTCCCATACGAAGCGGTCTAGATAAACATTGTGTGCCATTACATTCCAACGAATCAGGCATTGCCACATGTCTCTAACATTCTTTCAGCAAATCAGGAGCTGACACGTGTCATGTGGTTAAAATAAAAACACAGAAACAACGCGTGTTTCCAGCAGCTTCTGCATGCCCCACGTGTCTTCGAAGGTACTTCTCCCATGCGACACGATCCTCGTGTGCCCTCTCTTCACAGTGAATTCAAGGTTGCCACGTGTCTCATTATTTCTTACAATCAATCATATACTGACACGTGGTATGCGTAAATTGAAATAAAAAATTCCATAAACGTGCATGTTATCCTCGGTTTTTTATTGCAAAATATTCTCTCTCCGCGTTTCAAGAATGTCTCCCATGCGTATATAAATTAATATTTTCGATGTAATATTTGTCTATCGTGTGTCTTGAAAAATATATTTTATGATGTATTTTTTTTAGAGTGTTGGAGCTATAAATAGGAGATTATTGTGATAAATTTAGGAGGTTGGAGAGGAGGTTAAATTGTTGGACTGTGGTATACATAGAAGCCATTTTTGGCTTCTATTGTGTTTTACGTGTTTTAGAAATTTGAGAGCTGAAACAAATTTTAATTTTCTTTTATTCTTAATCTATTCCTTAAATGCTGTAATTTTAATTTTATTTATGAATTAATTTAATTTTTCTAGGGTTGCGTTTTAGTTAAATTTATGAAGCTTGAATAAATTATTTTTAAAAGATTTATGAGATTTTTAATTTGTTTATTCTATTTGCGCTTAATGCTTTTGATTATTGGAAAATTTATCAATTGATCTGTGATACTTAAATAAACTTGGAAGATGTATTTTTGTGTATATTTCTTATGGATAGAATAACATGTATATATAAGGGATAAGAATATACCTTTATTTTACGTGTGGCCATTTGAGAACTTTGAATGTAATGAATCTTGGTGAATTATTTTAGCGAGGTGTGTCTATATGGAGCTCGAAAGAGATGTATGGATAAAATTAGGAGTTCTTGGTTGACAAATTAAATTTACAAAAAAATAAATCAAGAGAAAATAATATGATTCGAGTGGATTAATTTGGTGAAACTACAATCCTAGAATTTTCGTATTTATTGTTATAAAAAACTAGTTTAGTTAAAACTCCCATCAAACTTTTCGATCATTTGGATAAAATCAGATTGAAACAATTTTAGTACTCCACAAACTGTAATAGCAAATCTCCGTGGGAATGATAATTTACTTATCAATTTTTATTATTTGTGATCATATATACTTGCATGTTTTATGTTCTCCTAAAGAGACAACACTAACTTTTCTCTCTTGGTCATGGTACATTAAAAGTGATTCAAGTTTAATGACGAGTGGAAGGAATTCATTGATAGACTATTTGCTCTACCTTCTAAAGAGCATAGCTATATGAGACTAATTATTGTTAAGAAGAAGAAATTCTAGGGTCTACAGATTTTCTCATCTATTCCTAAGACTTTGAGTAGCCCTCTTCCCAAAGGTAAGTACTTTGTGTTTTAATTATTGCATTTGGAAAATGATTCCATGTTATTTACCCTTTTTTGTTTTATAGAGATGACTTCATAACATGTTTTTTCACAAAAAGGGTAGTCCTCTAGCACTTTTCAATTCATAAACCAATATTTGGGAGAAAGGAGTTAGAAAGTAAGGGAAAACATGTTTGGAAAGAAAAGAGCATGTAAAGCAATAACTCGCCAATCCGAGGTGACTATAGAGGCTAAGATGCCCAACAAGGCTCCAGTTTCTCCTCTTATTGAGGATTTTGTTATAGAGGACAAGGCTCAACCCACAAACATTCTTCACACACCTTTTGCATCTATTTTCCATGAGTCCCAAACAAGCAAGATGGTTGAGTTGGCCAAAATTGGTGCTACAAGGTTAACTAAGAGTTCCAGAGAAATTAAGATTGCTTTTGAGGAGTATGTTTGTTAGGTCTAGAGTTTCCTTGATCCTATGGAAGTTATTTTCTATACTGCTATATCTAAGAGAGATCTTACCTTAGCTTCACTTGTGCAGGCTTAAAAAGGCAGTTGATAGGATTCTAGTGCATTAGAGAATGCAAGAAAAGCTAAGGAAGCTGCATAGAAGGCTCTTAAAGGTTCCAAGGGTCAATTCTAGGAAGAGTTAGCTAGAAAGAACTATGAATTATAGGATTTGGGTGCCTAGAACCATTTATTAACTACCTAGCTTAAAGTTTTGACTAACTATCCAAACTTGGTTCTTCCCTCATGGAACTTGTCAAATTACACTAGATTTAAAGCTGAGTACAGTAAGTATGATGACAACTTAGATGTTAAGAGGAATAAGACCTTATCTAGAGTGACGGTTTAGACTTCTACGAGTGCTAGGAGTGAGGCCCAGCCCCAATGAGTGGTTAGGAATCAAGGAGAAATTAAGACATGATCTATTATCATTGTTCTATCAAAATATGCCAATAGGGATCACCATCAAAGGACTTGGTGTTAGGTCACATACTTTACTTTGTAGTTTTATTTTTTTTACTTTTAGCCAATGTTTTGTAACTTGACATTTACTTTGTTTACTTTGGAAATTTTTGTACTTCACACTTTACTTTGCAAATTTTTACTTTTCTTATTAATGTGGAACCTGTATATCCTTTTCTTTGCTTGAATTTGTGTTCATTTTTGGATCTTGGAGTGACAACATACCCTTAGTGCTTCTGTAATCCTTGTAGGATGCATTTAGTACTTTAGTGACTTTGGGAGGATGCACTTGTTATTTATATGACCTTGGGAGATCATACTTGATCTTGGTTGGTATGAAGCATGCAACACTTGGTGGTGTAGGGAACATAACTCTTGGTCGATGTGGTGCATGTAACTCTTGCATTAGGATAACACTTAGTCATTCTTTTTGTTAACTTTTTTGGGAACTGTAAGGAAAAATAGAAGTGAGATAGCTCTAGCTATCTAAGATGAAGTTGGTGTCAAAACCCAACATAGGTCTAGGAAAGCCCTGAACTGCACTTGATGCGATGGGAAGAAGTGGATGTAGGACTAAGCATGGAAAATGTAGGACGAATCACGGATCAAAGCGCATTTGGTTGTGCGAATTGATAAACATATTTTTTTACCTATAATTTTCTATGTTTTTAAGCATCAATTTTATATTTTATTTTAGGAATTTTTTACTTTAGAAGGGATTTATGTGTTGTATATGTTCATGAGCTCTTGGAGTAATTTGGGACTAAAATGAATAAAAAGAGTGAAAATAAGGAGAGAAATGACAACTCAAACAAGTTCAGACTAACAAGAATCAAACATTGATGAATTTCATTGTGCGCTAAGGCATAAGAAAATCCATGCCAAAGCAAAATGGCCTCTAGTTTCTATATGGGTTTTGTAATTTGTCTCTCATTGTAGCACTACTAATTTCATTCCACAACAAACTAGCCTCAGGTTTGGAAAAAGCAGTTCAAATTTGTCTTACACCATGACATCAATAATTCCATGTCATAACACACATTCATTTCTTAACCATAAAGAGCTTCGTGAACAGTGATATGTTTTCCTAATTGCTTTCTTAAACCTAAGCATAAATACATCACAAAGAATTTTGAAACCTATCCTAGTCAAATTCTACATTTATTTTACACAGAAATTAGAGAACAAAAATCCTCATTTGTGAAGTTTTTCCAAGAGCTTGAAGAAGGAGATCAACCAACTTTAAAGGATTTAAAGATAAGAGATCAAGAGGGATATTTTAATTGTTATATATTACTTTTCTCTAGGTTTTGATTATAGCTTGTGTAGTTGAATTGATTATGATTAATTTGATTATATTAGACTAGATTTTTTGAGATATTAGTTTTGCTTCCTTAAATGGATGAATATTTGAATAATTTTATAAAGTTGAAATATTTCTTTATCAAAGCTTTTCTTACCTTTTTTTGCGAATTATTATTGGCCATTTTAATTTGTGAACAAAGTAACTATTTTAGAAGTAGTTATCAGACACATCATCTATGTTTCAATTGTGAAATTATGAAGAAAGGTCTAATTTAATAATATTGACTTGTTTTAAATTGTATGGTTAAAGTATTTTCGATAGGATTACTAATTAATTAATTAATTAAAACCCAAACAAGAAATTAATTGGTTAATTTATATTTTGGAGGCTCACAATGATCAAAGGGGTTCTTCTATTTTAAAAAAATCAATAAATTAACCATATATTTTGGGGAGTCACAATGATAATTGAGATTTCTTTTTATTTTTATAAAAGTTCAAAAAAATTTGAAAATTAAAAATCTAAAATAACTAGGTTATTAATTGACTTTAGATATTTAAAAATAATTAACTAATTAATTTTTAAAATAAAAGAAAGTAAAAAGGAAATATATTTTTGAAATTTAATAAATAATTAAATGAAAATAAAAAAGGGTCATGAATTGAAAAATTAGGAGTGAAGAAATAAGTGTCGCACCCTCGCATGAATTTAACTACGTTGGGGTACAAGTGGTATTGCACGTTTTTGGATGCAATTTCAATATCTTGGATCATGACATATTTTTACTTGTGCCATGACACACATGTAATTTTTTCCCAATAATACTAGCCCTAATGCATTCCAATCTTCTTCAATAATAAAAGTAACCAAAAATTTTAGAATAAAGTAATTTATCTAATTTTGTGGATTTTTCTATTAAATTTTGGATTAAAAATATACCAAATCCTAAATTGGACAAAGTGAGGGTGAGGAAAATTTTTGGATTAATTTTGGTATTGTGTTATTTTTTGGATTATCTATAAACCCCTATATGTTTGAGATTAACTTGATATAAAATGGCTCATAAGAGGAGTAGAGTTGATAAAAGAAAAGGTGTGGAAACCCCTCATAGAGTACAATAGGGCAAAAAAATTCAAGTGTAGAGGCCAAACTCATATTTGAGAAGGTCATTGAGATAAATAAAAGTTTCGTAGTGAATGGGTAATGGATTTTGAAATGGGATAGAATTGTCAATTTGAGGGCATTACTGATGTAATAACGACTTTAAGATGAAAATGGTTTGTTAATGAACTAAAAGCCACTGTAGAATCTATTGTTTGGGAATTTTATGCCAATTTCCCAATGCCATCAATTACAAAGGTTAAAGTATGGGGTGTACTGGTCCCGTCTGGCCTATCTGATATTAATGCCCATTATAGTTTGATGGACATACGTTAGGGTAAGTATGAGATTTAGTTAAGTAATGTGAATTATATTGATTTAACATAAACTCTTATTGTGGGAAAGGTTGAGTGGCATTAACCAAAGGGATTTGAAGCCAATTACTTGGGCAAGGTGACCTGTATCTGGAAATATTTTGTCTACTCCAAACTAATGCCCACTACTCATTATAGCTCTATAGATATAGAGAGGGCTATATTACTTCATGATATAATGTCTACAATGACTATGGATGTTGGAGTTATAACTCACCATCAAATTAAATTGTCTACTAAACAACCATGACTTCAGTTACTACTTCCCCAGCTCGTTACTACTTTATGTGCTAAAACATGGACGAATTACCCAAAAGGTGAAGTGTTACTTTAATATGGTGAATTGCTAAATTTAGCATATTATAATGAATGCAAATCGGGTGCTGATAGAAACCAAAGGGACAAGTTGCTTCTTCATTAAGAATGACAATGAAGATTAAATTAATCATCTAAATGAAAGAGCAACTTACTTGGAAAATTATTCCCAAGCTTATTCCACCTAACATGCTGCATTTACAAATCTATAGCATCGTGATCTATCAAATTATAACCATTCCTTCTATGAAATGTATTGGTTAACACTTAACCATCTCGAGGTTGATTCAAGTCATTTAAGAGAACCCAAGAATCAAGAGTATGATTTCATTTTTACACCACCTGAACAAGAACAAGGAATGAATGACATGGATGATTGAGAACCAACCTTGCTATGAAGTTTTATGAATTTTTATTACTTTTGATGTATTTTTTTTTTGTAAACTCTAGCTCAATTGTTTTTATTTTTGGGATTTTATTTTGTTTTATGCTATTTTATATTTAGTGTACTTTGTTTTACTTTAGTTTGTTTTAGTTTCCTATTTATGTGTATTTTGTTTATTTTATTTAGAATCAATGTTAAAATTAACTATTTATTGAGATGTGTGAAAAGTATATAGCATTCTATCTGTATGAATTAAAATTTTGACATGATTGAGGCACCTAATTTTTCAAATCATAAATTGATCACATAAAGAAAATGGGTAGCTTTTCTCTTTTTTATTCTTTATCTTTAATTTACATTTGTTATATTGAGAACAATGTAGATTCAAGATTGGGGGTGGAGGAAAAGTTACATTAAATAAATTTTGGGTAGTTCTAAATTTTTTATTAAACATTTGTTTATATTTACATTTATTTTTGTTTATTTGCTTTTATTTAGGTTCAATTTTGAATTTTTCTTACAAAATTATCATGTTTTTAGTTTATTTTAAGCAAATGATTAAGCGTATGCATTATTGAATTAATATCTTGAACATTTTATGTAATAATGTGATAATTTGTTTGTTTTGTCATAATTTGCTTCATATTTAAATGTTGAAATCAATGTAAACTTGAAATTAGTGTTTAGGAATTAAATAGTGAATACTACCAAGTGAGAATATTTTGAGCCTTTATCACTCTATTTTGAATGATAATATTTTTTTATTCCTTTAAGCACTATTCTTATTATTCAAATTTTTAGATGATTGCTATAGGTTTTGCATTAATGTTAGGATTTTTACATCAAATAAAGTGTTATATACTTATTTTTATTGATTAAATTAAATGACTTAAGTGGAAATTTAAAATGTATGCATATTTCATTCATGCAAGACTTTCAAAAAATATATATATTTAGGGTTTTCTAAAACCAATACAAAAAGATCCAAAATCAGCTACTCATCAAATCCTATGCTTTTCTACGTAGGTCCACTCTTTAAAAAAAATAAAAGAAATATCATATAAAAAAAGAAATAAATAAATAGTATAACTACTACTCTAACCTAACAAGTCCTACAAAGTTGTGTGAAATGGCTATTACAAAAGAATGATAGGAAATAAATCTCCTTGAAGTTATTGCATTTCCATTCATCTCTAAAAGAATATACTTGATATTTGTACTTGATGATTTTAATTGATGCATAAGAATAGTATTTGATTTTTTTATAAATCCTATAATTTTACTACTTTCATAAGATCAAATGTTATGTAATATTTTGAGCCTTTTGATCTTAAAACATATGCTACTCCATTAATTCATTTCTTTACATAAACTCTATTCACATATACTTTGATTAAGTATTTGAACCCACATAATTAGTGTAATATTGAGAGTATGACTTATGAGGATTATAGTCAAAACAAATTCGAATTTGTGACACTAAAATTAGGTAAATCAATATTAATACATTTTTTTATATGGATAATGAATTTATAATTTTTAATTAATTTATACTTTAGATTTTAAGTTATGAACTTAAAAAATACTAGAAACATGAGAATTTTTGTTATTTTTCTTTTTTACTTTATTAATTTTAGTTTTAGTTTTAGTTTTATTATTTATTATTTTTTTATTTCTTTTTATTTTTATATTTAGTTTGATATTTATGGGTATCATAATTAAAAGCTCTCATAAGACTTAAACTCATCCATTAGGGTAGTTTAGGGGTTTAAAGACTTGTTACATACATTAAATGTAACCATGTTAATCGACCGAAGTGATTTAGGATAACTTAATTTTATTTATTTTAGTTTTTGTTTTTTTTTTGTTTTTGCATTCCTTGCAAAAGACTAGCAAAAGTTGGATGAAGGTTATGATGAGTGATTGAAAAGCACTGAATATTATCGTGATTTATTTACACTTTAATGTCAAAATAGATTTATATTTGCATAATTTTATCATTATTTAAAAAAAAACTATGTTTTTAGAATCACTGATATATTTTGTATTTTTAGATATTTTTGGCTTCAAAATGATTTAGTTGATAAATACTTGCAGAATCATATTTGAAAGTACTAAATTGCAACATGGAAGAATAAAAGAATAACATATGTAATCCTTACATATATACCAACCAAATGTAACGGGGTAAAATAGAAAGAAATTAGAGAAATGCAGTTTAATGCATGACACGATGAGAATATATGTGTACCGTGGTGCGACTGTCATGGATTGTAATTGAACACGTATCATAATCGATGTAGCCTATGCTGGTGGAAAAATGTGTCGTGGTATGCATTAACATATCCCTTATGATCCACTATTTTTTCACCTTTTTAGCATTTAGGCCATCATCCCTTAGGTTCAAACATGCCAAATCAGAGAAAAACATCTGATTTCAAGATAGTGTTTGTAGTTTTTATTTTCTTAATTATGTAGTATTTTTCAATCCAATAAAGAGTATAGGCATATCTATTTCGAGGGTTTTACTAAAGGTTTGTACACTTAATGATACTTTTGAGGTATAAATTTAAATGTATTTCTTTTATTTTTAGAATTAATTTTATGTACTGTTTTGAATGTAATTTTTAATACACTTGCTATTTATTAAATTGAGCATGTCTAATTGAATATTACATTGGGATATTAGTTATGTTTTTATGCTTATGAAATATTAATTTAGTTCAATATTTCTATAAAATTAATTGATTTTTATATTGACGACATATTTTTCGTGATAGATTGAAAATATAAAAGTTAGATTTTTAGTATCTAGTTATCGAGATATAATTTGAATTATATTCAATTTTAAAGATTTTTATGACACTTATTATTGAAAAAATATTGACGATATATTTTTCGTAATATTTTTAAAATCTGAAAGATAGTTTCAGATGTATCAATCTAAAATTTAATTCAAATATCTTAAATGAGAATCTAAATTATGTGCTCCTCCTAAAGAAATGATTTAGATGGTTTGCTATTTCTCTAAAAAAAATATAATTTAATATTAATCAATTGGTGATCCCCACCTATGGATATTAATTGGTTTTTATTAACAAAGAATCTGATATCGTGTTAGGATATTTTCATATAAAAAGAAAAAATTAGTATTATTAATTTGCATCTTTAATAACCTAATTAATGTTAATCAATTATGAATAACTAACTAATATATCACATAAATTCTCTATTAAGTATGAAATGTTTATCTGCTAAATATTTATTGAATTGATTTTATCTTTAATTTTATGTCAAAAAATTGCGATAGAATTTTTAGGTTTATTTTTTATTTCCAAGAGTTTTGTTAAATTATTTACAACCATGTAATTTCTCTTTAGACTAACTTTAGAAGTATACTTATTACCTTTAGAAGTATACTAATTAAACATAATGTATATTCTATATTATTCTATTAACTATTACATGTTTATATGTTTGGACTTAAAATTGTCAATTAATTTCTATTTTATCATTGTTTGCAGATATTTCATGGATCCTATGGTACTAGATCTTAGATCCAAATGATCCATTGGGGAGTTTTAAAAGAAAGGGTTGGACAAATATACTTGATGTTCCACTTAACTCAGATGATAGAGTACTCATTCTATTTTATGCTACTCATAATCCATTAGGGGAAAATGGCCGTCAATACTAGTATAGAGTATTGTTTTTTTGGTCAAATACTTTAGTGCATTATGTATTGTTTAGGAGTGTTTCAAATTTATTAAGTTTAAATCAATCAATTTAATTCAAACCAATCCATTCTAAATGATTCAATTTTTCCTTTTATTGAGTTGGTTTCGTTACATATATTCCAAATCCGATCCAAAAATGGCTTGGAGATCAATTCTTGACTTTAAAATCCATTAGTAATCGATATAAATCATACTCTTATTATATTATATCATTTTTCTAAATTCAAAAATTAACATTGTTAGTATTTTATAATATTTTTCAAATAATGGTTAGAGTTTTTAACCCTTAATTCTCATCTCTTCTAAAGTCCAAAATATGACTCTAAGCTCAAACACAACAAGAAGATATTTATCTCTCTCCATCATCGAATACTGTTATCAAAATTTTAATCTTCTTCGAGCTTTCACCATCGTGGGTCGTGCATCTTTTGCCATCTTTTGTCTCCATCCTACATCTAGTTAGAAGCAATTGCATCATTCTTTTTTAAATAAGCACGACAAGTTGGCAAGGTCAACAAAAAATATTTAAATATAAAATTCAATTTATCCAACCCAATCTAAAGGGTTTGATTTGGAATGATTTTATAGGTTTGGTTCTAGTTTTAATTCAAATCCAAAGAATCCATCATATGCACCTCTAGTATTGTTGATGTGTTACTCCCGATATTAAAAATAACACTAATATTTTTTAAAAAATTATCACATTTTGTATAAAAATAAATCTTACAAGGATAAGTCTGAATATACAAATCATCCTTTATACGAATGAATAAATATTTTCTCATAAATGGTTCAACTAGTGTTCTAGTCATAAGATTCATCCATTTATGTTTCAAGTTACAAATTTAAATCACATCAAATATCATTTATTAAAAAAATCAATAATTTTATGACTCAACAATATGTACCCTATTTAAATATATAAAATATATTAGTTTCGAGCTTAAGTTTAATTTAATTATTAAAAAAAAGAATATTTCTCCTAATAAAATAAAACGATTTCTTAAAAACCCATGTGATTTTGAACAATCTATTTAAGATGACATTTGGTTCATAAAATGAAAATATAATGAGAATAAAAATAATAAGAAGACTTGAACTTAAAAAAAATAAGATTACTATTTTTATTTTTATTTGAGTAATATAATAAATAATGATAAATATTAAAGTAAAATTTATAAATAAAATAAAATAAAATTAGAAATAATTTTTTTAATTTTGAAAAGATAAAATTATAAAAAAATAAATAACTATATAAATATAAGAAAAAATAAAACATTATAATCTATTTTTCATAGTATGTGACGAATGAAGTAAGTGCATTTTATTTCGTATATACCTAATAGTGCATTTAAATGCAATCTAAAGCTATAGAAGGATTAATGTCATAGATACTCCTAAGTTTTAAGGAATCTTAAAAAATACCTCTCAAACACAACGGAAGTTAAATTTAGCAGATTTCCATATTTGTTATATGTCATTCAGTTTCATTTATTTCATTTTCACTAGATTCAGTGATAGTTCTTCATTTATCTTCTCTAATAATTTTTTTGTATATTTCATTTATTACTGTATCCAAGTATTCCCTTCTCATGGAAGCATTTTATTGCATTAACAAATGTTATTGATCTGTTAAGTTTGAAAACCAAACTTTAACATTTTTTGTTATTTTATGTGCTATAAGTACCCTACAGATTGAAGGATTTATTTGGCTAGTTTGAGAGGTTTGTATAAGCACACTCAAACCACTATCCCATTCATCTAAGTATTTCTTCCTATCTCTTATATAGTTTAAATCTAGAAGATTAGACTTATAATTATCATGGAGTTTGAATTCTAATGAAATATTACCTCTAGTTCCCCAATGCAACTCTTCTTCCATTTTAGGTGGTTGTCTTCTTCTATATGTGGTATGAGGTTATTCTATTCTTTGCCTATTTCTTTCTCCCCTATATGGGTCAGATGTTTCTTCTTGGTAAGGTACTAGTAATGAAATTGGTTTCATATGACCTTTTAGGGTCATGTTTTTTGGTTCAGAATCATTCTTATTGAGTATTGTCATATCATCATCTTCTTTGTTAGTACAAATTTTTTCATTATAATGTTCTTCTATTTCTTCATTAGTTAGTGTCAATAAACTGACTAATTTTTCTATATCCATATTGTCAGAGTTCATGAATTTTCTTTCTAATTCTTTTCTATATTTCATTAAATTGAAATTATCTCTTTGTTCTCAAACTATTCTTCATTTTTTTCTTTTCTCATTTTTACGAATCAAGAAATCTGATCTCTTAGGTGGTTCTTCTTTTAGTCCTTCTAACGAATCATATTTATGACCTATTATTTCATTATTTCTATATATGTTGTATACATCTTTTCTTAATTCTAAAAATTCTTTGTGTATATCTTGTTGTAGTTTATTATAACCACATTCCTTTATTTCTTTAAGTAATTATTTTTGTACATATATTATTTCTTATAAATATTAGGAATTTTACTATTCACTTCTGCTAAAAGATACCTCTAAAATATAACAGAAGTTAAATTTAGTAGAAAGTTGGGAACAAAGAAATAGAGAAACTATATCAGATACTATAAGAGGAAGAATAAGAAGCCTTAAAAAATGAATCATTATTAAATTCCAAGAAAGAAAAGAATATAAACAGCTACGAGAAAATGATAAAATCTGTTCTGATATAAACGATTTTAGGATACCAAGAAAATATGGATGTAATATAAAATCTTATAAACAAAAATATAAATATAAAAAATATAAATTCAGAAAATAAAATTTTCAAAAATATAAAAAGAGATTTAATAGAGAAAACTACAAGAAAAGATATTTTAGAAAAAAAAGTATAAACCTTCTGAAAACAAGAATTATTGCCTTTTAGAAAAGAAAAAAATGCAAATGTTGGATCTGTAATGAAGAAGGACTTTATGCCAATGAATGTCCAAGCATACTTCAACATAAAAAGGAATTTCCAAAAAAGGCAAAAATCTTGGAAGAAGATTTCAAAATAGAATTAGAACCAATCGAGGAATCTAATATAGATGATACTTATAGTAACTATTGGAAGAAACTGAGAAAGAAATAACTAACTCAGAATATGAACACTCAAATTGTGGATATTCTTCATCAGAAGATGGATGATTTGTATAGTATTACAAATCCAAATAATACTTACATTAAAGTAGGACCAAAATTTAAAGGCTATAATACTTATCATTTACATGCATATATAGATACATGAGCTAGTATGTGTGTAGCTAGTAAATATGTATTTCCAGAAGATAATTAGAAACAAGCGTCAAAAGATTTAATTGTAAGAATTGCTAATAATACTACAATAAATTTGAATAAGGTATTAAAAGATAATGATATAATGATAGGAGGAGAAAAATTTCACATTCTTACCATATATCAACAGAAAACAGGAGTTGATTTGTTAATAGAAAATAATTTTCTAAACTTATATCAACATTTCACACAACATTTTGACAAAATAAGTCTCACACCCTTAGAAGGAGATTCCATCTATGTTTCAAAAATAAGAAAAGCTTTAATCGTCTAAGACCTAACTTTTATGTAACAACATAAAAAGCAAAAACATGATGAGATCGAAAACCAGCAAAAGCTTTATTTAGAAAATATTTCATTAGATATAGAAGAGAAACAAAATTATTTTCTCAATTAAATACAAGAAGATAAATCCCTAACAGGTATAAGAAAACTATTAAAAACAGTTAGTTTAGAAAATTCTTTGGATCTAAAAATAAATAAATCTAAAACAATAGTCAACATAAATTAAGAGATCCTAACAAGATCATAAGAGTAAAACTAATGATTTATACTCCAAAAGACATGATTGAATTTAGAAAACAAATTCAAGAACTTTTGGAATTAAAATCATAATACCAAGTAATTCACCTCATTCTAGTCCAAAACTTTTGGAATTAAAAGAGGAAAAAAAGAATGGTAATAAAATTTAAAGCATTGAATAAAGAAACTATTGACGATGAATACTTCATTCCAAAAAAGGAAGAATTACTATTTTTAATAAAAGGAAAAAAATACTTCTTGAGTTTTGATTGCAAAAACGGATTTTGGCAAATAAGACTAGATGAAAATCTCAAAAACTAACGACATTTAGTTGCCTCCCGTAGAACAATTCCAATGGACGGCTAGATCATTTGGATTAAAACAAGCTCTAAGTATTTTTCAAAGATATATGGATAACATTTTCAAGAAATTACAATATATTTGTTGTGTTTACATAGATTATATTTTGGTTTTCAATAATGAATTAAATAAACACTATTTGGATATTATCAATATTCTATAAGAATGTAGAAAAGAAGGCATTGTACTCTCTAAAAAGAAAGCAATACTTGCTCAACAAAAAATTAAATATTAAGGGTTGAAAATTGAAGATAGAAACATAATCTACAACCCCATATACTAAATAATATTCAAGGTTTCCCTAGTGAATTAAAAGACAAAAACCATTTATAAAGATTTTTAGGATGTTTAACATATGCAAAAGCATATATCAAGAAACTTGAAGAAATGAGAAAACCAATAGAAAGAAAATTGAAAAAAGATCATATATGAAAATGGACCGAAGAAGATACTCTATATATGGATATAGTAAAAGAAAAGGTAAAAAATTTGTCAACTTTATATCATTCAGGACCAAATGATAAGATGATAATTGAAACAAATGTTTCACAAGAATATTGGGGAACAGTTCTTAAAGCAAGAGTAGATGAAAAAAATGAATATCTTTGTAGATATACATCATGATCTTTCCAAGGTTCAGAATTAAATTACCATAATAATGAAAAAGAATATTTAGCTGTTAAAAAAGTCATTAAGAAATTTGCAATATATGTTATAAGCTCTAGATTCATTGTTAAAATAGATAATAAGAATTTTGATTGTTTCTTAAAAACTAATATTGTAGGTGATTACAAACAATGAAGATTACTTAGATAGCAACAATGGTTCAACCGTTACAATTTTGATATTGAACATCTTCTAGGCCATAAAATAGCTTAGTAGATGCCCTTATCAAAGAATTAGTACCTCTAACTATTTTTATGCTTTAATGAATGGAACATCTTAACATCAAAATTAAGATAAAGGAAATCGGGATAAAATCCTACAGGAATAACTCGAGTTGCTATATCTCGAGAAATCTCTTATAAAGACAGGAAAGAAACAGGAAGAACTTAATTGTTCAAAACAACCTCTAGAGACCAGAAGCTCAAAAGATGAATCTTCATTAAAAATTCAAGGTCAAAATTCTAAAGATAAAAAGGAAGAACCTAATAGTTCACAAAAGACTTATGAAACTAAAAAGCTCAATTGCGTATATAAGGCAGAAAAAGAAAAACAGAAAAAGTTTTTGTGGTCTATAATGGCCCAAAACCAAGAATTTATAACAATTAAGCAGAAATTAGTAAATCGATTTTAGGAATTAATGGAGTAATTCATAAAGCCCTCACTAACAGAATAGCAGTCGAAGGTAGTTATGCTAACTACAAAAGACCAAAACTAATAACTCTAGAGGAGATAGTAAGAAATTATTCTACAACATTACAAGAACAACCTATAGCTCCAAACAGATTGACAAATCTTGGAAAAATAGCAAGTCCTCTAGTGCTATTTAGAGAAGCATATCCTTTAGAGACATCAATAATAGTAAATCATTCAATGCTATTCAGGGAGACATCCCCTAGAAATACTCCAATTATTGAGGATGAGAAGGACCAATATAGAAACCTCAACAAACTATAATGGTTGCGTCTTTATAACTTGGCCAGAAAGTCTACCCAGAAACATATTAAAGATATGAAGTTCTATACTACAAACAAGGAATTTACGACATGAAGTAAATTCAATATCTTGGAAGGAGTTGATACAATATTTGTGTATAAAGCCTTTCATGTAGGATTAATAGAAAATATATATCCAGGAATTAATTTAAGTAAATTAAATTATTTTCTAGAGAATTTTAAAAGAGAAATCAAGAATTTCAAAAGGAATATTGAAGCAGGTGATAAACCTATTTATCTTAGATTTTTCAGTTCATTAATGGACTTGAATGAAAAATGATGTATTAGTCCATACCACTTCATCAAGATAGAGATTTTCAACACAAACAGAGAAGTTCCCAAATCAAGAGCACTTCTAGAAAATGAATTCAACACAGAATAACTCTGTGTACTAAGAGGTCAAATACTAGGCCAAATTTACTATCAACTCAAGAAGATTGACAATTCTACTGATATCAAAGTAAATTATTCGACTAGTAAAGTCATCATCATTTCCCATAGTAGCATGACTTTGTTAGAAGAAGATGGTGAAAATATTATCAATTATGAAACCAATTTTAATTGCAACAACCTAGAAACTGGTCAAGAAACAAGGAAGGTATTCTGCTTCTATGCTAGAAAAGCCACCAAAGACCATAGATGCATTCTCTGCATCAAAGATCGAGAAGATGAAAATGCGTCATCATCGACGTCATTAAAAGAACTGTCAGTAGAAAATGAAAATGAAAAATAAGGAAAGAAATTGTCGACAAAAGATGACAAAAGAAATAAAGATGTAGATGCCACATTTTAGTCGACAACATGTGCTAAGGAAAAAAATAGTAGCTATCTTTTAAAGCAAAAAAGAAGACGAATTATTAAAGAAAAGGTAAAATAATAATTTTAGTCTTGTAAACATAGATTCCTTATGCTATAAAAGGAACCTTTTTTCTCATTTCAAAACACACACGAATACATAACAGAAATCCAAAGCTCTCTACTCTGAAACAAACAAAAAACTCTAGCATAGAAAAACCCTTTATCTAGAAATTAATATTATACCCAGTAATTATGAGCAGCTAAACACCTTTTCAAGGTTCTTAGTTGACCTTAAGTTATAATAATTATTATCCTATGAATAAAATAAAATTCAATTATTATTCTCTAGTAAGTCAACTATTGGACACCATTTATATACGGACGTAGAAGACTCATTATTGTCAAGAAGGCATTGATGTTTGAGCAAAGTTGAGACATAACATGCATAACAGTTAAGAATCTTGAATGATTAAATATTCGTTTACATAAAGTTATAATACTGCTAAAATAAGAAAATGGAAACTATTTTTAAAAATAAACTAATAATTCCAAATAAAATCAAATATAATTCTATTAGAAAAAATTGATAAATGTTATCTCTATCATTTAAAAGAATACTTTAAAGATGATGATTATGAAATTTGTCTTGAAAATTTTAAAAGATTTAACACCTTATTAGATATCTACACATATTATATTAAAGCTATCACAATCATCATAGATCATCATGTTTTAAGGATATTAAAAGATTATTTTAGTCAAAAATATGTAAGAACAGAGGAAGATGAATTCAATAGCTTAATATTTGAATACTATTTCTTTGAAGATTATAATACACTATATGTACACAAGAAAAACCTGTTTGTATACTACGAATATGATAAAATAATATGCATTTAACACATATGACTTTTCAAAATAATACTCTATAAATATCGAATTATTAGTACATAAATTAAAACTATTAAATTTAACAAATAAAAGAATAATTTTTAATTTTAAAAGATAATTAGTAGATTCATGATTAGAATTAAGTAATTAACATAATGAAAAATATAATATACTATATAATTATAATGAATATAGAATAGAAATTAGATTTATACTAATAAATAATAAGTTTTTTTAGACAAATTATTACATTCTGTAAATATATAAATATCATCACCAAAAAATACTATTTTATTAAAAATAAAAAAATCAATGTAAAATTTAAAAACTATCTTAAAATTTTTGAGAATAAATAAGGATGTCTTAAACGGAGAAGACATTTGAGATATTTTCCCGTAAAAAAGTTTCCATTCTTTTTTCCATTGTAGATGTAGCTCAGAAGATTACTGTGATTATCTTTATGGGTCTTTGTTAGGGTTCGATTTTCCGTTTGTTGATTTTGCTTTAGAGTTTAATCGTCAATGGAGTCTTTCAATTTTCATGATGGTAATATCTACGATTTGCTTCAGACCCGATATGTTGATGTTCGAAGAGTAAGTTCCACCTTCTTATCGATTATTTTTCTTACCCAATCAAATTGCTTCTAGTTTTCAATCTTGGTTTTCTCTTTGTATTTTTTTTTGGGTATCCATTTGTTTTGATTCAGATGCATTACAATCATACTGCGTGACGTTGATTTTATGATTGGTGCTTGTGAGTTGTTTCTGATCTCTATGCTTGGATGAAAGTATTTGAAAGTAGATAAATTTCCATCCCAAAGCTACGAGAGTGTGAAAAATAAGTCATTTTCGTAGAAACCATCATTGTATAAGATTGTTAAATTGAAGTAGGCTTGATTGCTTGTATCTGGAATATACCTCGGAACCGCTTATGTTAGTATAATTTAAGTTTAAGACTCTATGGCTGTCTGCTTTACTATGCTCCTTCCTAATGAATGGAGCTTATAGCTTGGGCATTTATGTTTCTCAAAACAAAGGATTTCCACCAGGAGTTTTTGGTTGTTTTGGTATCCTGTGGATGTCTAACTTGCCGAGAATTTCTGTAGCAATTAGTTGTACTGTGGTGATGCTTTGTTTCCTTTTCTTGGTTGCTATGCGGTCGTTTCTTAGGTAAATTTGCTGGATTGCCTATGTGCATACCGTTATATGGAAGTATATAAAATTATTTTTGTTTCCCGTTGGTTATTCAATGATCTTTTGCTTTGGTGTTTATGCAGGATGTCAATCACAGTCTACATATGCACTCATCTTTAGTACGAAGGCTTTCTCAGGAAAAAGAATTGGAGGTTGGTGAACATTGGTTCTTAATATATTATCATAGAACATTAGGAGTTTTATTACCAATGTCAAAATTTTCTTTTTTTCTTTAGCATATTTCTGACTCTATTAGGACATTAGAAGAACATTGCTTATGAGCATAAATAATTTTGAACTTTATTATTTTATGCTTATCATTTAAAGCACTTTCATTTTCCTTCTCTTGGTTTACAGGGGCATCAGGGTTGTGTTAATACCATTGCTTGGAATTCCAGTGGTTCACTTATTATATCTGGCTCAGATGACACACGGGTATGTTTCATTTTCACTTGATCTTTGAAACATGATCATTGTTGATAAATCATAAATGTACTTAATTTTTGAAATTAGCATTTGTTGATTGTGAGTTTTCCAAGAATTTGCAGTGAGTATCTTAATCCTTGGTTAGGATTCAAAAGTTCCAATGAAGTTCTTGTTGGTGAAGACTCTATTACTCGAACTCGGGTACAAGTGTCGGATTTGGATTTATATCTAGAAGTTGTACTCGTAAATGTTAAAATTTTAAGATACAGGGATATGTGTCTAATTTTAGATACGAACACTTGGATATTGCTAATTATATTTAAATATAATATATTATAGATAATTAAGTTTATGAGTGTCAACTAAGGTTTTAAAAAACTTGTTCTAATCTCAATGCATAACCCTTCCATTGAGGCGAGGCGTAAGCGTCATAATCATTGACGTGGTATGATGCTTAAGCCTCAAATTAAAATGAAATAAACAATAAAAAACTTTAAATAAATAATAAAAAGACAAATTATCCCAAAATAACATCATTATTAGAGATGTTAGTTGTGTATTAGGTGTCTATCACTAGTTGAATATATTAGTTGTGTATTAGGTACATGTCACCTAAGAGTGTCCCTAACTTTGTATATATAAATATGTAGTGTCTTTGAATGAAAATTATAAGAGTGAATTCTGAGTTTCACATGGTATCAAAGCATTTGGGTTACAAAATTCGGAATTTTTTTTCCCGTTCAAATTAGGGGTTGATTTTGGGTAAATACAAATTAGGATTTAGTGTATTTTTGGGTTCCAACTCGGAACATCCTTTTAGAGTGTACATTTTTTCTCACCGCCGGCACAGGGAGGAAGCCTAGCCGTCGATCGGCCAAACCCCGAAGTCTGGTCACCAGACGAATCGCAAGTGAGCCACACACGCCACCGTGACTTTCTATCAACTTTCCACGCACCGGCGCGTGAGAGCGCGTCCCTGCAGCAGTATTCTCTGATTGATCTCGTGTTGCTCTCCGGCGTTCCCCTGCGTCATCTGTGGTGGTTTGGCACTCATCGCTTGTGATTGTTTAGGTTTGGGTTCTTTCAATTTTGTGTTCTTGTTCGCTACGTGTTTGGTCGCTGTTGTTGTTGGGTTTTGTTTGTTCGTTTGTTCGCTGCCTTGTCGTTATGGCTGAAAAGAAATCTAATGTTGTGACGGATATGGTGCCTATGATGTCTAAAATCACGGACCATAAGCTCAATGGTTCAAATTATTTGGCTTGGAGCCAGACCATTCGAATTTATTTGAGAAGTTTCGACAAAGATACTCATTTAACTAATGATCCTCCTAAAGATGATTCAAAGCAGACATGACTTAGAGAAGATGCCCGCTTATTTCTGTAGATTTGGAATTCTATTGAGAGCAATTTAATTGACTTGATCAATCATTGTGAATTCGTTAAAGAATTGATGGATTATTTAGATTTTTTATATTCTGGTAAAGGAAATCTTTCTCGCATGTATGAGGTATGCAAATCATTTTACTGTGCAGACAAACAAGATCAGTCACTCACGAATTATTTTATGGAATTTAAAAGGACTTATGAGGAACTCAATAGTTTGATGCCTTTTAGCCCTGATGCAAAGGTTCAGCAAAGCCAACGGGAACAAATGGCGGTCATGAGTTTTCTTGCCGGTCTTCCCTCTGCTTTTGAGACTGCTAACTCCCAGGTTCTTTATGGTTCTGAATTCTCCTCTTTACAAGAGGTGTTTAGTCGAGTACTTCGTACAGAAGATACTCCACCTCCACCTGCTCAATTAAATGGTGTTTTGGTCAGCCGAAGTAATTATGAGCATGGATGGTCAACTTAAATGAACAGAAATAAAGGAGGTGACTCGCACAAATTTGAAACTCGACCACATGACGTAGGAGGTATTGTATGTCACTATTGTCACAAACCAGGACATACGAAACATGATTGTAGAAAGCTTCAGTACAAGTATCAGAAAGGTCACTCGGCTCATATTGTATCCACTTCTGATACTTCTGAAAAATCGGTTCTTATCTCTGCAAATAAATTTACCAAGTTCTCACAGTATCAAGAATCACTAAGGAGGCGAGAAAGAAAAACAGAGAATATGACAACGGTTGGCTACTGAGAACTTCTAAAGTTCTACCGTTAAAAAATAGGGTTTTTATACTTTTACATTCACTTTGGGGATAAGTTTTGGTTTTATTAGCTTCTATATGACTTATTGGGTTGAAATACTAATGGGCTTTGTCTAAAAGTCTAAATGTTGATTTAATTTTGCTTTCTAGTCCACAAATTTTCTTTTCTTGGCTGAAATAGAAGCTATAAGCCTCAATAGCATTAATGCTTGAAAAAGGCTAAATTCTTAAAGGTCAAAGGCATATAAAATTTCCAGCACTCATTAGGCTCTCCTTAAGGCTATTAAGGTGGAAAAAATGCACTGATGTTGGCCTTGAGGCTAGGCTCAATACGTTTCTTTTTGAAAACCATGGTGTCAACTAATATTTATATTATTTTTAAATAAGAATCAATACATTATTATTATTTTTTCTTTCCATTATGTTATTATTTTTATTAAAAGAATTCTTTGTTATTTATTATTACAACCCTTTTTAAAAGTTCCGAGAAGCTTATTACTACAACAAAATAAACTTCAAGGCCCAGCTCAATTGATGTTTGAAAGACATGATATTTCTTCATGTGACTTTTAAGTGAAATCCTACTTTTTATCTTATTCCTCTCCTAGCGCTTTTCCTAGCAACCCAATTTTCATGTCCTGATTAACACATGTTCATCTCCTTTTCTTCTCTTTCTTTGTCTTCTTTATCTTTTTTTCTTCTTCCTTCTTTGGTGGTGCTGTTGAGTCGGATTTCAAAATGACATGTCGAACATATATCCTGTGTTGTGTCGATGTTGTGTTGTGTTGACATTGGTACATCAGGGCAAACTATCGAGTTGAGGGAACATAGGGTGAAGATTATTTGTTATAGGGCCCTACTTGTTTTCTCCTTAAAATTTATTTATTGGAGTTCTGATCTTGCAAAACAAGGGACAACGACATCAAGTAGTGTTAAATTTACTTTAATACCTAAGTCAATTTTTTTATAATTGATAGAAAAAAACTAAAGCTTAGTAAAATGATTTTGAGCATTGTACATGAAAAGGTAGAATATCATGTCTATTTAGCGGTTGAGGGCTACAATTCATATTTTTCGCTTACAAATTGTTCTAACAATTTATAAAGAATGTTAGTTTATCACTAACTTTTTCAAATTATACACTTTGGTCCTTTTTTTAAATATTACATCCATTTTCTTTTAAATTTTTTAAAATTTAACGCACTGTTCGAATTTATATAATAGCTATTAGAATTGAGGTGTTAAACAAAACTTAATTCTTTTCTATTTTTTAGTTAATTAAATTTTAAAGTGAAACATATTAAGTCTATTATCTTTAAATTTAGATTAAAATTGTTAAATTTAAAAAGATATTTTACATAATATTACGAAAAAAATTAGGAGAATAAAGTGTAAAATTTAATAAAGCTTTATCCACTTTAACTTTTATAGATAATTGATAAGTGTAAGTGTATCATAATATTAATAATTTGAATAAAAAGTGAATAACAACATCCTAGCCTTCCTTTTTTTTTCTTCCCTTTAAATTAATGTTTTTATTTTTTAAATTTCAACAAAACCAATAAAAATTAATAATTTTAAAAAAGAAGATTAAAGTATACCATTGATTTTCAAACTTTAACTAAATTCATACATAGGTCTTCAAACTTTTAAAACATACGATTTGGTCCTCAAACTTTTACTCACACATAGGTCTATAAACTTTCAAATCTTCCGATTTAGTTTTCAAAATTTTAAAACTTCACATAGATATTAAATTTTTGATCCTCAAATATGTATTTTAGTAGCCAAGTTAGGATTTATTTGTGAAATTTTAATAGTTTGGAGACTAAATTGTAGGATTTAAAAGTTTAGGGACCTATGTGTGAAGTTTTAAAAATTATGATCAAATAGTATGTTTTAAAAATTTGAGAACCTGTATATAAATTTAGTTAAAATTTGAAAACCAATATACACATTAACCTAGAAAAAAAGAAAAAAAAGTGATAATTTTCATTTCACTTCTCTCTAGCTTTCATTTAATTATTATTGTTTCTAATATTTGACAATTCAGAGAAACCCTTGAATTGATTAGTAGGTACAATTTCTCTGTTTCTGTAAAATTCAGTAATGCTCTATCTCAAGTTATCTGTTAGCATTTTATTGATTATAATAATAAGATCAATGGTGTTGAAAGAATTTGTGGGATCACTTATTTTTATGGATCAATGTGCTTTATTCATTTAAATTATTACATATCTCAAGTTGAAACAAAAATCATTTCCTGTAAAATTTTATAGCAAATCAGAAGGGGAATTTATTGACAAAAGGATAAAGGATGGGTGAAGTAGAAGTCAACGAGGTTTTTATAATGGAACAATTATGTTATTAGTTTTTTTTGGGTGATAATTGAGTTCATCAATTTTAAAAAGAAATTAGAAGGAAAATTTATGGGCAGAAGGATAAAGAATGGGTAAAAGCCAACGAGTTTTTTTACAACGGAACAATTAAGTTATTATTTTTTTTAGTGACAATTTAGTTCATAAATTAAAAAAAAAACTACTTTTCCAAGTAGTTTTCAGATTCCAAACTTGTAAAGTAGTTTTTTTTTTTAAAATTGATGAACTAAATTGTCATAAAAAAATAACAGCATAAGTGCTCCATTTTAAAAAAACTTGTTGGCTTATTTTTGTTTTGACTTATGATATGTAATAATTTAATGAATAAAGCACATTGATCTTCTTTCAACAACCATTAATCTTATTATTACAACCTGTAAAATTTTATAGCAAATCAGAAGGGGAATTTATTGACAAAAGGATAAAGGATGGGTGAAGTAGAAGTCAACGAGGTTTTTATAATGGAACAATTATGTTATTAGTTTTTTTTGGGTGATAATTGAGTTCATCAATTTTAAAAAGAAATTAGAAGGAAAATTTATGGGCAGAAGGATAAAGAATGGGTAAAAGCCAACGAGTTTTTTTACAACGGAACAATTAAGTTATTATTTTTTTTAGTGACAATTTAGTTCATAAATTAAAAAAAAAACTACTTTTCCAAGTAGTTTTCAGATTCCAAACTTGTAAAGTAGTTTTTTTTTTAAAATTGATGAACTAAATTGTCATAAAAAAATAACAGCATAAGTGCTCCATTTTAAAAAAACTTGTTGGCTTATTTTTGTTTTGACTTATGATATGTAATAATTTAATGAATAAAGCACATTGATCTTCTTTCAACAACCATTAATCTTATTATTACAACCGATAAAATGCTAATATATCATTTAAGGTATCTCTCGGTGAAGAGCATTACTCGTTTTAAAGAAGCGGAGAAAGTATACCTACTAATCAATTCAAGGGTTTCTCGAAATTGTCGAATCTCAGAAGCCATAGTAGTTAAATAGCCACTAATTTTGGAAATCAATAAGAACCAAAAAAGCAAAATTGCAATCAAATCAGTATCAATTAAACCAAATTAGCAGTATCTGGCAAACCCTGATGAAATTCATCATCAACTCTACTTTTTGTATTACTCTGATTATCAACCGAATACTACACAGCACAGAGCTTGTACAAACTGGACAAATGGAGTGGGAATTAAGCCAAATATCTATATACGGTTTATGAAACGAGTGCTTACAATTACTCAATTGCTTCACTTTTTTGCCGTTTGAGAACACCGACAAGCAAACCAAACATTAAGAATAATACAAACAGTAGAGTTAAACCAAATTAATCTTATTATTACAACGGTAAAATGCTAACATATCACTTGAGATACCTTTCAGTGAAGAGCATTACTCATTTTATAGAAAAAGAAAATTATACCTACTAATTAATTCAAGGGTTTCTCTGAATTGTCGAATCTCGAAAATAATAATAGTTAAATACCCACTAATTCTAGAAATCAATAAGACCCAAAAAGAAAGAAAAATTGCAATCAATTCACTATTAATTAAAACCAAATTAGCAGCATCGTGCAAGCCTTGATGAAATATCATCAACTCACAGACTCTTCTGTTTGTATTATTATGATTATCAACTGGATATTTCACAGCATAGAACCTCTACCAACTGGACAATTGGAGTGAGAATTGAGCCAAATATCTATACACGATTTATGAAACAATTGCTTCACTTCATTGTCGTCTGAGAACACCGACAAGAAAATCGGATATTCAATCCCTGTATTTTTTAGGTGGATCTCTTAATTGTACTTAAAATCTGAAACTACGTCTTTGTTGTTGTTACTATTTGGGGTTTCAATAACGTCGGTGGAGAAATCATCGAAACTAAGGCATATTCGATAGAAAAAGTTAGGCGGACATTTAATTGGGAAGAAAGAGACGTAGATTAAAGCAGGGATAATGATGGCGGCTAGGAGGCAAAGAAAGAAGACAAAAACATGAATCACCATCGGAGTGAGGAGGGTCTGGAAATGGTTGGTAAGGTAGTATTTGAACTATGGATGCGTTCTCCATTGCAGGAGATATAGCTAGCGACATTATCGCTTTATCATAGAGAACAAGAGAGAGAAGTGAAATGAAAATTATTGGAGGTTTTTTTTCTTCTTCTTTTTTTTAGGTATGTGTACATTGGTTTCAAAGTTTTAACTAAATTTATACATAGGTCTTCGTATTTTTAAAACGTACGATTTAATCCCAATTTTAAAACTTTAGGCATAGGTTCTTAAACTTTTAAATCCTACAATTTAATCTAAAAACTTTTATATATAAGTTCTATTTAATCTAAAAACTTTTAAAATTTTATATATAAGTTTTAACTTGGTTACTAAAATACATATTTGAGAATCAAAAATTTAGAATTTATATGTAAATTTTTTAATTTTTAGGGACTAAATCATAACATTTAAAACTTTAAAGACCTATATGTAAAGTTTTAAAAGTTTGAGTACCAAATCGTATGTTTTAAAATTTAAGACCCATGTATGAATTTAGTTAATGTTGGAAAATCAATGGTGCACTTTAATTTTTATTGGTTCTATTGAAATTTGAAAAATAAAACTAATAGTTTAAAGCAAAGAAAAAAAAGAAGGAATTCTAAGATATTATTATTCACTTTTTATTCAAATCATTTATATTGTGATACACTTACACTGATCACAATTATCTATAAAATTAATGTTGGATGAAACTTTATTAAATTTTACACTTTATTGTCTTAATTTTTTTGTAAAATTTTGTAAAATATCTTTCTAAATTTTATAATTTTAATCTAAATTTAAAGATAATAGACTAAATATGTTAAACTTTTAATTAATTAAAAAATGTAAAAAAAAGTTTTTTTAACACCTTAATTCTAACGGCTACAATGCAATTTAGTCTAATTTTTAAATTTGAACAAAGCGTGTTAAATTTTAAAAGATATTAGACGTAACATTACCAAAAAAAAATGTTAAGGGACCTAATTATATAATTTGACAAAGTTTAGTGATAAACTAACATTCTTTATAAATTGTTACAACAATTTGTAAGCAAAAAATATGAATTGTAACCCTCAATTAATTTAATTTTTGCAAGTAAATTTTTAATAAAATATACTAATATCCCTTTTCCTTCTTATTAATTAGTAAAAAAATATTATCATATATAATTATTATTCACTATTTGAATAATATTTCATAAAAATATAATATTTATATGCAAAAATATTAGCATTTAAATAGACTTGATACTCTAACTTTCCACGCATAAACGCACAAAACTATTTTACTAAGCTTCAGTTTCTTTATATCAATTACAAGAAAATTGATTTAGGCATCAGAACGGATTTAGCACCAACTGATGTCACTATCCCTTGTTTGGCAAGATCAAAACTCCAATAAAGCAAAGAACATGACGAATAGAAATTGTTTTATTGGTATTGATTTCTATTCGTTTTATTGGAATAAACTTCAACTTCTCTATATCAATTGCAAGACAACTTAGGCATCATAGCGGATATAATATCCCTTGTTTTGCAAGATCAGAACTCCATAAATCGTTTTATCGGAGCTGATTTCTATTTTGTTTTATTTTTCACTTTATTAGAGTTCTAACATTGCAAAATGAGGGATAGTGACATAGGATGGTGTCAACCCAAATCTAATCCGATGTCAAAGTCAGTGTTCTTGTAATTAACAGAAAGAAACTGAAGCTTGTTAAAATGGTTTTGTGCGTTTATGTATGGAAAGGTGATGTATGGGAAATGGGTCATATTAGTTAATCAGATTTCGAAGTTAGTGTCATTTATTCTCTCGGATTGTGAAAAGTTTTATTTAGTCATTTAGCTTTGAAAAATAGACCAATTAAAAGCAAATAATATTATTTTAATGATTTTTTTAATAAAATATTATTTTTTCCTATCATATGTTATTAAAATGCGATTAAATCACAAGCCATTGCAAGGGTAAAAGTGAAATTGATATGAAATTATTTAAGAAAAAATCATCAATATTAATATTCTAACAAAAAATTATTTAAATATATATATATTTGTTTTTCATTAAAAAATAATTAAATATTAAAATAAAATAGTAACGATAAATAAATATTAAAAATAATATTTTGTGAAGAACATTCATGTTAACTATTTCCTTATTGTTGTTAGAGGCCCGATTTTTAATCGTATTTTAATTACTTCATAGGAAAAAATAATTTTTTTAGTAGTAAAATGATGAAAATAATATTATTTATTCTTAATTGGTACTTTTTGTTAAACTTAGGGGATTCAAAAACACATTTACAATCTTGGGGATTAAGGGCACACTAAGACTTAATTTAAGGGAATTGGAAACGTTTCTTATTAAATAAAGAAGATAATTATCATATTGGGAGATATTCCCTAAATATGCTGTCTGGTTTAATTTTACTATATGTTGATTATGTGTTGATTGTATGCTGATTTTTAACTATTGACCAATCAAATTGTGTTGTGGACCAATGATATCTTTATATAAATCCACACACTTTGTACTCATTGTAGGTTCAACACTTGAATTGTTGAAATGTAACAATTGGGGTTGCAATGGTTAGACATAGGATCTTCCATTTTGATATCATGTTAGAGCATGGTGGTCACTTATACTCCCAGCAACTTGTTATGGTGTGTGAGTCAACAATACTTCCAAAATTTAAGTTGTTGAGAGATAATACAGTAACACATACCGTCAAACACTCAGGTGTGGGCTATATACTTATGAACATCACTTCATGTTCAAAAAATAGTGTTATAGAATTTGAACACAAAGCTTCCCATGTCGGTACTATGTTAGAAAGTGTTGATCACTCAATATTCCCAAAAGCTTAGCTACTAGATGTAAAATTAGATGCATAATGACTAATTTCAATAAAATGTAATATTGAGGTGCTTATCAAAAGGGATGCGGAATTATATATAAAGAGATATAGTAGCAGTAAATAATATCTTTGAATAATTTGGATAGGAATTACAGTAAAGAATGGTATTGATTAATATCTTATGTAATATTATTATCTTAAATAAATTTTTATGAGGGTGGCTGAGCTTGTAATAGATAAGGTCACTAGTGGTCGTAGGAGTATATGGATTGCAACAATAAAAGGTTATTTATTAGCACTTCAAATTTGATTATATTTGGATCTGATTTTGAGAGTAATCGCAAGGTGTGATAGTGGCTCATGTTATTCTCTTGGAGGATTCATGAATCATGCTAATGCTAGATACATGTAAATGTTTCTTATATGCGAACAGTCTTTCAATTTATTCATAGATACAATCAAGTTCTCATAATAATTTCATAATAATTTTAGTTAGGTATCATTTTTGTTCAATTATATTTCTTGTGCCTCAACATTCTGCAGGCACCATCAATTTGCTAATAAGGAATAACAGTAGCTGGTAATCGGCAATGTAGGAACAATATCAGAATTCTTGGTTCCTTTGTTTCTATGAACTAAATAACACCTGGATTTGTACAATTTTATCGGATACATGCCCAAGAATTTGAGAGAGACATGAATGTAATTGGTGTTCACTCTCCCACGTTTCAAGTCACAGGACCGAACAAAAAACTGTTTGATCTGAAATAAAAGTTATCTTAGGAGGAAACAATTATGTCATAATTCATTTAGAGAGGTATAATAAGTCCTGTCATTCAACCAATGAAACAATAATTCACCTAATATAGGAAAACGTATTCCATTCTTGGGATTTCTTTTTTAGGCTTGAATAGGTGACATTTGAGTGAATTATGGAGCGTCATATAGTTTCTCTGGATTGGGGTGGGTACAAAGTTAATGAATGAGGAGAGAAGCCACTGACTCAATGGTAAAAGTAATTGAATTTATGGTTAGTCTAGGTGAGCCAACTGTGGGGAATCCCTAATATACTAATATATTGATATGTCTAAAGAATGCCACTCTCTGTGCTCACTTATCTGCATAAACTATTTTCTGCAGATCAATATTTGGAGTTACTCTGCCAGGAAGCTTTTGCACTCTATAGGTACAGGGCATCGTGCAAACATATTTTGCACAAAGTTTGTCCCTGAAACGTCTGATGAGCTTGTAGTGTCTGGAGCTGGAGATGCAGAAGTAATATTCAAATGATAATCTCATCTGGTATATGGTTTTCAATACGTTTATACTAATTTTTATACTGCTCTTACTGTTTTTCTTTGCAGGTTCGATTATTTAATTTGTCTCGTTTAAGTGGAATAGAGCTCGATGACAATGCTATCACTCCAGCAGCTTTATATCAATGTCATACAAGAAGGGTCAAAAAGTTAGCTGTAAGATTTTGTTAATTATAAATCTTGAAAGTCAATTAACGTGGTGAAGCAATGCTGACATGTAAAAGTTGCAATCCCTGACATGATATAAAAAACATTTCTACTGATCCATAATTGTTTTATGTTTGTAAAGGTATTGATATTGTCTTAATGTTATATATCGGCAACACAATCATAATTTATATAAGTTATGTCATGTATCAACTAATATAACTTTTAATATGTGAATAGACACAATATCATGGTACAATTCCCATTCCTATGGATTTAGAAAAAGAAATTTTTAGTTCACTTTTTGATGGTAGTAGAATATCACTATTTTTGTCTCACTTATTTTCTTGGGGTCAGATTTTCTTGAGGTTGTAATAATTTGACTGTTACAGGTTGAAGCTGGAAACCCCAATGTTGTATGGAGTGCAAGTGAAGATGGGACTTTGAGACAGCATGATTTTCGGGAGGGTACTTCTTGTCCTCCTGCTGGATCGTCCCATCAAGAATGTCGCAACATTCTAGTATGTTTTTGCTTTATTTTAACGCCCTCCTCATATGGTCTCCAATATTTCATGTTACCCAAAAACACTATCTTGGAGTTTCTTAAGTTGCACTGTATTCATGTATATGAACATTGTATATTAAGCAACATAAAATTTCAACGAGACTGAGCTTAAATAAGTACAACCTAAAAAAACTTAAGTCAAGGGAAAAATAAATAAAAACTATACACTTGGCTGCTTTGTTGATAAAAGAATGAAAATTTTATTAAATTCTGTATATGATCATAGTCACGCAGGTTGATGCAAGAAATGCTAAGAAAATCTTTATTGTAGTAATGTAAGGGTCTCTTTCAATCTTTTCTAGGATAACCCTTCTTGGAAAATCCAAAATTGAACTCTGTTATTATCCTTGTTTCTTAAACGACCTTAAGATCGACACTGCAATTTTAATTTCACTTTGTTTGCCGATATTCCAATTAACCGGGGGATTATTGTTGTATAAATTACAATTTGATGATCCCAGAACCTAGCTTGATTCAAATCTAAGCAAACCTCTAATTTTAGAATGTTATTTCAGTCATCCTGGGATAACCCTTATTGGAAGATGATCTATGTTAGTAGCCTTGCCAGCTGAAATCCCAATTAGTCGACATGTTATTGCTGTCTAAATTACAGTTTGATGATCCTTATATAAATTTCTCAGGCAATTAACCAAGTGAATTGCCCTTTTGATATGTATTTAATGTAAGAAAGGATGCAAGGAAAGCAAGGTGGAGATAATTTTATTGGAATATTTGATGTATTTAGCTTCCTAATTAGTTTAGGAATCATATTATGACTCTATTAGGATTTGGATTTGGATTTGGATTTGGATTTGAGGGTCCTATGTCCCTATAAATACCGATGTACCATTCTATTATTATAAAGAATACGGAGAAAACAAATGACTTTATTTATCTTTGTTATTCGCATGTCAACTTATTTTAATTAACTAAAATTATAGCTTCCACATTGCCTTATTTTGTATCTGGGCTTGGTATCATAGGATGCTTGATCTTAACACTTCTAATCTATTTTTTGAACCTTAGTTTTATCCTCTCTCTCCCATTAATTGTTTGTTCATTGATTTATTAAAAACATATAATGAGATCATTTTTCTTGAAAAACAAATACAAAATTTACGTCATATAAACCTAGGTGTCGCTCTCATCATCCCATAACAAGCCTAGCCGCCATCTTCATCATCGCAAATCAAGCCCAGCTGCCACTACTGTGTTGGTGCAAGCTTAGCCCAACTGTTGCCATCTTCCCTGATTCACATCTAAAATCAATTGTTTTAGATGTCTAGACCTTATCGTGCCATCGCTATGGGTCACGCTACCTTGAGCCATCGTTCTTCAGGTTTTCCCGTGAGCTCCCTGTGCTGTTGACCAACCTGATCGCCATCTTGTATTTTACAAATCTGTCGTCACACTTGCTAGTGACTCCTGCCGTGACACTTGCTAGTGACTCCTGCCGTCGATCTAGTTTCGTTGGTGGGATAACAAGGACATTGAACTAGTTGTTTTGTTCTTGGGTGAAATCATAAAGCTCACAAGGTTGGTGAGTTAGTTCCATTGGAATTTTCAGTGGTTTCTCCACTAATTTGTGAGCCAAGCATGGGATTTGGATGGGAGTATTGTTAAGACTCTTGTTGGAAAGCAATTGCCAAAGGCATTGTCAAGCTAGAGACAAACTGATTGATGATTTGGGTAATTTTCTTGATCTCAATAGTGATGCTATCGGTGAATATTTTTATGTTACCTAGTGATTATATTCGACATTGTTATGGATTGGTTATTTGGATGAGTGTCATTCGGCTTATTTGATATTTTGGGCTGATTTGTTTGATTGAAGTATTTTTGGTTGATTTGATTTTTCTTCGCTTTGTTTGATTATGGATAATTTGGGTATTTTAGGCTCATTGAGTGGTATTTGAGATTATTGGTATATTGGTAGATTTAGTATGTTGGGTTGATTTTGACTCCCAAATGGTGGTGGGGTCGGACACCTAAACAACTAAACTTGAGGCGAAACTATACCTTCTTCGTGATATACTTCGCTTATGGTGGCGTAACTTCTTTCATGTATGTGTGGTCATGTTGATGCATATTTTATGGTGTTCTCACTTGCTAGTTATTTTGGCTATATGAGCAAGTTACTTTTTGGGCATCATATTTCATATGAAGTTCAAATGTGTCTATTGAGTGGATTTTCATATCGGTTCCTTTATCGGTGCTTTTGTGGTGTTCTTGAGCCAACAACTTTGAAATATTGGATTGATTATTTGGATATTTTTATGTTGCTTGTATGTGGATTGATATATTTGGTTGATAATATAGTTATGTTCTTGTTTGCTAACTATATGGCTACATGATTTAATTTCACAACGGGAAGAGGTAAATTGAGTATTGGACTATGCTCAATTTAAATTAATTATTTTCATTTTTGGATTCTACCATTTGTGGATTATGATGCACGCGTTGAGGATTGATTGAAGATCTCTTGGTTATATGTTTCTATACCCCAATTCAAGGGTTTTCTTTTGTTCGATAAAATTCAGGTTCTACCATACTGCTCTAAAATCTTGGATTGGTTATTTGGATATGTTGCTTCTATTTGGTCTAATTTATTTGGTTGGTACTCTAGTCACATTCTTGGTTTCTAACTATGTGGCCACTTGGTTTAATTTTACGAGAGTATGTGATAACTATATATTATACAGTTATTTTGGCCATTTTATTAATTATAATTGTTATGTTTTTGATATTTTTAATTAATTTTAATGTATTAAAATTATATTTAGTGTTAGTTTTTTAAGGAATATATTTTTAAGGAAAATTAAAGAATTTGAATTAAAAAAGAACTTAATTGCAAATAATAAAAGCTGAAAATATATTTTAAATTAAAAGAGGGCTTAATTACAAATATCAAAAGTTTAAAAGTTAATTTAAATTAAATTGGAGGGTTAAAAAGCAATTAAATAAAAGTTTGTTTTTCTGCGCAGGAAAGAAGACCACGCGCAGTTATTATCCACGTGCACCACGCACCGTCAGGTCATAAAATCAAAGGTGAGGATCAACGCGTGTCTACACAAGAACTTTTCCCGTGCGATGCGGTCCATACAACTTGAGTGCGTCTTCCCATTCCAACGAATAAGAAGATGTCACGTGTCTCGATGATTCTTTTAGCAAATCAGATCTGGACACGTGGCATGAGTTTGTTAAAACAAAAACGCAGAATCGGCGCACGTTTCTAGTCGCATTTGCGTCACTCACGTGTCTGCAAAAAGTGATGTTCCCGTGCTACACGGTTTATCTGATCCACGTGCATCCTTTCTTCGCCACGAATTAAAAGCTACCACGTGTCTTGTTATTTTTTTCAGCCAATCAGATGTTGACACATGGTATGCGAGAATTGAAACAAAAACGCAGAACCGGTGCACTTCTAGCTGTTTTTATGTCTCCCACGCGTCTGTTAAAATAATAATTTCAATATACCCATTTTCATACGCGTGTCTGCGTTTTTAAAATAATGTCTCCCACGCTTAATATTTGTTTATATTATTTTTTAGCTATAAATAGGGTATTTATTGCGAGAAAAGGGGGGTTGGATGGAGCCACGTAGAAGCCATTTTTGGCTTATGTGGTGTTCTGCATAGTAGGAACCAAGAGTAGAAACATATTTTAATTTTCTTTGTTCTTCATCTAATATTCCTTAAATGCTTTAATATTTGCGTATTGTAATTTTAATTTTTGTTATGAAGTAATTTAATTTTTCTAGGGTTGTGTTGTAACTTAATATTTAAAGCTGAATAAATTATTTTTAAAAGATTTATGAGATTTTTAATTTGTTTATTCTATTTGTGCTTAATGCTTTTGATTGATTGGAAGATTAATCAATTGATTTGTGACACATAAATAAACTTGAGAAAGACATTTTTGTGACACTTAAATAAACTTGAAAAAAATATTTTCGTGTAATTTCTCGTGGATAGAATAACATATATATATATATAAAGGATAGGAATATATCTTTATTGTACGTGTGACTATTTGAGAGTTTTGACGTAATGAATCTTGGTGAATTTAATTCTCATAGGAATATAGTGACCGTGTATACTTGCACGTTTTTATGTTCTCCAAAACTATTTAACTATGCTCAATTTAAATTAGTTATTTTCATTATTGTATTCTACCATTTGTAGAATATGATGCACGCGTTGAGGATTGATTGATGATCTCTTGGTTATATGTTTCTATATGCCCAATTAAAGGGTTTTTTTTTGTTCGATAAAATTCGGGTTCTACTAGACTTCTCTTTAAATGGTTCTTTGTTATTGGAAGATTCTTTTTACAACTACCATTCAAGTTGGATATGTGTGATATTTATGCTTCAACTTGTGGGGGAGTGTGAGTGTTTCTTCCTTCTATCTGTGCAAACAAATACATATGTCAGTCTTTGTTTGCTTGATACCGTCACTATCTGCATTGCTACCCTTAGTTGCTTGCACTACTACAAAAGTGTCACTACTGTCTATCCCAACTTCACTATTATATGTCCCAACTACTAGAAAGCTCTTTTTTGTGTGGTTTTTCACGGTCATTTCAGCCTACGCCACCACCTACTCTTCTGCTTTTTACGTCTTAGGGACTTTATTGTGTTTCCCTACACTATTAGGGTCCTCTACATGTGTTCGAGCAGTTATAGCTTAGTGGCATCAAACCTTCCTTATGAGACATGTAAATTTAAGGTCAGGGGTTCAGTGGGTCCTAAATCATTGTTTATGGCATAAATCATTGTTTCTTGTGGGTCCTATGATTGGTTTTTCACTCTTGGCAAGGCTGTTAGATGTTAGAACTACTACAAATCTTCGGCTCAACTTCTACTATGGTGGAACTATTAATGCTTTTTGGCTATTATTTACTGTCTTTGTTTTTTTTAATTGTTTTTTGTAATTGTCCAAGCTCAAAGTATCTATGTTCAAGCAGTTGACTTGAGGTGATTGTTATATATTAGATACCATATATTGACTTTCCTAATTAGTTTAGGAATCATATTATGAGGCCTATTAGGATTAAAATTTTAGATGCCCTATAAAGATACACCCTTATATATTATTAAGAATACGGAGAATAAGAGTGATTTTAATTATCTTTTTCGTTGTACTCTCTTCTTTAATATACAGCCTTATATTGTCCTATTTTATATTTGTACGAACTCCTTACTAGAAATTGATTTAGGAACAGAGGAGTTTGTTGAAAGCCTGAAAGGGAAGATTTCTTCCCTCCCCCCCCTAGTACTAGACTAAGAGTATTTGACTTATTTATAGAGGCACTTAACTCTAATAAGACTCCAGACTCATGATGAAACTCTAAGCTTTATTTTGAAGCAGTAATGAAAATCTAAATGCTAAATTCATTTTGATCATTAGTAGCATAGAAAGGGGTCTGAATCTATGGCTTCTGAACTCAAAATTCAATTTTTTCCTCATTCCCTATTGATTGACAGCTTGATTTGCGTTTTGGAGCAAAGAGGTCACTAGCAGAATCTCCCAGACAAATTCTTGCTCTAAAATCTTGTGATATCAGTACTGCCAGACCTCATTTACTTGTAGTTGGTGGGAGGTACTTTGTTGTTGATTCTAATTAGGCAATGCTCTATAATGTTATAGTTTCTCCTTTTCCATTATTCCTCGCTTCCGCTAACTTCTGATTTCTGAATATTTGCAGTGATGCATTTGCACGTTTGTATGACAGAAGGATGCTGCCGCCACTGTCATCCAGTCAGAAGCGGATGCCGCCGCCTCCTTGTGTTAGCTATTTCTGTCCAATGCATCTTTCTGACCGTGTTAGTCAGAATCTATTATTCTTCAGTGCTCTGGTTTTCTAGTTTCCAACCTCATTGTTTGTAAAATTTCTTAGCCTTCATTTTGTTCACTGGTTGTTTGCAATGTTACTCGGACTTGTCATTTTAGCTGCCATACCCGTGTCGCATGACACTGATACCAGCATTAATATGGGATATGTATTGGACATGGGCATGGTTAGATTAGACTCGTCAATGGTTATTGAGCATAAAGAAGAAAAAGATGATGACTAACCCAAAGAAGAAAAGATGAACTAATGAAGAAGTAGGAGGCAGCTTTAATAAAAAAAGCTGGAGGAAGTAGGAGGCGGCTTTAATAAAAAAAGCTGGAGGAAGCAGGTGGTGGCTTTGATAGGAAACAAGAAGCAAGAGGTGGCAGCTTAGGAAGAAGATGAAGCAACAATTCCAAAAGGGAAATATGGCATCACTTGAGAGTCATGCTTTTTCATAAATTGTTTGAACTGGGCTTTGTTTTTTATACCGTTTGTCTTTTTCTAACTTAAAATCTGGGCCTTGGGTATCATTATTAACTCATAAAAACTAAATTCTCATGTGATCACACTTAATTAATAGATCATAGAAAAATAAAAATATATATAATATCAATATGATGTATAAAATTACCTTGTCCGAAAATTAGACATATGTCAAGCCTTAACATTTTAACTTGGGAGTTCAAACTTCGGATACATACCATATTGGACACTAATACCGAGTCTGAGTACCATAGATTGTTTGTATTGTAATTTATTGAATTATCATATGTATATAGTTCTATATATAATTTCTTCTGAACAATTCGAAATAGTGCAATTGTTTTTTGTTTTTTGTTTTTCTGATGATATTTGTGAAAATTGTGCAGTGCACAATTACCCCGGTTTGACCTTGTGAAATTAATTCATTTTCTTTTTCAGGGTCGTTCAAGCTTGCATCTTACTCATGTCACATTCAGTCCGGATGGCGAAGAGGTTCTTCTTAGTTATAGTGGGGAGCATGCTTATTTGTTTAATGTAAATCATGGTATGTTCACCTTGAAAAATTAACCTCTTGCAAATAAATTCATTTCGATGTTTATCTCCTAGAAGAAGTTGATTCACCTTGTTATATAGTTCTAGGATATGAAGGGGTTCGAGACTTTGTATAGGAAATAGAGGAAAGCAATAGATCTTATCTTTTACTGATGTACTTGTTGGATCTTATTCCGACTCTTGCAAACATTGGATTTTAACGGATGTCACTTTTATATGGACAAGATTTGTTTTTTGAGGCAACCTACCACACATAATCAATAAGTATCAATCCATACAGTGCCTGAACTTTGATACTATTTTGTTTCGATTTTTGAGTTTGACCAGGAAAATGAAGTAATTATATATCATGAAATAAAAGGATGGAAAATCTCTTGTTTACTTTTTGGAACAGGGTTCAGTAAAACATATAATCCGACTTTGGAAGTGCATTAACCTATTGTTCTCTTTACCATGCATCCCCACTGACAGCTTGCTCTATTGGTGCAATAACATTCTTTGAGACCTTCAGTATACACTTGTTGCAGACATTATGCATGTCAAAGTGCACTGGGATTCAGTTACTTTCTAGTGGCTGTGAATATTTATGATCTTTATGGAAACATCTTAAATTTTGCCTTCATCCATTATAGTGTTAATTGAGAACTCGTTTTTTGATTGTAGGTAGTGAGAGTGCTATGCAATACACCCCAGGATATGCATCCCAATTCTTCAGTTATACTCCCGTAGTCAATGGTGTAGAATTGCAGCAGCCTGCATCTGACCTTGTTCAAAATCGGCTGTCTAGAAAAAGAAACGCTGCTGCTAACGTATGTTTTCTGGCTCAGTTGTGGGTGTGCATGCATATATACACACACAATTTTGTATCTGTAGTTGGTTCCTGTAGTATGGACTTTAGTCACCGATGAAAAGAAAATTTATAAAATTTCTTGTACATTTTCACTCTCTCCCACCTGTTTCTTTTTCCCCCAGCTTGACAAGTGTCAGAAACTGCTTAAAATTGCTCAAAGATCACTGCAGGAGGGGCAAAGTTATTTCCATGGTATTGAGGCATGCAATGAAGTGTTGGATGGATATGGTTGTGATATTGAGCCTGCACTGAAGCATGAAATTCTTTGTACACGCTCTGCATTGTTGCTTAAGGTTTCGTTCTATATAGTTACATGGTTCATTATTAATTTGTTTAATATATTTTGTTAATATTTGATCTTCTTTTATAGAGGAATTGGAAAAATGATGTTTATATGGCTATTCGTGACTGCCACAATGCTCGAAGAATTAATAGCTCTTTTAGGGTGCATTTTTATATGTCAGAAGCTTTTTCACAGGTTAGAAAATTTTCTCTTGTTCTAGCATTTTCTTTGGTTGTAATGTTGGAGAATTAGGTTTCTGTTTATTGAGTTTGAAAAAATTGTGACTGAATAGACGAGGAGAAAATGGAGGGTTGCACAATTTGGCGCATGTAGTTTTCTTTAATACGAGTCAAAGATCTATATGGTTATGACCTTCCAAATTTAAATGACTTCAGCATCCGTTGATTTGTTGGGACAATCTCTTCTTGATAGACCATTGAGATAATGAGTTTTATTGAGAATAAGGATAACGTTGCAATTTCCTTCATAATGTTTTCTACATATGTATGTGCTCCCATTTTTGTGCTTGCTGTTCATACTTCGTATTCAGTACCAAGGATGGAGAAGGATGGCTAGTAGAATTTGGGATAAAAAAGAGGCTGACGATGGTTATCAGTACTCATTTGAAGTATGCTTTTGGACTAGTTCTTTTGCAGAGGCCAAAATTTTTATTTGGTTCTGCGTTGTTTTCCTAGCACGTGTATGTGATAGTCAAACAATGATTTTGGAATGTAGTATGGCTTACTCAAGCACTTGTTCACACAGGAGGAAGTAGTTGCTGTGTATTTCATGAGTTAAGCTCCTAAGCCTAAGAGATGCTATTTAAGAGACTTAAGTTTTCCCAAGGTGTATCCTGTCTGCCAGAACTTTACAAGTTTACATTCGGCAGTTTAACATGTATCATTATTTTAAAATTTTCTTTGTTAGAGTTGTCCATGATTTTTATGCTTTTGAGGTCTGATTTAAGCAATTATTCTGTCCTAGTTAAGGAAAGGTAAATTTATGGTTGAAAATGGACTAATTTTTAGTAAGTGAGCAACTGACTAGCCTTTACCTTTCATTTTGTCATTAAAGTGAACATCTGCTATTAATTGGTATTTTGTTGCAGTTGGGAAAACATAAAGAAGCTTTAGATTTTGCTTACGCAGCTCAGTCCTTGGCTCCATCGAATCAAGAAGTAAAAGAAATAGTTGAGAGTATAAAAAGGGACATTGCTGTAGGTTTGTTGCTTTGAATTTTCTGTGCACTGATTTCTTGCTTAAGAATGGTATCTAGTCTCGTATTTTCTTCACATCGTGCCCTCTTCTCCCTCCCTCTTATTGTTCCTCCTTTGGTTGGGAAAATGATTCAGTTGAACGATCCTATGCCCTTATTTTTGATTAAATATTTTCTTTGGCCAGCTGAAGCTGAAAAGTATAAGGCAAATGATGGAGCACAGTTGTCTGAACCTCGAGAAGTAAAACTATTATCATTAAGTGACATTTTGCACCGTGCTGAGGCTAATAGTGATGCTTCACATGATGGTCCAAGATCTGAAAGAGAAGACGCCGATGAGGAACTTGACTTGGGATTTGAAACATCAATATTAGGTGATGAAGATCATGATGGAGAGCCCAATGTTCTGCATGGAAGTTTAAATCTGAGAATCCATCGTAAAGATGATTCAGCTAGGGAAAATGGAGGTTCAAATGGCTCGTGTGGATCAAATTCATCTCCATCTCAGGAGAGAACAAAATATCAGGTTACCTTGTTTAATACATACAAACACATACATACCTCTGTGTCTATAATAAAAGCTATGCTTTTAGTTTATTGATGTGTAGATGCATTGTAATTGATGAAACTTCAAATCCAGCTACTTTAGAATTAAGAAAACCTGATTAATTGGAATTTTGCATATAAGATTCTTATGGCTATTGTGACTAAATATTTGAGTGTCAAAGCTTGTGGGAAATAATTTTGGTTTTCGGTTGATATTATGACTAGCACTAGTATTTTTGCATATTGATGTTTTTTAAGCAACTATGGTATCGGCTCTTTAAACTACAATTTTTCTTGTTTCCGCAAGTATTTGTTTATCACAACATCGGCTGTCATGAAATATTTTACACTTATCTTTAAAAGAGAATACAAGAATTAATCTAGGAAAAGTTTATTGAATATTAGGATAGTGTGCGACATGACAAATTTTGAGGGAGATTAGTGTCATGTCTAGAAAGAATGACTTGAGTGCATAAGAATGAAACAAAGCCTTGGGGAAGGTCTTGAAACCATTAATTCTGGAAGCATAGAAAACTTGTTCACATGGTCTAAATCTGCAAATCAAAAACTACTGTGATGGTGTTCTTTTGCTTGGAATTTTCAGCATGCACCAATTTTATAGTATATGTGTTCTCAGTATAGTATGTCGTATTCTGGACATTGTTTATTCAATAGTTGTTCCAATTGTAAATAACTCGTGTTTTATTCCATTGCAGCCAGAGCCAGCTATTGACATGAAACAAAGATTTGTTGGTCACTGCAATGTTGGAACTGACATAAAGCAGGCCAGTTTTCTAGGCCAAAGAGGTATTTTTTCTTTGGTATTTGTACTCTCTATCCAAGGATCATACCATTCAAGTTTAGTGCTAATTTCCCCAAGTATATCGAAGATGTCTAACATCATGAACTAGTCAAACTTGTTGCTAATTTAGGTCTTCATTCATAGTTTAAATTTTGATTTGCTTGTCTAGATCTCATGTCATCTTATTAATAAAAAAAAGGAGAATCTGAAGTTTTCAGAGGTCTAGTGTCATGTTAGGGAATTTACGATTCTAAGTCTCTGCAATTATTAACTTACTAACTTACGTGAACCGTGCAAAATAGATGCTCAATGTTAACTTTCAGCCTTCCACTTGCAAAGATTCGTATGCCACCATAAATTTTTATTAATGGATGACGGCAGGTGAATTTGTTGCAAGTGGTAGTGATGATGGCAGATGGTTCATCTGGGAGAAGCAAAGTGGTAGATTAATAAAGATGCTGAATGGCGATGAAGTTGGTAAGGTTTATGCTCCATATTCACAGATGGTATGGGGTCAACAATGATACTTGTGTTTATTGTTTATAAATTTTCTTCTCCTATACCTATGCAGTCGTGAACTGTGTGCAATCCCATCCTTTCGACTGTGTCGTGGCTACTAGTGGAATTGATAACACAATAAAGGTGAGTTGAGTATCATCTACCAAAAAAAAAAAAAAAAAAGAATAAGAATATCATGGGATTTCTCTTCAGAGGGATTGGTGCACTAAATAGTAACAATGCATTATTTCTATTGCATATTGATTTAGATATGGACTCCAAGTGCTTCTGTCCCATCTATTGTTGCTGGCGGAGCAGTAGGACCTGAAACTGCTGATTTTTTGTCTGCCATGGAAGGCAACCAACACAGATTGAATCAGAACCGTGAAGCTTTTATGTAAGTTTCTAAACTCCTTGATGTGGGTAACAATTGAAAGCAAATATGTTAGCTTTTAATAATCTGCATTTACAGCAAATTAGATTTTCTATTTTACTTATCATCATTGAATATGGTTAGTAAGTGCACGTGTTATGAGTCCTTTTCAACTTGTGGTTAGTTGTATTCTCAAGGAAGAAATTTAGTTATAAAGTTTAGCATCATAGACCCAGGTTCATACCCAAGATTGGCCATTTTAAGGCGTCTAACTTCTGCTTCAGAAGCCACTATATCCACTTTAGCACGAGAAGCATTTGATGCTGTGAATGACAAATGAGATTTGCACAAACAGGATGATTTTTAAAGGGATACCATGTCTACTCTCCTGTGATAGTTTGTAATGAAACTTAGAAAAATCTTAGTATTCTTGGATCATGTAAATGCATGAGAAGGGGAAAAAAATTGATTTAAGGCTATGGTATTCAGTGTAGAATTTGCTTATTTTTTTTTTTAGGACTTTAGGGAACAGAATTTTTTTTCCCTTTCGATAGAGGATTCCGAAGTATTACGTGCTACAATGCAATTATCATTGGAATTGGAAAAATTACTGAAGGAACAATAGAAAATCATGTTTATTGCCCACAAGAGGTGCCTTGAGTTGTGACGTAAGCAACTGGAAAGGCTTCAGTGAGGCAGGGAATATATGCAAATTGTTCAAGGGATGTGGAAATATAGTTTTGATTGAGTTGGTGCTTTTGGGATAGAAAAGTATAGGGGACCTTGTTTTGAAAAAGAACTGATCGCATACATAAAAACTCATATTTTTCATAAAGAAAAGAAAATATTGTTTGATCGCATATTTAAAAATGCATTTTCATTCCTGGATATGGTTGATCGTTACACACTAAGTGTGTAATGAATACGCAAGTATACATATTGTAGCAAGTAATATAACGATAAGAAAATATTGTTCCCACGGAAATTATTTTATTAGAAACTAATTTTTAAAACTAAAAAAACTAAAAATCAATTTTTTTTGTATTTTTATATTTTAAGAAAACAAAATTAAAATAACTAAAAGTAAATAATAATAATTAATTAAATTAAATCAGATTTGACGACAAAAGACATGAGAAAATATCTAGGAATACTTAATCCCCTAATTTTCTAAACATGCGAATCGCTAAAATTTTCTCAAATATAATATCAATTAATTACAAGATCAATTGAATCTAACCTAGCATGTGAAGTAAACTACACATCATATAGGAATTAATTTAATCACTCTCATGCTAATTAAATTCATCAATTATAGATCACATACATAAGAATCATACATCTTTACTTAGAAATTATGCATGTTATTTAACCAAGATAAACAATTAAATAATTTTCTCAAATCTATTTAATTGCAATTAATAGCATACAAATCAGATTAAATAATATAATTAAATTAAAATTATAATTGGGGTAAAATTTTAGATCATCATATCGTGAAAATTGAGTTCATAAGATCTCTAGATTAATAAATTAATTACACATAATTGTGTTCATAAAGCTCATATTTTTCATAAAGAAAAGAGTAGAAAAAGAAATATAATCAATCTCTTGAATTGTAGTAGTAATCTCTAGAATTTTCATCAAAATTGTGTCGTCTCTTGAATTTTTCTGTATTTTTCTCTTTTTAGCTCCAAAATTATGCTAATGGAGGCCAATTAAGGTTTATAGAGTGATTAGGTGCTTAAATAAAGCTCAGGTGCGATCTAGACCGTCAGATCAGCTTCTGATCAAGGGCTACAATCAAAATAAACAAAAATGACAGTTCCAATCAATCACAACGCGACACGTGTCATCATAAATTTATTGGGCAAATCTGGGAGTGACGTGTGGTGCGACGTTATTCGGAGCAATGGTGTAGTGACATGCGGTATAGCGCGTTGACTAATTTCCGAACTTGGATTGAACGTCGTGTTGACACGTGGCATGCGTTTCTTCTCCTTACACGCGGCGCGACGTGATTAGCTTTTCGTGCTTGTGTGGCATCCATGTGGCTTGCCCAGTCAACTCCTCTGCTTGTGTGACATGCCACGTGGTAGCTTCTAATTGGTTTTGCGTTAAAAATTTTAGAAAAATCTCATAAAATTTCAAGAATTATATTTTCATCCCTTTTTACTAAAAAGTTTATATTTTAATATTTTTGGTCATAAAAATATTATTTATTAAATAAAACAAGTAAATATTAAGTAAAAATATGTGCTAATAACTCTACTTTTATAGTCATCAAATGGTGGAAGCATGATTTGTTTAAAAAGCTTAAGCAACCTTCTCGCTTTGCCCTCCCAAAGTTTTGGGGTCAAACTCAAATACTTTGAGCTCCATGATTTTTATTCATCCTACTGTTACAAATAAAACCTGGAATCGAGTATGATAAGTGATAGCATAGTAATTAATCTGATGGCAAATATGCACAAAATCGAGTATGATAAGTGATAGCATAGTAATTAATCTGATGGCAAATATGCACAATGGCTGAAAATGGTTCGGAGTTGGCTTTATCTTGCCAAGTTAAGATGGACCATGATGCCGCTGATCATTCTAGGTTTGATTGAGGGTAGGATAGGGGTTTTCTGAGCTTTGCGAAGATGCAAGATACTAAATGGAACCTTTTTCTTGTGAAAAGGGCCATTGGCTTGATATTTAGGTCACAATACCTGGACTAGTGCTCCTTTTCTTTGTCCAGCTTTGCTGGCACTTACATATTATCAATAACTTATACCTTCTGACTATTCTTTGAAATAAGACGAGATGCACCAGGTGCACTTATAGGGATTGGGATTAGTTTTCACTCTTGACGCTTTTTTCTTTTTCTGCATAAATTCTCATTTCTTTTCAGCTTGAATACTTATTTTGACTCTTGAAAGACCTTTTCTATCATTGTCTATTTGTACTTTTTTTATTTTTGATTTGTGGGTATGATGTTGGTTTGTGGTTTCTTCTAATTCACATTGAAGACATTTTATTGACTTTGTGGACGTACTTCTAACTCAAAATCTAGAGAAACTCATAGAAAGTGTTTGACTGCACAAATAATGCATTTGCATGTGTTACTGCTTCTATCTGATTTATACTATCTGGACTATAGCTTCTTTTTTCTAGATGTTTGTTTGCATCCATGCATGTGAGGATAATGTTACTTCTTGATCTTATGCATTTAAACATGTTCTGATAGCTAATGCAAGTGATGCTTGGTGCAGGCCTTTTGAATTCCTAGAGGGTCTTCAAATGCGAGAATTTACTGAAGGAACCTTGCATCCATTTGAATGTACTCAAAGCTAATGCTAAAGCTTAGAGGTAAGACACTCTTAATTTTTATTGTATTTCTGGTGAAGTTTCTTTTGTCCTATATTTATGGTGCCTGAAAAATTTGAAGTTAACGCTTTGAATAGTTCCTAGGAGTCCATGCATATTCTGAATCTGTGATATCCAGTTTAGCCATGTCAAGTTCAAATGTTCTAAGGTGGTAATTTATCTCCTGCAATACGATTTTCTCTGGAAGATTACAGAAACTTTATATTAGATTGGTTGCTAATGTGACTTTAATGTATTTCTGTGTATTTGTAAATTGAAATTCTTTGTTGACGAGAAGAACTCTGAATTGACTCGGGAAGCCTTCATAATTTATATTTTATTAGGTACAAAAAAATTGTAGCTATGGGCATAAAGAAATAGGAGGCAGCTTTAAACTCAAACTTTGTGAAGTTATTTCCTTGTATTGTTGAATGACATGCTCACCTGTATTTATGGAACAATCTCTGTCAACCATAAGCTGAACCTTGGGTATCCTAGAAAGTTAAACTAGACAATACCATGAACTATCTCTTGGTCAGATGATTAAAAGCCTGCATTTATGTCACTGTACTGCTGGATGTTCTTTGGATTTTACAAATGGACAATCTGATTTTCTATGTCAAGTGAGCCTGTAGCTACTTTCTCTAAACAAGATGCTGTCTTTCACAATATGTTGAAACTCAATTTTTTTTTATATCCGTGTTATATGGTGGTATATGGGTTAAGGATTATTGTGATTTTGTTTTGGAACCACTAGACAATCATGTGGATGATTTATAGTAATAGGAGTAGTCCACAGGATCCTAATAGGATCTTATTATTTGGACTAATGTTTCCCTCTAAATTGTTTATAGATACTTCAAAAATGGTGCTATCAATCTCGTGTAATGGAAAAGTCCAACGGGTTAGCATAAGACATTGATGGTCGCTGGTTGCCAGAATCTAGTTGCCTTTGGCTTACCGTCCCCTGAATATGAAGTAGAAAATAAAGTTCTCATCGTCCTGAGATGGAATGTAGTGCTCATTACTCTCTTGTAATAATAATATGTTGTAGCATTCCACCTGCTAAATTATTAAATGATAAAAACTGTACAGCTGAATCTCTCTCTGTTTTTTTTTAATCCTTTTTCTTCCAGTTATTCTTTTGTTTTCTTATTCATCTTCCCGCTTTGTACAGAGTAATACTGGAACTATCCGTATAATATAATGTATGCTTTTCATAGCAATGCACCTTTAGTGCTTGATTAAACAAAAAAGTTGAACCCTTCTCTCATACGCTTATTGTTTTTTTTTAAATAATGAAACAGGATAGTAACAGGAATGTTAATAAGAAGAATTGTGCGTTCTTGGGTTTAGTTTAATAAAAGCATTACATTAATAACAAGAAAACTTATTCGTTGCACCCTTTCGGAATATATAAGAATGTTTTATTTTTTGATAAATTCTTAATTGATCATGGACTAAATTAATGTGGTCATGGCTGATCAATATTTTGTAGAAAAGGTTTTTGGATCAGTTTAGTCTTGTAACGTTGACATTATATTACTGTAATTATCAAGGTAGGTTTATTTAGTTTAATAATTTTAAGTTTTGTTCATTGAATAACAACTTTTTAAAAGAATAAAAGGTAGCATGATGATTAAGGTGCATTTTAGATATGATATTTGGTGGAGCAGTACAAGTGTTATTTCGAGTAAAAAGGTTGTTGAAGTTTATTTGTAATTTTGGGTTAAATTTTTAAGGGATATAATGGGTATTTTACAAAATAATTATTTCTTTTACAAAAATAATACTTTAAATATTTTTATAATTATTTTTTATTTACAATTATGTTGTAGTTTATCATTCGTGGTGAAATATTTTAATATTAACCTTTTGTTTTATTATTTGAAATTATAAATTATTAATTTTTGATAAAAAAATAGAAAAACTTAATATTTCATCACATGATAAAAAATTACTTCAAAAAGTTCAATAAAAAATTGTTTTTCTTTCTATTACATGGTGGATTATGTTGTAATATTCATTACTCATTATTTCAATTAGTGGGCTCTTATCATGTCTACTTAAACATTGAACATTAAATAATTTTCTAAGATTTATTAAATGTAAGTTCATAAAATATGTGAAAGTAAATGAAGTATTTATTAACTGGTGTGTCTTTCTTCATGTATGAAATGGTTATTAGTGGTGTGTTCATTTTCATGTATGAAATGATTCTTCTAAATAATTTAAAAAATTTACCATTTTTTTGTTTTTTTTATTTTTGTTTTCATCATGTAACAAATTTATTAAATTTACATGGATGAAATGGTCCCTTTTATATATGGTAATATGCACACATTTTATTTTAAATATATAATAATAAAAAATTATGATTGATATATAGTAGAATTAATATAAATATAATTAAATGATTAATTGATAGAATAAATATAAAATTAATTAAGATAAAGAGATTACTTATATTCCAAATGGTCTTAGATTTAGGTATAAGAAGAGGAAAAAAATTATTCAAGTTTTATTTACTAAGAGGTGATATAAACATTATTTAGAAAATGTTTATATCTTTGTTCCATTAGAATAGGCTTAGAAATCTTCTCGACGTATTTTTATTTGCACGTTGGTTGACATAATAAAAAAATTTGATAATTTTTTCAATTAAATTATTTATAATAGTAGAAGATAATATGCCTTTTAAATTTATAAAATAATAACTAAATTTTTTTAATTCAGTCGAATTTTATAACTAAGAAATTCACATGATCATCAATCAATATTCCATTAACACATAGGTATATAAGGTTTGTTTTTAACAAAATAATCTATGAGTGTATGACATGCAAATGATGTCATACAATACACTCATAAGATAGACTTATGTAAGTATACCATAGATTAGAATCTTAGAATATGTTTCATAGGTTTACTTTTCACATCCCTCTCCACTTATGTAGGTTATGCATTTAGTTAGAGATTTAAAGGACTTTGCATGCTTATAATATAAGGCTTAGGTGGGATAGATAAATGATTATTTTTAGGTTCAACCCACACTTTACTTGCTTTTATCATGCAATTGAGCTTTTCTTTAATATCTTGGTTTTTTTTTTCTCTTTTTATAATCAACTCCCCCAAACTTATTTTTAAGTTTGTTCTTTTTCTTGGGGGTTATGGTATTGCGAGTTTAACTTAGCACTTAATTTCTCACTCTAAAGCCTAAATCATTTCTCTAACTATTTTTTTTTTATGATTTCTCCTCAAGGTTTGATCAAATAAATTTTAAAACATGGAACATTCGTATCATATAACATTACTCATACCAAGTCTTCTCCTGTATTAAACAATCAATCATATGCATTGTGTATAAATAATAAATAATTTCAATTAAAAACAAGCAAGCAAGCACATCACATGGTTAATGTAATCATCTCAATAGTTGCATACTAATTTCCTAATCATAATTACACTACTACAAAAAGCACATATGACCTTGGTTTTTAACCATGATCGTAGGCCTATGGCCATGGTTATAAGAATTGAGGCCTAAGTGAGAAAGACCATAGACTGTTACATATGGCCTTGGTTTTTTAACCGAGGCCATAGACACACTCTATGACCTCGATTATTGAAAGATCGAGACCACAGGGCATGTCTATGACCTCGATTTTTTAATAAACAAGGCCATAAGGTATGTCTATGGCCTCAATTTATCAATAACCGAGGCCATAGGATATGTATAAATTAAAAAAATATAATTATTAATTACAATATTAAAAATCAATATAAAGTACAATAAGTTTATTAACTACAATATTAAAAATCATATTATATTAAAATTAAAATTATAACATTTAAGAGTTTATTATACATTAAAACATAATAAAACCTTATTATTACAAACTGAATTTTTACTATTAATTACAAGCATTTATAAGTGTACAAATTGACTTTTTACTATTGGTATGCTGGTGTTGGTGCGTTGGGGTGATGCGCTGGTGCTGGTGCTAGTGCGTTGGGGTGCTGCACTGGTGCTGGTGCGCCTGGTGTACGAATCTCATATTCTCTTTGCAAGCCTAGAGCTCTGTGTTCAAATTATAAAGAATTAACATGGTAATCAAGTAATAACTCAAATATAATATAATCACACTTTTGACAAGTATAAAAACAATAATGTAATTGTTAAAAGGTCTACCTCAAATCCCAAATTTTTACAGTGTCATCCTCAAAATATTCCTAGAGTAAATGCACAAAAATTAGAGTAAAAATAAAAATAAAAACTATGTGGCAAATAAACTGCTGGGAGATAGATAAGGCATCTTTGAAACATTTTGTCACTAGATCCTAGCATGCCCAACTTTCAGGCCTCACAAGATTGCACATTTTATATTAAAACAAAACAAACAATTATACATTTGTGCATCTTCCTTACCATCTGAGAAGCTCAAAAAAGTACAAACCATTAGGAATCATGCACCAATAGTTATTACAAACCAGTTGCTTAGGATAGATCAAGATCTGTGTGCCACAGACACATACATCTATGTATATAAGCAAGTTACCTATACACAAATATGTGCATAAAAGACATCATATTACAAAAAGGTGCATGTTAAAGGCATGTTGCGTGCATATGTGGGGCAAAAATAGTAGCAGTATAACCTATAGGTTGATGGCTATCATCATAAGCACGCTGTCTGAGAAAAATACAACAATAAGAATAAGAATGGTTAAAGGAACAATGCAAAATTAAATTTAAGAATAAAATCTAACTAATGAGAGAGGAATAAGGAATCATTAACCAGGTTCACTAACGAGACGTTGAGTTACCTAGGAATGGAAGAAATAAAAACGATTAGAATAGTAACAAATTTGAAAAGGCAAATATCAAACCAATAAAAGGTGTGCTGGTACGCCTGGTGCCTAGTGGAGGCTGCAAACATATAAAACATATCAAATTTATATCAAAATAAAAAAATAAATGGGCATAATAGCAGCTGGTATAGAGTAAATTTCCTTCTTGTTATGGCCTTCTTAGCTGTGCTATTTGTTCTTCACATTTCTACTAGTTCAAGTAGAAATTATGTAATTGGATATGCTTGCAAATTATGATAGGTTACACCTGAAATTTAGCACAAAAATGATCATGGTTTGTTAATCATAAAATATAACATATTTGAACCATAAAATGAACTCAATTCCAAACAAGAACCATCACATATTTTAGCCAAAATTGTTAGTCTTTTAGCAAAACATTAGCATAGTTTTGAATAGGAAAATATGATATTTGGATAAAAAAAAATTCTCATCTTTAATCCCAAAAACAATCACTATTTTTAACCAAATTTATCAAAGTTTTTTTTAGCAGAAACAATTTAAGTTCCAACCCCCAAAAAACCAACATTTATATTATATTTTTACTCGAAAAGTGTCACAATTTTGGCCAAAATTTTGTCGTAGCTTCAATATGAAAATCATAATAGTTTCAGCATAAAAATCATAACAGTTTCAGCATGAAAATCATAACAATTTCAACAAATAAAGTATCATAGTTTTAGCAAGAAAATGTCACGGTTTGGAACAGAAAAATTGTCAAGAAAACTATCACAGTTTGGAAGTAATTTAAAGCTTAACTTCTTACCTTGATAGCCAAATAAAAAGCACTCTTTCTTCGTGTGATACAGATAATTTTTTTTCCACCAATTAATACTTGTATAAGCATTAACACTAGGCACCAAGCACCATGGACCAGTATACCAACACCAGTGCATCAGCACCGATGCACCAGCACCAGCGCAACGCACCAGCACTAGTACCAACACTAGCACCAGCACCAGTACCAGCACTAGCACCAACACCAGTGTAGCGCATCAACACCAGCGTAGCATACCAGCACCAGCACCAGTGTACCAGCAACCAGTAACCAGCAGACTAAACCTTCCTTACTAAGTTGTTATGTTTCATTCAAATATATTAATGAGACAAATCTCTTATTGGTACTACCCAAGTAAAGCTTCAAACTTTGACCATTGACTACAAATCTTGCTTTAGCTGCTTCATCTTCTTTTCCTATGGCTTCATATAAAAATACCTTTGTTACTACAAATAGTCCCGCTCATCTTGATTTAAGTTTACCCAAAAAATAGTCTTAATTGGGAGTTATATAATAACACTTTATGTCCTATTTTAAAAGTGTGGCTCACTATTTTCTTAGCATGCCACTTCTTAATATTTTCTTTTGTAAATCTTAGCACTTTTATATGCTTGCAACCTTATGTCATCAAGTTCATTTAGTTGTAACATCATTTGTGCTTCTACTTCTTCTAACTCAAATTCAACTTTTTTATAGCCCACAAAGCATTATGTTTCAATTCCATCTATAAATGACAAGCTTTGCCAAATACCAAGTGATATGGAGACATACCAATAAGGGTCTTAAAATCTGTCCTATTAGCCCCGAAGTGCATCATCTAATTTCAAAGACCAATATTTTCTTGAAGTATTCACTACCTTCTCCAAAATTCTCTTATTTTTTTCTATTTGAAACCTCCACTTGACCACTAGGTTGTGGATGGTATAGGGTGGATACCTTGTGTTTCACACCTTAACTTGACAATAAAGCATTGAAAGTATGGTTACAAAAGTGGTTATCTCCATTACTAAGTATAGTTCTAGGGGTTCCAAATCTAGTGAATATATTTCTCTTTAAGAATTTGATGACTACATTTGCAATATTAGTTTTGGGTGGAAATTGCCTTGACTCACTTAGACATATAGTCCATGGCCATTAGAATATAAGAATTACCATAAGAGGGAAAAAAGGGAGCCATGGAGTTAATACCCCAAACATCAAATAATTCTATTTCTAAAATTGCATTTTGAGGAGTTCCATGTCTCTTATAAATATTTCCCACCTTGTGCCATCAAACCGAATCTATCCTTATAGCGCAGGACAAATCCTAAAGACCTTACTAACTGACTAACTTGTTTCCTCAGTTGATTATTGTTTGTGTCAAAACCATAATTGTATGAAGTTATAAAATTTTTTTGGCATGAAAGTCGCATTATTAGAAATAACTAGGATATGCTTCTAAAAATCCATTTTAATTGCATTGGAAATTTCATATCCATATGAAATTGACTGCTAAAATTAAATAGTCAAGTAAGAATGTAAACTCATTTGATATTGTTTTAAAATATTGAATATCCACTCATAAAACTGTGTCACAACTATTGCTCTATTTGCAATGAAATGTGAAAAAGTTCCCAACCTGTTATACCACTAGGGTAAGGAGATACAGACTCCTAATGGATTCATTCCCACAAGCTATCAGAATGAAAGTAGTACACTCAGTAGAAGTAGTATCAAAATAATATTAAAACAACAAATAACATTCAGAGTAAGAAATTATAAGCAAATTAAAAGTCAGATAGAGAGATAAAAAATGTTCTAATTAGAGTTTAAATAATCATATTTGTTAACATATACAATTTAAACCTGAATTATATTAGTCTCATAACTCAACATGCATAACACAAGATATAATGAGGTAAACCCACATAGAGACCGTATTTATATGGTAATTTCCTCAGGTTGCTTAAGATAACTACTCAGTAGCGAACAATTCACTAATCAATACAACAGTTTCATTTTTGAAAGAAATAAAACAAATATTAAATTTATTAGCTGGGACTACTATCCTAACTGCCTATTACTACTTATGCTTGCTGTTTCTACAATGACTTAGTTCAACACACGAACCCGATTGTCCTTCACAATTGACACTACTTGATGTGATGTGGTTAGATATAATAGAACAATAATGTGTAGAATAAACAAACATAACCTTTGAATGTTACTTACACAGAAAAGTATTCACCTACTACATTAAATAGCAACTCACACTATTTTACGTTCACATGAATGTATCACAATTATCGATATAATTAGTGAATATGGAATTTGAATCCATGGAAATTTTTATAGAGTTTCATCAGGTTTTTTGAATTAAGAAATAATTAAAGAGAATGAGTATTTATAGCAAACGGTCAGCCACCTCATCGAAGAACTCATTGGACACCTTGCCAACCACTTTGTCAAGGGTGGTAGCAAGGTCTGTGGTGAGGTTCCAAAAAGGTTACATTTTTATATTTTCAATAATGTCGAGTACAATCCATAAATACTTGCACATGAAACATGCCAAAAAGTACAAATAAAAATGTGTAACCCGTTACCTAGTAAGCACACTACAAAACCTATGCCATGGTGTGTGTAAAAATGCCTATAAACAAAGTGTACCTAACTATGTGCATGTTTCAGTTACTAATATGCAGTAACGAACCTTACATAGAGGAAGAAAGAGCACTAAGTAAAATAAAACAGACATTGTGTTTTGTACACGGGAAGCCAACAAACAGACATAAGTACAATAGGACTTACATTCTCTCCCTTTGGCTTTCTATGTAAAAACACTACATAACCATATACAAAAACTTATCAAGCATGAGAAGATTACGAAGATGTTCTAAATTTGTTTCTTCCCATGAACAACACAACGACATATACCAAAACCCAAAAGAAACACCTATTCTAAGTGCATCCATCTTGAGTAAGCTCTATCCATACTAGAAGTACGAAGGCTTCACTCTACACCTGCAACCTACACATAGGAAAGAAAATTCATACCACATGAGCGTATTATGTAGAAACAACATATAGTCAAACCACATACTATCGTGTTATCCCTACATAGGTACACACTGATAGGAACAAACACAAGTAAAGTGCACACATCCCCTTAACTTCATGTAACACTCCCCTTGAATGCATACAAGTCAAACAACAATATTTAGTGCAATCTTACACTTATAGCCCATGTGGCACACAACATGGAAATTATCATATAGTTGTGCACATAAACTTCTCTCCCTTTTTTGACAATGAAAGTTAAAGGAGTATGACCAAAAAATTGATTTCAAGCTCAGTGTGTGCTGTGCAAAACATGTTTACTCTGTATGACATCAAGAGGAACTTAAGTGTAACAAGAACATGGAGAAATATACTCAAATTGAACCAAACTTTATAAGTGTACAAGTAGCCTCTCTTTCCACTAATGTGCAAGCTCAGAAGAAATCAACAGAACTTCCAAAATTGGTAAATATAGTCAGAGGTTTGGGTAGAAGAGAAGGAACAATTTAATCAATGGCACACCTTTAGAAGACAGACTTTCACTTCAAGAATAGAGCTCATAACCAAAAGAGGTTATCCATTAAATAGAGAATCATTTTTCTTGTACCTCCCATAATGAATCACTTAAGAACTTTCCCAAATAGGGGAACTTCTTCAATAGCTATTTAGACAGGAATTCAATGAACCAATTTTTTTGTTTTCTTTCTCTTTCTCTCTCCCCATTTTTATAAAACCATGTATTTTTTTCTCTCTTTTTCCTTCTTTCTCTTTTTTGTTTACATTCTTTGCTCGAGAGGAAAACATCCAGTCCCATGTTCAGTAAGTGTAAAGAAATGAAGGTATAACAAAAGGGCTCATAAGAGGAAACTAAGGATAAGTATACAAGGGTAGTAATAAGGATAAAATGGATCAAAAAAGGTCTGAATCATCTTTCTAGCTAAGCATCGCCTATCATTTTAACTCGAGAGACACTACACATGAATTCTAAAGCATGTTATAGTCATACGAATAATTTAAGCAATGAACACACAAACTTCTCAAAAACATTTATATGAATTCACAATGTTAAGACATGGGTAAAAGAAACAAAACATTTTAGAAAAATGCAAGACTTTAGTCATACATGAGCTTTAAGAAAAGTATATATCATGAAAGCTTTATTGCAATTTAAGAACAAAGGCATGTTAATCACAAAACAACCATGAAAACATAAAACTATTTCAAAACGTAATAATGAAGAAGGTTCACCCAACAAACAAGGATAACACGAAAAAGAGAAGAAAAAAAACACAAGAGCAAAACAATAAGCAAAGTTCTTTAGGTTCATTTAAATCTAAAGAACACAAAGAAAGTTTCTCAAGGTGAGAGACATGGACCAATAGGCTTTTGAAGAAATTCAAAACTTTGAAAATCTAGAGGTTTAATGAAAATATAATCAAGTTGAAGATTTGTACATATATGTTGTAGAGTTAAGGTGCTTGATTCAATAAGATCCCTTATAAAATGGTGAAATATATCATTGTGCTTGGTCCTTGAGTATTGGATAGGATTCTCTAAAATACAAATGGCACTGGTGTTATCATAATGTAAGAGAAGATCTATAACTTGGATACCATAATGAGATAACATCTGTTTCATCCAAAGTAATTGAGAAGCGCAACCAGTAGTAATATATTCAACCTTAGTAGTCAAAAGAGAGACTAATTCCAAGATATTAAGGAATTTCCCAAGTAGAAACAACCGAAGTAAATTTTCTATCATCATTACATCCAACCCAATCAGCATCATAGTAACCAACCAACTTTGCAGTAGTATCTTTAGGATACCAACTACCAACTTTAGAAATCCCTTGATATATTTAATGATCCTTATGATAGCAATTATATGTGAGTGTTTGGGGTTAATTTGGTGTCTAACATAAACTCCAACATTGAAGGAGATGTCTGGGAGGCTAGCAGCTAGATACAGAAGATTTCAAATCATACTCCTATACAAATCTTGTTCAACATTCTTGTCTGAAGAGTCTTGATGGAGTTTCAAAGTTGTGCTCATAGAGATTCGAGCATAAGAGGCATTATCCAATCCAAACTTCTTAACCAAGAAAGAATTTTAGTTCACAAACTAAGTTCATCTCGAATTCACTTTGCATGGTTGTGGCAAAAATTTGAGCAAGGTCATCTTTAGTGGAACAAACAATATTGTCAACAACATAGGCTTGAGCAAAAAAAAAACCTCTCCTTGAATTCTTAAGACAAATAAGGTTTTGTCACCCCCTCCTCTTAGAAAATTATTATTGAGGAGAAACATGGTGAGATGAACATACCATACACGATGATCTTGTTTTAATCCATAAAGAGCTTCCTTTAGTCTCACAACATGATTTGGAAAGTGTGAGTCTTCAAAAACTTTTAGTTGTTCCACAAAAACTTCGTCTTTAATGATTCCATTCAGAAAGGTACTTTTGACCATACATTTGATATAGCTTAAACCTAAAAGTGCTGGCAAGACCAAGAAGTAATTTGATAGACTCAAGGCTAGCAATGAAGGTTAATGTTTCCTCAAACTCTATCCTTTCAATCTAGGTAAACCTTGTGCAATAAGGCAAGATTTATTTCTAGCAATGACTCCATTTTCATCTTCTTTGTTCTTGTACAACTAGCAGGTACCAATGACATGTTTGTTTAGAGGTATGATGACAAGATTACAAACATCATTTCTCTTAAATTGTTTAAGTTCTTCTTGCATGGAGTTTACCCAATGTACATCCTGTAGGGCTTATTTTATGTTTTTGGGAAGAATGGTTGATGTGAAGCACATGTACTTCAAACTCTCTTGCAACTGATGTCTTATCTTAACACCTCCTTCCATATTAACAATGATTTTGTTAGTAGAATAAGATTTCTTTTCCTACTTAGGAAGTGAAAATTCTTCTTGATCTCCATCTCTTTCATTCTCAGAATTTCTTGGAGGATCAATAGGAGTCATTGTTGGATAAGTCTTAACATTACCAATTACACTATCTGAAGAACTCTGGTCATTAAAAATATCATTGTCAACCGATTCAACAAGTTTAGTAGCACCTGAGTCATCAAACACAACATTTATTGAATCCATAATGGAAGATGTTTTAAATTATAGACTTGGAATGTATGACTATTGTTGGAGTTTCCTATGAATATTCCAATATCACTCTTTGCTTTAAACTTGTCTAGATTCTCTCTGTCTTTGAGAATATAACACGTGATACCAAACACATAAAAGTGTTTAACATTTGGTCTTTTTCCATGCATAACTTCATACAAAAATTGACAAGTATCGAATCTCATGAATCATTGATTCATCATATAGCATGTAGTGCTAACTACCTCAGCTCAAAAGTGCTTTGCTAGATTATAACTGGCCAACATCACCCTGACCATCTCTTGAATGACCCTATTTTTTCTTTCAACAATTCCATTTTGTTGGGGAGTCTTGGGAGTAGAAAACTCATGTTGAATACCCATTTCATCACATAAAGCACTTAACTTAGAATTTTCAAATTCTCTACCATGGTCACTTTTTATTTTGATAATAGTACCAATGGTTTAAAATTTCTCATTTTGTAACTTGATCCATATGGTTTTGAAGTGATCAAAGGCTTCAGATTGTTCTTTGAGAAATAGCACCTAAGTATATCTAAAATATTGTCAACAATAACCAACATATATTTTCTTCCTTTCATACTAGGTTTTTGAACCAAATCCATCATATCCATGTGAAGAAGTTGAAAAGGTATAGTGGTAGACATGGGTTGGTTCTTCTTGGGTTGACTCTTTCTTTGTTTACCTATCTAACAAGGACCATAAATGTGTTTAGGTATGGAGGTGATAGAAAGGAGACCCCGAATAACTTTGAGATTTGAGATTTTCTTCAATAGTTTATAATTAACATGTCCAATATGTTTGTGCCATAATTCTTCAATGCTTATACTTATCTTGCTACAAAAACACCAGGAGGAGTTCCTATACACTAGCAATTATCACCAGATGTAACACCTATGACCAAAGATCCACCAAAATCATCATACATAATGCAATCATTTTGAGTAAACTTAACGGTGTATTTGTTGTCACAAATTTGGCTAATACTAATAAGGTTAGCATTGAGTCCTTCCACATATAGGAAATCTTTGAGTTCAGGGACAATAGGGGCACTGATAAATCCTTGACCATAGATCAACCCCTTATGACCATCACCAAACGTAACTGATCCATCATTGCTAATAGTTAAATTGGGGAAGAAGGACTTATTACTAGTCTTGTGTCTTGAGCAACCACTATCAAAATACCAATATCTAGAAGTACGACCCTTCAAGCTAGTGTAAACCACATTTCAATCTAAATCATGATTATAAGTATCAATTTCAATCAAAGATTTAAACTCATTAAAACTCAACATAACATCATTTTGTAGAGTTAAGGATTAACAAGTCAAAATGATGGAAAGTTTCAAAAGTTCTTCTACATGACTTTACATATCTCTATTGTAAGTAAGAGACTCCTTTTGAGAGAAGGTGGAGGTGAGATGACCAGAGTTGCAAGAAGTAGGAGAAAGAGATAGACTCTAAGCACTCATAAAATTATTGGTGGAGTCATCATCAGAAATCTCAATGACAGAAGAATGTTATTGAATAGTAGTCGAAGTATAAGAGAAAGGATGAAAAACTTTAAGTCTTAATAACTTCTCAAAACTCATATCTCTAAGAGACCACTTTTTTCCAATTTAAACAACTTCTTTAATTTCTCTCTCAATGTCATACTATCTAAGATGTATAATTTTAGCCATTTTGTGTTTTTCTAGAAGCCTGGATTCAAGAAAAATGACTTTATTAGTGTAAGCTTCAACTCGAGCATAAAGTCTGGTCAGCTTAGTCATGAGTGCTCAAAAAGCACTAAAATTACCATGATTTTATGCACATTAATTGATTATATATATATATGATTTTATCATATATTTATATAAATTTGTCTTTTTTGGAATCACGGGCATTTTTATTGTTTTTCAGATATTTTCGCTTAAAAACGTATCTTAAAGACTCAAATAGGAATACTGGAGGCAATACATCACAAATAAATTCATAAATAAATGAGGAAAGGTCAACAAATATGGAAAAATTGGATAAAATGGGTCAAAAAAGTCAAAAATGAGGAAATCACACACGAAGCCGCCCAGCCGCGTCGAGAAACACTCTTGCCGCGTACGCAGCACGCTCAGTCCGTGCACGCCCTTGCCCATTTCCGTGCGCGCTTGTGCGCACCGCTACTGCTTCCGCGCGCACCTGTGCATGCCCCAGCTCCACTCCACGCGCACCGCTGCCCATCTATGCCCCAGTCCGCGCATGCCACCTAATTGCTAACGTCAACTGACGTCATCTTCACCTACTACGTGTTTCCTCCATTTTTTATCATTTTTTTATCCACTTTTTATTCCTTTCCTCAGCTATAAATACCCCCACTCTCTTCATACCACATCTCAAAACACATCTTCTCTTCTCTTTCTTTCTCTCATTTCTTAGTTGTTAGCTTTTCTTAGATAAGAAAATATCGTTCTCACAGAGATTATTTTATTAGAAACTAATTTTTAAAACTAAAATAAATAAAAATCAAATTTTTTATTGTGTTTTTATATTTTAAGGAAGTAAAATTAAAATAGCTAAAAATAAAGAGCAATAATTAATTAAATCAAATTTGTAAATTGTTGTCTCTTTTGAAGAACATAAAATTGTGCAAGTATACACGGTCACAAGTAATAATATGATAAGTAAAATATCATTCCCACGGAGATTTGTTACTAGCATTCGTTGATTACTAAAATTATTTCAACATGAGTTTATCCAAATATTCGATAATTTGATTCAGTTTGACTAACTAATTTTTATAACAGTTTGCAAGAAAATTCTAGGATTGCAGTTTCACCAAATTAATCCACTTGACCATTTTATTTTCTCTTGATTTATGTTCTCGTATTTTAAGTTGTTAACCAAGAACTCCTAATTTATCCATATATCTCTTCTGAGCTCCATACAGACACATCTTGCTAAAATAATTCACTATATTCCTATGAGAATTAAATTCAACCAGATTAATTAAGTTCTAAGTTCTCAAATAGTTATACATACAATAAAAGTATATTCCTATCCCTTATATATATACGTTATTTTATCACGAGAAACACACAAAAATGCCTTATCCAAGTTTATTTAAGTGTCACAGATCAATTAATTAATCTTCCGATAATTAAAAGCATTAAGCACAGATAAAATAAAAAACTTAAAACCGTTCCATAAATCATTCAAAAATAATTAATTCAAGTTTCATAATTTAAGCTAGACTACAACCCTAGAACAAATAAATCAGTTCATAGCAGAAATTAAAATTACAACACAACAACAATCAAACATTTCAGAGAAATAAAATTTAAAAGAAAAAAGATTAGGAGAAACTCTTTCACGATTCCTCAATGAAAAATAAATTTCTTCCCTTTCCTTCTTCTTCGTTGTCTTCTTTCTCTCTATTTCCTAAGAAAATACAACATAAAAATTGTTAAATAAAAGTTTCTGCGTGTTCTACAATACACAGAGAGAAACTAAAAGTTGAAGTGAAAAATGGAAAATGAAAACTAAAAACTCCACAAACTTTTCTCGCGTCCAAATATATCCCCCTATACAATTAATATTTTTTTTATCAAAATGCATGGATTGGGGGACAAAAATACATGGGAAGAATAAAAAGAAATAACACGCGTGAAGACCGTTCTGCGTTTTCTATTTTTTTTCTTTAAATGCATGCCACGTGTCATCATTTTATTGGCTGGAAGATATAAAGAGAGACCAGTCAAAGTCAATTCTTTCTAAGTTAGTGACATGCGGTGTGACTTGATTCGTGGAAATGGATGTCGTGGCCCACGAGTGGAACGTGCAGAGCAATGGCTTGGTGACACGTGGCAACGAGGGCTGACCAATTTATGAATTTGGATTGAACGCCATGTTGACACATGGTGCGCATTCGATTCTCCTTACATGCCATGTTACCCAGTCATCTCTTGATTAGTCCTGCGTTAATAATTCATAAAAAATCCAGAAAATCACAAAAATTTCCAAAAATTATATTTTCACCTATTTTCATTAAAGTTTATATTTTAATATTTTTAGCGATAAAATACTATTTATTTAATAAAACAAATAAATATTAAGTAAAAAAGTGCCCTAATGACTCTACTTTCATAGAGTCATCACACCCCCAAACTTAAATCTTTGCTTTTCCTCAAGTAAAGCCAAATATAACTAAATAAAATAACTTGGGTAGTATATTCATAAATATACTTCTATTAGTACATGCATAGTTCAAGAAAACTATCCATCTCAAAATTCTTACAATCTTATGATAAGGAGGTTCACATATTCATCAATCAACGTTCTATCAATACAAGGATATGAAAGGTTTTTAAAAAATTGATTCGTCTGTGTGTGTTGCACATGATATCATCCATTGCATTCATGAAATCAACCTATATAAGCATGCTAATCAATTCAATATTAGAACAAGTCTCATAAGTCTATTTTTCACATCCCTTTCTACTAATATAAATATGCATTTAGCTCAAGATCAATAAGGACTTTACATGGTTGTAATGTAAGGCTTAGGTGAGGGGGGGGGGGGGGGGGGGGGTCAAGAAATGAAGAAATTTAGGCTCTTTCCAAACCTTAGCTTTCTTTTTGTTTATTATGCACTTTTTAACTACAATTGAGCTTTTACTTGATATTTTAGTGCACCCTCTTTTGTTCCACATCTCTTTTCTTTTCCTTTCCTTTTTTTTTTTGTAACTTCACAACACCTCCAAACTTATTTTCAATTCTATTTTCTTTTTTGTTTAGAGGGATAATTGTGTTATGAGTTTTGCTTATTCTTTTTTTTTTATAGGGTGCATTACATTTCACCTTATGCTATAACATAACACATGATTTCATTTTTTTTCTTTTCATACAAGCTAAAGGTGCAAGGGTAAAGGTAATGCTTATTTGTTAGGAATTAAATGTGCCCTAAAGATATAAAAGGTTCTATTTTAGGTTCAAATAGGTGACTAAAGATATTAACAATGGTTAGCTTGAAAGCCTCAATCGATCCAAATAAGGTCTAAATCATTTCTCTTACTAAATACTATTTAGGATTTCGCCTCAAGGGATGATAAAATAGATTGTAAAACCTGGTAGATCTCATCGACTCACATAACTCATTACAAATTTTATCTCAATAAGCACACCAAAATTAATCATGAACATGTGCATAAGAATTTTAAGCAATCCAATCAAAACTAGCAAGGATATCGCATGATTAAAGTAAATATCTTAACAAATATGTTACATTCCTTATCTTAATCATGACAACCAATTTTTATCATTGAGTTCATATGTTTCATATCAAGCATGCATGCATTTAGTGTCCATATATTTATCAATTTTTACCCAAATCATGATTAAAAACAACCTATAAATTAAAACAAAATTCCCTAAAAATTTATAATGTATACTAAATACTAATGTAGAGATAGAAGTTCCCTCCCACAAACTTAAATTACACATTTTCCCCAATGTGCACATATAAATATGAAAAGGTAAAAGAAAAGAAAACTCTTTTAATCATGGCACATCGCATCTATCACTGAAATGCTCATTCTTGTTGCTCCATTGCTCTCCACATTTATTCACCTACCAAAAAAAACAATAAAAATATAAGTAAAATAACTTTGGGTTGCCTCCTAACCAGTGTCACATTTAACGTCCTTGACTAGATGGTTATATGAAGTCCTAAGATGCATCCATTAAGGTTATCACAGATGTTTCATTTGATAATTGATCTTCATAATAGTGTTTCACCCTATGCCCATTAATTATAAATCGCTCTTTATCTTTATTTTCTAATTCAATGGTTCCATGGTTGGTTATCTTAGTGATGATGAATGGACTTGACCATCTACTCTTTAATTTTCCCATAAACAATTTGAGTCATGAGTTGTACAGTAACACTTTCTGACCCGGTTCAAAGATACAATGCATAACTTTTTTTCATGCCATCTTTTTTTCGTTTCTTTGTAAATCTTGGCATTTTCATAAGCATTCTATCGTAATTCATCCAATTCATTTATTTGAAGCACTCTTTTCTCCCCAGCTGCATCTATGGACATATTCAATTGTTTCAATGCCCAATACACTTTGTGCTCCAATTCTAATGGTAAGTGACAAGACTTTCCATAAACTAACTTATACGGTGTGGTACCAATTGGTGTTTTAAATACAGTTATGTACAACCATAAAGCATTATCCAAATTAGATGACCAATCCTTCCTAGAGATGTTCACAGTTTTCTCCAAAATTCTTTTCATTTCTCTATTAGATACCTCTACTTGGCCACTTGTTTGGGATGATAAGGGCTAGACATTTTATGCTTAATCCCATACTTAGAAAATAAGGAATTAAATGCTTTATTGTAAAAGTGACTTCCTCCATCACTAATAATGATCCTTGGAGTTCGAAACCTAGTGAAAATATTTTTCTTCAGGAATTTCATGACAACTTTGGCATCACATTTTTTGCTAGCAATGGCTTCTACTCACTTTGATACGTAATCCACTCCTACAAGTATGTATTGGTTGCCAAATGATGGAGGAAATGGTCCCAAAATTTCAATACCCCATACATCAAACAATTCCACTTGAAATATACTATTCAGAGGCATCTCATCTCTTTTTGAAATATTACCTATCCTTTGACATTTGTCACATATCTTTACATAATTGTAAGCATCTTTAAATAGTGTAGGCCAAAAATAATAAGATTGAAGTACCTTAGCTGCTATTTTTGAGCTCCCAAAGTGACCTTCATAGTCTGAGCTATGGAAATGGTGAAGGATACTTTCAACTTCATCATTAGGGAAACACCTTCTCAAAATACCATCACCAAATTCTTTATAAAGGTAAGGGTCATCCCAAAAATATTGTTTAATGTCATGGAAAAACTTCTTCTTTTGTTTCCATGTGAGGTTCAGTGGAAGAATGTTAGCGACAAGAAAATTTGCAATATCTCCATACCATGGAACTTCTGTTTGAGCTATAGAAAATAGTTTCTCATCTGGAAAAGATTCCCCAATCACCACATTATCATCCATTTTTGTTTCCCTCTCTAGTCTAGACAGATGGTCTACTACCTAATTTTTTGTTCCTTTGTTATCATGAATTTCCAAGTCAATTTTTTGTAGAAGGAGCACCCATCTTATCAATCTTGGTTTGGCATCCTTCTTCGTCATAAGATACTTTATTATAGAATGATATGTGTAGACAGTCACTTTGGTGCCAACCAAGTAAGATCTAAAATTCTAAAAGGCATATACAATAGCAAGGAGCTCTTTCTCTATAGTAGCATAATTAATTTAGGCCTTATATAGTGTCTTGCTTGTATAGTATATGGAACGAAACATTTTGTCTCTTCGTTGTCCAAGAACAGCTCCAATAGCAAAATCACTTGCATCACACCTCAACTCAAAGGGCTGGTTCCAATCAGGTGTGACTATAACGGGTACTAACACTAGTCTCTCTTTAAGCACTTGAAATGCTGTTAAATATTTATCATCAAACTTGAAAGGCATATCCTTTTCCAAAAGGTTACACAAGGGTTTGGAGATTTGGGAAAAATATTTTATGAATCTACGATAAAAACCTGCATGCCTAAGAAAACTCCTTACTCCTCGTACATTGGTAGGTAGTGGTAATTTTTCAATCACTTCTATTTTAGCTCTATCCACCTTAATACCATTAATTGATATTTTATGGCTCAATATTATACCTTCATGTACCATGAAATGACATTTTCCCCAATTTAAAACCAAATTTGTTTCTTCACATCTCTGTAAGACTAAGGAGAGATAGTGTAGACATTCATCAAATGAGTTTCCAAAGACCAAAAAAATAATCCATGAAGATTTCTAGATGCTTCTCCACCATGTCTGAGAAAATGGCCATCATGTAGCATTGAAATGTAGTAGGTGCATTACATAATCCAAAAGGAATTCTCCTGAAAGCAAAAGTTCCATAAGAACATGTGAAGGTGTTCTTTTCTTGGTCTTCAGGTGCCATAACAACTTTGTTATAAGTAGAGTATCCATCTAAAAGGAAAAAGAAAGAATGCCCAGCTAATCGGTCAAGCATTTGATCTATGAATGGGAGAGGAAAATGATCCTTCCTTGTAGCTTTATTTACTTTACGAAAATCGATACATACTCTCCATCCCGTGACAATCCTAGTAGGTATTAACTCATTAGACTCATTTTCCACCATAGTGATTCCTCCTTTCTTTAGTGCACATTGGATTGGACTTACCCATTCACTCTATGATATTGGGTAAATAATGCCCATGTCTAGCCACTTGACAATTTCCTTCTTCATCACTTCTTTCATAATGGGATTTAAGTAGTGTTGTCCATCCCTGGTGGGTTTATCCCCGTCTTCTAGCAAGATTTTGTGCATGCATATTGATGGGCTTATGGCTTTGATGTCGGCAATAGACCAACCTATAGCTCTTTTGAAGTTCCTTAGCACCTTTAGTAGTGCTTCCACTTGCTCCATACTTAGATTAGTTGAGATTATGACTGGAAGTGTCTCATTGTCACCTAAAAATGTATAACGAAGATGAGAAGGTAAAGGTTTAAGCTCTAATTTTGGTGGCTCCTCAATGGATGGTTTTAACCTTGAGCTTATCTCAAGACATTACACAACTGCATTTGATACACATATGAGAGGCGTGTCCTCTAGAAAGTTCACAATATCAACCTTTGATTCCATATTTTCAAAATTAAAACAAGCTGAGCATTTTCTATTGAGTTAATGTCTGTGTTCATAACATCATCTGTTAAGGTCATAAGTGGGGGGGGGGGGGGGGGGGGGGTTCAACAAGTTTTGTTAAGCTACCGACACGAATTTGTGTATCTACATAAGTGTTATGGTCCTTTTCCTTGTCTAGTATAGAATCTAAAGCATCAATAGGGCACATGTTGTAAAGCACATCAGTGGTTGGCTCATCAATACTATCTATTCCAAAGCAATCACCAGCACTATCATCATCAGAAAATTTAATTACTTTGAACACATTAAATGTTACTTGTTCATCTTGTACTCTTATTGTAAGTTCACCTTTATATACATCAATGAGTGCTCTTCTGGTTGCTAAGAATGGACGACCAAGTATGATAGGAATTTCACGATCCTTTTCTATGTCTAGCATAATGAAGTCCGCTGGAAAGATGAATTTGTTTACTTTTACTAGAAAATCTTCTACCACACCCCTAGGTCTTTTAATTGACTTGTCTGCCATCTACAATGTTACTAAAATGGGTTTAGCTTTACCAACCCCCAATCTCTGGAAAACTGATAATGGCATGGGGTTAATGCTAGAACCCAAATCATATAATGGCTTGCCAAAATGAATGTTCCCAATAGTGTAAGGGATGTCAAAACTACCTGGATCTTTTAGTTTTTCTGGTAGTTTTCTATTAGGGATGACACTACAACTTTCAGTCAAGGTTATTGTTTCATGATTTCTAAGTCTCCTTTTCTTGGATAGTATATCCTTCATGAATTTGGCATAAGATGACATTTGTTCTAGCGCCTCTACAAATGGTATGTTTATGTGCAGCTTCTTGAAGACTTCCAATTTTTTTGAAAAATGCGTATCTGAATTTTGCTTTTGTAGCCTCTGAGGAAAAGGAATAATGGGTTTGTAGAGGTTGCTCTTTTTTTGCTGAATTATTTCCCTTCCATTACTCTCTTTATCCACTAATTCCTCCTCATCCTTTCCAGTTTCTAGTTCCTCCTTAACCTTTTTGGTCTCATCTCCCTCTAGAGTTTTACACTCCTTAAGATTATACCACTACAATGGTCCTTCCATTCTCTTCTTGGGTTTATAATTGTGTCACTTTGAAGGTTACCTTGATGCCTTTGGCTTATGGCCTGTGCAAGTTGCCCTATTTGGTTCTCCAAATTTCAAATAAAAAACTCTTGAGTGGACACTTTTGTATTTATAGATTGGATGAAATCTTTCATCATCCCCATTAAGGCATTTGTATTATCCTCAATAGGTGGCTTCTTTTCCTGGGCTTGTGATTGATGTGCTTGTTGAAAACCAGGTGGTTGAATGTAATTTCTTAGCTTGTCATTCTTTGTTGGTGGGAAGTATTTCATCAAAAATTTCCTTATCAAACCATTCCAAGTTGTAATGGAATCAGGTGGCAAAAAGTTTAGCCAAGTTTGAGCACGGTCTCGCAAAGAGTAAGGGAACAATCTAAGCCTAAATGTCTCCTCTGTCACACCATTGAACATTAATGAATCTACAACTTCAATAAATAATCTGAGATGAATATGAGGAAATTTTGTTGGGAATCTGCTAAATTGTCCAACTATTTGTAGCATTTGAAACATCTCAAGCTTTAGTTCAAACTGATTAGCTTGAATATTTGCCTTGTAATACTTGGATTCAAACCCTCCAAAGTAGGTATTGCATATTCATTCATAACTATATCTCCATCATTGATCAAAAGAATTTGATTGTTCATTGAAAGCATTTGATGGTTCAAGTTTTAGCTCATTATTGTTCATTGAAAGCATTTGATGGTTCAAGTTTTAGCTCATTATTGTTTATTTCTAATGGATTAGCCATATCTTTCTCATGGGTTACTTGTTTTCTAATTAATCTCAAAGTACACTCATGCAATAAACTCACTATGTTTCTACAATACTAAAGGAGAAGTCTAAATAAAAACTAAATAAAAAATAATTTTTTTAATAAATAAATAAATAAATAAGTCAATAAAATAAAATAAGTAGATTAAAATTAAAATTAAAGTAAAGAAAAATAAATTAAGAAAATAACTAAAATAATAATAATAATAATAATAATAATAATAATAATAATAAATTATTAATTTCCAACATTTATAATCCCTAGCAACGACACCAAAATATTGATCACTACACACGAAGTGTGTGCAATAAATATGCAAGTATACGTATCGCAACAAGCAATATAATGATAAGAAAAAATCATTTCTAAGGAGATTATTTTATTAGAATCTAATTTTAAAACTAAAATAAATCAAAATCAAATTTTTTTATTGTGTTTTTATATTTTAAGTAAAATTAAAATAACTAAAAGTAAATAGAAATAATTAATTAAATCGAATTTGGTAACTAAAAATATATTCTAGAAAATATCTAGGAATACTCAATCCCCCAATTTTCTAAACATGCGAATCGCTAAAATCCTCCCAATATAATATCAATTAGTTATGTGATCAATTGAATCTAACCTAGCATGTATTCCTCTATCAAGTAAACTATACACCATATAGTAATTAATTTAATCACTCTCATGCCAATTAAATTGCATACTACTCATTAAATTAATCAATTATGGATTACATACATAAAAATCATACATCTCTACCTACAAACTATGCATGTTATTTAATCAAGACAAACAATTAAATAATTTTCTCAAATATATTTAATTGCCTCTATAGATAAATTGTTGGCCAAACAATTAATAGCATAAAAATTAGATTAAATAATATAATTAAATTATAATTATAATTGGGGTAAAATATTAAATCATTACATGTTGAAAATTAGGTTTATAACATCTCTAGATTAATAAATTAATTACACATAATTGTGTGCATAAAGCTCATATTTTTTTATAAAGAAAGACATAAAATTGATAAAGAAAAGAGTAGAAAAATAAATACAATCAATCTCTTGAATTGTAGTATTAATGATCTCCTCTTGAATCTCCACCAAAATTGTGTCATCTCTTGATATTTTTTTGTATTTTTCTCTCATTTTAGCTCAAAACATTGAGCAAAATTATGCTAATGGAAGCCACTTAGGGTTTATAGAGTGATTAGGGGATTAAATAAAGCTAAGGTGCAATCTGGATCATTAGATCAGCTTCAGATCAAGAGCTATGATCAAGACAAGCAAAACTAACCGTTTCAACCAATCATAGCGTGACACGTGGCATCATAAATTCATTGGGTGAATCAAGGAGCGACGCGTTGTAGGGGAGACCGATCAGAGTCAACGCTTGCTGATTCAATGACACATGGCACTATGTGATTCATGAAAATGGATGGCATGGCGCAAGGGTGGAATGCTCGGAGCAATGGCATTATGACACGTGTCAACGAGGGTTGACCAATTTCATAACTTGGATTGAACGCCGTGTTGACACGTGGTAAGTTTTTTGTCCTCCTCACATGCAACGTAGCATGATTCACTCTCCGTGCTTGCATAGAGTCCATGTGGCTTGCCTATTCAGCTCATATACTTATGTGGCATGCCATGTGGCAACTCTTGATTGGTCATGTGTTAAAAATTCATAAAAAATCCCAAAAATTTATAAATTATAGTTTCACTCTTTTTCACTAAAACATTTATATTTTAATATTTTTAGTGATAAAAATACTATTTATTTAATAAAATAAGTAATTATTAAGTAAAAAAGTACGCTAATGACTCTATTTTCATAGATTGATCACCTGTCTTCTACATATACAAAAATTTTGTTAAAACATAACATAAGAGGCATAACCTCCATAAAATTGGCTAGTATTTTAGTTTCATGATGTATATGGGAATCAAATGAAATTTCATCTATGTTAAGAACATCCATATCATTGTCATAATCATCCATAAACAATTTGTCACTAGCATCATTAAGTAAGAATTAAAACTAAGATACATTACCCCTGCTCTAGTCATTTATCATCTCATTAGTACTATTTTCACATGAGATTAAGGCTTTCCTTGGGTCATCAATAGAATTTATCATAGTATATTCTAAATAATCATCATAATCGGAGTCCCTAGGCATGTCCTTTACAATATTTTCTTCCTCATCAACATGAAAGTATTAATCAACCTCATTATTAGTAATTGGGTATGGCATGAATTGAAAAACAATAAAAGTTATCTTTTGGTCCTCTAAAATATAGTAAGCTCACCCTTGTTGATATCTATTAATGCTTTTCAAGTGCTAAGTGATAGAAGAATTAAGTTCTAACATTGCATTTTTACTTAATTATTTGACAAAATATGCTTTTGTAATAACATGGTATGTTTTGATGTATTTTAGATACTTTGATCATTATATGATACAAATGAAAGAATTAATGTTGAAAGCAATGGCCCAAACTAACAAGAATTAAAGATTTACCACTCGAGGTATAATTTTCAAATAATGGATGACTAACTGCAAATTGTGTACACAAAACACATAGGAATGTTATCAAATGAGAATAATAAAGGAAATAAGTGGGTGCTACTACATGAAAATAGTACACCTTGCCATGGTAGCCTCTTATCTAACTATGTAATTTGGAAATACATTGTGTGCTACAACATGGATAAAATTTTATCGTGGCAAGGGACTCTTAGGTTTTATAATGCGGGCATAAAATGGTTGCATATCACAACATGAAATATTGTGCGTCATGGCTCGTGTTTCAAGAATCAACATAAGTGTCCAGTTTTTTAGTAATTTTATTCCACTTATTCCCTTCTATATAGATTAATTAGGGTTAATGAAAGAAGATTATTTCTAATGGAGGAAAAAATAAGAACAAGGTTCAAGAAGGTAGTTGAAGATCTGATTCAAAGACAATAGTCCTAAATTTTCTTCTTCTTTATTTTATTTGTTATCATGAATATTATTCTAATTTTAATGTTTTCTACGAGTAGCTAAATTTCTATTTGATTGTGGGTGATTTCAAATACCAAGACATGGATCGTAGTTCTTAATAACATCTGTTATAATCTAATTTTCTATTCTTCTTGATAATGTATTAATTTATTGTTTTAAGATTAAAATGAATTTTCTTAATTATTTAAATATAAAATTGAATAATTAGGTTAATTCATCATTAATTAGTTTAGTTGATTGGGTAGTAATTGCTTGATCAATTTAAATAAGTAGTGATAAATTGGTTACAATGAGAATTAATACTCAAGATAATTAAATTGAGCTTAGAAGTTTAACCTGATCCAACATGCTTCTTGAAATTAAATGCTTTTGATAGATAAAATTTAGAGAGCTTATTCTAGGCTGTCTATTAGAAAGATATTGAATTAAGAGCTTATTTATTTCAATGATTAGGTAAGAAAAGGTGGAGACTTTCGAGCTTGTGAATTTCTCTAAGTTGGCATAATCAAAGAATAGGAACTTAAGATATGCTTTTATTGATTTGCAATACATTATAGTGGTGGAGGAAGATCCTACGATAATCTTTTATTCATATCTTAATCATATTCTGTAGAACCTATTTTTACTTTATTAGTTTTAGTTGATACATTTAATTTTTGTTTTACTAAAAAATATTCATAAGTAAGAGTTTCTTTCTAATATCCTCTACATGAAAGACTCGTATTTTCTATATACTGAATTACAACATTTTAAGTAATTTAAAGGAAGGTTTAAATTGACTGTTGCATTTGAATGTATCAATTTTTGGCACTGTGTCACCAAGGATTTTTGTAAAATTATCTCTTTTTTTACTTTTCATTATTTATGTTTTTATTTTTGTTTAATTTTTTCCACTTTTTTATTCATTTTTAGAGTCACAATCAATGGCCTCATAGCGTAATAGTAGAACTAACTCTTCCATCAACAAAAACTACAATCTATGGTCTAATACACACATTGAACCAATCCCTCCATTTCCATCATCTATTTGATGAATGGTTAATAAAAGAGTAATTGAGCAAGAAATTGAGACAAATCTTCCACTTTCAAGTGATTCTTCAAATGATTCAGATTATTCCACTCAAGAAGAAATGGTTGGGAATATTCCTAATCAAACTCTTAAGGAGATGGATGTACCAGCTTTAGATCAACAACCTACATGTATTCAATACAATGACAATGGTGATACTTTTGAATTGAAGTCTAGTATGATTCATCTTTTGCTTACTTGTTGAGGTTTAGCTAGTGAGGATCCGAATAAGCATCTAAAAGAATTTCATGCAATTTGTTTTAGTACAAAGCCTAATGGTACAACTGAAGAATGAGTAAAGCTTAGGGCATTTCCATTCTCTTTACCAAAAAATGCTAAACATTGCTATACTATTTACCACTTGGGACCATTATTAGTGGGAATGTAATGAAACAACTATTCTTGGAGAAATATTTCTAGCTTTTAGAGCCACTCTCATATGGAAAGAAATTTGTGGTATTCAACAATATAATAGAGATAATTTATATGAGTATTGGGAGCATTTCTAGGAACTCTATGCTAGCTACCCTCATCATCAAATAAGTGAGCAACTCATACTTCAATACTTCTATTAGGGATCTATACCCATGGATAGAAGCACAATGGATGCAATGAGTGGTGGTGCATTGGTTAATAAAACTCTTGAAAATGTAATAAATGTGATTGCAACCATGACTACAAATGCTCAACAATTTGTAACACTATTCAACCCACCACAAAAGGTTAATGAAGTGGGTATTTCTTTCAATATTGAGAAATAACTAAACACCCTTACTTCACTTGTACAACAATTAGCAGTAAGACAAGTTAAAGCTTTTGGAATTTCAAACAAGATTAGACACCCAATAAGCATGTGCCCTACTTTCAGGATCCTAATGCGGAATAAAGAAAATGTTATAGAGGGATACCAAGGACAACAAATACAAAGATATAACCCCTTCTACAACACTTACAATTCTAGTTGGAAAGATCACCTAAATTTTAGGCATTTGGGAAACAATCAAGCCATTGTACCTACTAATCCACTAGGTTTTCCTTATCAAAGAGTCCAACAACCTTATCAAGTCAGACCCCAATATCCTCATCCATATTTAGGAAAATATCTAGAGGACTTGATAAATTCAATAATAGCCAACATAACTCAATTCTAGTAAGATTCTATCATGTTTCAACAAGATACAAGACCATCTATTAAGCATCCTAAAAATTAGTTTAGGTAGTTTGCTACCACTATTGGAAGATTAAAAGAACAAGGATTTAGTAAACTTCCTTCTTAACCCATGGTCAATCTTAGGGATAATGTTAGTGCTATCTCCTTAAGAAATAGAAAGCAACTTGAAGAAGCTCAAAAGGAACCAATCGATAATAGAGGAACTAAAGATGAGTTAATTCAAATGGAAGACAAGGAAACTAACCCCAAGGAATAAAAAAACCAATAAAGGTACAATCTTAAGTTCCATTTCTTCTTATAAACCTCATTTACCTTTTTCTAAAAGGTTTGCAAAATCTAAGTAGGAAGAGCAGGAGTAAAAAATTTTGAACACCTTTCAAAAAGTATAGGTTAACATACCATTGTTGGATGCCAAAAATAAAGTACCCTACTATGCTAAGTTTTTCAAAGAATTGTGCACCAACAAGTAGAAACTCAAGGGTGAAAAGGTGGTTAGTGTGGGAGAGAATGTATAGGTGATCTTGTAAATGATACTCCTACCAAAATGCAAGGATATAGGTAGCTTTAACATACCATGTATCATAGGCAGCACTAATTTAAAAATACTATTCTAGATCTAGATGCTTAAGTTAATACCATGTTGTACTCCATTTATGCCACCTTAAAGCTTGGTTCCTTTAAAGAGACTTGTGTTGTTATTCAAAAAAGTCGATTGTTCTAATGGTTATCCAATGGGAGTTTTGAAAGAAGTTTTGGTGTAGATGAATAAGCTTATCTATTCAGCTGATTTTATGTATTTGATATAAAATATGACTCTACTATTAGGGAAAACCCTTGCTTTTGGGAAGGCCTCTCATGAGAATAGCCCAAATGAAGATTAATGTGCATGATGGAAATCTGACAATGGAGTTTGATGGAGAGGTGATTAGCTTCAATATATTTAGAGAGATGAGTAAAAATAAAGACTTATTGGATGTTCCAATAAGAAATAGGGTTATAAAAGAAGACCCATTATACAAAAAAAGAGGTGTTGTTAAAGGAAAGTATAAGACGGCTAAAAGAGAACCTTAGAGAAAATTGAATACACCTTTAATGGAAAATGGTTAAAAAATTATTTGATACTAATTTAGGAAAATGAAATTGAACTAAGTGCAAAATAGGAGGTAAACCATTGATATTTGTTATCTTTTATTTTAGTTTACTTTTAAACATTTTTATTTGTTAGTCATTTTTCATCTGCTAGTGATATGGACATTACCTAATTTAGGTTGAGGGTGGCTCATACATTATTATCTAATGTTATCTTTGTTTAGTATTATTTCAAAAATTCTTAAAAAATTGGGAATAAAATTATTATTAACCATGCCATGTCATGAGAAAGTGAGCTACGAGTGCTCTTGGATTTTTGGATAGGAAATATTTTTCATCTTGCACGACGATGAGTGCTCAAGCACTTATTATATCATGATTTTATACATGTTCAAAGGTTAACTAGATTTGTATTTGCTTAGTTTTACTATCATTTCAAACAAATCTATCTTTTTGTAATCACAGGTATGCTTCATTGTTCTTTCAGGTATTTTAGCTTCAAAAAGATTTAATTAATCAAACACTTGAAGAATATATATGAAAAATTCCATTACATCTTTTGAAGGTTAAAAGATAACATATGTAAAGAATTACATATGTTCCAAACCATCAAAAAGGATGTATAAAGAAAATAAGGGATCCATTTATGAACAACGTGGATCATGGCATGGATGTTTTATTTGTCGTGGTGTGAGTAAAACGGATTGAAAATCACACATCCAAGAATTGATATGGGCCAAGGCATGGAAATTTTGTATGCCATGGCATGAAAGAATTGTGTGCCACAATGCGAGTCATATGATCCATATTTTTCTCTTTTTACTACACCTATAAATATAACCCTAATTCTATTGTAATCCATATCCCACACAGCTTAATTCTTAAGCTAATTTCTTAGTCTCTTAAATTTTCTTAGCTTTTCTTTTAGTAGTTTCATGTTCTTCTCTCATTTGAGAGTTGAGAATTTTAGTTTATGTAGTAATTCAAGTTTCAATTCAATAAATAGTATTGGAAATTCTGTTTGGAGGTTTTCTAAAATAGATATGATGTTGAGATATTGAGGTATATTTACATGTATTCTTTTAATACTATTTTTATGTGTTATTTTACATGCTATGTTTAATTTATTGATGATCTCCACACATGAAGTGTGTGCAATGAATATGCAAGTATACGTATCGCACCAAGTAATTTAATGATAAGAAAAGATCATTCCTACGAAGATTATTTTATTAGAAACTAATTTTCAAAACTTAAAAAAATAAAAAATAATTTTTTTTGTTTTTATATTTTAATGAAGCAAAATTAAAATAACTAAAATTAAATAACAATAATTAATTAAATCAAATTTGGTAACTAAAAAGGTATATGAGAAAATATCTTGGAATACTTAATCTCCCTATTTTCTAAACATGCGAATCACTAAAATTCCCCCAATATAATTATCAATTAATTAAATGATCAATTGAGTTTAACCTAGCATGTATTCCTCTCTCAAGTAAACTACACACCATATAATAATTAATTTAATCACACTCTCTTGCCAATTAAATTGCATATTACTCACCAATTATGAATCACATACATAAGAATCATACATCTCTACCTATAAACTATGCATGTTATTTAATCAAGACAAACAATTAAATAATTTTCTCAAATATATTTAATTGTCTCAATAGATAAATTGTTGGCCAAACAATTAATAGCATACAAATAAGATTAAATAATATAATTAAATTATAATTATAATTGGGGTAAAATATTAAATCATCACATGGTGAAAATTAGGTTCATAAAATCCCTAGATTAATAAATTAATTAAAAATAATTGTGTTCATAAAGCTCATATTTTTCATAAAGAAAAAAATAAAAATTGATAAAGAAAAGAGTAGAAAAAGAAATACAATCAATCTCTTGAATTGTAGTATGAATCTTCTCTTGAATCTTCACCAAAATTATGTCGTCTCTTGAATTTGTTCTGTATTTTTCTTTCTTTTTAGCTCTAAAAAATGACCAAAATGTTAATGGAGGCCAATTAGGGTTTATGGAGTGATTAGGAGCTTAAATAAAGCTCAGGTGCCATCTGGACCGTCATATCAGCTTCGGATCAAGGGCTAAGATCAAAACAAGTAAAAGTGACAGTTCCAACCAATCACAACGTGACACATGGTAGGGGAAATTCACTAGGAAAATTAGGGAGTGATATGTGTTAGAGGAGATCGATTAGAGTCAATGCTTACTGAGTCAGTGAAACATGGCACACTTGATTAGCGAAAATGGATGGCATGGTGCCCGGGTGGTAAGCACAGAGCAATGTCGTAGTGACACGTGGCATGGCACATTGAACAATTTTTAAACTCAATTTGAATGCCATGCTAACTTATGTCACACGTTTCATCCCCTCACACGCGGCGTAATGTGATTCAGTCTCCATACTTGCGTGCCTATGTGATGATGAAGTATTGGTACTCTTAACTAGAATAATGAAAAAAATCCTCAACAAAAAGAATCCTTGACATAAAGGAAAATCAAGTTGTTAAAAGGAATGTAAGAGAACTCAAATTTATGATTTCTGATGGTAAGAAATATAAATCCACTCGACTTTAATGTTTTGAATTTATGGATTTTGGTCACTTCGTAGTTGATCGTACAAAAAAGAAGAACCAAATTGGAAGAGCTTGAAATGCTACACTTATTGACTCTAAAGTGATAATGATAATCCAGTTGAATCTAGCACCAACTGCTTGGTATTTACTACAACTACTGGTGGATAATCAAGTAAGTCTAACATTGATTTAGATGATGAGGAAAGTAAAGCTGAATTTTTACTCAACGTATTTAATGACAAACTTAAATCCTTTGAAATAAATTCCTTAAGTATAGAAAAAGAAAAAAAATTGAACTATCTGAACATGCTAATGTTTTGAATTCATTTCTTGCAGATGTTAAATAGGAAAACAAGAATCTTATTTAGGAACTTGAACAATCAAAGGAATTAGTAAAGAGGTTAATAATTAGAGCTGAAAGGTTAAAAAAAGTTCCAGATTAGGGAAAGCTAGCTAGAGATAAGAAAAGGGCTAGGATATGTAGACGAGCACACTATGCCATATTTTTCAAAATCAAATGAATTTTTCAAACCTTCAAACATGTTCTTCTCACATGATACACATGACATTGGTTATAAGGATGAGAACTCCACTCCTTTAACATCAAAAACTAAATGTGTAAGGCCTTTTAACCCTATTCCAAATGTTTCTCATTATACATAAAGAATAATTGCATCTATAATTTAAAAATATGTTATGTTTGTGTCTATTTGTCATCATTGTAGTAGGAAAGGTCATATTAGGCCCAAGTGTAGATTTTAGATGAATGCTCCTAAATTAAATAATACTTTCCATGACTCACTCATAACTGTATTTTATATATTATTTTCACCTATTTTATTAATTATAATTGCTATGTTTTCAATGTTTTTAGTTTATTTTAGTTTAATAAATTAATATTTACTGTTTTTTATATATTTTAATAAAATTAAATAATTTGTATCGAAAAACTTAATTAATTGCAAGTTTGGGTCCAAAAATATAATTTCAACTAAAATAGTATTTAATTGCAATTTATAAAAGTCAAAAATATAATTTAAATTAAATTCGGGCTTGATTTTAATTATTAAAAGTTTAAAAATTAAATTTAAATTAGAAAAGGGCTAAACTGTAATTAAAGAAAGTTGAACATGTAATTTGAAATAAATTTGTGGGCCAAAATCCAATTAATTAAAGTTTAAATTTCTGCGCAAGTGAGAAGACCACGCGCCATCATGCACGTGCAAAACGTGGACCGTCCGATCAAAGAAGAAACGGCTGAGATCCGAGCGTGCCATTCACGCCCGACCAGATCGCGTGGGTGCAGGTTCTTTTTACGCGGTTCGACGCCCCGAGTGGGGCCCACTTTCCGCGCAGGACGGCGTGCAGGTGGGACCCACTTCTCTGACGCGTCAGCCGCTGTCCCCCACGTACGCGCTCCTGTGATCCCGTGCGCTGATCTCAGCGTGCGCCCGGATTTTCCTCCAATCAGAATCTACCACGTGTTCCTTTTGAATCCCTTCCTCAAATCAGCAACTGCCACGTGTCCCACTCTATTTTTCAGCCAATCATGTAACGACACGTGGCATGTTACGATGAGCGCAAAAGCGCAGGATCGTGCTCGTATGTGGCCATTTTCGTCCGTTCCTTTTTGTCGCCGGCGCCGTTTCCAGCGTCCAATGAGAAGCTGCCACGTGTCCGCGTTAATTCATTTCAGCAAATCAGACGCTGACACGTGGCACGCATAATGAATTAAAAAATGCAGAATCGGCGCCCCTGTCTCACGCGTGAATTTATTTAATATTTTCGATCCGATTTTCGATACGCGTTATTTAATTTTTCGATGAAAAATTATTACGCGTTTTATTAAAAAAATAAAATAAAAAATGTAATATTTTAGATGTATTATTTTTGGGTATAAATAGGAGATAAGATGAGAGTTTTAAGAAGTTTTTGTGAGTTTGTAATTTTTGGGGTGTTTGTGTGTTGGCTGTGGAACACGCAGAAGCCATTTTTGGCTTTTGTTGTGTTCTGCGTGTGCCAAAAATTTGTTATAAGTGATGTTTTAATTTTCCTTCTTCTTCTTCTTAATTTTCTGTAGGTGTTGTAATTTTTATTTTAATTTTATGAAGTAGTTTAATTTTTCTAGGGTTGCATTTGATCTAAATTTATGATGCTTTTATTTTAATTATTTTTGATAGATTTATAAGACGTTCGATTTGTTCGTTCTATTTTGTGCTTAATGTTTTTTGATTATTTACGAATCTTATCGAAATGATCCGTGGCACATGAATAAACTTGGAAGAGGCATTCGTGTGTATATTGCTCGTAAATAGAATGACATGTATGATGAAGGATAGGAATATACCCTAATTGTATGTGTGGCCATTTGAAAACTTAAAACGTAATGAATTTCGGTGAATTTAATTCTCATAGAGATATAGTGAATTAATTTAACGAGGTGTGTTTGTACGGAGCTCGGAAGAGATGTACAAATAAAATTAGAAGTTTTCGGTTGACAAATTAAATGTACTAAAAAATATAAATCAAAAGAAAATAAAATGATTTGAGTTAATTAATTTGGTGAAAAATTGCAATCCTAGATTTCTTTTATTTTTTGTTTAAACTATTTTCTTACATTTGCTACAATCAACGTACGTTTTGAATAAAATCAGATTGAGATAATTTTAGTAATCAACAAACTATAGTTACAAATCTCCGTGGGAACGATACTTTACTTACAAATTTTATTACTTGTGACCGTGTATACTTGCACGTTTTGTGTGTTGAAAAACACGCAACAAGTTTTTGGCGCCGTTTCCGGGGATTTGTTTTAACTATTTTCATTGTTGATATAAAGAAACCAAAATTCAAGAAAGTTTGGGTTAGGAAAGATCGTCTCTTTTTGGTCACCTAACCGTTTCTTTATTGGTTCACCTAGATACTTTTGTTTGAGTGCTTAATTGATCTTTGGTGAACATCTTTAGTTTGATTGTTTATTTTTATTTTTATTGATGTTTCTTTAGTTTCAAAAAAAGAGATAAAAAATAAAAAATAAATATAAAAAGGAGGGAAGTAGACTTGCTTTAACATTGACATGATCATTACATACTCCATTCATATTTATTTTGATTGGCTACACATTATACAAATGGATATTTTGACTTATGTATTTACATATTTTTTACATTTGTTGATCGATGTTGAAATGAACTTACTCATACACTCACTAGCCACAAAATGTCATGCTAGAAGTTTATAATTAATTATGTGAAATTTTAGGGTATAAGATAACCTTGACTGCAAAATTATCATTGAACTCTATCTTTTACTAAATAAAATGCTACTATAGGGAGACACCTTATTTTGAGAGTGCTACCTACTGTGATGTGTGAAAGCTACCATAGTGAGTATAGAGGGCTTCTTTACAACTAGTGTGAAAGTCATCATACTGGGTATACTGGCTTGTCCATATTTCTTTATAATAATAATAATAATAATAATATTAAAGGAAAAAGGAAAATAAAAATATAAAAACTTATGCTTGCACAAAAAGAGCCACAATTGGTTATATAAAAAGAAAATAAATAACTAATCCCTAAAAAAAAATTAATACAAGAGAGAAATTAAAAAAAATAGATTAAAGTTCTCTCGTGATAAATAAATTTTATTTTGTCCAAGTATGAATTCAACTGTAAGTTTTGTATGGTAGGTGATACTCTTTCTTTTGAATCTTTTATAACTTATCATAAATGAACAAATTGACATTTTATTGCAGTTCCAACACATATTTTACTTTTGGTGATTATTGATATATCACCATATGTGTTAGTAAGTTTTTGTGTTTTGTTTGCATATAGTTATGTTGTCACACTTTGAACAAAATTAATTTAAGCATTTTTGTGTACTATTGTAGGCATGTTAAGATAAATCTACTACCCTCATTTCAAACAAAAAAAAAAGAAAAAAGAAAAATTATAGATAACAATTTTTAGAATTTTTTGTTTTATTCTAATTTATTTATATGAGTCATAAAACATAGGGGGGTTTATTCATTTTTGGGAAACATATTGTTTTTAGCTCTCTATTTGGACTTTTAAGAATGTATACTCCTTTTTTTAGGCATTAAATACATGACTTGCTTGCTCAAATTATTGTCATTGCTTCATGATTATATTATTTATTCATATAAAAAAAAGAGGAGACAAATTTGAACATTAATTGAAAAGTCTACAAAAAAGGGGAGAGCTAATTTAGGAGGAGTACTTTTGAGATATTGCATGTAGAGGAGTAATGCTTTTAATTTCTATCTAATGATTACTCAATTAAAAATATTCTTTACTTTTTATATTATTATATACACTAAACTTATGAATAGTGAGCCTTTCAATACAAATCGTTTGGGTATTTATGTTTTTTACTTTTAGTGTAAATAAAAGCTTTCATTATTCAAGCGAAGATGGTTCTATCGGATCATAGAATAGTTTCTTTATGTAAAAAGTTATTTTTCCTATGAGAGTTATATAGTGAGAAAGTGGTTTTGTCACACGATTATGCCAAAGGGGGAGATTGTAGGATTTATATTAGTGTTGGAGATATTCATGAACAAAAAATATAATTATAATTTTAGTTTCTATGTGTGTCTTAGAATATTTTTTTTAAACCAAAGAAATTATTGAGCCTTAACAGTCACATATCATGTATTTTTCTATTCTTATGCCCATTATATAACACATTAGAAACATTAGGGACAATGTGAATTGAGGCCACTCAATCGATTAAGTAGTGACTAAGTGGATCGAGCAATAAAACTTGATTAAATTATTTTAATACATGACTAGATCGATCGAGGGATTTATTCGATGCATCGATCAAGGATTAGATTGATCCAGTTAAATCACTAGATCAATCCACATTTTTTTTAATATTAATTAAATGATCAATGGATTGATCGAGAAGATGTCAAATCAATCAACCAATGTACTCAATTGATCGAGCAGTTGATTATCTAATTTTAAAACATATTTCTATTATGATTTGGATTGGTGTTTTACAATATTGTCCTTATTTCATAAAAGTATTTTAACTAATTTTAAGAAAAACATGGTAACTCCATTTTAATCTAATGTGCTTCAAGATATTCTTCAAATACAAACCTAAGAACACATTTGAAATCAACCACACAAGTGCTTAATTATGCTTATCCTCTTCATCTTTTATTCTCTCTCTTGTTTTGCTAAATTTTCAAGTAGGATTTTTCATTTAGTTAATTTATCAAACATTTGTGGTTATATTTGATAGATTAACAAGCCTACAATAATAATTATGTTATTGTTCTTTTAAGTGATTGTTCTAGAGTTGCTAGTTGTTTTCATTTTATCTGAGATATTAGTTAAATCAACTAGTTAAGGTTGTTCATTATTGAATCTGCTCTTGGACATGCACTTGAACTTGTGTTTATGTGTTAATTTTTCAAGTGACAATGGTATGGGTTAGATTAACTCATGGGACTTGAGTTTTTCAAAATTTTGATATGAATGCAAACACCTATCTTGCAGAGACTATCATAAAAGCAGTGACTTGTAAGTAGGTTACTTGGGAGCAATACCATAGTGGGTACTTAAAGTCTTAGCCTTGTAACTTGATACATATTTTTCCTAGTGGATAGTTAGGTGGTTTGGTAGATCAATGGTTTCCCTCTTAGGTCAATGGTATGTTCTAGGTTATTTCCACATAAAAATATCATGTTTTGATATTTTTATTTCTACATTACTTTATCTACATGTGATTGGTTGTTTGGTTGCTTGTGAAATTTGAATTTACCATACTTTCATTGACTTGATATTTAGATCTATAACTAAACAAACTTTCAAAAAATATTGGAATAATCTATGTTGATATCTTGGATTTTCTATGAACCTCTAAATTTTTGATATTGCTTAAGTTTTGAAAATGGCACCCAAAAAAAGGAGGAAAGGAAAGGTTTCAACTTCTGAAGAATATGATAGGTCTAAATTTTTTCCTAATAAGAGGAAAATATCTGCTTTGAAAAAGCAACATAATTCAATTAAGGATTTATACTTGATAAGGGAATGGAATTTAATGATGGACCTGAGCAGATTATGGATGTCATAGAAACTCTTGGATGGAAAATTTTTGTAAAAGAACCAAAGGCTACTAGTAATCCATTGTTCAGAAATTCTATGCAAATATTTCCAATACTGTTGATAATCAAGTTTTAGTAAGGAATGTATACTCCCATTTGGGCCTAATCATATAAATTCTCACCATTATTTAGTGAATATTTGAGAAGGTGATTATTAGAATTATTTAAATAATATGGATTGTACTATAGTTTTATAAGCCTTAACTATACAAGGTATTGAATGGATATATACTGGTGATAAACATGAGGGTTTTGAAGTAAAATATTTGGATAAAATTGCTCATATTTGGTAATACATTGTGTGTTCAAGACTTATGCCCACCAGATATTACAACACTTTCGATAGAGACAGAGCTACGTTTTTGTATGCAATCGTATATATAATGCCTATGGATGTAGGGACGACTATTCACCAAAGAATAAAGTTATTAGAAAATAGTCACCATATGGGTTTATCCCCCGTCCTCTCAAGTTAATCACTACTTTATGTAAGAAAACAGAAGTATCCCATTCGAAAGGTGAAGTTGTTGTACAACCTGGTGAATTATTGAACCTGACATATTTTGATGAGTTCACTTTTAGTATGAATATTTTTCCAAGAGAAAGAAGAGCCATTCCTCCATCAAGAATGTTTACAAAAGAACAATTTTATAATTTTGGTGAAATAATGAGCTATATGGAAGAATACCAACAAACCTATTTTTCCTAACAAATTGCATTCCTAAATCAATAGTATCGTGATCAGGTGGAATATAATAAGTTAATGTATGAAATGAACCTGTTGCAATTAATCCATCTCGGGGTGGGTACAAGCCATTTAGTAACACTTGAGTATCATCATTATGATTTTACTTTTGTACCTCCACAAAGATTGCAACAACAACCTAAAGAATAAGGTCTGGATGACATAGAGAAGGTACTTTAAATTTGATCTAGATTTTTATTAGTTTTATGTAATTCTGTTTTGTTTTTATATTAAGAACTTTACTTTTCATTTTTTTGAATATTGATTTTTTAATGCTGATTATTTTATTTTATTTTGTTTCTTGTCATGTGAACATTATCTAGAATTGTTAATTTTATAATTGTTTATTGAAATTTGTGAAACCTACACATTTTTCAATCTGTGTAATATTTATATATTTGGATTGATGGATGCACCAACAATTTCATACCAACTCTTAAACATGATTAGGAAATGAGTAACTTTTCTATCCATAAATATTTGTCTTTAATTTACAATTGTTACATTGATAGTAATGTAAGTTCTAGGTTGGGGTGGGAAAAACTACATTATAAAATTGTGCAAAATTGAAATTTTTTATATATTGACATGTTCATATTTTAATATTGTTTTTATTTTTACTTCTTTTTTGTGCTTTAATTTATTTTTATTGGATTCGTATTTTTTGGTTAATTTTAAAAAAATCTCTTAAAAAATTATCATGTCTTTTAATTAATTTTAAGAAAATGATTAAGTCCTTGCATTATTAGATTAATTTTAAAAACATTTCATGGAGTAATGTGATAATTAGTTAGTTTTGGTCATGATTAGTATTTCATGATAAAATGTTGAAATTACGATGAACCAAAAATTGGTGTTTAGGAATCAAATAGTGGAGGCTACTTTATGAGAATATATTTTTAGCTATTATCTTCCCGGTTTGAGTGATGGTATTTTTTCTACTCTTTTTAAGCACTCTTCTTATAAGTCTAAATTGCTAGATGATCACTATAAGTCTTTGTATTGAATTTTAGGATCTTATACATATAATAAAGTGTAATATATTTATTTTTATTGCTTAAATTAAATGACTTAAGTAGAAATTGAAACTATCACTACAACAATAAAGAGTGTTTTAGTTAGGATTTAAAGTCAATTTAAAAAAAAACAGCTTATAATAAATTATATGCCGGCATGCTTGTAAACTAACTTCAAATTTATAGTTGGTTCAAATAATAGCACCGGTTGACATGTATAACCGACACTACACATGGCATGTAGTGTTGATTAAATATGTCAACAGATTCTAGGCCATATGTAGCATTGGTTGTACACATCAACCAATGTGTAATGTACCATCGATTGACACGTAGGATCAACTTTACATGTGGCATAGCATCAATTATACTCATCAACCAATGTAACACCATGTGTAGCATCGGTTGACATGTTCGACCGATGCATCATGCATAGTGTCGGTTCGACCGATGCATCATGCATAGTGTCGGTTCTATGTGTCAACCGATACTACATATGGCGTCACATCTGTTGACGCATAGAACCAATGCTACATGTTATTTGTAGTGTTGGTTTACACGTAGAAATGACTCTAATTATGTTTTTTCTCCTTTTTATTCTTCATCCCCCTTCTGCTCTGATAGTTTTTCTTATTGTCCCCTATTTCTCTCTCACAATGCGATACATTCGATCATTTTTGTCCATGTTTGACCATTTTCAACCACCATTTCTCGCATCGTCCTTAGGGTTTTGTTCCTCTCCACTTTTAGATCTAGATTCACTCTTTTTTTTAGCTTAACATTTAATATTTTCTTACCCATTTTCCTTCACTTTCTCACTTACCAAACACATATTTCCTTCATTTTCTCACTTGTTTTATTCTTGTAAGTATTTCTATAAATTATATTACACTTATTATTGATGTTTTATATTTTTATTTAATTTTTGGAAGATTTTTTTTACTTTATGTATATTATATGTTATTGATTATTTTTTGTTTTATGTAGGTTATTCATTTTTATTCAAGCTTAAAAGAAGACAAGGTGTTTTTTATTCATTTATTTTAACTAATTCATGTATTTCATGTTATATATATATATATATATTCCATGTCTTTCTTGTTATATATATATTTATTTATTTTGAATTTAAAATTTTTTGAACTTATTATTAAATGTATTAAATAATATTATATGTTTCTAATGTTATAATGAATTTATTAATTGTTTGTATTTTATGTATTTATTTTTATATCAAATAATTTATAAACTCCATATATAATAAATTTTGAAATATATTGGTGATTAATACAATTATATTTTATTAGATACATATTTAATATGTTTAATGCCATTAGTAGAAAATGGACAAATCTTGGATGTCAAAGTGTAGAATTGAACAAGACTATATTTTTGGAGTTGAAACTTTTATAGAATTCACCTGTAGAAATAGTTATAACAAAATCAGTATGATTCAACACCCATGTATTAAATGTAAAAATGAGAAATTTCATGATATTGATGAGGTTAAGTATCACCTTATCTGTAGTGGTATTCTTTTGAGTTATAAATGTTGGTATTATCATGAAAACAATATTGATGATACTCATATGGAATAGATAAATAAGAATGTGAGTAGATTATAAACATCTTAGCAAAATAGACACTCTAGACATACTGTACAGACATGAAATAGGTTTCATGTTGTGCAAGATGAATTACATGAGGATGATCCCAAAACCTTTAAAAAACTTTTAGAAGATGTCAAAAAGCTATTGTATCCAGAATGCAAGAAATACACTAAAATGCCGGAATTTGTTCATTTGTACAATATGAAGGAAAAAATGGTTTTTTAGACAAGGGATTCCTAGAATTTCTACATGTACTAGTAGATATGTTTCCTAAGGGTAATCAGTTTCATTCTTATCCAAATGATTCCATTCTTTATAGGAAATAATATGAGACATTAGATGATTCTTTGGTGTGTAAGAATCAAGATGGGAGCATGCTACAAATGAGACAACACCTAAGAAAGGAATTCCCGCAAAGGTTCTTTGGTACATTCTTTTGATTCCTCACTTTCAAAGGTTATTAAAAGTAATGATACATGAAAGATATTGACTTGGCATTCAGAGAATCAATCTGATGATGGGATGTTATGTCATCATTTTGATTCTCCAAATTAGAAAGTAGTAGATAATTTATCCCTTCAATTTGCATCTGATTCATTCAATCTTCTTTTTTCCACTGTTGCTAATGGAGTTAATCCACACAGTTTCCTTAGTTGTAGATATAGTTGTTGGCTAGTAATTATGGTAGCATACAACCTTCTTACATGGTTATGTTTGAAAAAAAATTCATGATGCTAACATTATTAATCTCAAGATCAAAGCAACCTGAAGTTGATATTGATGTATATTTGTAGCCTCTAATATATGACTTAAAGACATTATGGAATGATAGTGTATATGTTTATGACACACATAAGGAAGAATACTTTAACTTAAGGAAGGTCCTTTTATGGACAATGAATGATTTTCCTACCTATGGAAACTTATGAGAATAGGAAACAAAAGGTTACATAGGATGCCCTATTTATAGTGATAACACTTCTACAATTTATTTTGTTCATGGAAGGAAGATGTCTTATAGGAGAAATAGAAGATTTTTTTCATCTGGACACAAGTTTAAATACCAAAAGAAACCTTTCAATGGTGAAGAATATCATGATGCTGCACCAAGACCTTTGTGAGGGGTTGAGATATTAAGGAAATTGAATGGTATGACATTGAAATGATATGTAAATAAGAAAAAAAAAAGAATGCTCATTGATGGAGGGAAACAAAAGAGGTTAATTAATAAAAAATCAATTTTTTGGAATTACCTAATTTGAAAGGCCTGCACATTTTTCATATCTTAGATCTCACGTAAGTCCTTAAAGGATATGTAAATAACAGAAATAGTTTTGAAGGATGCATGGTGGAATGTTACATTGTTGAATAGGCTATTAAGTTTTGTTCTGAATATATTAGTGGTTGCACTAAAATTAGGAATACTATGCACAAGTTATTCTTAGAATATGACATGATCCAATTAGGTAACCCTATGCTTGGTGGAAGTAAGAAATATTTCATTGATTTCACTCGAAGGGAAAAATCACACTAGATCATTTTGGTAAATAACACTGAGGCACAAGCATACATAGAGTAAGTAATGAAAATGCATGTTAGTTTCACCCTTTTCATATAAAATAAAATTATTATTTATTTAAATATTAATGAGACTTAACTAATATATCTTTTTCATAATATCACATAATGCATTTGAACTTACTGAAGAGTGATCCTCGTTATAAAAAAAGAGAAAAATGGTTGTATGATGAGCATAAACGAAAGCTTATTAATTGGTTTCACAACCATGTAAGTATCACATATAAGAATATATTAGTGCACCTAATTAATGGTTTACAACTTTGTTTTAAACATATTTCATATTTTTATATGCATAGATTTGAGTTGAACTCAATAAACCCAATCATAAAATAATAGAAATTTTGGAATGGCTTGCAAATGGTCCAAAATTTGACATCAAATCGTATTCTAGTTTCACAATTAATGGTTATAGGCTTACAACACAAGCAAGGGACAACGTTCGAGTAAACCAAAATAGCAGTGTGAAGATGGTTGCAAAAACTTAGAAATTTGCTAGTTCGAAAGATAGTAATCCAGTACTTAATGATATAATGTATTATGGTATAATTGAAGAAATTTAGGAAGTTGATTATGAGGTCTTCTAGTAAAAAATATTCATATGTGATTGGATCAAAGATACTATAAATGTTGGATATAAAATAGATGATTTTGGATTTACCCTTATAAACTTATACAAGATAAGTCACACTGATGATCCTTTCGTGTCAACACTCTTCATGCAAAACAAGTATTTTATGTGAGTGATCAAATTGACACAAGATGTTCTATTGTGTTAATGCCTTAACAAAAAAGAGTTCTACCATTTTGATGCTTTAGAATATGATGACATGTTTGTTACATTATCAAATATTAGTCATTTCTCAAACAAATTGCTAATGTATGTGATGATCTAGTTGATGACGATGACTCTACATCATGGATTCAAAGTGATGGTGAAGGAATACATATACACGATTGACAACCTAATTAAATATAATGTATGTTCTATATTATTCTAATAACTCTTTTTTATATGTTTGGAGTTAAAATTGTGAATTAATTTTTATTTCATAATTGTTTGTAGATATTTTATAGATCCTTGGGTTGTAGAGAATATAGATCCAAATGATCCATTGGGGTGGGAAAATATACCTAACCTCCACTCAATCTAGATAATAGAATACTTGTTGAATTGGATGCAACTGGTAATCCATTAGGAGAAAATGACCAACATTTGAAATCTTGTATTTGTAGACTTGTCTAGCCAAGTATACCATTCAATATAAATGATTAGAGTAAAGTTGAAGATTGTGAATAGTACAAGATATGAAAAACCATTTAAGTAAGTTTCTTTTGTTTTATAATTAATTACATATTATATCCTTTTGTATTACATCTCCTCTAAAATGTGTATTTTACAGAATCATTTTAAAGTCCTTGATAATTGGGCTAATAAGTGCTACAAAATTGCAAATAAGGCATGGAAGGAATACTAAACTTCTAAATTGGCTAGAAATTATGTGTTTCCATACTTTGAATCCCTTAATGAAGAAAAATTGTATAAAATCCTTGAAGATCACCCTTGGATTGAACCCTAAGTATGAAAAGAGTTCATGTATTATAGACTTAAAGATGAATTTGAAATCAAATCATTAGTGAAGAACACCAAAATATACAAATATGGAATATTTTTCCTAACCGTAGTGAGTAGTCATCAAATCCTGAAGTTAGACAAAGAATGGGAATATTAAGTTGTTAATTTATAACTTTTTATATTTATTTTCTTCTAACTTAAGTTAATAAATTGGTTAATATATTTATTTAATTTATGTACGTAAGAAGCTGAATTGGGTAGACCGGTTACTCAAGCTGAATTGTATATAGAAACAAAGACAACAAAAACAAAGAAATCAAAACCAATGAATAAATGAGGAAGGAACAATGCAATAAGTTTGTTAGTAATTTAACTTGATACAAAGTCCTTGTTTTGATTTTTGAATATTCATGTAATAATGTATGATATTCTTTATTGTTTTAATATTTGTAAAGAACAGTCCAAGAATAAATAATTAGGGGTGAAGTAATTGAGTAACAAGGGAAAGATACCATATATTATGCATTTGGGCCTGATCATCCTGGTTAGATTAAAGGAGGAAGCCAACATAATGGTTAAATGGAATTTTTCAATATTCCAAAACAAGGCCTTAAATGGTTAGTAAGGATAAATTGAATAAAGTTGAAGAAGAATTGAATTACTTTAAGGCTACTATGTTAAGTGAGCTTGCAAGTTAAAGCAATTTCAAAGTTACCAAGCTAGGGTATCACAACACGTGCCAAGCATGCCACTATACTACAATCAAGGCATACCACCATCTATAATAGGAATACCACCCATGCAATCTCATGGCTAACCTATGTCCTTTATATGATATAGTCATTCTATTAGACCCATATGTATGCTAAGACTTCCCATGAAATTGCATGGTAGTTCAATGTCTCTAATGCAATCTATGCATTCTTATAATCAATCTCAAGAATATTTTGATGATAATATTCTTCCAATAGTTACCACACATGGGAGTCCCCCTCTATTTGATGAGTCACTCATGGTAAGATTTAAAGCTCATATAGATGGTATATTATTTTTAATTTTTATTATATATTTTATTTATTGTATATAACGCTTAAAGTTTTTTCAAAATGTGAAATGTCTATTGAAAGATCCATCATTTATGGACTATGTTTCTATTGGAATGTTATAACAATTAAGCAATGATGATACCACGATCCAAAATAATTGATGAATCATTACTCCATCATTGTCCACTACCAGTGTCTTCTGATGCTACCACAATCCAAGAAGCTGTTGCACAATATGTGGCTTGGCCGTCAAATCAAATTTTGGTAAATTTTGAGATGGTACTATTTATTTTTCCTTAAGATAAATTTTGTTTACTACTTATATTTGATTATAATTCTTTTACTGTTACTAATATAATATCTCTTGTTTAGTCTATTATACCAAAGTTGGTAAGTGTGGTAAATTTAAGATATGCAAATGAAGTATCTCATGGAAAATTTGTATCTAGTGGACAATCATCATACACCAAGTCATTCAAGAAAAATCCATGGAAAAAGTATAATTATGAGTATGCTATAAATTTTAGAAAAAATCTTGGCTCTTTGATGATGATCGTTGCGAGAAAAAATAGTATGAATGTTGGATGGACTGTACCATTTCCTAAGGAAATATATGAGGTAGACATTAGAAAATCTTATATGTCAATCAAGTGTATACTATAATTATTTGAATTTCAAATGATTGACTTAGGTATAATTCAAGTGTAGACAAGGTGAATCCTTAATCAGTAAATAACTTTCATTTATATAGAGCATATAATTTTGTTTATATTATCTAATTATATATATATATATATATATATATATATATATATATATATATATATATATATTTCTTATATATATGGCATGTTATTATCGACTGGAAGCTAATCACATGTGACATTTAGAGATGTTTTATGATTCATCATATATGAATCAATATCAAGAGTATGATGCTAACATAAGAACAAAACAATTATATGATAAGGCATAACATATCAGATAAATGAAAAGTTGATAATCCTGTGGCCACTAAAGTTTTAACAAGGTTAAGATCATTAGATGTTGGTAATACTTTATCTATATGGTAATCATATTTGGTATTGTGACTCAGCTTCCATAGAATTGAATAAAGACACAAAAATAGTTGTTGAAATATAAGAGTTATAACTAGCTATTTTTCTTCTATTGTTCTTTGTAATATTGAATAAAGAACTAACATTTTAAAACTTTGATAGGGCATGGAAGTTGTGGAATAAGAGTAAGGGCATTGTCCTTAAAAAATCACATAAGCTTATAAGTGATAAAGTTATGGTATGTGTAAGCGAATATTAAGAATAAATTTTATTAAATTAATGAATTGTACGATTGAATAATAAATATGTTTGAGTTGATAAACTATGTACACTTGTTTTTTGTATGTTCCACAACAAAATGATGGAGTTACGTGTGTTTAATTTGCTATGAAATTTATGAACGAGATCATCTCAAATATCATCATGTTAATAAAAGATATGGTTATCTCTTTTACTAATATTATCTTTTAACATAAGTTATTTTTAATAAATTTATGATGTTAATTATGAAATAAGTTTTGTTCATTTACGTTTCTGGAATCATAATACTTGTCAAGTGCTATTTGATGTGCTCACTTGTTTCATAATCATATTTTAAATTTTTTAGCCTCAAAGACTTTAGATTTAATATTTCACACAGCATGCAAGCTCGGTTTGTTAAGCCTATTCATTTTAGGCCATGAGAACATTGATAGTGCTACATGTATACTTGTTAAATAACTAATATATTGATATTTTAACATATATAAGTTATATTTTTGTGATTTCATGATATTAAATTGTTATTTTCAATTTAAATTCATGTAGTTCTTTAGTTGGAGTAAAATAGGCTATGATAGGCAAATTTTTGAAGATTTACGAGAAGAATGGATAGAACACATGCTTCAAATTATAAGGTTGTAAGAATAATTAGAAGAAGAAGCTGATGATATTGAATAGCATAGGTATCATATAATTATGTGCTTATCTCGTAAAATTGCATATAATATATATATATATGTATGTAATTTTATAACGAATATACCATGCACATGTATATTTGCTTATAATATTTGGTAATATTGTAATTAAGTTAAATTTGTATATATGTATTGTATGTAAGTTATTTTTTTGTTATAAGTTTAGTTCTTAAGTAATTAATTAATATCTAGTTTTAAAATGAATAAAAAGTTTTAAAAACTCTTTAAAACATATTCTGGCTTTTTCTACAGTTATGTGATTTAAAACATACAAAGAGGCTAGCAGAAAATAACAAAAATATGTTTATAGGTTGTACCATTTTAAGATGGTACTAGGGTAGAACCGAATTAAAATTTTAAGTTGGTTGACACATAGGACTGACTTTAAATTGTAAGTCGGTTAACACGTAGGAATGACTTTAAATTTTAAGTTGGTTCAACCCTAACTTAAAAATTAAAGTCACCTCGATCGATGAACTGACTTAAAATCCCTTTTAAGTTGGTCAATAACTGACTAACAAGCCCTTCATTTTACTAGTGTATATGCCATTCTCTTTATTAATGGATGACTTCTAAAATAAGATAAAGATATATACGTGGTTAAATAAACTAGTAAAAGAAAAACCCACAAATTATCCACTCGCTTTATCATACAAAATATGTACATTCTGTATATGGGTTGTCTCTCAAAAATGAAGTAGAGAGAAATATGAATAGTATAAACTAAATACTATGACCCAATATCATTCAAAGTTGTGATACTTGATTAAATACAAAACAATATAGGAAATAATTCCTCAAGAAGTCATTTTCATTTTCTTCATATCCTAGAGGAATATTGCTTGAGATTTTTATTTGATGAATTTGATTGATGTATGAAAGTAGCATGTGATTTCTTTATAAAATCCTTTCATGAGATTAATATTTGTGCACCCCTTTGAGTCATTTATTCTTTATACATATGCAAACCTATTAGGTCATTTCCATACATAATTTATATTTGCATATACCTTTAAGTGAATGCTTGGACCAAAATGATCAATGTCATTGAGAGTATGCCTTGTGAGGATAGAGTCGAAGCGAATTCAAATTCCATACACTAAAATTGGGCATTTTAAATATTGATACATTTATTATTTTGAATACATAAGTGATTTTCAACTAATTATTATCATAAACCACGAATATTTAGAATGTTAAAATATCTTATGGTATAGATTTTAATTGCAATCTTAGAAGAGATGAAAAAAACATGAGAATTTTTGTTATTCTTTTTATTTTGTTATCATCTTAATTTGTTTTAAATTTTACTTATTTATGTGTTATTTATTTGTTTTTGTTATTGATTTTTAATTTTAAAATTTGATATTTGTGGGTGTCTTCTCTAAAACGTACTCACGAAACTTAAACTTGTCTACTAGGAAAACCTATACGTTTAAAGGCTTGATGCACATGCAAATACAATTGTGTCAATTTACAAAAAAATTTAGGATAGTTCAATTTTATTCTAATTTTTGTTTTTAACTTTTCGACATTCTTGCTAAGAGACCAGTAAAAAGCAGGTTAGAGATTGTGATGAGTGCTCAAAATAGCTTAATATATCATGATTTATGAAGGTTAAATGATTAAAAATATTTGTATTTTCTTAGTTTTAATATCATTTTAAACAAATCTATTTTTTCGGAATCACGAATATGTTTTATTATTTTTGGGTATTTTAGCTTCAAAAGGATTTAATTAATCAAATACTTGAAGAATACATCTGAAAGCTTCCATCACATATTTAAAAGCTTAAAATATAATATATGTAAAGTATCATTACATATGTTCCAAACCATGAAAAAAGATGTATAAAAAAATAAGGGATCCATTTATGAACAATATGGGCCTCAGCATGGAAGTTTTTTGTCCTGATACATGAAGCAAAAGGATTGAGAATCACATGTCCTAGAATTGATGTGGGTTGTGGTCTGGAAATGGTTTATGCCTTGGTGTGAGTGTAGTGGGTCGAGTTCCAAACTATGTATAGCTTGTGTATGATGTAGCTTGAAGGAATTGTGTGTCGTGATGCCAGTCATCTAATCCATATTTTTCTCCTTTCCTATGCCTATAAATAGGTCTATAATTCTATTGTAATCCATATCACATAGCTTCATTCTTAAGCTGATTTCTTAGTTTCTTAAGTTTTCTTAACTCTTCTTTTAGTAGTTATAGGTTCTTCTCTCGTTTGAGAGTTGAGCAATTTTAGTTAATAATTATAGTTTCAATTCAAAAAATTGTGTTGGCAATTCTATTTGAATGTTTTCCAGAATAGAAATGATATTGAGATTCTGTAGAGGTATATTTAAATGCATTCTTTTTAGATTATCTTTATTTGTTGTTTTACGTGCTATGTTTAATTTATTGGTGATTTATTAAAATATACATGTGTGGCTATAAATAATATAGGATATTTGTAATATTGTTATGCTTGTGAAATATTATAGATTAAACATTTTTATAAAATGAATTAAGTTTTATTTATTCTTCAAGATTAAAATGAAGTTTGTAAAAGAAAAATATATTGACAAAGTATTTTTCATAATAAACAAGAGAGTTAGATTTATGATTTAATTATCTGAATCTGATTTAGAGTAAACTCTTATATGTTAGATAAAATATTTTGGATTTGATTTAGAGAACTTTATTTCAAAGATTTTTAAAAGATTTATTATTGGAAAATATATCGACGAAATATTTTTCATAATAGTTTTAAAATCTTAAAGTTAGTTTCTAGATACTTAAATCATTAGTTTAACTTAGATACCTTGATAAGAGTTTAAATTGATAGCTTTGGCAAAAACATCAATTAAATGGTTTATTAATTCCTTAGGAATAAAGCAATATTTAGTTAACTATCAAATATTGATTCCCACCAAAAGACTTTAAATTAATAATGAAATTGATAATTTCTTATGAAAAAGGTAATAATCAATAATCTTAATTCATATTTTTAATAACCTATAAGCAAACAAAATTAACAAGGTAATGTATCCTATATATTCTTTACTGCATGATAAATGTTTAATTACTTAAATGTTTATTGAATCAATCTTTATTTTTATGTCATTAGTTTAGATCTTCAAACCCAAACTCTGGGATAGAATGTTTAGTTTTTTTTTTGTTTTTTAAAATTTCTTGAATTATTTAAAAACCATATGATTCCTTTTTAGACCGTTCTTGTAAGTATACTTATCATTCTCTATAGGTGATTCATGCACGTGCGAGCTATTTTATAAATCATATAAAATTTGTATGGCCTAATTTTGACACATCACATTTTCTTCATCATTGCCAGCTATCTAGGTAATAGAACTAAAAACATGATAACCTTTGCAAGAATCATACCTCGGTATAGAGGAAAGTGTATCGTAGCGTAAGGGTCTTGGTTTTTTGGATGAAATTTGTTTACGATGCATGCCATAACTTGAGAAATTATGGGCCATGATCCTTGGTTAAAAAATTACTTATAGACCCCTATGTTTTTAGAAACAACACACAAAATTATTTTCCCCAAATTTTCCAAGAAAACCACTTGTTTTCTCTCTATTTGCTTCTCCAAAAATTTTATATTTCTTCATTTTTCTTCAAGTTTCATCTAATTTCTTCAACAAATTAACATTTTTAAGTAAGTTTTGATCCATATATGTAGGAATCTTCTTCAATTAACTCTCTACACCAATTTTCAAGATAGGGCTTCAAATTTGCATCTTGGAATTTGAAGTTATATCCATCCCATCAATGGAGGTTTTAGCTTAACAATCAACAAGTAAGTTATCCCTTATTCTCAAGTTAGGGCTTTAATGAGTGTAAGTTAACACAACCTAGCTTGGGCAGTGATTGATTAAGGATGCATTTTTGAAACATTTTTTGGTATTAAATTGTTGAAATTTTCACTCTTTATTTTAAAACTTGGCATAAACAAAAAGCTAGCAAAAATGGTAAGAAACAGTTTTTTCCAGAAGAATATAATAGACCTAGGTTTGTTAGGCTTAAAGCAAATAAAATATTTGATAAGGATACAAAAAGAAACAAAAATTTTATTGGGAAAAGGGGAATAAATTTTGGGGACCATGGATATTTGGGAGTATATGAAAAAATTACCACCTTAGGATGGAGACAAATTTGTGAGGGTCTTGAGCCCATAGTTATGTAAATAGTTAGAGAATTTTATGCTAATATTTTAGAAGTTGTGGATAACACAGTAATGGTCAGGGATGTGCTGGTATCACTTAGTAGTCAGCCAGTAACTCATATTATGGCCTGAGAGAAATAGAATGCGGAGAATATGAGGTTTATTTAGAGGATGGAGATTATGATGAGGTAATTCAAAACATGACAATCTTACTTTGTTTACTTTAGGTTGATGATGACCAATCATTATAACTTTTTGGATATGGAATGGGCTATCTTTCATATTGCTATTCAGACTACAAAATAATGAATGTCTAGTCAATCATTAATCAAATAATTTGGCCATCTCCCAATAATCAAAATTTAATCTATTTCTTTCCATAACTCATCACTGCATTTTTTACTAAAGTAGGGGTGGAGTTTCCTTCTGGTAAAATGTTGTTACAATCGAGGTAACTTTTGACCTTAACATTTATGAGAGATTTTACCAGTGACATAAAAGTTGCTCAAGCAAAAAAGGAAACAACATTTCACTATAAAATAAAAATAATAACAAAAAATAAATAAATTGAAATAAAAAATAAAACTAAAATAAGTTACAGCTTTGATGCTCAAATAAATTCTTTGTCTACATTTTCAAGTAACCTAATGACAAACTCATAGCCTGTATACTCAAGTACTCTCCTTTGAATGGGAAGATAATGGATTCAAATATATTCTCAAAAGGGTAATCTCTACTAGTTGATTCCTAAACACTGATTTTGGATTCATCGCAATTTTAATATTTTATCATGAAATGTTTTTCAAATTAATTTAATAATGCAAATAATTTATCATTTTCTTAAAAATTAACTTTATAAGACAAGATAATTTTGTAAGAAAAAAAATAAACCAAAAGTTTCTAATTCAATAAAAATAAATAAAAGTACACAAAAATGTAAATAAAAAAATCTAAAACATTTAAACATGTGCACAAAAAATTTCAATTTTAGCACATAATTTAATAAATGTAAATTTTCCTACCCGAACCTACAATTTATATTACCCTCAATGTAACAATTATAAATCAAAGATAAAGAGTAAAGAGATGAAATTTATCCATTTATTTGAACTTGTTCAAGAGTTTGTATGGAATTGTAGGTGCATCCATTAATCCAAACATATTATAATTACACTGATGTGTGCTTCTCACAAATTCAACAAACAATTATAAAATTAATATTTCTAAATAATGTTCACAAAAATAAAAAAAATAACCTATAACATAATAAAACTAAAAAATATATATAAAAAGAAATAAAATTTTGGATTTATTTAAAGCTCTTCCTCCATGTCATTCGGACCTTGAACTTCAGGTTCTTGGTGTCATGATCTTTCAAACATAATAATGAGGATACTAGGGTGTTTTTAAATGACTTGTATCTAGCCCAAGATGACTTAATTGTAATTGTTTCCATTTTATGCATTAACCGATTATGTTTCATTTGATCATGATGTTGCTGATTTAGGAATGTTACATGTAGGGTAAAATATGCTTGCCGGTATTCTTTCATGTAGCTCATTCTCTCACCAAAGTTATATAGTTGATCTTTCATAGACATTCTTGATAGAGGAATGACTATGCTTTCTCTTGGAACGATGTTCATAACAGAAGTAAGTTCATCAAAGTAAGTCATATTCAATACTTCATTAGGTTGTGTAATAACTGACCTTTTGAATGGGGTACCCTCGTTTTCTTACATAAAGAAATTATTAATTAGGGAAAAAAGAAACCCATACAATGACTATTTGTAGATTGTATAATCAAGGCTTCTAATACTATATTATAATCCACATTACTAAGATACTACTTGAACTCACCTTATACAACATGTATTAAATAAAAGTGAGTATTTATATCATTTGGTCCATATGGAATTAACATGTTCTTAACAAAAAAATTATCACCAATATTGTCTGGGAAATTTGCATAAAATATTTGAACTAAAGATTCAATAGCAACCCTAGTTCCTTAAAAAACATTTTCTAGCCTAGGACTACTATTACATTAATAATCCCTTCTTGTCCATCCTTAAAGTCCATCCCCGTTTTTGGAATAAAACATTTGTTTACTTATGTTGCTTTCTCAAAGAGGACTTTAGCATCATAACTTGAAAATTTTGAACCACCAAAATTTGAAGATTTTGAATTATCAAAATCTCCAAAAGTTGAAACTTCCTTTCCTTTCATAGACCTCTTAGGTGCCATTTTCAAGTTTTTACCACAAAATATAAACAGGGGTTCACCAAAAATTTTAACAACACAATTTTATTCCAAATAATTCCTAACCCTCTCTTTATCCTAAATATGGTTTTTGATTCTTGACAAATATATAAATACTCCACAAATTTTAGAATAATTAAATTGAAGAACTTAATTCCAAAATTTATGAATACTTACTTTTTTGTTGTTGAACATTTGTAGAAAAATGAAGGACACCCTTTTTGAAGATGAAAATCTTAAAGGAACTTGAAAAACTTGAAAATTTCTTGATAGAATGGTGGAAATTTTTTAAGAATTTGGTTTTTAGAAAGGATTTGTTAAAGAAATTTGAAGAAAGGTGAGATTTTTATGGGATTAAGTGTGTTTAGAGGAAGAGAAAATGGGAGAAAAAGATGAGTTTTTTGTGTAGGAGAAAGGTTTATAGGAAACAATTTGCATCATACCACCGCATAGTCCTTTCAAACTTTTGTTTGTTACATAATTAAAACTCCATGCCATAGTGCACAAAAATTTCATACTGCGGGGCACCTTTTTTTGTTTTTTGTTAAGAATTTCTCCTTTATATATATATATATATATATATATATATATATATATATATATATATATATATATATATCTATATAGGTACTGATTCTTCTTCCTAGGCGATACTAGATATTGGAGAGGCACCGTGCCTTGAAGAAGAAAAGGGTTTTATTGGTTCGCTCTTTTTCTTTCTTGGTATTGTTGAGTTTTGTGAGAATCCCTCAATTTGGAATTCTAGTAATGAATTTTTATGTGTAAGGATACTTAATATGTTTTTTTGTTGGGAAAAAATGTGCTTGAATGCAAGGTTTTGTAAAATCTTTTGTAAATCTTCAATCCTTAATGAAAACAATGTATTAGATTGGAGTTTAGTAATATAAGATTATTGGTGAACAATCTTTGTGATAAGAATTTCTATGCTAGGCAATCAACTCCTTCTTCTCCTGGTAAAAATGATTTCTTTTAGTGGTATAAAAGAAAATTTTGAAATGTTTTGTAAACATATCATCCATATAAATAATGTAGAGTTCTGAGGATGGGTTAAAAATATGATTTATTTGGAACTCAGAAGGTGTATATTTTAAATCGAACAATATATCATTCCATTCATACTGTCTAAATGGAGCAGTGAATGTTGTTCTATAATGGTGTTTTGGCTTAAAATGAATCTACCAAGATCCATATTTTGGAAACATGCATGGAGAATGCAGTTGGAGTTTTAAATCTTTTTCTTGGAAGTTTGGTTTACAAGTTTCATTTGGGAAACATTTTTGATATATAGAAATTCTTTGTTTTACAAATTTTGTTTCTAATTTCCCTTCAATCTTTTGAAATTGAATTTCTAGTTTTAAAACATCATTTTGTTTTTCTATAGGCTGTTTGGTTCCTAGCCTAATGGTTTTGATTTTTGGTTTATCAGTTTTAGAATTAATTGTGACTAATTCATCAATCTGAGGGTTTTGTTTATCCGAAGAGTCTTTAGAATAGGCTTCAGGCTTAGAGGTTTTAATAAGGAGAGTAGAGACCTTTTGGAGAGTCTCTTTCTCTACTTGAAGATGATCTTGCATTTTTGGGAGATCTCTTATATGTTTTACTTCTGCAAAGAATATTGTAGTATTTGATTCTAGGAAGGGAATTTGTGAACTGCTTACATTAAGAGCCTAGTTCTTTCTGGGTTTCAAGAATTTCCCTTTTAAGTTGGTTTTTTTACTTCAACTCTTTGCATATTTGATGTCCTTGGTTTTGTGTGAAACTAGTAAATTCACTGTAAGTGAGTTGATCATAACAGATTATATATGTCCCAAATGTTTCAAGAATTTTGTTTCTAATTTTCTTACCTAATAGGTTTGGAAGTCCTACAAGGAACTTCTCTTTCCAAAAGGGTTGGTTAGAGTCTTCTTGTAGCATAACTCTACTAAGGAAGGTTGTTTTGTACCACTGAAAATCGCTGAGTTTTGAACACCAAAGGTTTGAAAGGATCTCGGTGTTTTGACCCTTTATGTGTGAAGAGTCACCCATAAAATACAGTGATATTGTCAATATCAAAGTTGATACTACATCTTGAATAACTTCTCTATGAATATTGAGAATGGGTTCACCATCCTCTCCAGTTTGGATAGCATTTAAGATATCAAATCCTTGTTGCTTGGTAAAATGGAAATCACACCATCCTTTTAGTTGGCCTGGGAAGCCAGCTATGAGGAGTTCAACAATTGTTTGTCTAAAGTTCCATACTGGGTTTTATAAGCATTTGACATCATAGTCATCTGTTGTAATAGGTTTAAGTCTTGTTCATTATTCATGCCATCAATATTCCATTAATAGATCAATGAAGAATTATATTTGTTTTGAATGATAGGCTTTGAAAATTTAATGGAACAATCTTAGGAGATGGTTCTTGAGATGTTCCTGTAACAGTGTTACTGGCACCTTTATGTAAGATACAATTATTCTCTATAATGTTTGATTGATTTTGGAATACAAGCATCTAAGTGTAAGATACTAGCATCTTGGGAAATGTTTTGAAGAGTTTCTAGGGATGATGCCTAAAAGTTTTGCTGATTAGAGATAATGGCATCTAGTTCCAAGATATCAATATTTAGAGAAGTGATTTGTAAATTTTTAGAAGGTTCTTGAATGATTATATTTTCAAAGGTACTAGTTGTTACTATACTCTGGGTTTTGGGGTTTTCTTAATCATTATCTAGTCGGCTGTCGAAGTCTTCCATTGTGATTTCTGAAAAAAAGAGGGTTTGGTTTCTCTCTTATTAGGAGTGATTTTGATTGTTTCTGGTGTACTAGTGTTAGAGCTGGAGTTAGTAAACTCAAGCTTGTTTTCATCAAAAGTATTAATGTCTAGGTGCAAGACACTATCATTTTGAGAAGTACTTTGAATGATTTTAGGAGACAGTTCCTAAATTATTTTGATATCAGAGATATTAAAATTTAAGTGCAAGATATCAATAATCTTTGGTATGTTTTGAGGTGTTTCCAGAATTATAGGAGATTTTTCTTGGAAAGTTTCTTTTATAAAGATATTATGGTTTGATTGTGAGATGCAAACATTCTCTGGTGATATTTGAAATTTTCTGGAACTATAGGTGTGGCTATAGGACCAATGTTGTTGAAAGAGTTAGTATTTTATAACTCACTTGTTTGATTCCTACTAGGTTGAAGGAATGTAGTTTTGTTGGTACTAGAAGAAGAATCTTCCTATGATTTTTGATGAGGAGAAGCCTCTAGTTTTGTAGTTTTGAAAGGATAGTCTATGTTCTTTTTAGAAGCATAGATTTCAAACCAATCAAAGAATAATATAAGGGTCTTTGTCTTTTTTAACGAATTTAAAAAGTTTCTCTTGAATTTCCGTATTGTCTGGAAAAGATTTAACAAACCATGCTTTCTTTTCTGCATTGTAAGATGCATAAATGTCCTCATTGAAATATATTTTATCAAATTGAAAATCATCCTTATTATTTAATTGAGATTATTTTTTTTATTTATGTTAACAGAGTTAACGGTTTTAGTTTCTTTGGTTTTTGTGGCTTGTTTGAATGGATAGTTCCACTCTTTGTTAGAGTAGTAGAGTTCAAGCTAATCAAAGAATAATACCTACGATATTTTATATTAAGGCTTTCTATTTCCTTCTCTAAAAATCTTTTGAGGCACCATTTTAATTTTTTACTGTTATATGGTGCATGGAGTTCTTCTCGCACCATTGTTATTTTTACCACAAATTCCTCCAATTCATGGGTTATATTTTCGGTTGTGATCGAAGATGTTTTTAACGATAGAGGTGATTCATTCATCTCCTAGTTTTGGTCTCTAGTTTTGACAGAGGAAGAGCTTGAAACTTTCTCTGTAAAAGAGATTTGAATATCTCTCTGTTCCTTTTTGTTTGGTGTTTGTTTATCACCAGTTTTGCAGTTTGTAGCTTCTAGCTGTGTTTTGAGAAGAGCTTTAAAAAACTCTAATCTGCTTAATAAATCAGAAAGGACCTTTTGATCTTTTTTTGTGGTTCTTACAAAATAATCTTTTTTAGGAGATTTCTAGTTTTTAATATAAGCTTTTGTGTTACCAATTATTTTTAAATATTTTTGGTATTCAAAAGAGTTTTGAGTATCAAAATGATTTTGTTCGAAAAAGAGTTGCTATTTCTTTCGCTGTTTTGAAAAGAATCATAAATTAATTTATTATTTTGATAATAAGAAAAAGAATATACCGAAGAAAAAGAAGCAGAATTTGAAAAACTATTATCAAAAGAAGCTAAACTAGAAAATGAAGAAGTTCAAGAAAAAGCCATTAAAATTTTAAATTTTTAAAACTAAAATTTAAACTTGTAAAAGTTATGTAAAAACTAACCAGCAATATAATATCATTGGTCTTTAATAATGAAATCTTAATCTTTAATACTACTTTCTTTGACCAAATATCAAGATATTTAATTTTAAATTTTGACAGCGAAAATCACGAAGAAAATATGAAGTAGTTCTAAAGAAGATAGAACTCATTGTTTATACTGCTCAAATTTTCATTTAACTATAATCACCTGTACTTTGATCATTTTACTGATCTAATGGGTTGAAGGAATTCATATGTAATAGGTTCAACTAATGGCTCATACTTGTACTTTGTTCGTTTTACCAAACTATTGGGTTGAAGGAATGCATACTAAGTCTTATTTTGAGAGAACTATATCATTATATTCAACTAATGGTTCTTACTTACTTTAATCCTTTTATTAACCATAAATGTGTTGAAGCATCATAGGTAATAATCAATAACTATATAATTTAGTCTAACTTGTGGTCTGTACATACTTTGATTGTTTGACCGACCCAAAACAGATTAAAACTTTATAGAAACTAAAATACTCATCTTCTCACCATATAATTTTATCCATATTTCTATCCATATCTATCAACAAAAGATCAGTATTTTATGGTTTTATTGCCTTATCCTCAGGACTTACTTCTACCGATTTTGTGAATTAGTACAGATATAGAACGAATAAAATTTCTATAGTGATACAATAAGCTATGCTATAAATACCCCATATACCCCTTGGTTATAGACACCAAGTAACTCTGTACAAACCTAATAGCTATACTTAATAATATAGTAAGTATCATACTCTAAGGGCTTCAAATACCCCTTGGTTTAATACCAAGTAACTCATTATAAACTCATAAGTAAAACATACTAATATAATTAACTAGACTATAATATGCCATATCTTCACATACCCTTTGGTTTTTAGACCAAATTCAAGTACAAACGTAGTAGCTAAACATAATAATATAGTGAATAGGAGCTATTACTATGTCATATCTTCACATACCCTTTGTAAATTAGTACAATTAATTATAATTTAACTAGATTATAAACAGTATATAGAAATGAGTATCTACAATTTGTAATAACTCATTCAACATCCCCTTTGGCTCTACGTTGTTGTTTATTAATCATTTCTTTCAAAACTTCCGAATCTCAATCAAACTTGGGAAACTAAAACTTGGTAGTAAAACATTCCAACAAGCTACATATCTTCTCACCAAGAATCTGGAAGCTCATAAAATAACCACCTATCTACAAGCTACAGATACTAACCTATTAACAATTGTAGAAATCAAAACCAGTCACACTGGATATCAAGGATTTTTAAAACAAATCCAAAATGATAAGGAATTAACAATCCAAATCATCAATGATCATTGGAATAATTGTAAAAATAATTCCATTATATTGCATGCAAACAAACATTATCCAACATTTGGCACATAGCAGAATTTCAATTTTATCTAAACCAAATGTTTTTTATTAAAAATTCATCGTAAAACTACAATTTTACAAAACAATGCATCAAAAAATATTACACAATGTATTTTTGCCCAATGGAAACTTTTATTAAACATATTTGATTTTATTATTGAACTTATCAGTAGAGATGTCAACCTATATCCAAGATTCCAAACCAAGGAAATTCTTCAAAATAGGTACAATAATGAGTAAGAAGAAGAAACAAAAGGAGAAGAAGGAACCTCCTCCAAACCTTTCAAATATTACCCTTTCTTCATCAAAACCCATTATTACCTAGTCCCAAGTGGTCCAAACATCATCACCAAATGAACCGACATCTTCAGCCGAAGCTCGTTATCAAGAGATCCAAGACTGGATCTTCAACCTCAAAGACACTCCATAATATTATATGATAGCCTCCAAAGCATTGGAGCATCCTTATCATCCGAGTCTGAGAACTCAGTCTCAAAAGGCAAGGAAAAGGTAAAAAAGGAAGAGCCATCCTCCGAAGCAAAAATTATTTCAAACCTGGAACTGGAATGCTTTCCATTACAGAAAGGGGACAATATCCTCTATTAATATCACCCTACACTGGGAAAGCGGGAAATGACTCTGAAACCTATTTCAAAACCTTCATCTGATTATTTTTCAAAATATAACACTTAGATAATCATCACTGTTGAAAAGGAATTTTAAGACAATAATCCTTATTTAGTAGTCCTAAAATTTTTTGGCAAAAGTTTTTATTATAGGCCTTCGATCTCATCCAAAACACTAGAATACTACCATAGTATTTTTGAAATAATTGGTAGTGTAGAGTTAAAACATTTCCTCTACCATAACTAAACTGAAGCCTTAGTATTCTACTACCAAAATCCACAAAGTTGAAGCTCTAGCAATCACTGTAGTATCGGTAGAAGAAGACAAAACAAGGAACGATGCAGACAAACCATTGTTCACATTACAGTTAAAGGTGCTTACTATTCACAGCAATGTCAACATCTTTTACTGTATAAATTAGCAATAAGCTATTTTTCACAACAGTAGGGTATCTCCAACAATATCAAGTGGTATACAAAGTACTATTCATACAATAGTACATGCATATGCATATAGGATTATTTGGCTATAAAAGGAAGACTTATTTCAGTTCAAGAGGCATCGCTTCCATTACCCACAATTCTCTGCTCTCAAGCTCTCACCTCCCCATCCTCTCTAATATTAGTTTTCAATTTATAACCTACAACTTTTGTACATTAAGTAAGTTTGTATTTCTATTTTCTAATTTTAATATTTAATATTTTATTTGTAAACTCCTAGCTAGCTAAGGCGTGTTTTAATTTGTTTATTACATATTATAGTTCATATTCAAAAGTATTGTTTAAACCTTGGGTAATAATATATATGACTTTAAGATTTGCTTATAAGATAATATGTAAGGTAGCAGTAGAAATGCATTGATCAGGATGAAGGGTTGTAAGTCCAGTTTTAGTAGGGATTCTGTTGAGGGCAGTAATACCTTATACCTGCTGATGGTAGTAGTGGATGACATATTATCATAAAAAGCTAAAGAAAGTCATAAATATTATATGAAAAGATAGACTAAGAAAGTCATTACTTAATCCCATGATTGTAGTACAATAATCTTGATAGTTAATTGAAAAAAGTAATATTAAAAATTAAGATTCTTTATTAACATTTAATGATATTATATCGATGATTAGTATTCTTAAGTTTACAAGCATTTATTTTAAAACTTCTATTTTAAATTTTTTTTATTTTAACTTAAATTTAATTTAGTTTAATTTAAACTTTTATAAAAAAAATGTCCAATTTTAATTCTACTTCTTCATTATCTTTATCATCATCAAGGGAATCTCCATTTATTTTCCCTTCATCAAAATCATCATTGTCTTCTACCAAGAAGAACAAAAATATCATTAGTAGTGATGAACTCACTATTGAAAAAATTTCAAAATCAATTGATAATTGGAAGATTCCTAAGATCCACAAGATCCAATTTATAAAACAAAGGTGATGAATATTTTCAAAACCGATTACACTATTAAAACAGTGGAGAGAAACATATGGTTATCTTCACCTTTTGAAACTATTGAATTATTTTCAAAAGAATCATTACAAAAATATATTGATAAACATTTCAATTATGTTCATATAGGATTGATCTAAGTAAGATTAAAACCCTTGACCAGATACGGTCTAAACACATCAATCCTAGTTTTTCTTAGGGATGCTATATTTATCAATTTCTAGGATTCTTTATTAGGAACTATTGAGTCAAGTCGTTGCTTATGATAGATATCTTAAACTTCTTTCCTAATATCATAGTTTCCTTAAGTGACCCAAACATTATGAAGTCACTTACATCACAAATCCAAACCAAAATTATAAGATAGTCTCAAGATCAATCCCAGTAGCTGATGAGTGCTCAAAAAGCACTAAAATTATTATGATTTTATACACATTAATTGATTAAAAATATATATATTTATTTGATTTTATCATATATTTATATAAATTTGTCTTTTTTGGAATCATGGGTATTTTTATTTTTTTAAGGTATTTTCGCTTAAAAACGTAACTTAAAGACTCAAAAAGGAATACTAGAGGCAATACATCACAAATATATTAATAAATAAATGAGAAAAGGTCAACAAATATGGAAAAATTGGACAAAATGGGTCAAAATGTCAAAAAGGAGGAAATCGCGTCGCCGCACCCTCCAGCTACCCAATGTCGCTGCATCCACGCGTGCCTTACTCCTGTCCCACGTGTGCCTGTGCGCGCTATTTCTGCTTCTGCGCACACCACTGCCATCTGCGCCCCAATCTGCGTGCAGCAGCCCCACATCATGCTGACGTCATCAAATGACATCATCATTCACCACTCCGCGTTTCCACCATTTTTTATCATTTTTTTCACCCACTTTTTCTTCCCATCCTCAACTATAAATACCCTCATTCTCTTCACAACTAAACACACCTCAAAACATATCTTCTCTTCTCTTCTCTTTCTTTCTCTAATTTCTTAGTTTTTAAGCTTTTCTTAGTTTCTTTCTTAGTTTTGAGTTTTTCTTAGTTAGTTTCTCTTAGTTTTAGAGTTCTTCTCTTTTTGAGAAGAACTAGTTATGTTTTTGTAATTTATTTGCTTTTTGATTCAATAAATGGGAGTGCAAATTCCATTTGGAGGTTTTCCAGCAATGGGAATAGTATCGAAGTACTGTAAGGATTTTATTTTCTTTGCAGTTATTTTTTATGCTTTATTCTTACATGTTATATTTAATTTGTCTGTAATTAAATTTAACTCTGTTGGCTGTTTGTAAACATGATATAATAATAACGTTGTTATGCTTGCAAAATATTAAATAGGTAAAAATCTCTAAAATGAATTGATTTTATTTTTATTCAAGATTTTATATTAAGAATATTAGAGAGAAATATATATATATTTAATCAATTAATGTGCATAAAATCATAGTAATTTTAGTGTTTTTTGCCCATTTTCTTATAAATTTTATATTTTAAGATTTTTAACCCCAAAAATACTTCTTATTAAATAAAACGAGCAAATATTAAATATACAAGTGTACTAATGACTCTACTTTTATAAAGTCATCAGGTTTATATTTCTTTGTCTTTCCTTTTCTTCTTCGAGGATAAGAAATGTATCATCTTTCCTTTTACAATTATTTGGTTTTTTGAGTGCTTATGCATAGTTTCCTTCTTGGGTAGCTACTACATCATTGAGTCTAAAAAGCTTAGGGTTTTATAATTAGCAAAACTTTCTTCTACTTCAATCATATTAGTGAATACTCTATGTATTACATTGGAGAATCTAGTTATTACTCAACTTGCTTATGACCATGTCTTATATATTCTTGGGGTAGGTCCATTGTAGATAACATAATATTTTTCTTTTTCTTCTTGAATGTTTTCTTTGAACTCTTCTTCATATGCTATATCAAATTAGAAAGCTTTATAGGAGTTACCCTTTTATCTTTTTGATTAATTCTAAGGTTTTATTCTATTCCTTTGAGATTTTAGTCATTTTCTTTGTTAGTGTATTGAACTTTTCTTGCTTTTCACATAAGAGTGACTTTTTGAGATATAAAATATCTAGTTGATCTTTTAGAACTTTTATTTGTTTTTTTAATCTTGACTTCTATTATAAGATTGTCCATCTTTCCTAATTATAAAAATTATTAGTATGGTTATTTCTCTAGTTAAAGCATTACTTAAACTATTTTTTTTTCTAGTAGATGTTTAATATCAAAGTTATAATGGTTAAATCACTCTTATCATATGATTAATCTTCCTTACTTGTAATCTCTTGCAATATTAATTCTCAAGAAATATACAAAAAAATTATTGTCTATTCTAATAATAAATCTTAAAGATATTACATGTAAAGAAAACTTTTTTATATCTTTTTTTTATAACTAAATGTTTTCATTACTATGGTAGTTTAATTTAGATTATTGAAAATCTCTTGAAGTAAACCTACACAAATATTCATCTTTATCATCTACTCTTGCTTTTAATATGTTTCTCCAATATTCATGTAAAGTATCTATTTCTATTATCATTTTATTATCTGATTCTGGATGATAAAATGCCAGTATATTTATTACCTCTGCTTTTACCTTTTTCAAATATAATCTTTCTTAATTTTTTCTTGTAAAGGTTTCATCATTTATGTTTATTTTCTAATATATGCTTCCACATATATTATTTAGCTCATAAGGTTGAAGATTTTTTTTTTCATATTCTATTTTAAGTCCTAAATATTAGATTTTTTGTTGTGCTAAGACTTTCTTTTTCTTAGATAATATTATTTCTTTTTTCTTACATTTTGTTAAGATTTTTAATATGTCTAGATAATGCTAGTTGATATTATCACTAAAGACTAATATATTATTAATATAGACACAACAAAAGAAGGTAATATTCTTTAAAAATGTTATCTATATATCTTTCAAATATTCCTTGTACCTGTTTTAATCAAAATGATACAATAATCCATTAAAATTATCCATATGGATAACTTAATGATGTTAATAGTTGAGATTTTTCATCTAATATGATTTGTCATAATCAATTATTACAATCCAAACTAGAAAAATATTTATTTCCTTTGATCAAGGCTAATAACTCTTCTTTCTTAGATATAAAATATCCATCATCTATTGTTTCTTTATTTAGTGATTGAAATTTATCACCATTATTTTCTTACCTCGTATTTTTTCATCTTTTTTTTTCTACTAAAAATGCTAAGCTTGAGTGTGGATTTATGCTTAAAAAAATTCCACTTAGTTTCACAAGTTCTTGAATTTGTTTATTGAATTTTTTTCAATCTTCTAGATTGTAAATCATAGGTTTTATTGTTATAACTTTATTAGGGTCTTTTAGTTTTATATTTTCTACGTATTCAAGCTTATTAATATTTTTATCTCAAGGATTTTCTAATTAAACTACCTCAAGTAATTTCTTTATTTCTAGTAATATCTTATATTTTTGTATTTCTTTTAAGAATGGATTTTCCTGGTTATTAAATTATAAATCATCTTCGCCTTGTAATTTTGTAATATTTTCTAATTTGATACATCTCACTACGTTTTTGCCTTTTATGTTGTTCAATAAACTTTTTCGATGACACACTCTTAGCATTTTTAACCTTTAAAATATATATTATTCCTCCTTCTAATGTTATTATATAAATATATATATAGTCAAGAAATTAATCCTATTTTCTGTTGATATATTAAAGAATATAAAACTTTTATCTTTCTATTGTAATATATATGTCTTTTATAAATTTGTTAAGGTTAATTGTTATATTATTTTCTATTATTACTAAGTTCTTTGGGATTACAATCCAAAGTTCTTGTGAAAATATATATTTTCTTGCTACATACATATTAGCTTCAGTATCTATGTAAGCATGTAGATGGTATATATTATATCATTCTATATTCTATTAGGTTGGAGTTATAGATTTCTTTTCATCATTTTTTTTCACTATGGGGATCATTTCATTAGATCTTCTTGGTAGTTCTTCTTTTAATTCTTCTAATAGATATATTTTTAAATTGTCTAGTTGTAATATGTTGTCATAACTATTTTTTCTTATTTCTTTAAGAATTTCTCTTGAGTTTTTTTTTTATATTTTGTAAATATTCTATTTTTTCTTCTAAAATAATTAAGACTTTCACTATAGCTTTTTGATTATTTATTATACTTATTAGGGTATCATTATTTTCTAATTATATTTCTTATAATGTGTTATTTGATATCTTTAAGACATTTTTATTTTGTAATTTATTCGTTATTGACCCATTATTCCATGGATAAGATTTTTGAATTCTTTAATTTCTATTTTAATTATTTTATTTGCTTAGTTTTGTTTGATTATTTGTAAATTTTATTCGTGGTATGTCACTTTTTCTTACTACATTATTTTTCCCCTAGTATCAAAGATTTTTATGTAACATCACAGTTCCATTTTTCAAGTATTTCAAAGTCTGCTAATATTATTAGTTTTATGATTTGTCCAATTTCTTGAAAATTTTATCTATTTCTATAAAACAAATTCATATATTGAACTATTATGATTGTTTATTAATTAGTATTTTACTATGTAGTGTACTGAAAATGGATGTTTTCATTATTCCACTAAATATTTTTTTAAAATTAATAAGTTAAACTTAATACTTTGTTCAAATTTTTATCATTAATATTAACAAAAAATCTAGCATATGCTATGAATTTTAATTTATGATATCTTAAGTTTTCATAGATCATTTCTAATAAAGTATTTTTTCTATTTATTATTCTATTATGTAGGATTGCTAATATTATTGATGTATCTATTCATTATCTAAAATGTGTTTTTATTAATATTTAGATTCTTCCTAAATGGATGTATCCAATCTTTCTTTTATCATTTTAGAAAATTTTGAATAGTTTATCCATAATGATTTATACGTCAATTAATGGTATGTTATATATTCTTTTTACATCTGTAATAGTAATGCTTATTTTTTTATTACTTATTCTATAATAAATTATATATTTCATTGGAAATATTTTTCTTAATTTTGAGAACGATAAATTTTTGAATCCATCTTATTCCTTAAGATTTAATCTTATTTTTTTGTTTTTCTTCAATTTGTTTTTGTTAATTATCATTTCTTACAAAAAACATCGTAAAATATTTTATGTTTTTATTTATATTATTTATTAGTTTTTATTTTTATAATTTTTATGAACAAAAATTATTATTTACTTTTGTTAACTTTATGTTTAGGAGAGTATTTATAATATTTTTAAAGTTTTAAAGATACATTATAATATATTTTTAAAAATTTAAGAAATATTATAAAATATTATCCCTAAAAAGAAATTATCAGTTTCTCGGAACGAGTTCCTATTAATCGTAGGAAAAGAAGGATTAGCCATTTGAAAGTAAAAAAAAAATTATGGCTCTCGGTCTCGCCTTCATTGCTAGCTTTCGCCTCTCTTAATATCTGGTCTCTCTACTATCTACCCTATCGATCTCAACTCTCAACCCTCTACCTCCTGCCTCGGTTTTTCTCAGCTCTTTGGCACTCAATTATCCCCCTAGTTAGTGCTCCTCAACTTCTTACCTTCTTCTTGATCTTATCAGCTTCCCCTAGTTATAACTCTCAGCTCTCTGACTCTGTGGTAGCAAGAGGTGGTGGGATTTAAGTGGTAGCGATTGAGTTACTGGTAAATCTTGTTGCAAATTTTGCTAAGGTGATTTCAATGGTAGCAATCTAGTACTAGAAGTGATTTTAGTAAATGAGGTTAAGTGTTGAGAAAATGTAACTCAAGTATGTTTTTAGTAAGTGATAATGCAATGGGATATTAGGATGGCACATTTTGTCGCCGAACTCGCAGCAAAGGGAAAGATAATGGGTTTTATGAATAGGATTGGCACATTTTGTTTCTGATTTTGCAGCAAAGGGAATGGTAATGGGTTTTATGTATAGGATCATAATATTTTGTTATTGATTTTGTTTACTATAATTAAATTCTAAAACAGAAAACACAATGAAGCTAATAGCTTCATTCATAACTCTGCTTGTTGCCTGTTAATTTTAATCCCATTCTTGCTTTGCCCAATGTAGTAGTTACAATGTGATGAATAAATAAACCCAATATTTGGGATATAGTATAGATTTAAAGAAATCACAATGCCATTAAAAGCTTTATAATTTGCAATACAAACAAGGAAATGTATTATGGAATAGTTATTAATTTTTGTAATGGACAAATGGACTATTATCAGTTATTTAATGGTCGAACCTAACTTCCTTTTATCATGTCTTGTAGAGTTTGAGATTTGTGAAGAAGACATATGCTTCAAACATTATGGAAAGTGAATATTTTGAAAAGATAATGAGAGATAATAGAACACATAAGTACATTGAATTTATATATGAATTTAAACTTTGAATGTTATTTTTTAGAATTTTTCACCACAATCCTCTCAAGGAGAAAATGACATTGAACTTAATTAATGTAGAGATAACAAGTAGTGAAACTTCAAGTTCCAATAAACATTCAAATGCTCCTCACTTGAAGATACACAAATTCAACCATCATATGAATGTAGTGAAGAAAAAGATGGGAAGGCTAAATTAAAGTCTGAAGCATGGGTTCATTTTGATAGGACGAAAATTAATGGTATATAAATTATGGCATAAATAATAAATAAATGAGTATTAAGATTACAGATGTAAAAGGAATGTATAATATACCATGAATTGATAAAGAAACTATATTAAATAAGTTGTTTGTACCATGCTAAGCTTAGCGGAGGGAATAAGGCATCTTGGGATATTCATGTAGGGCCCAAGGAGTTCCAGTTTTGATGCTCAAACTAGTTCCTAACTAGTAGAGCAGCCATACTCTGACACGTGTTTCTTTCGCTCTCCCCAACTCTCAAACCCAGGACCTAGCCTTTAAGTAGTCCTTGGGAAGTAAGTTGGTACCATCTTCATCCTAGGGCAATAACCCATAATTTTTAGGAACGGTCATCCAGCCCCTAACGCAACCTGTTGGATCGGCAGATCCTATATTCCTATTTTTCTTCCTCTATGTCCTAGACATTGAAATCTGAGCCTGAGGTATGCTCAATATCACAGTAGGAATGGTCTGGGGATGGGGGTAGAGATAGACGGTTATGGTAAAGACCAACTCATTTCACTAGAAGAACCCGAGCCAAAAGCCGATGTCTCTTCTCTTTGCATTTTGATAAAAGCTACAAAAATATAAAGACAAAACAATAGCAGGTGGTAAGGTACGAGAAAAAAATATTACCTAGAGACGAGTTGAAAATAAAAGAAAATTTTCCTTTTAAAACTGACTTGAAAAGAAAGTAGAAAATCGTTAGGTTCTCAACACTTGAGTTCTAAAAATCTGAACAGATAATATTATAGCGTGAGCTGAATTCTTACCATCAAACTAAAAATCTTTCACAACTCAAGATGAAACGAAAGAGCATTTTCCTTCACTATTTCTCAAATTTTGCAGGTAAACAATGATAAGTCCCAGGCCAAGCACCCCTTTATATAAGGGCACTGGATTTCTCTCTCCCATCAACTGACACATATTTATGGTAGAAACCGAATGGTTTGTATCCTGTGCCCGGTATTCACTCTTCCACCTCAGATCGAAGCTTGAGTTGAAAGAGTGGGGGATTTGTTTTGACATCTAGACCGACCCAAAGATTAGACCTTGTAAATTACCCAAGCCAAGTCCAACCCAAGACGGAAGATGAAGTACCCTAGACATCCTACCCTCAACTGGATGGACTATTTTTCATGAGAAAGCTCTATGGCTGGGGGTAAGGTTTCCTTTGTATCATCTTATTAGGAGATTATTGGTTAGGACATAGCTTGCACCGGGGAAATTGATGCCTAATGGGTGGAGATATCTGCTCTACCTAACACTGATATGTCAAGAACTTGGGGTGATTTTAGAGACGATCGAGTTTAATGAGGCATATGTTCTAAAATAGAACCCCACAGACTCGAGGAGGGTGTACATGTCAGTTAAGTAGGATCGTGGAATGAAAGTGTCCCTTCCTAAAAATGAGAAAAATTGGAAGGAGTACTTTTTCTACGTTTCAGGTCAGCGGGAGTCCCCCACAAATGACATGTAGTTGGTAAGGATTTTCTGGAACGATACTAAGATTGTGATTAGAAATATCGCTTCTCTAATCTAATCATGACCTTGAGTCTTGATGTGAAGTAGAGGTTGGCTGATATCGAAAACTATCTTCTCAAGAAGACAAACTAAAGGGTGCTTTTGAACACTCCGTGTTTTATAGTGTACGGGTTAATAAGGCATGGTGTTGTGGAGCCTCCACTTAGGGTGATTTGTAAACCTTAAGCTCCTCTTAAAGCCCAGGCTTCTCTTAAATGTAGAACTCCTCCTACAAATTTTAGAGGCTGGTTCGAGATGATGCGGATGATGGTGACCATTAGTCTCTCTTTGTTCTCACCTTATAATATTTTGCCCCCATTTTTATATTAAAATATATATATATATATATATATATATATATATATATATATATATATATATATATATATATATTAATTTTTTGATTAGGTAGTTAACATGTATTCTTTTTCTATTCTGTAGTTTATATGGATTTGACTGTTGCACAACTTTTTTCTTGTATGAAGAGTAAGGTTACGTCGAGATGAATGAGTTCACTAACAGACACTTCTATTGCTCTTGGGAGGGATCATCGGTTGGTAAAAAGAGGGGGAAATCCTCTCTTGAAGGTCGTACTTCTTCTCTTAAGAAGAAAAGGAAGAAGGTTTGTACTGATGAGCCTGCTCATGACCCTGAGCCTCTGAATGTTTGTCCTCTTTTATCACCTTTGCTAGAGCATCATATGTCCTAAACTTCTCATACAGGTTCCAAAGAATCTGGAAATCCTTTAAGGGGTTTAAAGAGGGGGAAAGTTGCTGTTGAGGACCTTATCGCCGATGCTGACGGGGTCATCCTGAATCGAGGTTTGGCACCCGAATACCTCAATCGTTGTATGAGCCATATTTATATGGATGCATGCAAGGAGTAACTCGTAGCTATTTTCGAGGGGGCGGATGCTGGAGAGGTCATTATCCGTCAGATGTGTCAGGTGTGTTATATTTTTTTGTATGTGATATTCAGCGTAAGTTTGAGCTCGATTTTTATTTACTTTACCCCTTTTTTTCTTTGTTTGTAGTTGATGCTGCTTTATGACTTTGGCCGAGCTCACAATGTGGGATATTTAAAGTCCGAGCTGGTGAAGGAGAAGAAGGCTCATGGGTCATCACGCTCGAAATACAATGTGTTGCTAGCTAGAGCGAGGTGATTGATAAGGAGGAGAAGCTGAAGAGTGCTGCATCCGAGCTTAATATGTATACTTGACGTGTGGCTGAGCTTGAGGAAGCCTTAGGGTGAGCTGAGGAGGGGATGAGGGAAGTGTAAAGGTAAGCTTTGGCTTCTGTCGAAGAGGTGCAACGTCAAGCAAAAGCCGATGTAGATGCGATGGTACAAAAGCTCGAGTCTAGTATTGAGCGGGCATATGAGATGGCAATGGAGACCTTCAAGACAGAGGCCAAAAAGAAGGGTTTGGGCGAGTATTATTATCACATTTTGGATATCCCTGTTACGCCACTCTATACCCAAGCCCTTTCAATTGAGGAGGAGGGAGAAGCTTTGGGCTCTTATGGTGGTGAGGACAGCCCTGAGGTTCCCGAGGAAGGGATAGCTCATCATTGATTCATTAATTTTTTTTAAAGATCGATGTTATTTTGGTTTGTATGGTCATGAGTTGTTACTTGATTTTGTACTCATGAACTTATTTTAATAAATAAAGTAATTTGCCTCACTATTGTGTATTTATGATGTTGACCTACCATTTGTTATTTATTGAAGAATATATATATATTTAGTTTTCCTATCCTATAAAAGGGTTAGAGCACACTAGTTTGATTCATGTGTTTGAGAATCTTTGCCAATTCCTCTAACTATTTTACTCGCGCATTATGGATTCTGATCGAACCAATAAACGCTTAGCTCGAGCTTTTCGTATTGCAAATGATAGGCTTAACGATGAGGTTTGTTTTCTTAAAGCCAAGGCTATGAAACTTGAACATAACACTAAAGGGACAAAGTATGAGCTCATTGCTTGTAGGGAGCAATTAATCCAAACGCAATCTTGAGAAAAGAAGACCCTAACTAGTATGGCCGGTCTTGTTCATCGAGAATCGTTTTGGGCAAGTTTTTTTATGAAGCGATCTGAAAGATTTTTTCTTAAGGTTATGGAGGTTACTGAAGATTTGGAGCGGGGGTTGCTTTCAATGATGATGATGTACCCCAAACTTGTGACTTATGTTTGTGAGAAGGTTGTCGAGATTCATGTCGAGTTATTGCCCTTGGTTAAAGAAACTGATGATCCAGCTACTAGACTTGTTTCCAAGCGCTTAAAGAGTTTTTAAATTTCTGTGTTGGGTGACTATGCAAAGCGTGGTGCATAGTTTTTAATTTTTAAATAATGTATTAGTAATTATGTAGAACACGGTGCATAATTTGTAATTTTTAAATAATGGATAATCTGAACGGCATGTGGTGATTAATTTTTTAATAATTAACAATCTGAGTGACATGTGTTTATGGATAATGACTATTTGGTATATTGTAATTTTAAGTTATTTAGAACAATCTATGTGATTAACCCTTGGTTTTGATTTATGGGAAAGAGTCTAACTTGGCTCCTGACCGAGGTGCTCATCATTTTTATTGTTAGAGCGCTGACTTAGTTCCTGACCGAGGAGGAAACTCAACCTCTTCCATTGTTAGGGTGCTCTACCAGATTTATTAATCTAGGTGGTCAGCTCTTAATGCCCATTTTAAGGGAGGAGCTTGAGTAAATGGTCAGCTGTTGAAGCCTTTTATTTTATAGATACATATGCGTCGTTGTTACAAAAAAAAAAGGAAATAGGTAGGTTAATACATATAGAAATAGTATCTTTTTAAGTGTGTGGCATTCCTCTTATGCCTTCTTCAATGCCTTCGATGCTTTTCAATACGTAGGCCCCTCTTGATGTTATTTCAATTATTTGATAAGGTCCCTCCAAATTGGCACCCATTTTACCAATCATCCACTCCCTTTAATTGGGAAAAACCTTCCTAAGAACCCAATCACCCCTGGAAAATGTTTTGAAGCGCACGGTTTTTTTGTAGTATTCTGATATTGTTCTTTTTTGTTCGATCATCCTTCTTAAAGCTTTTTCTCTTTTTTCCTTTGCTAAGGTCAGTTTGGTTGCTCTTTTAACCTTATTTTGTTCCTTTGTTAGGATTGATCTGGGGGTAGGGATTGTGACTTCGGTTGGTATGACCGCTTAAGTTCCATATACTAGGGAGAAGGGGGTCTCATTGGTGCTCCCACGGAAGCTTGTTCTAACAGCCCATAACGTTCCTGGAAACTCCTCCATCCATCTCTCTTTGGTTCTTTCCAACTTTTTCTTCAATGGGTTGATGATTAATTTATTGGAGGACTCTGCTTGGCCATTGGCCTAGGGGTAGTAGGGTGTTGAGTGACCTATCTTAATATTGTATTTGAGAGTGAATGCATTGATTTTTTGACCAGCGAATTACCGCCTATTATCTATAACGAGTTCTTTAGGGAGGCTGAATCGAAAAACTAAGGACCTCTATATGAACCTGATTACCTCCTCCTCTCGTATCCTTGCCAAGGGCTCTACTTCAATCCACTTTGAAAAATAATCAGTGGTAGCAAGGATAAACTTTTTCTAGCTAATGCCTATAGGCAAGGGTCCTACTATATCCAGTACCCACTTGTAGAAAGGCCAAGGACTTACTACTCCTACCATAGTATTCAATGGTGTGTGGGTCAGAGGGCCAAATATTTTTCATTTGTTGCGCCTCTGAGCGTATTTAACATAATCGGCCAGTATAGTGGGCCAATAATAACCCTGTCTCATAATTCGTTGGGATAATCTTCCACCCAAAGAATGCAAACCACAACTTCCTTTATGGCTATATATAGGAGGCTGGGGCCGAGAGAGGTTTTGTGGTACAATTTTCCTGCCTTAATCCAAGAAATTATATATCAGAGTGAACCATGTGATAGAGGGAGTGTCCACGCACCTGATCCTTCTTTCAGCCTCTTTTAGATACGCTTCTACCAGCATCGTTACTGATATTACCTGATTCTGCTTGGTATCCCTTATTGACGCCAAGGTTGCTAAGGCATCAGCATGACTGTTCTCGTTTCATGCTATCTCTTCGATCTTGAACTTGAAGAATTTTGAGCACTCTTGTTTTAGTCTCTCTAAGTACTTCTTCATCTTTCCATCTCGTGCATCAAATGTTCCTAGAAACTGATTAACCACAAGCTGGGAGTCACTATGTAAGGTAATTCTATATACCCCTAGCTTTTCGCGGTCATGAATCCAAATATGGAAACTTCATCTGTGATGTTATTGGTTGCCTGAAAATCAAGCCTGACCACATATTCAAAGTAGTTTTCCTTTTTCATCCATTATAACCACCTATAGTCCTAAACCTTTGAAATTGTGTGCACCATCCATAAATACCTACTAGGTTGGTGCATCCCTTTGGTCTACTATACATACCTCCACAATCTCTATTTTTTTAACGACCTCAAGACCATCAGTGAACTCAACCACAAATTCGGCAATAACCTGCCCTTTGATAGCTATTCTAGCCATGTATTTGATGTCATACTCTCCCAATTCCACATCTATTTGGGCCATTCTTCCTACAACCTCTGGATTTTTCAGTACATTTTTGAAAGGGTGTGAGGTGAGTACTACGATTGTGTGTGAGGCAAAGTAATGTCTAAGGTTTCGTGCAGTAATCTTGAGAGAAAAGGCAAGTTTATCTATGATGGGATATTTGTTTTAGGCCTCTGTTAAAATTTGGCTGACATAGTAGATGGGGTGCTGAATTTTGTTCCTTTTTGTTATCAGTACTACACTACATGTTTGGGGTGTGACAGCCAAAAACAGATAAAGAATATCTCCTGGTAGTGGGCTAACTAGGATATGGGGATTACAAAGGTATTTTTTGATTTCTTCAAAGGTTGTGCTGTAATGCTCGTTCCAAAAGATAGTCTTGTTTTTTCTCAACATCTTAAATAAGAGCATACACTTGTCTGTGCATTTAGTAATGAATCTAACCAATGCCCTTATTCTTCCATTCAATTTTTATATACCCTTGAGACTACTGGGTGGCTTCATGTTCACCAGTGCCTGTATTTTGTCAAGATTGATCTCGATACCTTTTACTGATATGAGGTACACCAAGGATCTTCCTACAGCCAAGCCATAAATGCATTTTTTGGGTTAAGTTTCATACCATACCTCCATATCACTTTAACTATCTCCTGTAGGTCTCTGATATGGTTTAGGAGTTGAGTTGACTTAACCACCATGTCGTCAATATATGCTTCCCAGTTCCTGCCCAACTGTTTTTCGAACATTTTGTTGACGAGGCGTTGATATGTTGCGCTAGCATTTTTCAATCTGAATGAAATTCTCGTGTAATAGAACATTCCTTCTTATATTATGAAAGAATTTTTCCCCTTATCCTCAGGGTGTATTTTGATTTGATGATACCAGAAATATGCGTCTAAGAAACTCATCAACCCAAACCCGGAAGAGGTGTCTACCAGCTGATCAATGCTTGGGAAGGGGAAGCAGTCTTTGGGGCAAGCCTCATTTAGATCAGTGAAGGCTACGCATATGCAAGATGTTCCACACACTATTTTTACTAGTACCACATTTGAGAGCCATGAGGGATACTTGACTTTCCTAATGACCCCTGCCTCTTTGAGGGCAGTTATATGATGTTTGATTACCTCTTTTTTTCTCTCTAGGGAATTTTATTTTCCACTGTTGAATGGGTCTAGCTTCTGCATCAACATTTAGCTGATGGGTTATAACTCATGAATCAATTATTGATATATCTGTAGGGGTCTATGCAAAGATGTCTATATTGGCTCTGAGAAATAATGAGAGTTGCTCCTCGAGCTCTGTTGTTAAGTCATAGCCTATTTTCACAAGGTGTCCATTTCCTTCCGCATCCGTTAGGAAGTCTTTCACCTTATTTAGAAAACTAACCTCGTTATGCTTTTATTCCTTGGTCTCTTTGAAGGGAGACCTCTCGGTGATTTCTATTTAAGGGTAGTTGCCTTCATTGTGGCAATATAACAACTCCTGGCATTCTCCTGATCTCTTTTCACCTCTTTGGGGCCTTCAGTCGTAAGGAATTTGATTACCTAGTGGAAGGAGGATAGGATTGCTTTCATCTTGTGTATCTAGGGTCTTCCCAGGATGGCATTGTTATGTGCTGGGGCATCAATGATGACAAAATTGGTCATTATTATTATCCTTTTGTCATGACAGGTAGGATCAGCATTCCATTTATATAGGTAGTGATGTTGTTGAATCTTATGAGAAGAGGCTCTACTTTGATGATGTCCGTATCTCCTAGCCCGAGAGCCCTGGCAGTGGTTAGGAAAATGAGGTCTACTGAACTTTCAGTGTCAATCATTACTTGGTGGATGTCATAAGACTCGATCCTTAGGGTTATCACCAGAGGGTCCTCATGATGGGATGCAATTTCATCCTTCTCTGTGAAAGTTATTTTCGTAGGGGGTCTTGCTTTATCTAAAGTGTATACATAGGATGCGTTGTGCAGCACCCTTGTAAATCTTTTTCGAGCGTTGTTGGAGACCCTGCTGACTCCTGGCCATGGTGTGGATGGTTTTAATGTTGGGCCCACCATGAGATTCTTTGACATTGCTTGAGGAGTATATTGGTCGAAACATTCTTCGTTCACCTTGGTAGCCTCTCTTATCTTTATTTTCTGTGACGAGGTCCTTCAAATATCCCCTAACCAATAATGCTTCCAACTCTCTTTTCAAGTTTCTATAGTCTCTTGTCTTATGGCCTATATCTTTGTGAAAGGCGCACCATTTGGACACGTCTCTCTCTAGGGCATGCATCCTAGGTGGCCACCTAGTCTTAAGGTCCCTCACCCTTATTTTTACAATCTGAGCTAAATCAACCTTTAAAGGATGACCCATGAAGGGAGATAATGCTCTTCCCTAGGTTTCTTCATTTTCTGACGAGCTTTTATTTATCACCTAGTTTTTGTTTACCGACCAGTGCTCGATTTGTCGGTTGCTTGCAACAAAGTGTTTGTTTTTGTAACTTTTGTGTGTTTGGTTAGGGCTTATCCTCCTTTTTACTTTATTTGGGACTGGGATTATTTCTCCCCTCCCCCCTCGTTTGATGATCCTTGGCTAGGCTAAGCTCCCTTTCTAAGTTGACAAACTTTATGGCCTCCCCATAAGCTTCCTCCAAGGTGTGTGGTCTTGTTTTAGTTAATTCCATGAACAGGTCAAAACTCTTTAGCAGCCCTTACCTGAAGGCCTATATAGTAATAGAGCTAGGGCAATCAGCGATTTCCAATTTTTCTTCTCTAAATCGCTTTATGTACTCTTTGATATGTTCATTTTCCCCTTGTATAGTTGAGAATAGGTGGTGAGATTCTTTCCTCAAGGGTATGTTGTAGGTGTAGTTGGTGATGAACAATTTGGCGAACTGTGGGAACAAGGATATGGACCTGAGAGGAATATTGTTGAACCATTCCTATGCGCCATCGTAGAGAGTAGCGACGAATAGCTTACACATCATCGCGTCTTTTTTTGCATGGGTGAGACTCATGGGTTCCATGGCTGTTTTGAAATTTTGAATGTGCGTTATTGGATCTTTCATCCCAAAATAATCAAGGCATTTAAAAGCATTGAACTTGGGTGGGAGTTCATCATTTTCAATTGCATCTGAGAAGGGGGAGATGTACAGTTGTTCGCAATCTCTGTCCATCTCATCGACGGCTTTCCCTTTTTTTCTCTTTCTCGCTTGCTACTTTCAACGCATGTTCTTCCCTCTTTTTGTTCTCCTCTAGAGCTTGCAGCCGTGTCTCATAGCTCCTTTTTTCTTAGAGCCATTGTTCCTCATCGAGACAAGCCAAGCTAGAGAGGGAATTTCTTTCAACCTCGTGCTACATATGTAGGGGCTCGAACTGACCTCATCCTATTGCCTCTCTGTTGGTTGGTTCAGTGGTAGGATTTTCTGAGATTCTTCCCTCTGCTTGAGATCGTATAGACCTATTTTCTCTTTAGGTTTCGTCAAGTTCTTTCCTTAGCTCGAGGAGCTGACAAGATAACTCTTGATAGATGGCATTGTCTTCTAGCTTGGCCTCATTGGCGGCCGGTGGTGTGTTTCCTTAAGTAGCTATTGTTTCGGGATCAGTCAAATTTGAACGTCTTTTAGACCGAGTTATTGCCATGCTTTTTTGGGTTGTGAGTAGTGCGCAATTTACCTTCCTAATTTTTCTCTAGGAGCGAGGTGAGTCTATATAGGATATGGGGTCAGAAACTTGTGATTGACCTCATAATATGGGCCCCACGATGGGCACCAAAATGTTGAGACTCAATGCTTTATAAAGAGAGATTAGAGAGAATTTGGTACAATAGGCTAAATGTGAGGATCCTCATAAAGGGTCTATCTATTTATGGCACATTTATGGATACAGGTGTCAGCTATATAATGTGTACACATAACTACATGTCAAGAAGGCATAATTACCCCAAAGTACAATATGTCAGAGATTTAGGTTGAGTTTTACTCATGCTGCCCACGAGCTTGTGCTGTCATTGGGCTCGGTCTTATTGAGGCTCAAGCTGCCATTGGGTTTGGTCTATCCCATGGGCGGGATGTCTAGGGTACTTCATCTTCCGTCTTGGGCTGGACTTGGCTTGGGTAGTTTACAAGGTCTAGTCTTTGGGTCAATCTAGATGTCTAAACATATGCTATCAAAAATTCCTTATAAAGACAAAGAAAAAATTAGATACATTCATTTAGAAGGAATTCAAATATTAATAAAAGCTTATTTTAGAGAATGAATAGATACACCAATAAAAATAGCATTATTATAAAACAGATTAATATATAGGCAAGATGCCTTATTAGAAATGATCCATGACAATTTAGGATACCAAAAGTTAAAATTTACAGCATATCCTAGATTTGATATTAATATACATGATAAAAATCTAAATCAAGTATTAAGTCTAACTTATGAATTTGACATAGAAGAATTAATGATGTAAGAAATTGTCATAATAGTTCAATATACGGACAAAATGAATTTACAGAAATAGACAAGACTTAGGAACTTGGACAAATAATAAAACTAGAAATACTAACAGACTTTAAAATACCAGAAGAATGAAAATTAGATATCAAAGAAAAACCCTTGATAATAGGAAGAAAAAGTAATGTTGTTAAAACTAATAGTATGCCAAGTATTACTTTTATAGATCATGAAGGAGAAACTTATAGCCAAGAAGAAGTTAAAAACCCAGAAAATGAAGTCAAAATAATGAAGGTATTAGTTCATGATTGTATATTAGGAAAAAATAATGTTTAAAGATAAAATAAAAAATATGCATTTAGAAGTAAATGGAAGCCTAGTAGGTGTAGCAAAAATCAAACAACATTATTTGAAATTGTACAATTATTAACAGAGATAATGGATTTAGTACAACAATCAAACACAAAATATTTACAAGAAATAATATATATGCACAAGGGATTTTTAGAATTAAGAAAAAATGTATACAATATACATAGAAATAATGAAATAATAGGTTATAAATATGATCCCTTATAAGGACTAAAAGAAGAACCACCTAGGAGATCAGATTTCCTAATTCCTAAAAATGAGAAAAGAAAAAATGAAGAACAATCTAAGAACAAAGAGATAATTCCAATTTAATAGAATATAGAAAAGAATTAGAAAGAAAATTCATGGACCCTGAAAATAGAGATATAGAAACATTAGTTTGTTTATTGACATTATCTAACGATAGCATTATAATGAAAAAAAATTTACTAACAAAGAAGAGGATGATATGATAATAATCAATGAAACTGATTTTGAACCAGAAAACATGACCCCAAAAGGTCATATGAAACCAATTTCATTTCCAGTCCCTTACCAAGAAGGAACATTTGACCCACATAGGGGAGAAAGAAATAGGCAAAGAACAGAAAAACCTAATACAACAGATAGATGAAGACAACCACGTAAAATAGAGGAAGGGTTGCATTGGAAAACTAGAGGTAGTATTCCACTGAAGTTCAAACTCCATGATAATTATAAATCTAAACTTCTAAATTTAGACTATATAAGAGATAGGAAGAAAGCCTTAGATGAATGTGCTAGTGGAATGAGTGTGCTCATACAAACTTCTCAAACTACCCAAACAAATCCTTCAACCTGTAGAGTACTTAGAGTATAAAAAATGACGGGAAATGTTAAAGTTCTGTTTTCAAACTTAACAGATCAAAAACATTTGTTAATGCAAAGAAATGATTTCACAAGTAGGGAATAATTGGTTATAGTAATAAATGAAATATACAAAGAATTTATTTGAGAAGATAAAGAAAGAACTATCACTGAATCCAGTGAAAATGAAATCAATGAAGTTAAATGACATCTAACAAATATGGAAATTTGTAACAAGTGTCATGTAGATTCTTTTAATTGTGAATATGAAATTTATTACAATAAATTATCACCCTTTATGCAAAAACTTGTAAAAAAATGATTTTTCAAAAATTACCTGGAACACTACACAAAACCTTAACAGAAAATTGGGAACAAAGGAATAAAGAAACTATACCAAATACTCTAGAATGAAAAATAAGAAGCCTTAAAGATGGAATCATTATTAAATGCAAAGAAAGAAAAGAATATAAACAGATAAGAGGAAATGATAAAATCTGTTGTGAAATATGAGATTTTAGAATACCAAGAAAATATGGATGTAATATAAAATCTTATAAACAAAAATATAAATATAAAAGATTTAAAAAATATAAATTCAGAAAACAAAATTTCCAAAAATATAAAAAGATATTTAATAGAGAAAACTATAAGAAAATATATTTTAGAAGAAAGAAATGTAAACCTTCTAAAAAGGAATTATTGCCCTTTAGGAAAGAAAAAATACAGATGTTAGGTCTATAATGAAGAAGGACATTATGCTAATGAATGTCCAAACAAACTTTAACATAAAAAGGAATTTCTACAAAAAGTAAAATCTTAGAAGAAGCTTTCAAAATAGAATTAGAACCAATTGAGGAATCTGATATAAATGATACTTAGAGTATCTATCTATTGGAAGAAATTGAAGAACAAATAACTGCCTCAAAATATGAATACTCAAATTGTGGATATTCTTCATCAGAAGATGAATTATTTGTATAGTATTATAAATCCAAATAGTACTTACATTAAAGTGGGACTAAAATTTAAAGGTTATAATAATTATCATTTACATGTATATATAGATACAAGAGCTAGTTTGTGTATAGCCAGTAGATATGTATTTCTAGAAGAGAACTAGAAACAAGTGCAAAAAGATTTAATAGTAAGATTTGCTAATAATACTACAATAAAACTTAATAAGGTATTAAAAGATACTGATATAATGATAGGAGGAGAAAATTTTCAAATTTCTACCATATATCAACAGAAAATAGGAGTTGATTTGTTAATAGGAAATAATTTCCTAAACTTATATCAACCTTTCACACAACATTTTGACAAATTAAGTCTCACAACTTTAGAATGAGATACCATTTATGTCTCCAAAATAAGAAAAGCTCTAACTATCTCAAACTCAACTTTTATGCAATAACATAAAAAGAAAAAACGGCGTACGATAGAAGACCAACAAAAACCTTATTTAGAAAATATTTCATTAGATATAGAAGAGAAACAAACCTCTTTTCTCAATGAAATACAAGAAGACAAAGCCCTAACAAGCATCAGAAAACTATTAAAAATAGTCAATTCAGAAGAGAAACCAATGATTTATACTCCAGAATATAAGATTGAATTTGGAAAACAAATTCAAGAACTTTTGGAATTAAAAGTCCTAATACCAAGTAATTCACCTCATTCCAGTCCAGTATTCTTAGTTGAAAAAGAAGCTGAGAAAAGAAGAGGAAAAAAGAGAACAGTAATAAACTTTAAAGCACTAAATAAAGAAACGGTTGATGATGGATACTTCATTCCAAAAAAGGAAGAACTACTATTATTAATAAAAGGAAAGAAATACTTCTCGAATTTTGATTGAAAAAGCGAATTTTGGTAAATAAGATTGGATGAATAATCTCAAAAATTAACGGCATTTAGTTACCCCCAAGGACAATTCCAATGGAAAGTTATATCATTTGGATTAAAACAAGCTCTAGGTATTTTTCAAAGATATATAGATAACATTTTCAAGAAATTATAAGATATTTGTTGTGTTTACATAAATGATATTTTGGTTTTCAATAATAAATTAAATAAACATTATTTTGGATATTATTAACATTCTACAAGAATGTAGAAAAGAAGGCATTGTTCTCTCTGAAAAGAAGGCAGTACCTACTCAACAAAAAATTAAACACTTAAGATTGAAAATTGAAGATGGAAAACATAATCTACAACCTCATATACTAAATAATATTCAAGGTTTTCCTAGTGAATTAAAAGATAAAAACCAATTACAGAGATTTTAAGATGTTTAACATATGCATAAGCATACATCAAGAAACTTGTAGAAGTGAGAAAAAAACTATTACACGTAAAATTGAAAAAAGATCATATTTGGAAATGGACCGAAGAAGATACTCTATATATAGATAAAGTAAAAGCAAAGGTACAAAATTCATCAACTTTATATCATCCAGGATAAGATGATAAGATCATAATTGAAACAGATGCTTCACAAGAATATTGTGGAGCAGTTCTTAAAGCCAGAGTAGATGACAAAGATAAATATCTTTGTAGCTATAAATCAGGATCTTTCCAAGGTTCAGAATTAAATTACCATAGTAATGAAAAAGAATATTTAGCAATTAAAAAACTTGTAAGAAATTTGCAATATATGTTATAAGCTCTAGATTCATTGTTAGAACAGATAACAAGAATTTTGATTATTTCTTAAGAACTAATATTACAAGTGATTACAAACAAGGAAGATTAGTTAGATGGCAACAATGGTTCAACCATTACAATTTTGATGTTGAACATCTTCCAAGTCATAAAAATAGCTTAGCTAATACTCTAGTAAGAGCATTAGCACCTTTAATTCTTTTTCTGCTTTCAGGAATGGAATATTTTGATATCAAAATCAAGATAAAGAAAAAAGGAGATAAAAATCCTACAGGAACAACTTGAGCTGCTATATCTCGAGAAATCTCTTATGGAGATAAGAAAGAAACAGGAAGAACGTAATTGTTCAAAACAACCTCTAGAGACCAGAAGTTTAAACGAGGAATCTTCATTAAAAAAGGAAGAACCTAATATTTCACAAAAAACTTCTGAAACAACAAAGCTCAATTGGGAAGATGAGGTAGAAAACGAATAACAGAAAAAAGTTTATGTGGTCTATAATGGCCTAAAACTAGGAATTTATAACAATTGGGCAGAAGCTAACAAATATATTCTAAGAATTAGTGGAGTAATTCATAGAGCCTTCACCAATAGAATACAATAAAAAGGTAGTTATGCCAACTACAAAACACTAAAAATGATAACTCTAGAGAAAATAGTAAGAAATTATTCTATAGTATGACAACAACCAATAGCTCATGGCTGGTTAACAAATCTTGGAAAGATAGTAAAGTCTCCACTGCTATTTAAAGAAACATCTCCTCCAAAGACATAAAAAATAATAAAGTATTTAGTGCTATTCAGGGAGACACCTCCTAGAACTACTCCAATCGTTGAAGAAGAAAAGGACCAATATAGAAACCTCAAAAAACCACAATGGTTAAGTCTATATAACTTGGCCTAAAAATCTACCCAAGAACATATTGAAGATATGAAGTTTTATACTATAGAAAAGTAATTTCGTGCAAGAAGTAAATTCAATATATTGGAAAGAGATAATCAAATATTTGTATATAAAACCTTTCATGTAGGATTAATAGAAAATATATATCCAGGAATTAATTTAACTCCAGAGAATTTTAAAAGAGCAATTAAGAACTTTAGAAGAAAGATTAAAGTAGGTGAAAACCTATTTATCATAGATTTTCCAATTCATTAATGGACTAGAATGAGGAAGGAAATTTTAGTCCCTTCCACTTCATCAAGATAGGGATTTCCTACACATACAGAGAAGTTTCCAAACAAAAGGCACTTCTAGAAAAAGAATTCAACATAAAAGAACTATGTATACTAAGAGGTCAAATGCTAGGCCAAATTTACTATAAACTCGAGAAGATTGACAACTCTACTAAGACTAAAGTAAATTATTCAACTAGTAAAGTCATTATCATTTCCCACAATAGCATAGCTCTATGAGAAGGAGATGGTAAAAAAATAACCAAATACGAAACCAATTTTAATTGTAACAACTTAAAAATTGATCAAGAAACGAGAAAATGTATTCTACTTCTATGCCAGAAAAGCCACCAAAGACCACAAATGCATTCTCTGCATCAAAGACCGAGAAGAAGAAGATGCATCATCATCAATGTCATCAAAGGAACCGTTGGCAGAAAATGACCCAAAAAAATAACTATCGATAGAAGACAACAAAAGAAATAAAGATGTAGATTTCATATCTTAGTCGACAGTATGTGCCAAAAAAAAAAGCAATGGCTATCCTATAAAGTAAAAAAGCAAAAGAATTATTAAATCAAGGGTAAAATAATACTTTTAGTCTTGTAAATAGAGATTCATTGTGCTATAAAAGGAACCCTTGTTCTTACTTCAAAACACACATGAATACACATAAATCATGAGCTCTCTACTTTAAAGCACTCTAGTAGAGAAAACCCTTCTATCTAGAAATCTCATAACCAATAATATTATACCCAATAATTATGAGTGGCCAAGCACCCCTTCAAGGTTCTTAGTTGGCCTTAAGTTGTAATAATTATTATGCTATGAATAAAATGGAGTTTAGTTACTCTTCTCTAGTAAGTCAACTATTGAACACCATTTATGTACGGATGCAGAAGGCTCACCATTACAAAGAAGGCGTTGAGATTTGAGCAAAGCTGAGGCATAACAAGTGTAACAAAAGAAGACGAATAGAATGGAAGACTATGATAGACCCATCAAATTCAGGTATAATAATTATAAATTTAAGCCAGTTAAGAATCTTGAATGTTTAAATATTTTCTTACAACAAGACATAATATTGTTAAAACAGGAAATGGAAACTGTTTTTAGAAATAAACAACTAATAATTCCAAATAAAATCAAAGATAAAAATCTAATTTTATTAGAAACATTTGATAAAGGTTATCTCTATCATTTAAATGAATATTTTAAAGATAAAGATTATAAAACTTGCCTTGAAAATTTTAAAAGATTTAACACCTTATTAGATATATCTATAAATTATATTAAAGTTATCACAAGCATCATAGATCATCATGTTTTAAGAAAATTAAAAGACTATTTTTAGTCAAAAATATGTAACAATAGAGGAAGAAGAATTCAACAACTTAATGTTTGGATACTACTTCTTTGAAGATTATAAATACATTGTATGTACACAAGAAAAACTTGTTTGTATACTACGAATAGAATAAAATAGTATACATTCAACACATATGATTTATCAAGATAATACTCTACGAACATCGAATCATTAGTACATAAATTAGAATAATTAGATTTAATAAATGAAAGAATAATTTTTAATTTTAAAAGATAATTAATAGATTCAGGATTACAATTAAGTAATTAACGTAATTAAGAACATAATATACTATACAATTGTAATGAATATAGAAAAAAAAATTAGATTTATACCAAAAAATAATAAGTTTTTTAGACAAATTATTATCTTCAGTAAATAGACAAATACCATCAACTAGGTTAATATTAACCTCTAATAAAAAATTGTATCGATCCATAAAAATTAGTATCATGACTAAGAAATAATATTCTAAATAATAATTGATGAAAAATTAATACCACTAAAATCTAAGAATATTTTTGATATTTTATAAATCTCAATGGTATAAATAAAGATATTTTTTAAAGGCTTTATTCAGTTTCGTTAATGAGAAGAAAAATAGTGGTAAAATGCTTCTAAATATGAAAGTTAGGAATTATCTGAAGAGAAATGACATTCTTCTCATTTGAGGTGGAAGTCTTATGTTCAAGTCATTGATAAAGATAGTTTTAGAGAGGTAGAAGAAGAGAAAAACTAGAGGGAGAGAGAGAGTTGATTTTTGTACAATTCTTTGATATCTTTTATTGAATTTATTGAGGTTATATATAGTCTTACACGCACATGAATTACAAGGGAAATGTGTTAACTAACTCTGACATTTCTAACCAACTTTAGTGGTTCCCTACTCATGCATCCAGCCTACATTTTTTTGCATCATGTGCCCACTTCTGTGCCCATGTGTGTTACATCCACTCGGCACTGCACCCACGAGTAGCATGAGCCCATACTGCTCGTATCATTTCTCCCCCTTTTTGAATCCTTATCCGCAAGGATGAATTCAGGATATGATTTAGAAAAAAATGTCATTCATTTTCCTATGTGGCTTTTTTTGTTGGGGCTAATCCCTTTGACCAAAATCTCATATTTAGGTCTATATTTGTTTTCATGTATCACGCGGTGAGCCAGGATAGCTTCGGGCTGAGGCATGATAGTGTCATGATAAGAGATTAGAGGTAGTTGAACGAAGCTTGAGGTAAATGTTCCCACATGCTTCCTTAACATGTTGACATGAAATATATCATGTATATAAGAGTCAGGAGAAAGAGACAATTTGTAAGCCACCGGAAAAACTTATGCAATGATTCTGTAAGGTCCAAAGAAGCGTAGGGCAAGCTTCATAGATGATCGAAAGGCTACAGAGGTTTTTCGGTAGGGTTGGAGTTTCAAATAAACATAATCCCCTTTGAGAAAAGATAGCTCTCATCTGTGTTGATTGGCCTGACATTTCATTCGATCTTGAGCTTGTGGAAGGTTATGGAAAAAATCACGTATAATGGTATCTCGATCACGTAGGTATTCATCCATTGTTTGGACGTTGTAAGTGCTTGGAACATAAGCTAACAGGTGTAGGAGTGGAATTCCATAAAATGCTTCAAATGAAGTCATTTTATTGGATGAATGTGTTAAGGTGTTATAGCTAAACTCAACCCAGGGTATCCACTCAACCCACTACTTTGGTTGCTCACCAGCAAAGTAATGCAAATATTGTTCCAGAGTATGGTTGACCACTTCTATCTGGCCATCCGTTTGTGGATGGTAGCTAGAGCTCATGCATAATTGGGTTCCTTGTAACTGGAACAAGGCTCTCCAGAAGGAACTGATGAAGACCTTATCTCGATCACTTACTATGGATGTTGGAATATCGTGTAGGCGCACCACATTGGATACAAATGCCTTGGCTACAATTAGGGCAGTAAAAGGGTGCTTCATGGCAATGAAATGGGAATACTTTGTCACCCGATCTACCACTACCATAATCATTGTATTTCCTTTTGATGGTGGTAGCCCTTCGATGAAATCCATTGAGATTTCAACCCATATTTTGGTAGGGATTGGTAAGGGTTGCATCAACCCTGTTGGCTTCATACAATCAGTCTTGAACCATTGCCATACCTCACACAAATGCAAGAATTCCTTCACCTATTGGTGTATGTTAGACCAATAAAAATTATGTTTGATTCCAGAGAGGGTTTTATGGAACCCAAAGTGCCCTCCAATTGGTGATGAATGGCAATCAGCTAAAATTTTTAGGAATTAAGGAAGATTGTGAGATCAGATAAACTTTGTTCCTTTTGAACCATACCACATCATATTGGCATAGTTTGAGGACATCCGAAGAGGATGTCTTGGCTATCAGCTTCTCATAAAAAAGGTCTTGCTAGACTTCCTTCTTGAGTATTGGCCACCAATCTGTTTGGGGCTAAGAGATAGATAGGAATTGGAACTCTACAACTCGGGACAAAGAGTTTGCACCCTGATTTTATGAACCCCTTTTGTACTCAATTTCATAGTCATAGCTAAGGAGTTTAGGCAACCAACGTGCATGTGCTAGTGTTGTTATCAGTTACTCCAATAGATACTTCAGAATTTTTTGATTTATGCGTATTGTGAATGGTCTTCCTAGTAAGTATGGCTGCCATTTCTTGATGGCTTTAACAATAGCCATCATTTCCTTCTCATAGGTAGACAGTGCTAAGGTTAATCCCTTAAGCGCAACACTTAAATATGCCACTGGTCTACCTTCTTGGGTGTGGATGGCCTCGAGGCTAATGCCATTGGCATCATATTCGTTCATGAAATGTTGTGTGAAGTCTGGTAAATGTAGGATAGGAAGGGAGGTTAAAGCTTCTTTCAACTGTTGGAAGGCCATTATTGTAGCCTTATTCCATTGGAACCCTTCCTTACTTAATAGGCGGGTTAAGGGCACTACTATTCCCCCAAAATGACGAATGAATTTTCTATAATATCCTACCAATCCAAGGAACCCTCTAACTCTTTTTGTTGTGGTTGGTGTTTTCCATTCAATGATAACACCAAATTAACTCTTGGATTATTTAGCAAACAAACTGTTAGTTGTTAATAATTGTAGGACATTTTGTAAATGCATGCTATGGTCCTCCCACGAATTGGAGTATACTAGGATATCATCAAAGAAAACAAAGATGAATTTCCTGAAGAAAGGTTGAAAGATATCATTCATGAGACTTTGGAAGGTGGCTGGGGCATTGGTGAGACCAAATGGCATCACTAGGAACTCATAGTGGCCTTTATGTGTTCTGAATGTTGTCTTAGGGGTACCATCTTCATAAACTCTTATTTGGTGGTACCCTGAACAGAGATCCAGTTTGGAATAAACTTTGGCTTCATGAAGTACATCCAAAAATTCATCAATGACAGGTGTAGGTTACTTGTCTTTGACAGAGATTGCATTAAGAGCTCGATAGTCCACAAAAAATTTCCAAGCTTTATCTTCCTTCTTAACTAACAAAACTGGTGATGAGAAAGGTCTATTACTAGGCCTTATCAATTAGGATTGTAAGAGCTCTTACACCATCTTTTCTATCTCAGTTTTTTGATAATAAGGGTAGCGATAGGGTCGAACATTTACTACTCTAGAGCCAAGTTTCAAGGGAATTCTATGATTATGTACTATCATAAGGGGTAAGCAGGTAGAAGATTCAAATACCTGAGGAAACTTAGCCAACAGTTTACCTATCTCAGGAGGGTATGTATTGGATTGCTCTTTGTGATTGTTAACCAGAATTATCTACAAGAATAACCCAGTACCTTGTCAACCAATGAATTATTTGCTGGTTAGAGCTACAATGTTGGCTCTCCCAAACCCTTTGAATGTACGAAAGGTTCCTTCTATAGTGAATTTTATGGTGAGTTTCTTGTAATCCATTTGGATGGGCCCAAGGGTGTCAAGCCATTGAACTTCTAAAACCAAATGGCATACTACCATAGAAGAACATAATAATCTACAGTAATTGGATAGCCTTGGATGGTGAGAATGAGGTTACAACATTGTCCAACATACTCTATTTTCTCACGATTAGCCACCATGACCTCTATTTTCTTACAATTGTATATTGACAATCCAAACTGAGAAGTTAAGGCGTGATCAATGAAGTTATGTGTACTACCCTCATCTATTAGTGCTAATACCTTCTTATTTCTCAATTTTCCCATAATGCATATGGTCTATAGGTGTTTAGTGCATGATGTGGCATGGAAGAATATTTTAGGTATCACTTTGTGATGTTATTGTTCTGGTAAGGTTTCTTCACTGTCATTTGTGTAATTTTGGGTCGAGTCCTCCATCATAAATAGCTATGGTCATATATAGCAATGGCCATCAACAAATTTCTCATCACAATATTAACACAATCCTTTCTCCCGTCATTCTTATGCTTCTTGGTTGGTAAGTCGTTGAAAAACTATTGGTTAAGCTGGAATGGAACATTGTGTAGGTAGTGGTCCTAACACACCAACTATGGTGTTAGTTGGATGCTTGGGTTGTATTACAGGTAGCTGATAATGAGGGTTTTGTGTTGATTTCTTCTGTAAGAGATTTCTTTCCTCAATCAACTTAGTTATGCCAATGGCATCAACCAATGTTCTCGGTTGCTTGATTTTAACATCAATATGAATATCATCTCTCAATCCAATAATGAAGAAACCAATCAGAAATTCCTCAGGTAGACTATCAACCCGATGAGAAATTTTTTCAAAGAATTCCTTATATGCTGCGACATTGGTGGTGTGCTTAAGGCAAGACAATGCCTCTAAAGGGTCTTCATAGTCAGTGGGCACCTACTTGGTCAAAGTCTGTCTCATGTCGTGCTAGAGTTTCCATGAAATCATTGTGAAACTCAACATTAGACTTCCCCTGGTTATCCATAGCTAGAATCGGCTTTGATACCACTGATAAAGATAGTTTCAGAGAGGTAGAAGAAGAGAGAAATAGAGGGATAAAGAGAGAGAGCTGGTTTTTGTATAATTCTCTTATATCTTTTATTGAATTTACTGAGGCTATATATAGCTTTATATGCACATGAATTACAAGGAAATAAGCTAACTAACTCTGACATTTCTAACCGACTTCAGTGGTCCCTACTCATGCGTCCAGCCTGCATTGTTCTGCGTCTTGCGCCCACTTATGTGCCCATGTGTGCCACATCTGCTCAGCGTTAGGCCCATGAGCATCCCAAGCCCATACTACTTGTATCATTCATTTTCTCTCTTGATCTTAATCAAGGGAAAAAAAAGTGTTGTGGTGCTTCTGATTTCACTCAAAGTTATAAAAACACACATATTTGCCTTAAACGAAGACATTTAATTTGCTTTTCTTTTACTATAAATATGCATATGTTAAAAGTAGTTTTATTATTTTAGTGGTATCATAATTTTATTTTAGATAATATTTTTGAGGGATACATTAAGGATACTCACATATTATAAAAAAATGTATCAATTTGATACAATTTTTCATTTTATTAAAGATTTTTCATACTACAGTACATATATATTTAATGAAGGGTATTATTTTTCTTCATTTTTTAGTCCTTAAATGCATGTTTTAATTTTTTTTATTCATTTTATATTCTTTTCAACATTTCTTTTTCCAAATCATCACCTAGAAACTCCATAACTTCATTATTAATTGCATATATATTAGTTATTGATGCTCACAAAAATCTTATGCTATTTTTGTTTAGATGAAGAAGATATGTCGAATAAAATGTAAAATGAGTGAAACATGTATTTAAGGACTAAAAAATGGTAGAAAATAAATTGTTAATAATCCAATAGATAAAATAATATAAAATATCACAATTATCATTTATTAAATGCATATGTGTTAACATTTGTAAAACAAATCTAATAAAATAAAAAATTATATTAAATTGATACATTTTATTAAATATGTGTATCATTAAGATACCACTTAAAATATAAAGATAAAATGATATCTAAAATAAAATTATAATACTATTAAAATTATGACATGCTAATGTGTGTACTAATATATATATTCATGTAAAAGTTATTTCTAATGACATATAAGAAATTGAATTTCAAAACCATTACTTTTATTAAAATAAATTACAAAGAATGTCTTAAATGAGACTTGAAGCCAACATGCTAGCACCGCATTTTAATATTAATTATATTTTATATTTCATTTAGTTATAATTATGTTTATAACGTATGTATAACGATAAAAATATGATTAATATTGATCATATTTTTATTATTATTTATACATATTATATATATATTTGTATCATATTTTTTTGAAGATAAAAATATATATATTTATCTCACATATTCCCTTAATCATTTCTCGAAATTCAACTTTAGCGCTAGACAAGACAACTACATTTTGTTTCTTGCTCTTCCATGTAACAAGATTGCCTCCCATAAAAGTAAAGTACCCAGTTGTAGATTTCTTATCCTTGATATTCCCTGCCCAGTCTGAATCTGTATATCCAATGACTTCCAATTGACCATTCTTTGAAAACATAAGTCCTTTCCCAGGGGAGGATTTTAAATAACGAAGTATTCGCATGACGGCATCCATATGGTCTTCACTTGGGCAGTGCATGAACTGACTCACAACACTCACATCATAAGCAATATCAGGTCGAGTATGAGATAAATATATAAGTTTACCCACTAACCGTTGATATCTTTGTTTATCTGCTGGTACTTGGTCTATGTATTCTCTATGTTTATGATTTTGGACTATTGGAATATCGACAGGTTTACAATCGAGTAATCTTGCCTCTGCTAGTAGGTCTAGAGTATATTTCCTTTGGGAAAGAAATATAACATGTTTTGATCTTGTTACCTTAATTCCTAAGAAGTATTTGAGTCCTCCTAAGTTCTTCATTTCAAACTCATTTGACAATCGTTCTTGAAGCCTAGAGATTTCTTCTTTATCATCCCCTGTAATGATCATGTCATCTACATAGACTATAAGGGTTGTTATTATTCCCCATCGATGTTTTAGGAAAAGAGTATGGTCAAAGTTGCTTTGTTGAAACCTATATTTCCTCATTGTTGAACTCAACCTGCCAAACCATGCTCGAGGTGATTGTTTTAGTCCATATAATGCTCGTTGTAATCTACATGCAGTTTTGTTTCCTGATGTAACAGTATATCCTGGTGGGATATCCATGTAAATCTCTTCTTCAATATCACCATGCAAGAAGGAATTTTTTACGTCAAGTTGGTGCAATGGCCAATCTAACTTTTCTGCAAGAGATAATTAAACTCTAACATTTTTTAGTTTAGCCACAGGTGAGAAGGTTTCCTGATAATCTATCTCATGTTTCTATGTATACCCTTTTGCTACTAGTCTCGCCTTGTATCGATCAACTGACCCATCTAATTTATACTTAATGGAGAAAATCAACTTGCATCCTACCATCTTCCTCCCTTGAGGCAACTTGCTTAACGCCCATGTGTTATTCTTCTACAATGCCTCCAATTCTTCATTTATAGCTTGAGCCCATTTTGGATCAGATAAGGCTTCTTCAATGCTACTTGGAATTTGACATGAGGAGAGTGTTTGTGTAAATGCCCTGATAGGTTCTGATAACCCTTGAGTAGATACATAATTGGCTTTTGGATACTTGGATTTTCGTTCTTATCTTTCTGGGGAGTATCAATTTGGAGGTTTTCCTCGATTGTGTCTGAAAGATAGAACGTAACCAACAGATGTATCTATAGCATTAGTTTGTAAAGGTGTGATAGGATAGCTTACCTCAGGAGTATTCTCAGTAGAAGGATCATTGGGTACTAAAGAATGGAGGGGTGCATCAACCACTGCATCTTCTGGAGATTCAGTTACTACTTCAGATTTAGTTCTTAGAAGTTCAAGTTCGGGTCTAGGTACTGGCTCCTTCATATTGTTAGCATGATCCAAGTATGCCGGATTGTTACTAGTGTCTAACATTTCAACATCAAGCCAATTTCGTTCTTCACCATAACTCTCCCCTGAAGAGGGTAATTGGATACTGGGGATGGGAAAAACCATTCAGATTCTAGGAAAGTGACATCCATGGTAATGTAGGTTCTTTTAGTAATCGGATAGTAGATCGGTAGCCCTTTTTTTGTATGCCATACCCATGAATACACATCAAACAACACATGGATCCAACTTAGTTCGTTGATTTTTATGGAGGTGGACAAAAACAACACATCCAAAAATTCGGGGGGGAAGCATCAAAATAGTAGGCAAGGGAACATGATCAGATAACACCTTTAATAGAGTCTAAAATTTTAAGGTTTTGTGGGCATGCGATTCAGTAGATACACAGTTGTAGTAACAACATCACTCCAGTATCTACTAGGCATATGTGCACTGATTAGTAAGGCCCGAGCACTTTCTAAAATATGCCTATTCTTCCTCTCTACAGTCCCATTCTATTGTGGGGTTTGTGAACACGAGGTTTCATGGAGAATACCATAGTTGTCCAAGTATGTTCGAAATTATTGATTAACATACTCCCCCTCATTATCATACCTAAGGATCTTAATTGTTTTAGAAAATTGTGTCTGAATCATGGTGTGAAACAATTGAAACATAGAAAATACTTCATCTTTATGTTTGAGAAGGTAAAGTCATGTCATTCATGTACAATTATCAACAAAAATTATAAACCAACGATGATCCGACGATGTAGTGACCGGGGAAGGTCCCCAAACATCAGAATGTACTAAAGCAAAAGGAATCATACTTTTATGGATGCTCATAGGATAAGATTCCCTATTACTTTTTGCTAAGATACAAGTATCACATTTGAAATCTGAGTGTGTAACATTTGAAAATATACTAGGTAGTAAATGCCTTAAATATCCAAATGATGGATGCCCAAATCAACGATGACATAACCAAATTTGTCGTTCCTTGTTACTAACCGTGTGTTACATGTGATTGGCTCTTCCTGAACTGAGGTCATCCACAAAATATAAATCTCCTCTCTTAGTACCACGCCCAATGATCTCCTTGGTGAGAATATCCTATAGAAGATAAAAGGTAAAATACATCAAAAATACACAGTTAAGATCTGAAGTGACTTGACTTACAGACAATAGTCTATTTGAAAGAGAGGGTACAAATAATGTATTAGATAATGATAATGAATGAGATAAAGTCATTGTTCCAGCCCCTGTAACTCGATAACTGACCCCATTGGCATTGGCAACACTGCTCCATCTCGGCTGGGTTGTATTGGAGAGACCTTTTAGGTCAAATGTCATATGATATGTAGCTCCAGAGTCTAGAATCCAATCCTCATTATCACTACGAGTAGAGATGTGAAATGCTTTACTTGAAATACCTAGATCCTGGGAAGATACGGCCTGAGGAATAAGGGATAGGGATGCATTATGGGTAGCCACAACGGCTCTTCCAGTGGTTTCTCGTTTCTTTCGTGCTTGAAGATCATTCCACCACTCTGGATACCCATGTAGTTTGAAGCAGTTTTCACGGGTGTGTTTGGAGTTTCCGCAATGGCCACATTTCATGTCAACAAACGATGGATTTCCCATGGATTTCTTGCTACCCAAAAAACAAATTTCTTGGTTTTGGTGGCATCGGACTATGGTGTCCTTTGATCCCTTTGAAAGCCATAACTGCTCTAGGTGTCGTATCTGCACTCGTGATCATCACGGTCTGCCTGACCTCTTCCCTACGGATGAATCCATAGGCTTGTTCCACCATAGGGAATGGTTTGATTTGAAGCACATCACTTCGTGTTTTATCTAGTCGGTCATCAAGTCCATCGAAAAAGGTATACACTTGATCTTCTTGTATGATGGAGTTGTATTTTTGTATGTCGTTCGCACACTCCATTGGGTTAGGACTAACGAAATAAATTTCTTGCCATAACCCTTGAAGGTCATTGTAGTATTTTTTAATGGATCCACCCGTCTACTTCATACGAGTAACTCGACGGCGGAGATCATACACTTGAGATGTGTCTATCCCATCATAGTAGGTTGTAGCAGCAGAATCCCAAATTTGTTTCACAGTTGGGAATCGGATAAAATTTGCAATCAAGGAGGGGTCCATCGAATTGATCAACCATCCCTTGACAATGGCATTTTCAGTGCGTCATCTCCTGAATGAGGGGTCGTTTTTAGTAGGTTGAGGAAAATCCTCATTAATATATCCCAGTTTGTCTTTGCCAGAGATATACATCTCCACCACCTGGGACCACAAGGCATAGTTGGATCCTCCCAACTTGATACTAATGAGAGTAATCGACGCTTCAGTTAGCAAAAGTTGTGAGGTGGTCTAAGCTCTAGTTAGAACTTTAGTCATTTTTGTAGTCAACTCGTTCAATATGGAATTGGTGGTTAAATTTCTAGATTTTTCCATGAATCTATCAATTCTGTTTTTTTTTCCGTTTTTTTTGTACACCAGCCAATATTTATAGAAAACTCAAAACTGTAACCCTAATTTATTTTTTCTATTCGCGCAGCCCTCCTGTGGAGCAGCACTTTTCTTCTTCTGCGTTCCAAGTTTCTCCATAATTGCCCACGACGGTAGCTAGACTAGTACGTAGAGAGACTACAACAGCCTCAACGAGCAAGCAGCATTGGGAAACTGCGATGACTCCAATGAGCAGATAGACCTGAACCGTAGGGAAACTGCAATGGCTCCAATGAGCAGCTAGATCAATATGGCTCCAACGTCTATGGTAGAAAGCACCATCCAGCCAAACAAGGTGACACCACCACACGCACAGAGACAAAAAACCACAAAAATTGTTGTTGAGGAGACAAACGGAGTAAACAAGATGGTATGAGACGAACAGAGTAACCAGATCAGCCACCCCTAATCCCAGTAAAACAACTGATCAGCCATGCCCAGTTGTTTTCACAAAAATGAAGATCGAAGATCTAAAATGTTAAGACTCCAAGGCGTTAAGAAAATAGTTGTTGAAGAGACATAAAGGAAGACGTAGAATTAACAAAGGTCTTCAATGGTTTGTTTTCTAGAGCTCAACTGATCTCTAGGTTCAACAGAAACATCTTTGTTTTAGATTCAAACCATGTTGTCTCTTTTGGAGAACATAAAACGTGCAAGCATACACGGTCACAAGTAATAAAATTTGATAAGTAAGTTATCGTTCCCACGGAAATTTGTTACTATAGTTTGTTAAGTACTAAAATTATCTCTCTCTGATTTTATCCAAAACGATCGTTGATTGGAACAAATTTAAGAAAAGAGTTTAATATCATAAAAGAAATCTAGGATTGCAATTTTTCACCAAATTAATCAACTCAAATCATGTTATTTTCTTTTGATTTATATTTTTTTAGTACATTTAATTTGTCAACAGAAAACTTCTAATTTTATCCATACATCTCTTCCAAGCTCCGTATAAACACACCTCGTTAAATTAATTCATTATATTCCTATGAGAATTAAATTCACCGAGATTCATTACATTCTAAGTTCTCAAATGGCCACAAATACAATTAGGGTATATTCCTATCCTTCATCATATATGTTATTCTATCTATGAGCAATATACACAAAAATGCATCTTCCAAGTTTATTTGTGTGCCACGGATCATTTGATAAAATTCTTAAATAATCAAAAGCATTAAGCACAAAATAGAATAAACAAATCAAACGTCTTATAAATCGTTCAAAAATAATTAAAATAAAAGCATCATAAATTTAGATCAAATGCAACCCTAGAAAAATTAAATTACTTCATAAATTTAAAATAAAAATTACCACATTTTCAGAAAAATGAGATGAAGAAAACAGAAAATTAAAACATCTCTTACCACAAATATTTGGCACACACAGAACACAACAAAAGCCAAAAAATGGCTTCTGCGTGTTCTGCCGTCCAAAACCGAACAATACAAAAAAATCTTAAAAACTAAAACACCCCAAAAAATCTTTAACTCTATCATAATATCCCCTATTTATAGCTAAAAAATACATCTAAAATATTTCATTTTTTTAATAAACGCGTAAAAATTTGTATCGAAAAATAAAACTCATGCGTATCGATTTTCGATATCGAAAATGTTATTTAAATTCACGCGTAAGACATAGAGGCGTCGTTCTGATTTTTAATTCAAAGTGCATGCCACGTGTCACCGTCTGATTCGCTGCAAGGATTCATACGGACACGTGGCAGAATTTCATTGGTTGCGAGAAACGGGCGCACGATAGATTGTCGCACGAGAGACAACAGCTGCAACGCGGGCGTGATCCTATGCTTTCGCACTCATCGTAACATGACACGTGTCAAAACATGATTGGCTACAAAATAAAGTGAGACACGTGGCATCTTGTGATTCGTAGAATAAACAGGCACATATGGATCAACCGCACGAAAACAGAGGCGCGCGAAGGTGGGGGAAAGTGGCTGGACGCGTCAGACACGTGGGTCCTACCTATACATCGGCCTGCGCGGTAGGTGGACTCCACTCGGGCACCGAGCCGCGTGATATAACAAAACTTGTACCCACTCGTGTTGGTCGGGTTTGGTAGAGACGCGTGCTTCTTCGCCATAACATTTCTGATCTGACGGTCCACGTTTAGCGCATGGTGGATGGCGTGTGGACTTCTTCTCTCCTGCGCAAAAAATTAAACTTTTTTAATTGCATTTTGACCCACAAATTTACTTCAAATTACATTTTAAACTTTATTTAATTACAACTAAGCCTTTTTCTAATTTAAATTAAATTTTTAAACTTTTAATAATTAAAATTAAGCCCAATTTTAATTTAAATTATATTTTCGACTTTTATAAATTGCAATTAAACACTCTTTTATTTGAAATTATATTTTTGGACACAAATTTGCAATTAAGTACGTTTTCGATACAAATTATTTAATTTTCTTAAAATATATAAAAAACAGTAAATACTAATTTATTAAACTAAAATTAATTAAAAACATTAAGATCATAGCAATTATAATTAATAAAATAGATGAAAATAATTATATAAAATACAGTTATCAGACCACAAGAATCCAAATTGGAAACTCGAAGTCTATGGTCTCCATTCACAACAGAATGGGAAAGATTTGTATCCCAATAGCCACACCAATACACCAGATCAAACCAATGTCGAGGAGAATAGAAAACATGTAGCAACGTAGCATTTTTATTTTTTTAGGCCAGCCATAATTTGCTCTGATACCATGTCAAAATATATTTTTCTATTCTAAATTTCTATATAATTCTTCTTGTATTTGTATACTAAAAACTGGTTGGTAAACTGGTAGCCATTAGCCCTAACAGTGCTACATACCCATACTTCCCTGTGTCAACATGGGTGCTGCTGCACACCCATACTTCCCTGCTCCACCACCTCTATTTCTCTGCTCCACTACACACGCCAACAATAGCTACATATCCAAACTCATACAATAGTAAAAAGAGGTTCATTTTCTAGTCATATGAAAACCTCAACACAGTTGAGGCAATGGCCTCGAATGCTTTTTGCATTGCTAATATTTTGCTTCATAACTAGCAATGTGGCTACTGATGATAAGCCTTATGTTTATGCTTTTCCACCACCTCCTCAACCATCTTACAAGTGGTCCTTACCACCAAATAATGCAAAGCTCCCACCCTATTTCTACAAGTTTCCACCACCACCACCACCAAAGCAAGTTGACCTTCCACCTTATCATTACAAATCGCCTCCACCTCCTAAATATTCTCCCTCACCACTATATTACTACAAATCTCCACCACCACCT